>CM060843.1:14155000-14835000 GCA_030762175.1 Metallyticus violacea | reverse complement strand
TACGTAGCTATCTTATTTTGTTTCATGCTATATTGAATGATGTGTTTTAATGAAATATTTTAATATTGTTAAAGATGAACGTAGAAATTATGTTCCTAACAGCAATCATATTGCCGGTCATTTAACAAACATTTGAAAGAGAGAGAATTATGGAAGAAAATTCAACTAATTATTGTGAGGTTTCAAAACAGGTGCCTCTGTGGTCAAAATGGGCGTTAAACACTATTAATAAATTCCCATAACTGGGGTGTATATATAATCAGGTCATGGGAAAGTTATTCCCCAGTAAATTAACAGAAAGACATGGAAAAGATTATGAATAACTCTGTTCATGGAAAACAAAGTTAACAAAGATGTTGTGTTGCAGTGAATTGGTAGGCATGCAGGAGGACATTTGTATACCGCAACCTTGCTTTAGGGCTAACTCTTTGTGCTTAGATCCTCAGTGGGGGTACCTCCGATAGGAAGGGATGAGATGAGGAAGATACAGCGGCCAAAGTCCAGGGGCAACAAGCACGGAAATAAATGAGGTTTAACAATGTTTCCAACTAGTACGCCCCGACGCTGGTTTATCCCCTCCTCCAAAAAGCTCGAGGCTCAAAGAATGCTTCCATATTAGAGGCAAGAGAAGCTCTAGCTTTTTAAAGCGTAAGCCACCGACACACCGCACAGAGCATCAGATCACCTCAAAAACACCCCCACTTCCCTTGACTCTTTCAATAAAATCCTGTAACAAAATAAAATGAGATTAAAATTTGAGAGCTGAAAATTTGTAAAAAGGCAAAATTTAGCGATCAGGGAAACCCTAGGAAAAATATAAAACAGAAATGACCTGTCCTTAGGGATTTAAAACCGGTGCTTTCTGAATTCGAATTACAAGATAAAGGCTGAAGTCGCTTCTCAATAAGATGTTATTTTAGTACACATGCCGGATTTGGTAAACATTTTAATCTGTAGTTTTGTAAATTATTAATTATGGTGTACCTTTTTAAACTTTGTACAAAATTATACCATACTAAACTAGTGTCCTTGATTGTTATAATATTCATATAGTACATACAATATGCATTTACGGTTTTATTCTTTCATTGTATGTAAAATAAATATTTATAAAGTGAGCAACTTAAACTTTTAGACATATAAATGGCTATTAATATTTAAAAAGTGAGTTTTAAAAGAGAATTGCTCATAAAACTGATATTGGATTAATATACGTACTTTTTTAATGGTATTTAACGCCCATTTTTACTACTGAGGCGCCACAGGCGGTGGACACTGATGATACATGAGATGAGATGATATATTGGGAAAGGATTGTATAAGGAAGTAGACGTTCTAGGCCTAAGTTCAGGGTACCTCCCCTGAATTTGCCATTTATGAAGACTGAGGAAAGCCAGGATTCGAACCCCAGAACCCCCGATCACGAGTCCGCGCCTTAATGACCTCTGCCACCCGTGTCGGTATAGACATACATATAATATAAATACAGCAATAGTAACATCGTTGTTTGAACAGTTCCAGAGAAAATGCACGTACTAATTTTTATTCATGTGTAGCAATTTGTGAACATTTATAGAAAATGCGTAAACTTTTCTGGAAATTTCTGCTTTGATCTGCTACTGTGAGTTTAATTTCGAATGCTGTTATTCCTCGTTTAAATTCATCTCTCAATCATTGCAATCAATTGGGCATATTGTGTCAAAATGAAATCTAATACGTCTTTCATTTGTCTTTAGGCAAAAGTGATTTATCTCTGCAAGTACACTGCAAATTCGGAAACCTGCATCTTCTGAGGAGACAAACTCTCCAGAAAGTAACAAAAGTTTAGTTAATTCTATACTAAAGTGTGTGCTAGCGACAATACAGCTGATAATATGCAGTGCCTACTGAAATGCTTGAAAATAATTCTTCTCTTCATGGCTATATTTTTTTTTTATTTAAAAGCACTCTCTTTCGGAAGGAATGTTTTTACAAAATACTTTAATGTCATATACATTGTCAAATATTCTATTTAATTAATTATATTCTTGCTTTATAAACTGTACTAAAATGTATATGCACCCGTTTTTTCTGCGGGCTACTATGTGTCACTTTACCATATATAGTTATACTTTTTGACATTAGGCACAACCACGTAGCTCAAATGAAGTCATTTGAGATGAATTTGACTCTCTGAGTTACATCATCAGCCACATATGAAATTTTAATGAAATTGTTATTGCCTCGTTTAGTAAACTCATTAGTTGCTTCGATTTGCACTAATACACCGGATTTGCCTCTAATTTGAAAGTTTCGTCATTATGTAGGTTCTATCCAATTTCGGCCCTCTGAACAAGGGACACTGGGAAATCTCATGTTATCGAGTTTTAAATTTATCCGAAGGCCAACTGAACGGAAAAAGGCGGTCCGAGCATCAGTTTCCGCACTGACTGAAGTTCGATCAGAGCTCGTTCAACCGTATCCTTGGGCGACCTTTCATTACGTGTGAGTGAATGTGCGCACTCGCGCGCCAAGTGAATGCGAAGTTATTGTTTCTCATAAAAATATCTTCTCAATGTCTAGTCACTGTTTGTGTGGTGTATATTCTGTTAAGAATTAATGTTAATGTAACGATTATGTAATGGTATTTATTAAGACACAGGTAGGAAGTGAAGTTACGACGTCAATATTGGTGGGTGTTATAAAATTTGTAAGAGTGATTTAATAGTCATTATATGCTTTTTCTAGGACTATTACAAAAGTGATAGGTAAAAAGTCTAAATTTACTTAGTAACTTTGGATTTAATGTTATTGACGAATGGAACTGTAAACACTGTGTAAGCGATGATGTATAGTCGTCGTAACTACTAAAATAAACATTTCGAAATGAAGACCTGTACGAAATGACAATCCGTATCGAAATGAACTGATTCAATACAGATAACACAGAGTAAGCATGTAAATTTTAGTATGGAGTAGATAAAACCCTTTTTGAAACAGAATCTAAGATAGCATAGCCACAGTGGTTTGGTATTTTACGGTTTAATACCCGTATAATACTGCGCAGTGCCTCTCCATTTAATTGCAAATATCAAACTATAGATTGGGAGCAAATAAATGAGTAAATGCTTTGTTTTTGCTTTTTCTGATTTGTTGTGATTTGGATTATTTACGGACACTCTTTAACATCACGGGTCATCAGCGTTAGATTTTATTCAGGACGTGAAACGGCCGATAATTTTTTTTCAGAAGTTTCTTCTTTCAAGATTGAGGTTTCTTTACCTGGATCCTCGGTTTTCCCTTCCGTAGGAAGCCACACTTAGGATTTTCACGCCCGAAAAAGTCCATCGACCCTGGTCGGAATTAAACTCGCGATCTTGGGTCTATGAGGCAAATATGGTTACCACTAGATCGCCAGGACCACCTGATGAGTAGCTACGTCGGCCAAATCCGAAAATTATTTATAAGAGAATTTTTTTAAATGGAATATGCTTTTAGAAACCTATAATGTTAAATTATCTATTAACAAACCCAAAGTAATACCTATTCAAAGAGAATAGAATAGAAGATGCAAAATGGTAATAAACGTTCAGATAATAGTACAACATATAAATTTAAAAAATCTAATCAGCAACATTATAAAATAAAATTCTATAAATGGATGCATTAACAGATACTCAGGAACTATTACATTGAAAGCGAAGTTACTCTATAGTAGCGAAAGTTGAATACATAAGCAAATAGATAGGAGAGGAAAAGAAACATCGGGAGGGATTTATGAGAAGTTATCTGGTATTAACTTAAGAGATAGAGTGATAAGTGTAGAAATCAATAGAAAACGAGGTGTAAAAGCATACTTTAATATAGAGTGCTGTATATCAACAAAACTGTCAAAATACTTTTAAAATGATGTTCTCTGTGTACTACCACCGGATGGAAGACGAGATATAGGTGGACTGAGATGTAGAAGAGAGAACCAGGGGATGAAGCCTTCATTAAGACTGTAAGGCTGAACCTACCAAAAATTAGCATTGATTTTAATTCATGAACTGAAATATTTTCCTATTTGAACTAATGGGCTTTCCGTATGTACTAGCAGATCACCAATAATATGGTCGAAGGCTCAGCCTGTCTTGTGCAAGCACAAAGTCGTTATAGGAAGAAGTGACTGCATTTAATTGAATTTTTCTTTTCAGTGTAGGCTGACTTGGGGTTCAGCCCATGTCTGCCCTTTTCTGGGATTTTCTCCCTTTTTATTTGATTGACACTTTTCTTCGTATTAATAGTTTAAAGTCGTGCACTTTTCACTCTAAGGCTAAAAGGAAAAAAAAAATTCTAATATGTTTATCCAATATAGTGTTTGATAACCTAGTGTTAAAAGACTTGCTTTTAATATTTTTGTTTAAATTAATTATTTCCTTAAAATCAGCTCTTGTCTTTTGGGAGCTAAACGTCAGTTCTTTGTCCTCAAAATAAAAATGACAAAGTAGCATTAGGGCAGAAGAAGAGAGGACCCAGACGCGTAATAAGTGAAGCAACTGCAAACTACACATTCGGCAAAATGAGTGTCTCAATAATAATACCTTTTAGCGCCTTCTCGGGAAGCAACACCAAAGAACAAAATAGAAAATCGCTACTAGATCCGAGATGAGATAACCCCTACTCTTTGTTGCGTCAAAGATTTATGCAGATTGAGTATAAAATTCCGGTACTGCAACAAGAAGGGGGCGCTATTTTGAAGAATGCTTTTATTCAAATAATTCCAACCGATTGGGCAACGAAATTTTAAATATAATAATGCAGCTATTTATTTTACTAGATTCATTATTATATTTCAAGTCTTTTTGTACCTACTGATAAAATAAAGATCAACAAATGCAATTTCATTACAGAGATGGGTGTTGTCTTGGAAATGCGTTAGCTATGTCAGTAAAGTCTGTAAACATGGGAACTCTCAATAAAAGTTTCATGTGCATCATTATATAAAAACATCGCTTAACTATCCATGAAATTCACGTGAGGACACCATAATATATAGCAATTTTACATGAATGCAATTTATAGAATTGGGCGCTTCAATAAAGTTATTGAAATACCTCGCTTTGATCACAACATGCTAATGCATGAAGGGAGATTAAACATTATATATAATGTCATCTTACATCATGTATATATACATGATGTAACAAAAAGGTATGTAAAAACTTTGGGAACATACCTCATATATACAGGATAAAAAATGTAATATGAACATTGGTCCGGAATTGTTGTATTTCCTTGTTAGAGCCCTTTTTCTACACCTGTACTATAGCAGAATACTTAAATACAGAATTGTGGGAAACAGAAAAGCTTAGGAAATTTTCAAAATGTTCTCGGCTCGCATGGATACACCCATCAATCAATCCACCGTCGCACGGACTTCCTGATACTCTGATGTATTCCTGGAGTATCTCGTATTTTCTGGCAGCCTTGCAGAATACGAGCAAAGACTCTCTATATCTTCGCTAATCCATAGATAATTAAGCATCTGCCAACTTCACATTTTACTGTACGAGAATCGCAAACACACAGAACTGGCACTACGTGCTCGGTGCTACGTCAAGTAATGAAGTAAGTAACGTATAGCATAACAAGCGGACTACTGATGCAGAACGACCACAACAACGATGAACCTAGGAACCAAGAGTAGTTACAACACCCAACCTCATTTAACCAGAGGTAAAGGAGCATATTTACCCACTGTACGTATTAAACAACTGTTCTGTTGAGGGGTTATTGCCACAGGATAGCTATTCTGGTATTCTAGTTTACATAGCACAACGTGTAGGCGGAAAGTAAGGACTCTAACAAGGACATAAAGTCTTTCCGGACTCATGTTCATATAACATATTTGCAAGGAATGTTTCCCAAGAGTTTTGACATACTTTTTGTAACACCTTGTATATTACGGCATCCAGAAAGTAAGTCCCCTACGCGCCTAGAGATGGCACCGCTAGTCGGATAGGAATGTGCCTGCGCAGGAATAGAGAGGAAGTATGTGGTAATAATGCAGTAAAATTTCAGCCTTGTGACGGCCGTGGTTACCGCGCTGTGCTAGGAGAAAATGGGTGCTCTGATATGGTCTCCCGCCAACTGCGAAGTTCGTGCAGTCATCCGAGGTTTGCATGCTCAAAAGCAAAGCCCAGCAGAGATCCATCGCCAATTGTGTCAAGCTTCCGGGAGACAATTTCGTGCACAAGGGAGCGAGACATCTGGGGAATTGACGAGAGAGTTCTGAAATTGTGAAGCGCCGGTTCTGCTCAATTGCTTCCCGCACACTTTCCAACACTTCTGCCGTCACCAGGGACGGTTCGTCCTTCAGTGAACTGCCTGCACCATCGTCTTACCATAATGTCGTGTCCATACACTTGACACAATTGGCGATGGATCTCTGCTGGACTTTGCTTTTGAGCGAGCAAACCTCGGATGACTACACGAACCTCGCAGTTGGCGGGAGACGATATCAGAGCACCCATTTTCTCCTAGCACAGCGCGGTAACCACTGCCGTCACAAGGCTGAAACTTTACTGCATTATTTCCACATACTTCCTCTCTACTTCTGCGCATGCGCATTCCTATCCAACAAGTGGTTCCATCTCCAGGCGCGATTGGGACTTACTTTCTGGATGGCCCTCGTATGTATACAAGGTATATATATAGTAAATAAGGAAATATGTAAAACACCCTTAAGAGTAGTAAGTATATTGTTTGTCAAAAAGTTGTGAAGTACACGTAAAAACGGGGACAACAAAAATAGGCACACAATTTATGCGATATTTCGAACAGCTAAGTATCGTTCTGCACAGTGTATAGATAGCCTCTTAATTCAAACAGATATACACAAATCAAAATGGATTATTGTATACGGCTTTCACTGAAGCAATCAAGAAATGACTTAAAACATTTCTGTAAAAGTTACTATTAGGTGTGTACCTTATAATTTAAAATTTTCTCATCCCGGGTATTCATTAAGTTATGTATATACTATGTAAAAGTCCATATTATATATATATATATATATATATATATATATTCTGGTACACTTGATGAATTGAAAGTTAATATTATTATAGAATTAAATTCTCTAGAGCAACTACATTTTGTGTAGTGAGGCGATAAAGATTCATGAAGTGAAAGCTATAAAATTGATATTTACTCTTTCATCCTTCAATGAATTTATGATTGCACTTGTGGTCTCCAGATCTGATCTAAAATGTTACACTTTTTTCGCTATGTACTCTTTTTTCAGTTACCCTTTAACTGCTTTTGAACTACCTGAAATAGGTTCATTTATGTGCAAATAACGTATTAAATTTGATGCACAATATAGGATTTAAAGTTCAAGCAATGTTCTAAGTTTTCCTAGACTCACGGGCCCCAAAGTGCAAAATACCGGTGTTATTGATAAACTCTACGGATGCACAAAGTTGTTCGAAGCGCCGTAGTCTCAAGTTCTACCTCTTATTACATCACCATTGGAAACAATTTAGCAGAATATCGTTAGCATGCAAGGATTCAGCAGGTGGGTTAAATCGATCGACTGAAAATGCTAGTCAAGTCAGGTGCAGAGCTTCGGGCTGCTTTCGAAAAAGAAATCGAGGAACGTGATATGAACTTCGATAGACTTGAAAATGGAAGTGTGAAATAGTAATGACTCTGTATTTATTGGTGTGACTAGGAAGCGCTTTTTGCTCTGAGCAGCATTATGCGTTTTACACAACTCTTCTTGGTATGTGAGCAAGTATAAAAAGTAGAAAGATTCGACACGTAGGAGCTGCGAAAACTAAGCGAATTCCTCAGCAAGTAGAGGGGAAAAAGAAGAAGAAGAAAGGAGAGAGAGAAGAAGAAGAAGAATATCCAAATTATGACCTTATTAATTAATGAAATGAAATAAGCTATAGCATTATTGTCTGGTATAAGGGGAACAAAATTAGACTTGTTGCAACCTATAAATATCACAAAAGGGAAACCACATTTTTGGAATAATAATAATAATCATCATCATCATCAATCACGGTTTAAGCCTTTGTTGGCTTGTTCCGGTCCCACTATTTAGAACTGCTCTGTCCATCTTTTTTTAGGTCGGCCGACATTTCTTTGGCCTTTTGGTGTATATTTTAAAACCAGTTTACTATAGCGGTTTTCCTCCATCCTCTCCACATGTTGTTTCCAGTTATTTTGATTTTCTTTAATTCTTTCTACTAGATTAAAGATTCTTAGTTCTTCTCGTATATCTTCACTTCTTCTCCTGTCTTTTAATGTATATCCTGCTACATGTCTTAAGAAGCGCATCTCTGCTGATTCTAACCTTTTCTCTATTGGTCATTTGGTCATTGTCCAACATTCAGACCCATATGTTAAAACTGGAACAGTCATCACTTTATAAAATTTTATTTTTGTCTCTTTCCTCGTGGTTTTTAAATTTTGTTTGATGGTACCGCATATTTGGTTAAATTTATTTATTTTGTTTATTATATCATCATTTTTGTGTATGATAATAATAATAATAATAATAATAATAATAATTGTTAATATCAATGTTACTGAGGTTTAACCCCATGAATTAATGATATATATTAAATAAATGAAATATATGACCATTGATAGACAAAACAACCTATATACTGTGTGAGTATTTTTAAACATTTTTAAATGTAACCTTGTTTATAAACTGAGTCCTAATTACCATCTTTACATTCACTAAAATAGAGAAAAATAACAGAAAGCTTCGAGTTACATTGTGTATATAAGAAAAAGTTGTTCGTGTGTTTCAATAAAAAAAAATATATTAACAGTTTATAATCTACTAAGAAAAAGTATACAATTAACAATAAATAAATGAATGCTTCATCGATTTTCATTGGCTTTGAAATTTAATTCATATGCTATTTTTTGTAAAAATATAACGCAAACGTTTTTGTAGGTTATTTATTACAGCGCATTCTTGCATCTAAACACATTTGATCTATATTTCACAGCTGCTATCTTCAGTACGATACTTTTGTTAAGTGTAAAACATATGGATCCTTATGAATAAAGTGTACATGCTGAATTAATCATTTTAACAATAGAAAATTATACCTAAGAGCGCTTTTTAAGTTTCTTTTTCAAGTATACCCCACGCCTAATAGTCCAATTTCTATAATTTTCAGAAACCAATTTTTATTATCTCATTTAAATTTTATATATCGAATTATGTTGTGAAGATACAAGTATTAGTGCCGCTAGAGCGCTTTTTAAAAATTTGGATTTCAGATAAAGCCCCACTCCTAATTATCCGATTTCCCTAAATTTCAGGAGCTAATTTTATTGTTTTATTTTAATGGTATATATGGAACTTCGTGGCAAAAAAGCAAATGTTGGTGCCGCTAGAATAGTTTTTAAATGTTGGGTTTGTGGTAAACTCCCAATCCTAATAATCTGATTTCACTTGGCTACGGTTTTCTGGGATTTTTATGGCGTGGTGCTCATAGAATACTTTCAGAAGGGTAGAAATATCACCAGGGAGTATTACGCTTCCAACTGAAACATGCAATTCAGGCTAAATGTCCATACCTCTTTTATCACGGTAATGCGCCTTCACACATGTTTGGGATTGTTGCTGCAAAACTGCAAGCTCTTCACTTTCAAATGCTTTCACATAGCCATGGGTGGCCGAGGTCATTAAGGCGCGGACTCGTGAGGTCTGGGGCTCGAATCCCGCCAGGAGCGTCCTCCTTGACTGAGGTTTTTTCCAGGTTTTCCTCAGTCCTCATAAATGGCAAATGCCGGGGATGTACTCTAAACTTAGGCCTGGAATGTTTCCTTCTTTAAAAAATTCTTTCCCAATTTATCATTTCATCTCATGTATCATCGTGTCCACAGCCTGTGGTGCCTCCTTAGTAAAAACGGGCGATAAACCTATTAAAAAAAAAAAACCATAGCCTTATTTGCCGTATTTGACTCCCAGCGATTACTTTTTGTTTCCAAACCTGGAGAAATGGCTGGGTGGCGAAGATTCACATCAAATGATGGGGTTGAAGCCGAGACAGATTTTGTACAGTTGGACAATCATATTTTACTGAGGATATTGACAAAAATGGAAAGTCGTGGATTACATGTACTGATTTACAGGGTCACTATGTTGAAAAAAAAAAATAAATAAAATTTCTTAAGGTTATATTTTCTTGGTAAAGCTAGAACTTTTAGAACGCCCTTCTAAAGTTGTCAAATAAATGCGGGGATAGACAGCGAGTGGAATATCTGATATATTTCAACGTAATGTAATGCGCTGTTCAACCAGGGCTCATTACCAATTAATCCTTAGCGTTGTGCTCAACTGTAGAAGCAAGAATCTGGTACAGAGAAATTCTCCTATAGTTACGAATAATAATAATAATAATAATAATAATAATAAATTTTTGCAAAGTCAAGAAAAAGTACATTATAAATACAAACTATTATTACTGAGGGGCTTCCACCCATGTAGCCCAGGCCATTTTAGGTGTGACCCCTTATATTTTAGAAAAGTTTGGATACAATAATTAATTTTGTACTATCCCATTTATCGAAATTCTAATAAAACTAAAACAGTATACAAAATTTCCATGTTGTTTACTTCAGTCCCCGGTTCATCAGCAGCAACCTACTGGAATTGCAGGAGACCGAGTTCTGCCCGATTCCCACCTCTTAATAGTGCTAATTTTATTAAAGCATTACAACATATGCTTACTACCAGCTTCTAGAACACTCTCTCCTAATCTATTGTTCCTTTCTTTTCTTCACAGTTCATTTCCATTTATTAAGAAATAAAAAAACATTCTCTAAAAAATTCCCTATATCCTTACAGTTTTTTTTCTATTATTTTGTTAACGTTACTTTTCTCCCTAATGTTTATTTTATACTTTCTTTTCTCTAAGCCTGAGTTTCTTTACATTTATAAATTATATTTTTTACATCTTCTTTATCCTCACATAATGGGTACATGCCTTGTGGGTATCCATTTCTTTGACCTTTTAACCTCCATATTTCTGCTCTTAGCCAGGCTATCTCAGTTACGAGTACAAAATTAATATGTAAGAATAAATGTGTTTTTTAAAAATGTTTAACTACTTATTTACGGTCGAACTTTTTGCTGATAGATGGGTTTAGTTGCTTCACATTGGTGTTTCACCCATTTAGTTTTTATTACTATTTAACATTAAAGATTATTTAAGAAATTGATGGTAAGTAAATATCCAGCTTGGAACATACATTTGGGACTAAGGATAACATAAAAATATTGCTTTAAGTTGGCGTGCATCAGGAATCAAAAACATTTTATTGCAGAATCTTATAAGTAACGTTTTCCGTAATATTAATACCAATACCTATATATTATATTAAACTTTCTTGTTTTATGAAGGTCAACTACCATACAAACCTGTCATGGATCCTGTTTTTGAGACGGAAGGTAGTATAGTAGACAATGTAGTCCACCTTCACATACAACGCAATGTGATAGGCGTGGTTTTAACATCACTGATATTGCAGGTGTCGTTCAATCGGCAAAATGGAAGGTAATGATGATGCTCTTTTTCGATCAACGTGGAGCCCACTCCTCATGAAATGTCTGGGAAGAGGAGGAAATGCCAATGTCGTATGCTGTGCAGAAACTCTCACGAAGTTGCCCCTGGCGATGTCAACAAGCTCCAGGATGGTGCCATTTTTGTGTTGTTAATGTTGTCTGCACCAAACTGCAGCAATTCAGCTGAGAAGTGCTGACGCACCCACCTTACAGTCCTGACTTGCCTCCGTTTTTCTCAAAGGCGTAGATTCTCACCGGAAGAAACCGTGCAGGAAGCAATTCAACAACCCAAAGACTTTGGTATCTCGTTTCACAGTGAGAAGTTGCTCAACAGGTACGGCGACTGCTTTTTGTTGAATCAAGATCATTGTGCTTTTCCACAACGTGTTCGCTATTTAAATGAAACTCTCTCTTATTAAAAAGGAGTTTATAGCATTTCTCAGTCATTGATAATTTCTTTCCCAGATATGAGAGCTACGTAAATATATTTAGAAGTAAATTTAATCATTTATGATTGAACAATAAACTGCGAAACGGGTGTGTGTGTGGGTTTTTTTTTTTTGTTTTTTTGATTTTTTATCAAATTGCCATGGCCACTACTTTGCCTTCCTAAGACTTATACGCGCTATAGTTGGGAAAGCCCGTGTTTTCAAATTCTACACAATGACTACCACATAAATTTGCACTTAACATGAAAAACATTTGTTGAACTCTTAACTTAGGTACATTAATACATATAAAATATGATAAACGCAAAATTAAAAGTAGGAAAAAACAAGAAAACTATGTAATGACTATGTATTTCTGTATATAATATAATTAAACATATTCTTATGAATGAATAATATGTACATGGAACAAAATTTTTATACTTTAAATTCTAATATAATGCCAACCTATGTAATGCAAAATTCATCATCCGTGCATGTTTTGTTGATGTGGAAATAATAATAATATTTTTTGCATATTTTAATACCAGCGTGTCCGCATTGTTGTGGCGAATTATAATTAGTTAGCTGAAAAATAACATTTTATAATTTTTTGAATCTGATGCCTAATTAATTAGAGCACGACGTCAAAATGTAATCAGGGAGCAAAGTAATTAAAATTGGTTTTGTGATGGAATCCTGATACTAAAGACTCCTTTTTGTTCTCTAAAGAAGGGGTTAAAGTTATCTTGTTACATAAAATTAATTCTCTTCGCAAGCGATGTTTAAGTGCTTCTCTGATATATCGATTACATGCCATGTACAAGAGTCTGAAACTCGTATATCTCAAAATTCTTGACAGGAAGATTCAATTATAATATTTAACCATGCAAAACACGCTCCAGAATACGATAGGAATTTGTTACGGTCAAAGTAGAAAGCAGGCTATTGTGAATATTTGTTGGTAATTGTGAACATTATCCAACCAGAATAGTAAGTGATATATACTAATTTACTACCTTTTGAGCGAATTATTCACAATTTCCATTTGTCTTTGGTAACGGTTTGAGATGTACTATTTCACATGTTAGTTTTCATGTTCGTCCCCTCAGCAGCGCTCTGGCAAGGATGTCTGCACGAGGAAATGACTGATTAAATTATAATTTACGTGTTTTTAGTTAGATGTAAATTTGTGCGATTTAGTGTCCTATTCATCAAAAATGTTTAAGATTTATAATCTCAAAATTGTATTTGTTTCCTTGTAAAATTGAATTGAAAGACAAAAGAAATCTCTTTCTCGGTTAAAGCTATGAGACGTTCTTATATATCTTCCAGTAAGCATTTATTTTATTTTATTAATTGATTATTTGTGTTTTCACATTGTGCTAATGTAAGGTATTGTACTTCCATAACCTAAAAGAAGTAAGCTAAAGCAGATATTAATTAAATATACTACCGCTACCTACAAAAACCGACATTTTAGAAATACCGAAGAACCTTTAACAAGCTCAGAACCATGCAACAAACATTTGAAAGGAAAACTGGTGCAATGGTTTACCAACACTTACCGTACTGACCCTGAAAATGCGCACACTTGCCAGTAAAGTGAAACATTAATGGTAAAAGTGGGAATATGTACCGTAGTTTTTTTCGTTGCCTACATTTACCAAACAACAAGGCAAGTGTTTAAAATCAACATTTACTGAGTTTCTCACTATGGCTGCAACGTATCTAAAGGAGACACAGATCTGTCTAATAAAACAACTGATAAGTATTGCTGTGATGAAAGTTTTTTATTAAGCCTTTATAGCCGCGTAATTTTAATGAGAGTTAAACTTTATAAACTAAAATTTCACCGTTCCTCTGGACACAGTTGATTAATTCCGTCTTTAGATAACAACCGTTCTTCATCTGCCTTTCTAAAATGCCCAGTTTCTCGCTATTTATCCATGATTGGCGATATTTTCAGTCTTTATTTTGCTTTTCACTAGTATCAGCATGCTGCATGCCTGGAAGACGCTTTACTTACACACCTGGCTTTCGTGCACTTTACACTTTCGCTGCAGTAGATCCGAGGACCGTAATCAGCCCTCTAGAAAACAAAGAAATCAATATATCGGAATGTTGTTTGTCTAGCTAACACGTAAGAGAATGAAAATACAAGAGGAACTCACTAAGTAGCGTGCAGCGGAAAACAAACCAAATCGAATTATCTTTGCAATCTACAAGGAGCACATAGCTTTGCGAATTGCCGAACAAATTGTGATCTTTCAGAAATTTTATCTGTACCGGAATGGTTTATGTGCTAAGCAAGATTATTAACACTGCAAGCGCAACTATGTATTTAATTATTTATAGTGTTCTGAAAATAATTCTAATGCATTTATAATAATCTGGTACCGATTTAATCAGCTAATACTTTAACACACTAAAATGCCCAACTTGACTCGTCTAAAGGATGTTTCTAAAATTACATGCAGTGAAAATTAAATAACACTTTATAGAGAGTTCTGAGATCTCTTGAGCTTGATGCATATTTTAATTATTTTGTTTATGAAAAACAACTTTTTTAAAAGCTTTGTTGTGCCAGTTGGGAAATAATATGCATTCGTTTTTTTTTTTTTTTTCTATTTTTATGTTATCTGAAAGAAAACATATTTATTTGCATCGCTGTGTAACTTAATATAGTAATTTAGTTAGTGTATAAATTATCAACAATTGTTTTATTGTTTTAAATAAGAAAATTTTTACCTAATTCTAAACTGAATATTGAAGTTCAAGGGGGTAAGTTAATTCATTGAAATATTTTTGTATGTGTGCACAGCTCAATAAAATTCTCTATACTGAATTCTAAAGCATTAAATATTGGAATAATGACATTTAATTTACACTAATGCTCTGTCTCATTCAGGATTTAAAGTATTCATAAAAATACCTTCAGACGATATTTAAAACAAGAGAGTCGGTGCATGTTAACTTCTTCTAACTCTGGTTTTGCATAGCCCCATATGGCCTTCGGCTTACCACGACGACCGCTGCGTCTTCTACCTCCATCACGCGATATACATTGGTAACTATATCATGTCCGGTGCATGTTAATACCGAATATTAGAATGTTTTGAGTCATAACCTCCACAGCAGCGATCGTACATCTTTTATTTTCATGTGAAACAACTGCTTTAGAATATAAGCGTTTGTGTTGGAATGCTTTTTAAAGACTGTTTATTTAATTTTCATGTATTACTTTCGAAAAAGCTTTATAAGTAGCTGCTTATATAAGAAATTTATCTATCGCTATAGATAATTTTTGAAATAACAAGCAGATCTAGGTTTAGGTATATTTTATATAAGGACTCTCTTTAACATCCTCCGTAGTTACCATCCCATTCAATTCAGAGTGTGAAACAGCCGATAAAACGTCCTAATCCCCTTCCGAAGGAAACCACACTTAAGATTTTATGCCCTGAAATACCATCGGCTATGACAGTGTTTGAAACCGCTACTCTTGGGCTTACGAAACAAGTGCATGGTTACCACCAGACGACAAGGACCGACTAAAGTTTGATCTAGGCGGCATTGTTTCATCATCTGGCAACTTTCTTCTAAACTCGAAAATTTTATTTTTTAAAATATCTCCAGAAAAACATTCAAAAGTGACTGTAGTTAAAACGGTACCAGTTTAATGATATTTCATTCCAATTTTGTATTCCTCAAGATTTCGATATTTAATACATATATACAACCCTAAGTTTCCTATTTTAAAATAATATATTTGAGCGAAAACATATTTTAGTTCAAAAATTATAGCAGGACAGACTCTTATTTTTTTTTATTGATTTATTTATGGACGCTCTTTAACATCTCAGGTCATCAACGTCCCATGCAACTCAGGGCGTGAAACGGCCAACAAATTTTGCTCAGAGGCCTCTCTTTCAGGCTTGAGGTTCTTTATTGTGCCGTAAATGTACGACACGGAACCCACGGCTTTACTTCCCTTCCGAAGGAAGCCATACTTAGGATTTTTACGCCCAGAAAAAAATCCATCGGTCCTGACCGGGTTCGAACCCGCGATCTTGGGTGTAGGAGGCAAGTATGGTAACCACTACACCACCAGGACCGACGCACAGACTCTTATGGATACCTACTTATGACTCAATACAGGATGTCCATATGTATAAATGTAGTATAATGATGCAAACTCGATAGCTCTTTTGGTAATATTTTATTATGATAATTATTATTACTGTTATTTCTTTATTTAAGGTGACTTATTGAAATCAATTATCAGCATCCCGTTCAATTTAGGGATAGATTTTGCTCAGAGATCTCTTCTTTCAGACTGTAGATTCTTGTAAGAGAATGGGTGCATAAGTTTACGGCCTCGCTGATAAGGGTTATCGCCTACACAAAACCCTTATCTGCTGTCATGCCTTATCTGTTAAGTAACTGCAGCTGTAACTTCCACTCCGGTGTGTTCGTTGTGCAGATATAGTTACTAAAGAAGGCTATGTGTGGAACATTGTGACACGTTTCAAATGCAGTATTTAGCTGCTTTAAGTTCTTCACAAAAGAAGAACTTACTCCAAATGAAATTAAACAGCGATTGGACGGTATACATGGGGAAGCATCCCCCTCATATTCTACCGTAAAAGAATGGGACAAACTTTTTCAAATGGATAGAGAAAGCATTGAAGATGAAGAGCGTGCAGGTCGGCCCTTGGAGGTGCTCACTCCTTAAAACATCGCTCTTGTGGAAGAAGAAATTATGGAAGATCGGCGACTCAAAGCTGCAGAAATAAC
Organism: Metallyticus violacea; assembly: GCA_030762175.1. NCBI lineage: Eukaryota > Metazoa > Arthropoda > Insecta > Mantodea > Metallyticidae > Metallyticus > Metallyticus violacea. The sequence goes on along the minus strand of CM060843.1, from coordinate 14,818,209 downwards.
ATCAAGATTGGGCCTTTCTAAAACAACAGTCCTTAGACTTATTCATTAACATTTATACATGAATAAGGTTAGTGCAAGATGGGTGCCTAGACTTCTTTCCTCAGTTCAAAAGCAGCAACGAGCCATCTTTTGTCAGGCATTTTTGGAGCTCTGCCGTGACAACGAGAGAGAAGTTCTGCAAACCATTGTTACAGGAATTGAAACTATGGTTCTCTACTATGATCCTTTGTCCAAAAGCGAATCCATAGAGTGCCGTAAACCTGGCGAAGCACCGCCTCTAAAGACAAGGTCACCCAGTTAACCAAGAAGATCGTGGCCACAATCTCTTGGCACTGTGAAGGAATACTATTCATTGACTTCAAGGAGAGGAACACCACAGTAAATAGGGAGTCTATGCTGGCCTATTGCACAGACTACATGTTTCCATCAAAGAGAAAAGGCGAGGAAAACTGAGTCGTGGCGTGCGCCTTCTCCACGACAACGAACCTGTGCACACAGCTCTTGTTGCAAAGGAAGATGTGAAGTAATGTGACTTCAAGGAAATCGACCATTCACCCTACAGCCCGGATCTAGCTTCCAGTGACTATTTCCTCTTCTCAACACTCAAGAAGGACCTTCGAAGAAGGAAATTTAAGTGTGACGAAGAAGTGATGATGAATGCTGTTTATGCCATTTTGCAGACAAGACTTCTGACTATTTTGGTAGGGGGATTGAAAAACTAATTCAAAGATGTGAGAAGTGTATTGCAATAAAGGGTAACTATATTGAAAAGTGAAATATAGTTTTTGTCTTATCCATACCTAGAAAATAGTTAGGCTGAAAACTTATGGCACTACCATCGTATGTGCCATAAAACATGGGACAAACGATTTCACTTCTCTTCCGAAGAAGTAACATTTAGATTTTTTTTACGGTAAAAAAATCTACTTTAGTAACGGATATTTTTCAAATGGCATTTTAATCAAGTTTTATACATTTATTATTTAAACCCATTAAAATACTAATACCGCTATCATTTTTTCTATTTAGCAATGTTCTGAAATTTCGACTAAATATATTATAAGTAATAGATAATAACCTTTTTATGTAAGTTGATTAGTTTATTACCATAACGTATTTCAAATTGGTGACTAAATTAAAATACCCTCAAGAATAATTTTTTTGTGAATTCAAGAAAGAAAATATTTTGTGTATGGTATGCTATTAAGTACATTTAAATAATTTAACTGAACATATGTTTAATTTCTTTTAGTTGTAATACTTTGTCTTGTCGTGTTTTTTAAAGTTATGATAAATAAAAGCAAATATGGAATTTTTAAAATGTTAATCAATTGACACGTTTCCATTTAGAATGTCATAATCTTGAAATACTTTTAATATATCACTGGCCTCATTTCCTCTATAGGTTCTGCCTCAGCTGATATTCACTATTGTAGAACAACAGATTTACGAATAGGTTTCATCCTTTTAAGTTTGATGCATAAAATATGTTTTGAATGTTCTCTTTTCAGGTGAAAATGGGGATTTATGAATATATATATATATATATTAAGGATTGTGTAATTTATGTAAAACAATGTCTGATAAACTTTGTTACGAAACTAGAGTATAAAAGGCGAGTTGTGTTGTATGTTGTCTTCAGTTCTGAACATTTTCCGTTGAAAGTAGACCGGGCACCATTAATAAACTGTTCTACAGAAACGTCGTATAGCTGCAGACAATTCCCAAGAAAGTTTAAAAACAATTCAAAGAAAAGCTCGTTCAGGAAGTAGGTCATTTGAATGAACGAGTTAAAGAAAGATGAAAACCGTGAATTTAAGATGCTGTGAAAAACAGTAAACTTATTCGCCCTGCACAAAATTTATTTTAGCTAAGTTTTATTTTTCGACGTTTATGAATACGAGTTACTGCAATTGTTTTACAAACATTTTGCATTACAATAAACTACAGTATATAACAATGAAGTAGTTTAGATAAATAGAAAGCTAATTCTAGTAACACAACGCCTCTGTACTGAAAGCATACACACAGCTAGAGGTCAACAACCTTGCAGAGTCGCACGAGTTCTGCACATCTAGCGAAATGATGAGATTTTATTGCAACCCGACTGTTTATGATTATTTTATTTTTGAGTGAGGAACTTTACTGTACTGTGTAAATAAATTTATAGCAACTCTGTGACATGTAAGTGTGAACAAGGATTTTTTGTTCTCCGTTGACTATTTTCATAACATTATCCCTATAATGAGATTAGAAATATCACAAGGAAACTTTAAAGTAATCAACATTTTAAACTATTCTATTCTTTGTCATACATTTTATCAATTAGGCAATATAAATGGGAAATATGTAAGTAAATTAAATAAATCGAACAGGAAGCGAAAATTAGATAGGTTTGGTATGCATAATAAGTAGTATTAATATAATAGGAGTGTATTTAGTCCAGTGACCCGTGTAAATAATGTGCTGTTATAATTACACCATGTCTATTTGAATTAATACAAAATATTGTATTAGATATTCCATAATAAAATACAGAGGGTGCCAAATGTATACAAACTTCAAGCAAAGAAAAAACTGTGTTAACGTAACAAAACTGAATTCACACAAACAGAAAATGATCAGCACTTATTATCTTAAATTTTTACATTTACAACAGTTGCTCAAAATGTCTACCATCGGCGTCGATACACTTCTGAGTACGTTGAACTACTGATAGAGCAACGTTTGCGAAAGTATCCTCAGCGATTGCAGCTGATGACATTTCAATTTCTTCTCGAAGTGCTGCCAGTGTAGCTGGTTTTTAGTGTATACGGTACCATGAGTCTGAAATTTGTCTCGAATGCGTGCAATTGTCATTCGGCGTTGGTGACTCTGTTCTGTACACACGTCTCCATTGCCTTGAATTTCAACAACTTTCTCGATTCTCCAATACCACTTCAAACTTATTTTCCGCTCTTCAAACAATAATATTTTGTTGTAGCAACGCTAGCATAATGTAATATGAGTCACATTTGTCTACAGAACATCGTACCATAATCTTGGCTTCATTTGTTCATTGTTGATTTACCTGTCGCATAGCAACGCTATCATAATGTTTGTGAGTGGCATCTGTTTACAGAACATCATACTACACGTTACTGTTGTTTTTCGGTTCAACTTTGTAATATATTAAATAGATATCTACTGTGATAGTGTGTATACATTTTAGCACCCTCGATATAAAGTAAGAAATATATATTTAACAACAAGATAAAAATAAAAAATAAATAGCAGTAGGTATGTCGCACACACGCACCTGGATGCACTAAATTTGTTTGATTTAGCCCATTTCCCGGTTATGAACCATTTCATAATATATTAAGATATTTTCTCCTCCTTTTCCTTGCCTGCCAGTAGAGCCCAGAATACCGCCACGGGGGGCCGATGTCGTTAAGGCGAGGACTCGTAAGCGAGAGGTCTGGGATTCGGATCCCTGGACCTCCTGCCTGACTAAGATTTTTTCCAGGTTTTTCTCAGTCCTGATAATGTTGGAAGATACCCTAAACTTAGGCCTGGAACGTTTCCTTCCTTAAAAAAAAATATTCCCAATGTATCATTTCATCTCATTTATCATCAGTGACCACCGCCTGTAATGCCTCAGTAGTAAAAAAGGGGCATTAAACACCATTAAAATGTGTTAAAATAACCGTAGAATACATTTGTCTCCTTAAACACAGCTGACATTAAATCTTCCTCTGATATCCTATTGTATGTAGAAAATTGTAACCGCTCATTTGTCATGTATAAGACATCTGCAAGTACACTCACATACCCACAAGAAAGTTTTTGATATGTTCAATACCAGTTATTCATTTATCTTACTTGGATAATTCAATTGCTGCGCATAAATATTGTTCTGACAGAGGAGCAATAATTCGACATACTTTCCTTTATTATGCCACGAGTGAATTTTGACAAACGGTTTAATTAGAAAGAACAAGACGAGAAACCCAGTACACGGGCTGTGGATGGATGATATTAAATACAAACTATGACAGATAAAATAATAAATATACATGGTGTTCAATATGTTAATAGAATTCAGCAAACACAAAATGTATACCTATAATAATTAAATGGAATCTTCAAATTTATAATGTTATTTGCTTATGAATAAAATATTTATTATTCCAACATATGCTCTTGAAATTTATATTACTTTAAATTACAAAAAAAAATGAAGCAATAACTAAATTTTACTACATTACGGATGAAATAAGCAAATCAAATTATTCGCTGTCTTAGTGAGAGAAATTTTACATACAAAATTATCTTACAAATCATCCCCATATAACTCTGCCAGGCAAAATAAAAAATTATTATGTGTCATTATTTCAGATAGTAAAAATATAAAATTTAAGAAAAAGTATACGTACAACAAATAATTATTTAAAATCCCAGTTCGCTGCTCTCATCATAGAAAATGAGTCAGTCTACAGATTTACCAGATTTCAAAGAAGTTTCTAAGTAAGCCTTGCTTAAAAGGATATCGTCGCAGAAAAACAATATACGAGTTCCCGCATTAAGAAAATGGTGGTTTTGAGCAAGGAGAAACCCGGTGTCTAAACGTAGTTACTTATACCAAAGTGAAAAACCAACTGAAAATAAAGAAAAGGAATAAGAACCCATGACGATAACTAGCGGAAGGAAGATGTCGAAGATTCGAGAGGAAGGCAAGGTTCCTATCGGAGTAAGAGCGCATAGAAACTTAACCGAGATGCGAACATCTACATGCGGCTATAATTCGAAACTTTCTTCTGAAAGAAAGCTCATACTTATATTAGGAAGCGTATAATTAAATATCTTATCTGATACACACTTGTCATTATGTTTATATATTTCCTCTTGGTTGTTTAAAACCCTTAATGTTAAATTGTTACATTACATTTGGTCCTGAGGGTTTACTTTTGATTACTAGTGTTTTTATTCTTTCTATGAAAATGTTTGCCAACATGAACTGCCTATGACACTGAATTTCAATCTCTTATCAACCTTATAAAATAAATATAAAAATTGGACAGCTTGTTTGCCTAAAGCAGCCATTAGACAAGAATACTTACTCAAAAAGTAAAATTTTAGTCCATTATTTTAATATCTAAACTTGGTGTAATCTTCAAACTTTATTAGCGCCAGTCGTGCCAGAAGTTCAGCTCGAAACTTGTGTTTTATTTACCTTAATTAATAACGACACTGTTAGTTTCTCAGTATAGAATAACAGAGTACTCGTGTAATATAATTAAATAAACAAACAAGTTAAACCAACAAACAACAGCATGTAATTAGCGTATTTTTTGTAATCGCGTAATTCACATCCTTCTCAGCCTGTAATCTCAACGGAGCACGTTCTACCCCCTTGGGCAACTAGAGTCAGCTTGTATAGCGAGTTATTCTCAGAAGTGTTCATATAAATTGTCAAGCTTGTTCTAATATCAGTTATAGTACTGCGTACATTTAAAAACATTATTTAAATATTATATTTTTATATTTTATAAGCAGTTTAGAGTTATTAAAGGACTAGCCTTTATATGCAACAAAATTTTTTAAATATGTACATACATATGAACTAAATATTACCAAAGTGGAGAAAATATCATTTTATAAAAATGGTACAAAATAACGCATATTACGAGGGTAGGTTCATAAGTTTCCGGCCTCGCCTATATGTATCATCTCCTTCACAATACCTTATCTGGTGTCGTATCTTATATGTTAAGTAAATAATTGCAGTCCGCTATGTTCAGTTGTTTAGATAAAATTGCATAAAGAAAGCTATGTGTAGAAAATAGTGACTTGTTCAAAATCTCCATCGAGCTGTTATTAGGTTCTTCACATAAGCAGGACTTACTTCAAATGAAATTAAACAGCGATTGGAGGGCGATTTGGGGAAGAATTCCCCTCACATTCTATCGTAAAAGAATGGGCTAAACTTTTTCGAATGGGTCGAGAAAACATTGAAGTCGAAAAGCGTGCAGGTCTGCCCTTGAAGATGCTCACTCCTGAAAACATCGCTCTTGTGGAAGAGAAATAATGGAAGGCTGGCGGCTCAATGTTACAGAAATAGCAGCAAGGTTGGGCCTTTCTAAAGCAACAAACCTTGGAATTACTCATGAACATTTAACATGAATAAGGTTAGTGCATGATAGAAGCCTATACTTTTTTTCTCTGTTCAAAAGCAGCAACGAGTCATCTGTTATGAGGCATTTTTGGAGCTCAGCCGTGGCAACGAGAGAGCAGTTCTGCAAAACATTGTTACAGGAGATGAAACCATGGTCCTCTACTTGTCCAAAAGACAATCAATGGAGTGCATAAACCTGGCGAAGCACCGCCTCTAAAGACCAAGATCATCCAGTCAACCAAGAAGATCAAAGCCACAATCATTTGGTACTGTGAAGGAATACACTTCATTGACTTCAACGAGAGGATCACTACAGTAAATAGGGAATACTATGCTGACTGGCCTACTGCATAGACTAAGTGCTTCCATCAAGGAGAAAAGGCGAGGAAAGCTGAGTGGTGGTGTGCCCCTTCTTCACAACAACTCGCCTGTGCACACAGCTCTTGTTGCTAAGGATGCTGTGAAGAAATTTGGCTTCAAGAAGATTGACAAACTCTATTGCCCAGTGATTATTTCATCTTTTCAAAATTCAGAAGGACCTTCGAGGAAGAAAATGTAAATGTGACAATACTTCTGACTATTTTTTTGGAGGGGGAATTGAAATGTTAATTCAAAGATAATATGAAGTGTATTGCAATGAAGGGTAACTATATTGAAAAAATGAAATATAGTTTTGTCTTTATCATACCTAGAAAAGGATTAGGCCGGAAACTTATGGACCTACCCTCGTACCTGTATTTTTCGACATTGATCGCTATTAAATGTCCAATTAAAACAGTTATTGTTTGACAACTGAAATAAAATTTCACCTTATTGGTATTAAAATAATTTTATTTTTGTTTTTAATTAAATTTTCATTCATCTGGATCTTTCTGTGACCTTGTGTATTTACGACACAGTGAGTTACAAACTTTTCACATAGTGAGGCAACAGAATGTAAAATTAGAGTGGTGAAATATTGGCTGCGAATTATTCTGGGAGACCATCTTTAATTAGAGCGATCTGCTTCGAAATACATTTTAGGTCGGGAGGGAATAAGACATGGCCTTCAAAGTGAGAAAGGGGTTGGAAACTATCGGGTTGGAAAATATTTGGACAGCAGGCCAAGTTAACAGGAGAACTGTATTGAGGAAGATGGGGAACAACCTGAGGGATATTGATAGGCAAATACAATCGTAGTCGGTCCTGGTGGTGTAGTGGTAGTCATACTTGCCTTCTAAACCGAGTTCAAACACAGCCAGGGTCGATGAGTTTTTTCGGGCGTAAAAATCCTAAGTATGGCTTCCTTCGGAAGGGAAGTCAAGCCATGGGTCCCGTGTCGTACATTTACGGCACGAAAAGAACCTCAAGTCTGAAAGAAGAGGCCTCTGAGTAAATTTTTGGGCCATTTCACACCCTGAATTGAATGGGACGCTGATGACCTGAGATGTTAATGAGCGTCCATAAATAAAACAAATCAGATACAATTGCGCAATGTGTGGAGAAGATATATTGACACGCAAACGGGTTAACATTGAGTGGGAAATGAAGCAGCACATCTAAACAGGGACCAGACTAATTAAACATGGACTCGCAAGGTTTTGGCTTGGAGAGATCCGAATCTCAGGTGAAAATGAACTAAGAATTTGCCCTTTATGTGGAAAGGAAGAATCATTGTCGCACATACTAGCGAATTGTAGCAGCACTGAGGTGTTGAGAAAAAAATTTCTACCGCCTTCCTTTACTGACTCTGTCAGAAGGCAAGGGGCATGCTGGGCTCTGCTGGTAGGAAAGGATGAGGAGCATTTAGGCAAATTCATGTTGAAGATGAGACAGTTCAGGTCTGAAAAGGCTCAAAACCGGGAGGAGGGAAACTAAACTGAATTAAAAAAAAATATATGTATAGATGATATTTTTTACTGACAAGGGGGAAGGAGTTGTATATTCTGTATGTATATATGAAGCTAACATTGAGATTATTATTATTACTATTATTATTATTATTATTATTATTATTATTATTATGATCATCATTTTAACTGCGTTAAACAATGGAGGTATGGTTTACTTATTTATTTAAGTAATGTACTTTTGTGTAATTATGAAAGGTGTACTAGTGCGAAGGTTGAAAAAATATTAGTATGTATGCAAATTTGAATAAAATACACTCATTTATTCATTCATTCAATTGCAATACGGAATTCCGGTCCGGAAACGCTTTAGTCGCACGTTATATACCAAAGTTGTTTTCGGAATATACTTTCGAATCTTTGTATATGTAATCCTTTTATAATACCTGCACTGCTTTCACAAACTGCGAAAATATTTACAATAGTTGTTCAAAATGTGGTTGCGAGTTCTACCAGGCTCTAGGTCCAGGGGTGCAACACAGAGGTCTGTGACACCCGTGATATTTTGCATTAGGATATTTTGCATTGTAACTCTAAACCGACCCGCCATTCGGCTGCAGACGATTGCGTCGCCCAGGCGCGCTAAGTTCTCTTAGCTTCCAGATTCTCACTGGTGGATAGGTCCATACCAGCTTAGACCTACTCGTATTTAAGAGGCGAGTCACCCCAGCATTAAGGTAGTCACCACCCTCCCTACAAACAACGGCGATTCCGGCGCACCGACCCCCAGGGTACACGCCTGCGGCACTCCCCTGGGACACGCCGCCATCGTAGGTCCTGAATTCCCCGTGAGTGACGGGTCCACTGCCAAGCCTAGTCCAACCCAATCCGAACAACTCCCTTCCGGGAGGGGCTCGAATCAAGTCCGGCCCGGCTCCCTCTAGTACGTCAGAGGTACCACGGGCACTCAGGGTCCGCAGAGCCCGCACCTGGAGCATCTGTAGGGCAACGGTCAGACCGCCCCCCCCCCCTTACGGGAAGTTGCCGTTCCCCAGCTAATCCCGCCAGGACCGTCCTTCCTGACTGAGGTTTTTTCCAGGTTTATCTCTGTCCTCATAAATGACAAATGCCGGGAGGTACCCTAAACTTAGGTCTGGAACGATTCCTTCCTTAAAAATATTTCCTTTCCCAATATATCATTTCATCTCATGTATCAGTGTCCACCGCCTGTGGTGCCTCTGTAGCAAAAGCGGACGTTAAACATAATTCATTCATTACGTTCCCCAGCTTCGATCCAAGCATGACAATTTCGCAGTAAGTTCTCTCTTATCCAGTCGAATAACTCTGCAGTCTTTCTAACGATATCACAAGCAGTTATGATTCTTGCCAAGAGACCCTCTTCAATTTACAGGTATCTCATAGGCAAGAAATTTCACATGCCTCCACAAGAGCAAGCGCTCAGGTCAGGTGAACAAGCGGGACACGAAACAGGACTTCCTCTACCTATCCAAATTTCAGGGACCGTTTAATTAAGATGTTCACAAGCATCTGTGAAAAGTGGGCAGTGGCCTCGTCATGTTGATTCATGTGTTTTGACGTATAAATGGAATACGTTCCAAATTAAATTTAAAACTCACGCCATCTGCATTATATTAATGGAGTTTACTTCCCTACTACATAATGTCACCTACATATTTTTCTGCATGCCTACCCCTATACTATTACTATACCCTCTACAACCAAAGAAAAACGCTAACTTGCATCTGAGCCGTTTTCGGACCAATTTTTCTTATCTTAAACAGATTCATTTTCCCTTCTCCATCATTCCTGAAAGTTTGTATCATGATCACGAAAACACCCAGTATGTACGGAATAAATAATGTCTTTATTTTCATTGTATTTCGTAAATGTTAACCTTAATGTCAGGTGTAAATTCTTTTTTGGAATTATATCTGCAGCAAAGCTTCACCAGCGCTGTTTCCTAATTTTGAGGATAATTGCGATCTGTAAATTGAGAAAACGGGGCAACGGAACATAATTTAATTACCTTATATTTAAGATTAAGAAACACGAAATAGCGAGCAGTGGAAAACAAATTTAAACTAACACCTTTAATTTCTTTATGCGTTCAATTGCTTTGAAAATACAGCAAGTGGGTGCTATTGCCGTATTTTTTACTTGTTTCCTTTTCTTACGAGTTTTTCTTTTCTTTCGAGGAAAACGCTTCGTGAAGACGAAGGAAAGGCGGAAGGAAAGAGTAAAAACCAGGCGCAGGATCCTCTTAAATATCGCGTTTACTTTTTTTTTTCCTTTTTTTTTTTTTTTTTTTTTTTACCATTTCAGCGAATCTTTCTTTACCTCTATTCTATTTGTCTTTGGATAGAGTTAAGAAAAGCTAGGACAGATTCAACGATTGGATAAATTAGAAAGAAGGAAGCCTCTCTCTTGATATCTGCCAACTTGAGAAGGAGGATAGAACTTAGTTACAGCAGCATAAGGAATAGAAAACTTCTCGAAGTTGGTAATCTTGACGTTACTGCCGCAAAGTGGGTTAATGTTAAGTCTTGATCATAACTCTGGGAATGAATCTCGAACCACTCTTCTTTCTTGAATCCAAGGGAAGTAAAATAAGATTTACATAGCAGTATTAGGACTATTCTTAAGTAGGAACTTTTACCACATCTAAATGTGGACGCTGTTATGTATATAATACATAGAAAAAGTAATGAATATATTTTTCTTCGCCATCTTCGTGTACACTTGCTTTATTGTCTTATTACCGCTCTCACTTTTTCCGTTGCCGTTAAAAGTGCATTGTGTTTGTAATTAAGGGGATTACCAATAAGGTGTTAACTAACAAAATCTCAATATTACGGAAAAAAATTCAATGTATGAATCATTCATTAATTTTCTTTCATTCATCGTCTTATTTGTTCAGAGTAGTTTTAGATCTATTCGTACTTAAGTTTTGTATGTTTCAGAAATGCTATTAAATTATATTATACATTTTGTCACCAGAAAATAGGAGCTAAGATCCATATTGCACCCCTTACACTTGATATGAAAATATAAAATGAAACCGTCACATTACTTCCTGTGTTTAACAATTCCAATTCTACCTTGATATAAAACAAAATAAAAACGAGCAGACCATTATGAATATGCTTTATCGGAGATTAGAGAAACAAGTCTGTACATGATTCCATGAATACATTGTTAAACAGTGTGGTAATACTTAGATTCTTTAAATTTTATACTAATTGAAACAATTTCAAAGTGAAAATATTAAATAAAAATAAATACGATTACACACACACATAAGAACCTTAGAAGCTACAGACAAGTTCTTATTGTACAGCTGACATTCGTTGTGGTAATTATTCCATTTATTAAATTTGCATAATGATGGTTAATGTTGTGATCTCTGCAAATAATCGAAATAGCACCTTTTGCACCTCCAAAAAACATAAATTATAGTTTTACTTGTTGATAGCCGCATCTTTGTTTCAATGAACCTTTGTATCATCAATAGTCACATCTGTGTAAAGATATTTTATTTTCCACCGGAAAAATTTGTTAATACTTCTTACAAATAATAACTCAACCATTTGGAGCAAGTATTAATTTTCGAGGTAGCAATCTTGTACCTAATTAGTTATTTGATCTCTTAATTCTTTACTTAAAATATTTTATCCTATGTTATGAAATGCTAATTTTCTCTGTGTATAGCTGATAGTTACCTGTTGTTCTTTAAACATTAATTATTTTTTGTTCTTTTACGTTATATCGCAATGCCTCTTTTCCCGGTTTGTTCTACCATATTTAAAATTACCACACTGTCTTTTTATTACATCATATCATAAGACACAACATTTCTCTTTAGTTTGTTGAGATTTTTATGAATTTTAGAGTTACTTTCTAATGAGTTCATTTCTTATAATTTCAACAGCTGTCATATCTAATGCAACAATATATAAACTTTAAACTATGCATGCTATTACATTTTAGCTATTCTTATATTACGAGATATAATTTTTAGATCAACTACAGGATTAACCCTCGTAACAATATAGTTTATATATTAAAATTTAAAACAACATTATTTATAAACTATTTCTGAATATCACCTTTTTACCTTGATTACACCATACATAAGCATTCTAATGTTTGCTCATGCTTGCAAAGAGAACATTCTGCATAGCTACTGTGTATATAGTTTAATTTGTCATATTATTTTGTAACTAATGATGAAACACTTCAGGTTCGAACAAATAAAATCACATCGAAATTTAGTTATGGGTCAATTACTTACCTCTATATTCAATAGTAAAATTCCTTTTCATATAAAACACCGAATTTGCTCACTAGGCCACCCCGTTTAGTCGCATTTCATTCGAGTTTTGAACAAATAAACCCCCATAAAATGCTAGATAATATTTACTGAATTCTTTGGTGAAATTTCTTTTCCTGTAAAGCGTTAAAGTTGCTCATTAGGGAACTTCGTTTAGCCACTCTTCACTCGAGTTCAAAAAAAAAATCTCGCCAAAATACATTTTTATCATTTATCCACCTTTGATTCCAATGGATTACTTATTTTTCTGTGAAGCGCCGAACTTGCTCACTAGAGGGCTCCATTTGTCACACTTACCCATACAACAAGAAAGATCTGAGGCTGGTAGAGCGGTTAGAGATGCAGTCCCGAGCGATAGCGAATAGAGCCGAAGGTAGTGTACCTTATATAGATATATGAGTTAAAGGAGATGTACCAACATTGAATGATTTACTCGCAATCATAGTACCACGCACACAAAGCGCTACAAATTAACATTTACGATTTATTTCTGCTAAAATCAAAGGAGATTTGCCACGATTATAGTGATTTACCCGCCCTTATCAATTTATATTTATGAAAAGGAGGTGAGCGTAGGCCGTCAGGCCGTAGCGAGCCTCAGCAAACCACTGGGTTCACCGGTGTTTAGGATTTATCCAAGGTTAAGGTTAATGTGTGGGTATATGAATAAATTGCGAATTCCAATAAGACGAAATTTGCCACCATTACAATATTTTACTCGCATACTTAATAACACTATAGCAAACCACTGAGTCCATCGGTTTCTAGGATTTACCTGAGGTTAGCGTGTGTGCATATATGAATCAATTGCGAATACCAATAAGACAACTCGTTTAAAAAGGGAACAATTCAGTTTTGTAATAAGGAACAACATGTTCTAGCCAGAAAATCACGGAGAAGGATGTATAGGTTACATTACTTTTGACAAAAAAAAAAATAATAGATGCAACATTTATGCTGTTACAACAGCCACGCTGTTTGCGCTCTCTCGTTCGCGGAGTTCGGCTCTTTCCGCTGTCGCTTAGGACTGCAGCTCTAACCGCTCTACTATACTCAGATCTTTCTTGCTGTATGTGTAAGTTTTGCTATTCGAGATATTGCAGGTACCTGTTTCCCATGCTTTGGAATGCCACTTGTCCTCAGAGTTCACTGGTCAACTGCGCGTTTTACACAAAAACGAATATAAGCAATGATCTCAAAGGAAAGTAAAAGCCCTCTAAACTGAATTTTAGTGGCTTTTATTTGTCAAAATCAGCTTTTTCCTTGTAGATTATTGCGTTCTTATATCAGTAATAACGGCCATATAACAGTTTCATTCAATCAGAGCCTTTTACACTTTCAAAATTTCGTTTTTCTTAATTAGTTTTTAACTATTATCGCTATTGATTCATAATTGCTTTATTGGTGTAATGCTTGCATTATTTCATTGTTATTTTATTTGTTTGTACCTTATTAGCTGCAAGCTGGACGTTTCTAAACGAATTTATTATTTTTTTAACATTGTAGTCTGTTGCAACATATGAAAGATAAGTTTATACGTATATCAATAGTTTATTCATTAATATATATTATTATCCTTAGCTTATTAATTTAAAATTAAATATGCGAAACGTATACGTATTTTTGGAAGTTTTTTATTTGGACGCGCTCATGAATTTATCAACAAAACGAAAACCTCTTGGGGATATTTAGTCCAGCTCACGCTTTTTGTGCCCACAGTTGTAACATTGATTAAGTAGGCCGTTAGCTACACCGTGCAACCACTTATTGGCTGCAGTCTAATACTTAAGAATGTAAACGATCTAAGTGACGGTTCTTAAGCCATGAAAGTAGCCTTAGCTCGGAAGTGCATGTCAGTGCGCCGTTATTCTCAACGACCCAATAGTAGGGTGCATGATGCATATGTACTGACTGCTATGGAAAGTTCTAGTGGAAGTTGTGTGCTATTTTTATGCATGGTTTGCGTCGATATAGGGCTAGGCTGAAAGGTACACATCAACAGAGTTAGAGTTTATATGATAAAATCTCTTTAATCCGTCTAACAAGCTACGAAATGTCACTTGTTGAAAGGAAATAACCAAAAGCAGGTTTTTGCAACGAAGGGACTTTATGTTATATGTCGTATCTGTGTTACTTATGACAGTACGGTACCATGAACTCGGTAACTCAAAGGGTGCCCCCCCCAAAAAAAAAGCATACACACTGCAAGCAAAGAAAAAATTCTGCTAACATAACAAAATTGAATTCACACAAACAAAGTGATGAGCACTAATCATCTTACACTTCTACAGTTACAACAGTTGCTCAAAATATCCACCATCGACGTCGATATACTTCTACGTACGAAGGGCTCATCCTCTTGCACCATGTTCTGAAATCACTCAAAGCACTGCATTCTCCGATCAGGGTCATCTTCATTTAATGCATGCAAAATTCTATGGATGAAAACTTTCAACTTTGCTGTTTTAATAATACAGCTAATCCCAGTCTCACGTGCACATTGCTTTGTAGATTTCTGCGGCGAGTGCTCAAAACCATAACGAGGACGCGGGGCTTGTTACTTTGCGAGGTCTGCCCAAATCTGTCCTTGTGAACATCGCATACGGTACCATGAGTCTCAAATTTGTCTTGAATGCGTGCAATGGTTACTCGCGTTGACGTTTCTGTTCTGTGGATACTTCTCCATTGCCTTTGAGCTTCAACAACATTCTCTGTTTTCCAATACCACTTCAAAATTGCTTTCCGCTGTTCAAACGATAATCGTGACTCGGTTTTGTTGTAGCATCGCTAGTATAACACAATGTGAGTCACATCTGTTTACAGAACATCATACGATAATGTTGGCAGTTTTAGTTGCGCAGTTTTGAAGAAAAGCCAGGCAGCTCTAGTTAGGCAATTTTGTGAAGAATCTTGGAGCAGTTACGTAACAGTTGTTGACAGTTTCTGATGAGCCGTGAGGCAGGTCAGGCCGGAGCATTTTGCACGCAGTTTTGAAGAAAAGCCAGGCAGCTCTAGCTAAGCAGTTTTAGTTCGGCAGTTTTTTGAAGAAAAGCCACGCAGTTTCGTAGCAGTCTTTGGAGCAGTTTCGTAACAATTGTCGACGCAGTCTGATCAATTTTAGTTAAGAATACTGATGAGTTTTTTAGTCAAGCCCCGCAGTTAAGGCAGAAGCAGTGTGATCAATTTTTTAGTTAGGCTGTTTGGTCAGAGCAGTGTGACGAGTTTGAAGCAGTTTTGATGAGTTCTGAGGCAGTTCAGACAGTCCGCAGTTAGCTCCCTTATATCTCAAACAGTTCGAGATTCTCTCCTGGCTAGAAATTATAACTTATGTAAATAAAAGAGGTTCACCGTCTCTGTAACTGTGAATAAACAATTCTCAAAAGGAATTTACATGTGTCTTGAAGTGAAGGAGAGTGTGTCCCCCGTTCCCACCCTGTCTCCCTGGTAACGTGCATACGTTCCAAAAACTAAAAAACAAATATAAACCCTGAGTTTCCAAAAACCATAAACAAGTAATTCATTCTCATGCTCCGGAGCATTGATTCTGACGTGATGAACAACACTTCATAGCAGCGGAGCGTTCATCATTTTTCTCAACAGTACGACGTACGCTACAGTCCACACCCCCCTTTTAATACCGCTGCATTGTTCATTGTTAATTTATCTATCACGTAGCAACGCATATCATAATATATGTGAGTCACATCTGTTTACAGAACATCATGCTACACATTACTGTTTTTTTTCTGTCAAACTTTAAAATATATTAAATTGATATCTACTGTGTAAGTGTTCATACATTTTTGGACACAGTATTAATATTAACACACATATAAAATTATTTGAGTTATGAATTCAATGTAGCTAATACTTCTATATAATTTCATTTTATTCCTGGTTGTAGTCAACTGAATATTTTTGAACCCCCGGTATATTATTTTGATTTTATATCTGTTGTTAAGTTCATAACGGAACTTTCTGCTTACTGCATCGTTATTCTATATTCATTCATGCCTCTGCATTTTGAGGGAGGTGGAGAGGGAGATTTGGAAGATAAATTACTTCCAAAAAAGTCTTTTCTTAGCTATTCCTTGTTGCAACTGATTTTTGATGTGTAGTTATCCTCAGTTTGCTTTCATTCCTCATTTATTTTCATAATTCAGCAGCGTACACTCTGTAAAGTCTAGCAAATGCAATGTTTATAAATGTGAAATATCTCTTTATTTGTCATTTGCTTCACTGACAAGATAGAGCTATTATTTTTGACATTTCGAGCGGTTTATGGGAGCTAACTCTGTTGGAGGTGGCTCCACTTTGGGTACCAGATTATGAAGCGGTTTGTTATGGGAATGTTGTTGTTGTAGGCTTTACGTTGATGAGTCAATTTATGAAGTGGTTTCTGAATTGATTCTGAGAAGACTCGGTGTTGTTTCCGACGCTGCAGTGGCTATAATATCTCAGGGTGATTTCTTTTTTTCGTTGAGTGGGGCTCAACAGGACCGAGAGGGAAATTTAAGGGTGTAAATAAGCACGCAATGCGCCATTATATAGGCATATTATATATAATATAAATGAAAACTAATGTAACACTATTAACAGTGTAACTAAAATATCAATGACTAGAAAAGCAGAAAAGGACAAAACACTAAGAAAAAGTCGCATCGATTAGTAAGTGGTAAATGCCACTTTACAGCGCCTGCAATGTTTTTCCGGAGTTTTTCCTTTTCTGAAAATGTGAATGCTAGATAACTTCTAGCGTTGCAGATTCTAGGATCATTTGCTTATTCATTTCATCAAAACATTTATTCATTGTCCTTCATTAGATCTCTGTTGTTATGCTGGGCATTAAACAAACAAACCTATGCATAGGTTCTTAACTTGTCTGCTATGGATCAGTTTCGAATGCGTCTATAGTTCTTCATCAACGGTTATGGTGGGATTTCTTTCCTTGAAGAATTGCTCATCCCTGTCTTTAAATATCTGGATCAACTTTAGGTCTTTTTTTTTAACTAGCTTTTAACACCTTATGAGGTGGCCTATGTTTATTGTATCTCTTCGGATTTTTCCATTGATGATTAAGAAAGAACTAAAAAAAAGCAATTAATTTTGCTTCCGGTGGTAATCGAACCTCATACTTTCCGTTCACCCTAGCTGTGTCGGTTTTGCGCTGTTTTCACTAAATCGGGCACCAAAAAATATTACAAATAGTAATACCTGGAAAAAATTAATAAAATAGGCTTAGAAGATATGTGATTATGTGAAAGTAGTTTTAAAGCCTGTTATACATTTGTTTTAATGCAATGTATTTATCATATATTTGTGAAAATCACCAACTTGATGAATTAAATCGTAAATATTAAATGTGAGTGTTAAAAAAGTTGCTGTTATATCAGAATATGTGCTATATTCTATGAATATGTATGTATCATATTTAATATAACATTTAAACAGAGACATAAATAAATTAACACCTATTTCATGAGCGTTAAACAGTAAATACAAAAATATTGCCTGATTACTCTTTCTCTGTTAAAATTTGTAACAATATTATTGATGTTCCATTAAGAAGAACTATATAAAACTTTAACGTTGAATTATATTGGGAACACTGAGTCTTGCTAGTTACGTTCACGCCAAGAAATTTAGAACAAAAGGGTAGGCTCACGCGCTTGTTCCTCCACCATAGTTACTCCGCGTGACGTATGTATATGCTGGCTGTTCTCAAGCAGTTCTCTTTTATTGATAACTATAGAAGAAAGAAGCTCTACAAATTCAGTGCATATTTTCCTTCTTTCTGTACTTTCTCAGTGCATGTTTTCTCATTCGTTTTAGAGGCATTTTGCCTCCTACTTTTCACTCACTTTTGATAACTGCTTTATTCTACTTGGTACAAACTGATAGCTGGTAGGCGCTAGATGTCTACCTAACTTGTAATGCTATAAAATCACTGAGTTTTAAGAGAAAATATATGTTTTTAATACAATGTAGTGCCAACAATCTTTTTAAAGATGCTACGCATATACTTTTTTCACATCAGTAAAGAAGTTGCGATCCTTCAACTGTTATAGTATTTCAATTGATAATCAGATCAGCACATCCGTCCTAATGGTCTAGTGGTAACCTCGAAGACCTATGGTAGCGGGTTCAATCCTGGCCAAGACCGGTGGATCCTAAGTATGGCTCCCTTTGGAAGAAAAGTAAAACCATTGACCCGTATCGTATATTTACGGCACGTAAAAGAATCTCAATAAGAGAGATATCTCTTAGAGGTTTCACGTCCTGAATAAAATGGGATGCTAACAATCAAAAATGTTAAATAGCGTCTTTAAATGAAACAAATCTAACCTAATTATAACAGTGCTGGCATTTAAGGAGTTAGTAGCTATTTATAAACATTTGCGGCGGCTTTATATTTGGGGTTAGTTATATGATGGGTTAATCATATAAGCCCCACGTTGGGCGCCAATTTGCGGCGGTTTTAGGATTGTTATGGAATAATTTGGTCAGATAAGATTAATTAGTAGGGGAAATTAATCAATTATATAAGAGGGAGTTAGTTTATATAATATTGGTTATATATTTCAGATGGGCCAGCCTTTTGTCTGTCCCCGACTGTTTCTGATAATTTCCCGCTGATGAATCTTGAATTCCCGTAGATGTCTCGGCTATGTTGATACCTTATCTGGCTGCTATCGGAGGTGGCGTTCTTTTCAGGGTTGAATGTCGAGCTTTCCTTGATTTAATCGACAGGGGAGGAAAGAAATACGAATGGGACGTTGTCAAATAATAATGTTGGTTGCTCGGTTTGCTGGGTTTATTTTAAAGTTCACTTGAAATTCACGACAAGTCTGGACCACTGGTAAGTAGTTAAAACAAAAATATCCCCGCGATTTTTTTTATCGGTCACACACTAAAATCTTGATAATTAACAAATATTTCGGCCTCTGTTCATAACTTTTCCACCAACTGTTCCTACCGATTGCGTCTGTTAAGACTGTCCTGAATAACTACTTCGATCACATTTATTTTGATAGTTTCCAAAATGGGCTTTTATATTTTCTTACACATCACTATGGAATAATTCAAATTTTAGAATATTCTAAAAGCGTTCTAAATCCTTTTTTCTGATTGGCTCAACATTTGGTTGCTAGAAGATTCTCGAAGCGGAAATCTAAAACTCGCCTCCACACTGGCTGAAATTCTCCTTTCTTTCCTATATTTCTGACACGTTATATCTGAGATTTCTCTGTTTATTAAGGTCGCTTTTCCAAGGACAAAAGCGAGCTTACATATCTGCTTCAAGGACTGTTTAACAGAGGCTAGAGTGGTAAGGGTCCAGTGCTATACAAAAGTCGACCTTGCGAATGGCTCCAGACAGTCATGACTAAGATACAGCTTTGTATAATGGTATTACCTTTGTTACATATACACATTTCATCTTTAATGCGCCTATCATGTCCTTACACCTTGACCACTTCATGAAATTATATACATTACAAGACACGTTATTAAACGATAAAATTATAATACCTTATAATTACAGTTACCATTTCTACAGGAGTCGAATCTGGACCTTCCGCTACATATTTTGAACTAAAGGAGGATAAAATTTGGCATTGGCAATCTAAAAATTTCTGAAATTAAAAACAATATAAAATGATAGCGGTGATTTCAACTTTCTGAACAAAGATTTCAACATATAATACATTTTAGTATATGGCAGATAGCTGCGAACATATCAACTTTATTATATCAATTGAAATCCACAGATAATCAAATATTAGGGAGGACATCTTTTTGGATTAGCATTATCAACCTTAACGCCTGTGGTGCCTCAGTAGTAAAAAGGGGCGTTAAACATCATTAAAAAGATCATCATTAATGTCTGCATACATTATTTCAGTGTTTAACATAAAATGTCATATTATGTAAAGTTGTCTGTATATATAACTTCATCAGAATATCTAAAACTTAGTAGATTTTAAGATTATTTTAATACATGCTTTCAGATTTTTGTTCGTTTTTTTTTTCTTCTTTTTTTTTTTTTTTTTCTCAAATTTTACTGGTCTACCTGCAAAATGAGTTGATCTTGCTGTTCTCATTTTCGGTGCCTTCATTCGAATACATGGCGAGCTTTTACAAAAATGTTAAAACAAACTTGCACATCAAATGTTTCTTTTAAAAAAATATGCTTTAGATTTTTCATAACACCAGGAGTTTTTTCTTAATTTATATCTTAAGGTTATAGTTTTGACATGCCCATTAATGATAATTGGTAACATCGATTCTATGCTCTATGAAATACTGGGATCTGAAACATCTATAGAATCTATTGCAGAGATATCACTCGTTTCCTTGTAAAATGCCAAATTGTTTACAAACATTTCCATTCTTTCTTCGGGTCTCTATTTAACAGTCTATGGCTTCTTGTTATTTTATTATTTTCATTAAGACAAGTACAACTTCAAATGAGATATTATTTTGAGTTTATGAGTTTTTAGGCGTTAATTCCAGTAACTCTGATATTAAATCATGCTCATAATCGTCATTAAAATTTGATGAATACAATCTTGCTTTATCTATTGAAAAACAATCACACGTTTTTCATTTGTTTGTCTGCTGTGATCGGTGCAGCTTACAATAGCATAACCGCCTTGCTGTTTAGTGTTATTGTTTAATCTTTTCGTAAAGACATTACTTTTAGCCCCAAAATAAAGTAGGTACATAAGATTCTATTATCACTCTCGTTTAGCGAACGCGAATACAATGTTGGTCTAGTAGTAACTGTACCTGCCTTTTAGACCCAAGATCGCGGGTTCAATCTCGATGATTTTTTCGGTTGTAAAATCCTAAGTATGGCTTCCTTCGGAAGGGAAGTAAAGCCATGGGTCCCGTGTCGTACATTTACGGCATGTAAAGATCCTCAAGCCTGAAAAAAGAGGCCTCTGAGCAAAACCTGTCGGCCGTTTCACCCCCTGATTTGAATTGGACGCTGATGACCTGAGATGTTAAAGAGTGTCTATAAACAAACCAAATCAACAATAGCAGCGAACACAGCAAAAAATAAGCTTTGGGTTCACATGATGTCACAACTGCGCTTTGCTACTGTTCAAGACTCTCGTGATCCTACCTTGCTTTCTACTTGTATTCATTTTGGTCGTGCGAGTCAAGTAAACTTTGACTATCCTGACTGCGGCATGCAAATGAGGTATAAGGACTCCATATACAGTAAATGATTCCTTTTTTTTCCCCTATATTCGTTTGTTTTGGAGTACAAATCTGAAAACTATATTTATATATAACTACTATATCTATATTTAACTATAAATTTTACAATTTTTGTCAAAATTTAAATTTCCGTTGCTTTTACAAAGAAATCGCTGCTTAATGTTGAAAATTATAACTATTGTTAAATTCATTACATTTATTCATTTTAGATAACTGATACAATAATGCAGATGTCGCGAAATCAATATTCCTAAGGAAAAATTGCCTCCTGTAATTTGGAATGAACGTTTTTTGAAGAAAATCTAAAATAAGAATACATAGTACTATAGCAAAAAACTATAGCGACTTGTGGAATAGAAATTTGGTAATTTGATAAAAAAATAACGGTCTTTTTTTACTACGCAAGCTTCATAAATCCGATTTTTAATTTTTTTTAGCTAGTTGGTACACATGTTTCTGATCAATGTTGGCGTTTTCAGCTGTTTTTAATGTTTAGTTCATAGTTGACAGTCGAAAAAGTTAGATGTGTTTTGGTGTGCTCGGCGATTATTTTACTTTCGAAAAAGATGTATCAAAGAATTTGTATTACATTTTGCTTGAAAAATGGAATAAAGTGCAATAAAGTATTCGAAATGTTGACTGTGGCTTTTGGCGAATCTGCTATGAGCAAGACATGAGTTTACGAGTGGTGCAGACGTTTCAAAGAGGGCCATGAAGACGTTGAAGATGACTACCGTCCTAGCACATGAATAACCGCCGACAACGTCGAAGAAGTGAAGAAAATGTTTCTGGAAAATTGCCGAATCCTATCAGAGAGGTTGCTGATGATGTCGGTATATCATTTGATTCATGCCAAGCAATTTTTTGTATGTTTTGGGCATGAAACGTGTGGCAGCAAAGTTTCTTCCGAGATTGCTTCTCACACCTCACGGCTTGTTCGTGATGTTCTGGCAAAAACAAAACCGTAATGTTGCCTCAGCCACCATATTCACCGGACATGGTCCTCTGCGACTTCTTTCTATTCCCGAGGCTGAAGAAAACCATGAAAGGATGAAGTTTTACCACCATTGATGAGGTAAAAACACAATCGCTGAAGGAGCTAGAGGGCATCACGAAAAGTGAGTTCAAGAAGTGCTTCCAAGATTGGAAAAAGCGCTGGCACATGTATATTATATCTGGAGGGGATTACTTTGAAGGGGGCAGAATTGATGTTAATCAATAAATAAAGCTTCTTCAAGAAAAACGAATATTGCCGTTATTTTTTGATCACACCCCATATGTACCAAAAAATAAAAGCAATGGAAATGGGATTTTGGTGACACTGTTCTGAAATGTATTTACAGATTCATATTATAAAATGAAACGATTACAGCATTGCTACACGTACTTCCATTATGACACTGCAGATGAGCAAGAGCTGGGAAAGTATGGAAATGTACAGAGGATGGGAGACAATCGATGGCTAAAGAAAGCACTGAATAGGGTCCTTGCAACGAAGAAGAGGAAGATAAAGCTGTGTAAAATCAACAGTGAGTGACAAAGATCTTCATGCGATAGGTGACAGGGTCGCCAATGTTACAAAATGGAATACTACAAACGATCTTAGTATTTTATAAGTTTGCAAAATGAATGATGAAAAGAGAATGGTATGAAAGACATTAGATAATGCTATCCTGACAGTTTCGGTGGGCAAAACAGGAGCTTCAAGATGACTACAGTAGTATGCTGTATAATTAACAGACATCTGGCGATATTTTTATATAGAAAAGTGATTGGTGTATGAGAGAAATTCGCAACTAGTATGGCATTTACATTTACATTATTGAGTGCACCAGGTACTGCATTTTAATATGACGCGAAAGTCTCAGGGCAGATAGTCATCTTAATAACTTCTATTGAATTGTTTACCTTATTTTTATTCATATTTTGGCAAGAGTAGCACCCACATGTTTGATGAAAGGGTGATTTTTGATGAGCTTGTAATGCTGTAGCCCTGCATGTGCAACCGCGACTGAGGCCTGTTGAAAATTTAACAAATTTGTCGGTATATTGTGACAACTAGTTGTTTCATATGTCTTACAAATATGTGTTAAACTGTAGCTTGTCACAAGACAAGTGGTAGTCGGTCCTGGTGCTATAGTGGTAACCATACTTGCCTCCTAAACCCAAGCGGGTTCAAGCTCGGCCAGGTTCGATGGATTTTTTTCGAGCGTAAAATTCCTGTAAGTATGGATTCCTTGGGAAGGGAAGTAAAGCCGTGGGTCCCGTGTGGTACATTTACGGTGCGAAAAAGCACCTCAAGTCTGAAAGAAGAGACCTCTGGGCAAAATTTGTCGGCCATTTCACGCCCTGATTAGAATGGGACGCTGATGATCTGAGATGTCAAAGAGTGTCCTTAAATAAATAAATAAATAAAAAAGGCAAATTGTTGTTTCATAAAGCTGACAATTATGCAAAAATAAATTGACAACAAATGTATTACTGCGATCATAGAAGCATTAACTATATTAATTCAAGACTCTTTGCTATTTATTGAGCATAATATTTACTTTCTTTGTGTTGATATTACAATCATTATATAATCTTTTATCGTAATTTAAATTAAGTGCAATGTATTTTATAATATTTATCAACTAATGAAATGAACTATTATTAGCATACTATTAGGTGTAATAATCTGTAATAAACAAATATTCTCCATCACTTTACTGCGTATTTTATAACGAACGAAAGTTAGCTACGGCCGAAAACTTTAACTTGGCTACAAAATAAATGTCAGATAAGCTACTGGAGCATTGAATAAAATAAAACATATCGCTTTATTCTAATGAAAAATTAAAATATAAAGGTTATTGTATATTTATTATCTTACAGGCGCTATCGCATATCCCAATAAGAATAACATATCGCATATTGCTCAGCACAAAACAAATATGTCGGAACATTTCTAACAAATTGTCACCTTTTATCACTCACACTAAATCTGTTATGAAACAGAATATGATAAAAATGTCGTGACAATTTTGTAAATATGCCATTCTTTATGAAACATTCTTTCATTAATGTCTTATTCACATAAATTACATTTTATTCTTCCAATTTAGAATATTACAGACTAATAAAAAGGGAAGACGTATGGCCTTAAGAACCACTTCTGTCGAAAAGCCTGGCGTTTTAGTGGCCGCGTTTGCTTAAGAACTGAGCATGCCTGCTAGAGGCTTAAGGTTATTAGAATACATGCAAGTTTGAGTTAAATATATTGTTGTTAAAGCCAGGATGTTTAAAAATGTTTAATAAGCTGAATGAACTTGGCACTTACAGGATTTGCTTTTTTAATATAATAACACGAGAAAAGTCGGACACTATGGCTGAGAGTTTCGAAAACAAGACACCTTTAAGCTAAGCCTAGGCATAATTTTTTTTTCTACTACCAAGAAACAAGAGAAGCGTGAAATGCACTTCTGATGTGGAGCTGCACTCAGTGAAAAGTTAGTTGAGGTACCGGAAAGTTCAGTTAACACGAATGGGTACTTGGGTAGTGAAAACGCTCAAGTTATGCTACGACATGCCTTAAAGCTAATATTCACTTCCACGTCCTACACATTTTACAGTCTCTTATCTTCGGAGCATAGGTGCAAGCTAATTATATTCAAAGGGAATCTAGCCGTGGATTCTGATCTGATATTTTGCAGTTGTAAAAATGTTGATGAGATAAAATATTTAGCTATGCATATGTTTGAAGTTTAGTTTACCACCAATTTGCGCTCACAGAAGATATTAATTTTTTTTTCTTTCAAATATGTTTATGTAAATTCCAGTTACAGAATAAAAATCCACAACTGACACTATCTCTGGAATAAGTGTAAATTAGCAAAGTTAAAAATTCATAAAATTAAAATGGTATTCATAACTAAAGTAAATTAACTGTTCCGCAAATACTCAAATTTATATGAAAGATATGCCATAAAACTGAATGGAAAGCTTATTTGTGAACACAGAACGTAGACAATTCCAACGATCATGGTACAAATCTTAGTCCATCAGCTTGCAGCATCCAACTGGTAGAAGGCGGTCGAAGAAATTTGTCGAGTATATCCAAAGATGATATCTCGAAGTTCATGACGCAGTTTTAATTTTTGATGATGCGAATTTTCACTATGCCTTTCGTTCCAAAGGTTTACAATATTTTTTTTATCAATTTCATGTTTACTTACCAAAAGAAGGCTGATTGCCGATTTTTCTAACTGTTTGTAACATATATTTCTGAAATGATGTTTGGTAATTTTTTTAAATGTCTTTTTGTTTTTCCAATGTATATCTGATCACAATCTTTGTAAGTGATTTGGTAGTTACCCAACTTCCTGTCGGAAGGTAGAGAATTTTTAAAGAAATATTTTAATAAATGTTTTAATAATGTGGATATTTTGAGAAATCAAAATTATCTTGTGTTTTTTAAAAATTTATTGAAGTAGAGTGGCATGTGAATTCTTTGAATTGCAGTTTTTATTTTATTTATAGCACTAAATTTGTGTTTTTGACATCTTTATTTCTTTTAAAAATTTTAATTCTAATATCTATTATTTTTTATGGAAATCATTATGTAATATTATGCTAATGAACCATTGATATTCTTCCTTGTATTCTTTTCTACTGAGTGCAACATTTACAAACCTATATGTGCGCTGTTTAGGATGGTAAGCTGGTGTGTTTTGGGATTAAACAATTATTTTGAATGTAATTGTCAGTGTAGGTAGGTTTCCTATATATTCCCAAGGCCAATCTGTTATTGTCTCCTATAATTTTCAAACCCAAAATGGGAATCCATCATTTCTTGTCAATTTCTAATGTAAATTGCATCTTTGCTGTAAGTTTAGTAATTTTAAGAAATTTATTTTACAATTTTGCTGTACATATCCTTACGACAAGAAAGAAGTCTGGTATCTACCAAATTAATTGTAAAGACTGTGATCAGAAGATTGAAATGATTTTATTGATCATCTTACAATTCGTTTGTGTAACTAATACACGTGCATAAGAATTGCGTGCACTGGCAGGACTACTTCCTTAACAGACGCCGAGGCAGAAGCTTTTGCAATGAGCAAGCCACCGTTACAACGCACCAGCTCACCTTACCTTGCCTGACATTTGAACCTTGTAACAGAACCAGCTGAATAAAATGATATGGGGAGCCAACATTTCTGTATCGAGCATTCCTCTAAGGGATTAGGGGGAAGCAGGAATAAAGCCTGAGGTTGGTTGGAATGGCCGGCTCTAAAGAGTTTGAATGTGGAACTTCGCGAATGCCAATTATAAGCTTTAACTATAAGATCCACCCGCTCGAACATGTGACTTGCATATTTAAAGTGGTACACGATTTGCATGTGTTCTGCTAATGAACAACATTTACATTTACATTTACATTTACATTTACATAGAAAATTGCTTTCCCTGTAGAGGAAGAAGAAAATACCTTCCCAAACGACATCAAAGTGTGTAGAAAATACTCTGATTATATTTCATTGTACAAATGTTTAAATTTGAAGTCATTTATATAATGAGCTATGCCAATTCTACTCTCAATAGATGCTTTATGTACAGAGTGCGGAAAAGTTCGACCGACAAAACTTTTAGCGAAGACATAGGGAAGAAGACAAAAGTTTCTTTGTGATGCATATAGAGCCGCTGGAATATATTTAAGCTGCTAGAAAATTATGAATCTGTATTAAATCATAAAAAACACTAAATTTTAAGAACATAAACTGCCAGTGTTTTGTTTTACACATTCATATATCATGTCTAATTATCGTTTATTATTTCCTTTTATGGATATCTTGCAATGGTTGTAAACTTTTTTAATTGTTTAAGCAGCTATTTTAACATTACACCTGCTATTTTATTGTTTTAAATTTATACCCTCTCTGTCCCAAATAATAGTCGTATTTCTTTATAAAGTTATTTATTGATAATGAATGAATACAGTTCACTACTGTGATGTGACTTGATGTTAGTGAGAATATAAGACAAATTTCTCATTACAGACCTCACTTTGCAACATACCAGTTTTGGTGGCACGAAACAGCTGATCATCTCCAACATTCTTCATCCTTCTACTGTTTGAATACTGCGCTCCTCTGGTCACATAAACTGCCAAATTTTTTCCGATTTATGTCAATAAATATTTGGATTCATTAAATAGCCACAGCACTTGCTTTCGTTTCTAGAGTGAACAATACCCTTGAGGAAATGCGACTGTTATTTTGGGACAGACAGAAGTAGTATATTTAAGTAATGAATTACTGCAACATACCTACAATATTCGCCGATTTACGAGGGTAGGGCCATAAGTTTCCGCCCTCCCGATAAGGATTATCACCTTTCCAAAATCCTTATCTGGTGTCATATCTTATCTGTAAGTAAATAATTGCAGTTGTAACTTCCGTTCCGCTTAGATCAATTCAGATATAGTTCCATAAAGAAGACTATGTGTAGTAAATTGTGAAATGCTCATAATGCAGTATCGAGCAGTTGTTAAGTTCTTCAGAAAAGAAAGAATTATTCCAAATGAAACTTAACAGCGATTGGACGGTGTATATGGAGAAGCACCCCACTCATATTCTACCGTAAAAGAATGGGCCAAACTTTTTCGAATGGGTCTAGAAAGCATTGAAGATGAACAGTGGGCAGGTCGGTCCTCTGAGGTGCTCACTCCTGAAAGCATCGCTCTTGTGGAAGCAGAAATTATGCAAGACCGGAGGCTCAAAATTACAAAAATAACAGCAAGATTTGGCCTTTCTAAAACAACAGCCCTTCAAATTATTCATGAACATTTAAATATGAATAAGGTTAGTGCAAGATGGGGATCTACACCTCTTTCTTCAGTCCAAAAGCAGCGAGTCATCTGTTGTCAAGCATTTTTGGGTCTCTGCCGTGGCAAGGGGAGAGAAGTTCTGCAAACCATTGTTACAGGAAATGAAACTATGGTCCTCTACTATGATCCCCAGTCTAAAAGAGAATAAAAAATATAGTGGAGTAAACCTGCAAAGCACCGCCTCTAAAGGCCAAGATCGCTCAGTCAACCAAGGAGATCATGGTTCAAAATCTTTTGAGACTGTGAAGGAATACTCGTCATTGACTTCAAGGAGAGGAACACCATAGTAAATGAGGAGTACTATACTGGCCTACTGCACAGGCTACGTACTTCCATCAAAGAGAAAAGACGAGGAAAGTCTTTGTATACAGCTCTCGTTACTTAGGAAGCTGTGAAGAAATGTGGCCTCAAGGAGATCGACCAGTCACCCTACAGCCCAGATCTAGCTCCCAGTGGCTATTTTCTCTTCTGAAAACTCAAGAATGATCTTCGAGGAAGGAAATTTAAGTGTAACGAAGAAATTGTGGGTGCTGTTTATGCCCATTTTGCAGAGAAGACTTCTATTTTTGGGGGAGGGAGATTTAAATGTAAATTCAAATATGTGAAGAGTATTGCAATAAAGTGTAAGTAATGCATGTAATTGTATATTGAAAAGTGCAATATAGTTTTTGCCTTTATCATACCTAGAAAGATGTTAAGCTGGGTTTGTAAATATGCGTATGGTATATGGGGAGGCTAGTGGTTATAGTAGATATGCTTAGAAATGAAAGAAAAATTTCGAATTGACATCTGCTTCATCTATACATGAAAGGAGTCAACGGACAGGGTGCATTGAAGTGAGAAGGCCAATTGCAGGAAGAGAGAGCGTTGTACATTTGGGCTTGCCCTGTTTTATTGGGGTCACCAGGAACCTTTCTGCATCAATATCTGTGCAGATCTAACCGATGTGCATCTTATTGGGTCTTATATGCGGCCACACCCTCTCAATGAACATATTATTTATATTTTATACAATACACACTTGCTAAGTTTCTCGGAAATGTTTCTTTAGTTATAAGAAAGAGAATGTAGATCGAGCATGACGACACTCCAACACATTTTTCTCAAGATGTCCGGGAATACCTTAATGAAGTTTATGGAAACAAATGAATTAGATGTGGATTGAAAATTGTGTACCCACCAAGGTCACCTGATATTAACACAATGTATTTAATTAGTGGGATTTTATTTAGAGTTATATGAACGTAACTGTATATTTCTGAGAAAGATCTTCTTGCTCATATTGTATCTGCATTTGTGAAGTTGGAGGACGGAACATTGAGTATCTCTTGCAATGTTTAATATCAGCATATTGGAATAGTTAAGATTTGCTAAAAAATAAATGCCTTATATTAGAATTAATTTTAAGTTTCTACTGCTATTTAGTAATATGTTGGCATTGATATGGAACCTTTGTACAGATGCTTAAATTAATACTGTTTTCTTGTACTTTATTTGGAGAGATATTAATCAAATCTGTTAGTCTAACCGCTTCAGCCTGTCTAGAGAGAAAACTTCTGGAAAAAAGTGAAACTCCCTTTTGAACAAGTCGGAAAGAATTCCTAGTTCTCTACCTAGAACAGTTGACGTGGCCTGCTTTAGACTTGCAACGGGTCATAACTACATACAGAGTCACCTGTATAGAACTGTACTGACTGAAACAGATGCATGCTCTCTTGGCGACCATGGCGTATCCATGACTTAAGAGCACCTCGGCATTTGTCCTGCTGCTTTCAACTGTTTCTCTTTGAGTGATATTGACAATGCCTTTGGTGACCATTTCTATTGTTTTTCTTTGTACTGGGCTGCTCGTCGACTTATGACCAAGAAGTCGGAGATGGGCAGAGGATAAAAAAAAATTAAATAAATAAATAAAATCAGTTAGACGTTAGTTTTAAATAAATTAATGAAAATTAATCTGACCTGTATTTTGTAATTAAGTTCCTAACATTCAATTGCCTACAAAAAGCGAAATATGACAATTAATATTTATGAGGAATTAAAAGACATACGCACAAATTTAAGCTAAATGTGACGACATAATCATCCTTGAGCTTTCCCTCTCTTTGCTATACGTGTTTGTCAGTTGACTTTTTTCCCCCACGACCCGTATGTAATAAAATTGAAGATTTCACGCTTCACGAAGTACTTCTACAATAGGTGCAAATTTATTTGCATATGTCTGTGATGTCATCTGAATTGCTGTTTGTGCACATAATGCAAAATCTTTACCAAAATTGTTCGTCCAAAAACTCCTCTGACTTATGCAGAAAGGTCATCTGGCTTCAAGCTAAGTTAATTAATTAATTTTGCTTGAGGACCATAAGGAATGTTTGTATAAAGCTGCCAGGAAAGCTATTGAGTTTAGTGCTGTTGAATAGAACGTGGAAAGAATTTTGAGTTACCAAAGGTTCTAACTGTATCTATGCAATCTATCTTTGAAAATCATATAGATAATTGAGTAATGATGTCATTTAAATGATTGAATGAAATCTTTATGATTCCATATGAAAGCAAAGGCTTTTAACTCAAGGCAGGAATGATTCAAGAGCATTGATTCCCATTAGAAGACTCGATCTAATTAAGTTGATACTCAATTCAGTGCACCGTCATGTTCTAGGCTTTCTTCGGATGTAAAAATCCTAAGTATGGCTTCCTTCGGAAGGGAAGTAAAGCCGTGGGTCCCGTGTCGTACATTTACGGCACGATAAAGAACCTCAAGCCGGAAAGAAGAGACTTCTGAGCAAAATTTGTCGGCCTTTTCACGCCCTGAGTTGAATGGGATGCTGATGGCCTGAGATGTTAAAGAGCGCCCATAAATAAATCAATCAAAAAAAATGTTCTAGGCATAAAACGAAGCCTCTCCGTGTATTCGTGACATGCGACGAATTTTATCTGCTGTGGTAGTTGGAAAGATTTCTTCCACAACATCGTGCAAATACTTGTTCCTATAATTTCCTACAATGATCACAAGTGCGTTAAGAGAGACTGCATGGTGGCTATGAAGTGTGAACGGCACAAAGTGTGCAGGTGCCCCATTTTGTTTCGCCCACAATGACGTAACAAATTACCTTTAGTCATCCTTCCCATGTTATGTACTTGGGCATTTGCAACTATTTTGAGAGGAATTACCTTTGCCCAAAAGGCAGTATTTCTGACGCAGAAGATGCAGAACATTTTACATCTTCCGACAATTACTGTTGACTTTTTCAATATCGCTGCAGAATACAGCGTGAAGTACCGCGTCTAAATCTCGACTGTTCATTTACAAACGGTAGACAAGATGGCTCAACTTTCAAATATTTTTTTCATGTGATCTAGTAATGTCAACCGTGATATTTAAAGTACAGTGCCTGGTTTACGTGC
Source organism: Metallyticus violacea (assembly GCA_030762175.1). NCBI lineage: Eukaryota > Metazoa > Arthropoda > Insecta > Mantodea > Metallyticidae > Metallyticus > Metallyticus violacea. Next base: position 14,786,371 of record CM060843.1, on the reverse strand, counting down.
TCTATCTTTTATTCTTCCAAGCATACAGTTTTATTTTCACTATGGAGGATGCATATTAAAGCGTTTACACCATTGTTGTGTGTTGTCATTCATGCATAAGAACTTGGTCGCTAGCCATACCTTAACTTTGGCTGCTTCTTCCTGGAGTAATTGGATTAGGCTCACTGCGTAAACATGATTTATGAAGTTTAAATGTAGGTAACATAAAGAGGAACTTTGTTTTATTTGACTCCTAGCTTCTCTTTAACCATTAATTCTCTTATGGACTTGGCGTTTTAACGATTTTAGTCCTGCCCTATGTACGGGTCTCTATTGAAGATACGTCCATCTATCCATCTATTGCGTGGAAATCTCACACTTGTCTATCCATTTCCATTAAAAGTGACTAATTTTATTCCAGAAATCTTTCAGGACGGTTCTTTACGGTTCATTATACAGTGGTACGTCTGTTATAAAGAGCAAGTTAAGCGTTGTATGAATATTTTTGTAAAATTAATATTGTCTGAAATGGCTCATTCATATTTACCTATCGTTTTATATTTCGTATAAAACTTTTTCTAAACGATTTCATTTATTTACATTTTCCATTAGCTTGGAAAAAGAATCCGGTACTGCTAAAATAAATATTTTCGGGAATGTCAGTAAATAGAACTCAGGTTTTCAAGTATTTAAATTTTTATTTCTTGTTTTGCTATAGCGAAGATAACTACAACATTAAACTGCCATGCAGAGTTTCTGTTTGAGGAATACAACGTAAATTAGCTTACACATATGTGTTGTATTCAGAACAGAAATGCTATTCATAGTATGCTGATTATGATAAGTCCTGAACTTAACGCAAGCACAGTGAGTACCTGAATCTGTTAACAAACGAAGTTGTAAAATGTAATGGGTGTTACCTTGACAAAGAAAAGAAAAAACAAATGAATGAATATGAGTGAAAACGGTGAATCACTGAAGGAGAAACCGTCACGGGTGACCGAGGTCGTTAAGGCATGGACTCGTGAGCGGGAGGTCTGAGATTCGACTCCCACCAGGACCTACCTCCCTGATTGGGGCTTTTTCCAGGTTTTTCTCAATCCTCATAACTGGCAAATGTCGGAGAAGTACCCTAAACGTAGTCCTGAAACGTTTCCTTCCTTATAAAAATCCTTTCCACCTGTGTCCACCACCTGTGATGTCTCAGTACTAAAAACGGGTGTTAAAAACCATTAAAAATAACTGAAGGAAAACTGGTAGGTTGCTTCTCTCCGTTTTAATACTATGTAATAGGGAGAAACGTCTACTAAAGAATGTAAATAACCGGCAAACTTATAATGTTGGTATTTTGACCAAATATTCAACGGAATAGTGTCAGAAAGCTTTATAATGAACATTTAAGTACAAAAATATCATTACATAAATATAAAGTAAAACATGAAGGTGTATGTGTGCGTGTTTTTTCGATATATTTTTAAACGATTGTAACGATTTGAATGATATGTAAAGAAAATTTAAAAGCAGGCAAAAAATACAGGCTGTCTTAAACTTGGAAGATGTATCCATCACATAATCCTCTTTGATGACGAAAGGTCACAGTTTTGCTCGAGTGTTCATCAGCCCCCTCGAAATTACAGCATTCCTCTTAGTTCAGTTTACTCGCTATAGAGGAAATGGGAAATGCCTTGTTTTCTCACCAATAAAATTTTATATTTGGACATTTTTGATAAGGGAACAGATGATCGACCTTCGTTCTTTCTCAATGTGTCTTAAAGTTTAGAAAAATTTCCTCTTTTTATATTTTCATCACCTTGTTACATAAAAATTCAAGGTTGAGGTCTTTTTTGTATATCGATTAAGTGATTAATTAGTTGGAAGTCACTTTTCTGCTGTTTTAGAAATATTGAATCTCAGGGAAACTCACTCGTTTGGGTCAGCGGGAAGGGCAGGATATCTAGCAGACTACACAGAAATTCCAAAATTCTCAGTCGACGATATCTATTCATTGGTTATTCACTATATTTCTATACGTTGAACTATCGGTAGTGACTGGAGATTGTTCTACGATTTCCGCATTTCACTCTAGTGCGATCTAATCTCAATTCTAAATACTCCGACTACAAATGATCACATCTGATTAATTGATTATAATAATTCACATCTTACGACTTTCTATTCTTCCGGCTATTGATATCTCCTGGTATCTGTTTTACCGACAGCTAATAACTCATGTTGACCATCCACTGACTACACATTTCATACACTCCAAGTAACTACTCACTCTTTCTGATTATCTAACCTACACTCTGATACTCTGACACTCTGATTATTTCTGTATCTTATTGCTTAATTTATGCTTGATATAAAATTTATTGTGTTATTAAACTTCTCCCAAGATCCAAAACTGACCTATAAGGACATTGAATTGATATTAGCAATTGGTTCGCCGAGTGTTTCAACCATCCTTCATGAGCCCCTTCGTGAAAATAAAGTCCTCAAGATGGGTGCCCCATAATTTGTCTGAAGCAGTGAAGCTCTTGGCGTAATGGTACCAAGAAATGCTGCCAAGATTTAACTGTGAAAAGTCTCGCCATGTTTCAGATATTGTTATGGGTAACGAAACATGTTTATATCATTTTGACTCAGAAACAAAACGGCAGTCCTCCTTTGGGATTTTCCCTGATGACCTGTCAAAGTCAAGAGGCCAGGGAGTGTGGGAAAGAGATTGGTTGCCTCTTTCTTCTCCATAAGTGGGCATCTGGCAACCATTCTGCTCGAAAATCAGAGAACTGTTACTGCAAAATGCTACACAGAAATTTACCTTCCGAAAGCGATGCTGAAAAACCAAGAACGGTGTCCAAAGACAGGACTAAGGGACTTTTTTGTACCATGACATTGCATCAACGCACACCGATAATGTAACAATGAAGTTTCTTCAAAGAACTGAGCCAAAATTAATGACTCATCCATCCTATAGTCCCGATCTGGCACCATGCGATTTCTTTCTGTTCCCTAGTGTGAATAACCGACTTCGAGGTCACTGATTTTCTAGCCTCGAAGAAGCGGTTGCAGCATACAAGGAGGAGTCCATCTGTAGCGTCGGTAAATGAATAGCGTGTAGGCTTCTAGAAGTGGTTCCCTAGGATGAAATGCTGCATGCAGTGTGAGGGAGAACATTTTGAAAAATGTTTTGGGCTGCAGAAGTGGAAGGAAAACTCAGAGGAATTGGTCTGGGTCCAATTTAGCAACGAGGCAATGAAAATAATAAAAATGTTTTGAAGAAGGTGAAAACAAGGCTAGAGGATCTCAGCAGGCAGGAAATCGAGGCCGAACGTAACACGAACTTCTCCTTGATTCTATAAAATGAAATGAAATTAACCTGGAAAGAGGTGTATATGCTTGTTCTAGGGAGAAAGTCAGGAGTCTAGGGAGAAAGTCAGGAGTCTAGGGAGAAAGTCAGGAATGGCCTGGTTTAGACTGGGGATTGGAAAACTCAAAAATTAACGGATAGTTCTGGTAGGAGAATTTGCCCGTTTTGTGGGGGAGGAGGAATGGTTGTATTTCTCGTAGAATGTGCCCACTGAAAACCCCTGAAAAAAACGTTTTTCCCAGAAAATGTTTTTAAGGCAATTATAGGTCGTAGCATGTTGGGGTCTATTTGTGAACCACACTAACTGGATGAATATGGGCATTTTCCTACCCAAAGTGCACGAAGCTACAAGCAATTTATTTGCTGGTTAGACCACAATAACTAGTATAATAATATGCAATAGTTTGAATTCCTATATCTGTAAATACCGTTCTACATATTTAAAATATTTTAAAATAGTTTTAATTTATTATTATTATTATTATTATTATTATTATTATTATTATTATTATTATTTGTTTCTCTTTCAAATTGTGTATAATATTTAAGCATATACCGTCTAGGACTCATAAAATATATTTGTAATCTGTATATTAAATTTTATAATAATATACACCTACTACTACTACTACTACTACTACTACTACTACTACTACTACTACTACTACTATTACTACTACTACTATTACTACTACTATTACTATTACTACCACTATTACTATTACTACCACTACTACTACTACTACTACTACTACTATTACTACCACTATTACTACTACTACTACTACTACTACTACTACTACTATTACTACTATTGCTACTACTACTACTATTACTACTACTACTACCACTACTACTACTACTACTACTACTACTACTATTACTACTACTACTACTACTACTACTACTTTGAGAAACTGGGATAAACAAAACGTTTCTATGGGGGTTCTTTATTTGTTGTCTCAATATTTATCTAATGAATTTCATATAAACTCCCCACAGCCACGAGTGGCCGAGGTCGTCAAGGTGCGGACTCGTGAGCGGGAGGTCTGGGGTTCCAATCCCGCCAGGACCATCCTCCCTGACTAAGGTTTTTTCTGGGTTTTCCTCAATCCTCATAAATGGCAAATGCCGGGGAGGTATCCTAAATTTAGGCCTGGAACGTTACCTTCCGTAAAAAATTCTTTCCCAATTTATCAATTCATCCCATGTATCATCAGTATCCACCGTCTATGGTGCCTCAGTAGAAAAACAGGAGTTAAACACTATTAAAAAAAATACAAACTCCCGCACAGTCCACTAAACACAAAGATCCTATTCCATCCCTTCCCTTCAGATGTGTCACTCCTTGGGGTGGGGGCGTAAAAATAAACGGTCAGAGCGATTTAAATATCGAAGTTCCTCCCCCTTCCAATCTAATTACACTACTTTTTTATGTTAATTGAATATGGCATGGTTAAGCATTATACACTCAAGGAAAAGGAATCGGAGCTTAGGTAAATGTGAGTTCAAACTTATAATAACATAAAATGCAATGAACTGCTACTCCACTTTTCCATTCTTAAAAGCACACTCCGCTTACAGTAACTTCTTTAATTTGATTGGATCAAAATGTTCTATTTTAATGTAATTAAATGTGCTGAGGATCTTTTGAGCAGTTTTTGTTTTAACAAATACTCGGAGAAATGTGAGCTATTATTATTTAAATTCGTTTTTGTTAGACGTTTCTCGGTTGCAGGTAAATGCAAGGAGATAACGAAGATTTAATGAACAAAGTAAACGTTCCTGCTGATAGGTAACTTAAAATGAGATATAAATGCTTTCCAATAGTGTTCCACAGTTGTAATTGTGTTAACAGTTGAAAAACAATCTGCACAGAAGTGGGAGAAGTTTCCCTTCCTCTTTACTTAGGAGCAGTACGTGGAAAGACTGAGATCCACTTTATTTCTACTCCCACGTTTCGATGTAGAACGAGATCGGATTCGAAGTTTTCAGTTGCGTCTTTTTCTTCTTGTTGATGTCTCGGGAGAAGAAAATTGAATACAAAAGGCAAGCAAGCGATGCTCACGAGTGCGTTTTATTGCATCGCGCCTGTAAGTCGAGTTGAATTTCAATGAGCTAAGTTGATGGCTACGGATGTTGCACTTTTATTTCTTTAAGACTGCGTTCAAAGAACCCAAAGTACAGTGGAGCTTGACAGAAGCTATAAAAAGAGATCTTTCACAAAATTATGAATAAAAACTTTATCAAAACGCAAGCAAATCTCTTTAGATCAAGATCACTGGTAACATTCTGGGAAATACGGGGTTAATCAACACGTCCCCGGAGTTTTAAAAACAAGAACTTTTAATATCCACTTATTCTTAAAGCATCTTTCACAACAACTCGAAGAAACTCTGTAAATTTATATTTATGCTACCCTTGATAAACATAATTTTATATGTTGGCCATCAGATGGCATTTTGTGAAAATGGTGGAGAAGACATTTTGTATGCTGGAACTCAGAGCGTTTAAGTCCATAATCACAGTTCAAAGACGCTTTAGAACAGTAACCGGGCAGGATTAGCCAAGATATGAATCTATCTGCGCGTTTAAAGTATCTGGTTGTTTGTTCAAAAGTAAATTACACGTGGGTGCTGTCTAAATCTGCAGTCGACGTGAAATTACAAGTTTACTAACACAGTTTTAAAAATATACATTGAACATTTTTGAAACAAATAAAAGTACCATATTTCCCGCATCTATTGGTATTTACTTTGGTATGATATATTCATTAAAGTATAGTCAGTTATATTGTTAAACTTCGGAGATGGTTTTAATTAACCCTGTATTTTAATGCTAAGTGCATGTATGCATATTTACCAAAAACTTAGATGGTATCAATATTTAGTGTTCTGTTTTAATACTTTCTTTGTATGTATATTTACAAGGGCAAGTCAAAAAGTAAGTTTATAATTTCAGGTGTGGAAGTAAGGAAGTTGAAGATAAAGATACTGCTGTACAGGTATAGAAACGGTTAACAAACTTGTTAAAATGTTACGAGATGCTGCATCTGTCAATAAAAAGAAACACGTTCCGAATCGTCTTGTTCTTAAGGAAGAAAAAGAAATATAGGAATTTCTCACGCAGATGCCGACAATTTATTGCCTCTGAGGGGCATCCTTTTCAACATATCTTAAAACACAAATTAGTGCTTATTATTATTAGTTTTAAATACAGCATAATTTTATACTTTCAGTAAAAATGTAAATCTTGTAAAGCCTCTCTCTTTCCCCCCTCTCTCTCTCTTTACAGCCCCCTGTGGGCCTGAGTTTTACCACGATGATCACTGCGTCTTCTACCTCCATCACGTGATATCATTGATAGAGTGCAGTATTGCAAAGGATATGTGGTCAGTACACCTTATCCCGCTGATCGCTATATCGCGGCTTACTAGATCGGAGATCGCCACCTCTCCATCCTTCAGCTTCCCAATTGTAAAAATGTAAATACTTAAATAAAAATATTAGCTTTGCGCACAGCGACTTATATCCCCTTTTCCGGTCCCGGCGCCTGCAGCAAGTAGTAAACAGCACACGAGCTATAACTCAAACAACCTCATTACTTTTCATATATAATCTAGTTATTTAGGCACTTATAGCATGAAATATTTTTTTTTTCATACCTGTAGAACATAGAGGCTGGTTTTCTGCTCGTTGATGTATATCAACACTTCTATCTTTTACAGAATCCAAATCACCTATACAGCAGATGTTTCACTCCCCCCCCCCTCTCTCTCTCCTGTTTCCCAAAAAGATGAAGCGACGTACTCTTGGAAACGAACGAGTGTTAGCGTTGAGATTATGAATACGCGATGACATAACATGCTTATTATATCACCAGCAAGAGATTTTAAATTAACAAAAATACACTTAAATTTCGTTCTTTAGTTAGTGCTGTTACTCAAAGTTTCTACAGTTTTTAGGATGGGTTAGGCTATAATTTATCAGCTTCGCGTTGTAAATATTTTTTTTTCTTAAACCAAGATTGTGGAACGTTTATTATTATTTTCATGCAGTTAAGTTTACTCTTTCTTTTGTAGCACATTCTGTCTTTAATTATTACTTTCTGCGCTATATAGCTACGCTTTATCCGACGATTTAATAGCTAAACATTTACCATACATAATTAAGTATAGATTAATCAAACAAAGAAAATATTTCATGCAGTCATCCCTAATTCCATCTAGCAATTTGTGTAATGTTAACTGTAAGAGTTTGTATTCAATCATAACCAACTTGTTGCTATTTGCTTAAAAATGGTGAGCAGAAGGCGCGGATATTGCAGCTCAGTTTAATTACTCCAGAGCTATAAAACACCATGAGCGTTAGAAGGGTGTCTTTCGCAGAGGCAGAATATTTCTTGTGCTCTCATTACGAAAATGTTACACATAGTTGAGGAAATAACTCCATTCTTCAGGTGAACTATCTGAATACAGTTGCCACAATTTATATTATGGAGTGAGTTTTAAAATTAGCATCGTCATAGTTAATTAAAAGACATATAAACTTGTATGTAACGCTAGAATGGGTATTTTAAAGTGTTTTGTGTAGAGGATGATATTAATACAGGAACAATGTGTTTGTTGGTTTAGGAGTCTGTCTAAAATTTTAATTTGTTTAACAACTCTTAATGAAATGAGTGTAACGTTTGTTGTTCAAGAATTAAAAATCATGCTCCTAGATAGCAATAAGATCAGCAACTAAGAAGGTCTTGCATTAAACCCTAAGAAAACCAAATTAATACCAATGGAAAGGGATAGAATTAACATTTACAGATAACCGTTTATCTAATTAAACTTTCCAAGTCTGCATGCCACAAAAAACTAACAATGTTATTCAGCAACTATCAATGGAATTCTAGTCATTTGGAAATTTCTGGTAATGAGAAAGTCAATGATTAACCAACCAAGGTGCAGCCTTTGGTTCATGTTCCAATCGCCTCAAGTCTACTCATGGATTGCTAGCTGTAGGGGGAGTTTCACAATATATCAGCTCAGGGCAAAATCTGGGAACAGTTTATTACAGAGAGACCAATACCCAATAAATCCCGTTAGAGGATGCATTTTATCTTTTTTTTCGAATAATTGATTATATCTACAGTCTTATCGGGAGGCGTTGCTCCGTGAATTAGTTATGAATTGATACGTGAGGTAAACGAAAGGAAATCAAGGAAGAAAGGGGCCATGTTGATAGTGATAAAAAAGCTAGAACTATATATGGCTTTGCTTGAAGCATACTTTAGGACTAAATGCTTTATACTAAACAAAAGAAAAAATTAAATTAGAAAAAATAAGTACCCAAAATAACCCGTATTTTTAAGAAAAAAAGAATATAACAGTTGCTCTGATCCACCCCCACAAAAATATAATTGTAATGTATATTTATGTAACCCAATCATCATACTTTGCCATTGTAATTAGTGATATAAATATTATGCCATATGTGACATAAGCTTTAACTTCAATGTAAGAATTGTGTAAAAAAAAAAAAAACCTCTGGTGATTTTATGTTTCGGTAGCTTGGAAAGTCAATAACAGGGTCATAAAACTACACTATAGGAAGAAACCAGAGAGTCATGTGTAACAGCCTCCTTTTTTAAATGACTGCGGCTGCGAAGTTAATAAACTGAAGGACTTTTAAATCCTTTTGGGGCTTTAATCTGTACTGTTAACCTTTAAACTAGCTAATGCCAATAAAGTGTTTTAAATTTTCAAAAATAGGAACGGTACCGCGACGGGTGACCTTAAACCAGCCAATGGAAAATGTATGTTTGACATTTTAAAGATAGGCGCGAAACCTGTGCGTGCCTTTGTGACCTCGTGGCAATCGTTAGACCAACGATTACTTGACTTGAATTTAATATGTAAGGAAGCGTTTGCTCGATTGCGGTACTCAGTTGGAAGTTTTACATGCCGCGAGATGCAGTACCAAGATCTACACGCGGCGAGACACAAGCAGCCCAAGTTTCAGACGCATCACAGTTCTCTGTACTCAGATGTAGCTAACAAGTTCTACTTCATACGCGGGCGCGCAGTTCTGATACATTAATTGGGTGGTCTTTTAGTTGATACTTACTTGAGAAGCAGTTACCTGTTAACGCCGTTCCCATACATCAGTTAAGCAGTTTTCAGTTTCACGCGCCGCGACACTCATCTGTAAGTTTCACACACGGCAACTAAGTTTGCATCGGCGTAGCTAAATGCATCATAAGCAAAACATAAGAGGACGCGAAAGATGTTGGTCATAATAAAGTATCAATATATATATATATATATATATATATATATATATATATATATCGTGTCGCATCGCGTGCATATTTACACTATTGAAATCCTCTCCCAATCCTGTTGAGCACGAGTCAACAAAATAGCAGAATTCACTCCGAGAACTGTTGTCATTGAAGCGTGGGCGACAACGCCGAAGCAACCTAATAATTAATCTACAAAATCACTCAAAATTGGTGGACCTGAGTCACATAGCCGAAGCCCACTAAACAGCTTCGTGATTGGGTGCCAACATGGGCCCAAATCTCATAATTAGGCTCCGATGTTGGAGCCCACAAAATCGCCTCATTATTTGGCACCCAACGTGAGGCCACCCATCGAACCGCTTTACGAGCAATGAATTTTAATTTTTTGTGATTTAAGCCTTTTGCTGTGTTTTTAGTGTTCATTCTTGCATTTTATAACAATGACTATAGTTATTTATATAGTATGTACTATGTAGACTCTACCTTTAAATAACCGGAAGGATAAAATGTTTCAGGATATATAACGTGTTTTACTTACCTATCTTATGCTGTTTTGGCAGGTACTATCTGTCGAGAGCTAGATATGTAACTTTGTCCCACGTTCCATAGCCTCTTTTTAATATTTTGCTTTCATTTTGAAGCATGCATCTTCTTTTTTATTACTTTATTTTAACATTTAAGAGTGGCACTCTTGAGTCCGTCATTTCATTCTTAGATATACAACACTATTCCAGAGAGGCTAACTTTTCAGCTATAGCTTTCCAGATTTCTGTTATTGCAAATTGATCCTTTTGTGCAAATCAAATGCATATAATTACGAATAACTCATTCCACTGTAAAACCAATATACCCTAAAAGGTGATATGTAAAATGATTTTGGTAGGTTTGCAAATATATTTTCTAGCATTAAAAATATAATCTCTTTGAGAAAATTCTTTTTTGGCGATCAAAAATTATATGTTTATCGATTACAGAAACAGCTACATGTTAATACATTTCAGCATATTATGACAGATATTTGCGCTAAATTTGTAGTAATAATAATAAAAATATTAAGATAAAATTGCAACTGTTTATTAAGAAAGCTCAGTAGTATTTTAATGTCAACATTTTAATCCATTTATGCCTTCCATAAGCCCTTTAGATCTTTCATTGTATGACAAACATTTGCAATTTCAAAGGTAAATTGCAAAGGCTGTTTTGCCCGCTGGCACTGATATATACAAAGCCTTAACTACCCGGCTGCTGGTTTGACGAAAGCAAGTGAATTACATCTCCATGGCAGACAGCTCGTTGCAACACAGAATTGCTTCATTGAGATTCATTCAAATGCGCAGCTTGGAACGACCTAGCTGGGAGACGACGAGATGGGAAACATATTATTATTGTTTGGCCAGTGTCTTTGATAAGTGCTTGTGCACTATATTCGCGTTTATTTCATCAGAAAAAACTCGAGAACATGGAATAAAATTTCTTCTGTGTCGAATATAACAGATGAGATACAATTAGATTTTCGATCAGACGAAGAGGTGAAAAATACAGGGAATAAAAAAGTAATAATATACGAGGACTTTTTGTTGTGTCTTTTCAACTTACGATGACCATTAAGTGGCGTACACAAGCATAATAATCGTGACACAACGTGTTTCAAAATGACTGAAAAAAAGAAATGCAAGTGTACTGCATGATAATATCAGCAGTGAAATCGTCCTTACTTTAATATTGCTGGGGAATACTGAATAAAGCTCGTGTAAAAATGTTAACCTCAAAATAGAGCAACAATAAAATGAATAAGTATCATAAGAGAAAATTGTTTCATGATCTTGTTTTTTTTTTTTTTTTTTTTTTTTGAATGATGTTTAACGCCCATTTTTATACTGAGATACCAAGGGGCGGTGAACACTGATGATACATGAAATGAAATGATACATTGGGAAAGGATTTTTTTAAGGAAGGAAATGTTCCAGGCCTAAGTTTAGGGTACCTCCCCCGCATTTGTCATTTATGAGAACTGATGAATATCTGGAAAAACCCTCAGTCAGGGAGGACGATCCTGGTGGAATTCGAACCCCAGCCCTCCCCCTCACGAGTCCACGCCTTGACGACCTCTTCCACCCGTGGCGGTTCATGTGTTCTTTTTGAAAGTATGAATAAATTTGATTCTGGTGTTTGAAAAAAAGATCATAAAATTGTATTTCAAGTTTTAAATACCCTGAGAATAGCGAAATATTCAAGCCATGGTAGGAATGAAGAATATTTGAGATGATAAGCGTTTGGAAATTTCTGATTACCTGCTTCGCGCCAGCAGAAACACTATTTTGGAAAGAGAAATCTAATAAAGGAAAGTAGTGAGAAATTTGCAACACATTCTCTCCCACTATAACAAGTTACAATTACTTGTTAGTAATTGTGAAGACCCTCGACCATGTAACACATCATGATTGAAAGTATGAAGGTTCCTGGGAAGAATTGCTACAAACTACCTCACATGTGAAGCTGGGTTTACAAGGACAGGAGTGTTTGCCTTCAGTTCTGCATTGCATCCCCGACTTTATCTGCTGTACGCCATGTTTAGTGATAGTCTGAATATCCTGATAATGCCATTTACTCATTCTTTTGATCAGCGCTCCCTGTAAATAAGTATTTGTATTCATTCATTTACTCTTTCAAAAAATGCGACTGTTATTTTTGGACAGAAGTAATTAAGTACTAAAACAAGATTATAATTTTTTATGTTGTAGTATAACATATAATGACAACGAAGATATAAAATAAACTAAATAAATGTCAATACATATTTATGGAATAATAGCAAACGCTCTAAAAATAAAAATTCGAAGAGGAAAAACTCCAAAACCTTTACTTCATAATGAGCGTTCTATTTACAAAACGTGCCCCTTTAAGGAGAAAAAGTATTGGGATAGTAAATAAAAAAAGTAGAAATGAAATGCTTTTGAATTGTAGAAATTGAATTAGATAAGACAAATTAAACTGTAAATACACAAACAATATAATATATGATCGCTGGAAAGAAATGGTGATGATGATAGGGTTTTTACTACTGAGACACCAAAGATGGTGGACCTGTTCATACCTGAGATGAAATGGTAAATTGGGAAAGGATTTTTTAAGCAAAGAAACATTCCAGGCGTAAGTTTAGGGTACCTCCCCGGCATTTGCCATTTATGAGGAATGAGGAAAATCTGGAAAAAACCTGCCAGGGAGGACGGACCTGGTGGGATTGGAACCCCAGACCTCCCGCTCACGAGTCCGCGTCTTAACGACCACACGTGGCGGTAACTGGAAAGAAAGAAATGGTAATATGTTCATAAGTAGTGAACAATTTACTGTACATATTGAGCCTGGATACTTTTACATTCCTTCAAAGTGCAAACTACTACACTAACAAATTCAAAATTATTTAGTCATTCAGCTTACAGTTTACATTACACGTTGTTCAGCGTGCTCAAGAAGTGTGTAAGTGCATTATAAATGTGGCAGCTTTGAAACTGTGTGTTGATATAGCCTTGTATGTATACATAAAGGTAAAAAAAATGAGCATAGTTTGCATTTAAATATTACATTATTTATTTAAATGTAGTAATTTTAAATATTTAACTATACACTTTAATAAAACAGTATAAGAATCTTTTTGAGCTTGTTCTGATATTAAAACGTTTCAAAAAATATTTTCTCATATCTTGTTCTAACAAAATGGTTGCGCTCACACATATGATGAGTGGTTTAGGAAAGCTATTCAGCGAGAATCTATAATCAACGTTTGTTTTTGCTTCCAACCCATCTGTTTTTCAACAAAATTCCCTCAGGGCACAATTAGAAAATGTGTCATTAGTAAATGGAATAGCCGCCAGTGATGAACTCTGTTGCTAAATCATTTTTTGGACAACAGTGGGGTCCGACAAGACAAAGGATGGTGATACAGTCCGCACATCTTTCGGACTACATTTTCAGATGAGGATGAGGAAAAGTGCACACATAAAATGCTGCTTTTTCCACTGCGTATTCCATATCGGACCGCTGATGTTGAATCCGGGTCGTTATTATTGAAGGATCAATTGTCTGACTGTTGCGCCAAGCTTCCAAGGAATAAAAATCAAGTGAAAAAAAAATAATATCATTTTCTTTACCTCGCTCTTGAGACGCCACTAAACTACCACTAGATTCACCATCCAAAGAAGTTCTGTATAGATCTACCGAGGGTTCAAAAATGTATACACACGTCCACAGTTTAATATATTTCAAAGTTGAACCGAAAACAACAGTAATGTGTAGTATGATGTTCTGTAAACAGGTGCGACTCACATTACATTATAATAGCGTTGCTATATGACAGGTAAATCAACAATGAACAAATGAAGCCAAGATTATCGTATGATGTTCTGTAAACATATGTGACACACATTACGTTATGCTAGCGTTGCTACAACAAAATGGAGTCAAGATTATCGTTTGAACAGCGGAAAGAAAGTTTGAAATGGTATTAGAAAACCGAGAATGTTATTGAAGTTCAAAGGCAATGGAGACGTGTGTACAGAACAGAACCGTCGTTAGATTTCTATCTATGGGAAACTCTTAAGGATGTTGTATATCGTAGAAAACCAGCTACGCTGACAGCACTTCGGGAAGAAATTGAAACATATGCTGCAAATCGCTGAGGACACTTTCGCAAACGTTGCTCAATCAGTAGTTCAACGTACTCAGAAGTGTATCGACGCCGATGGTGGACATTTTGAGCAACTGTTGTAACTGTAAAAGTCTAAGATGATTAGTGCTCATCATTTTCTGGTATATTCTTGTGACATTATATTAATGTATAGAATTCTAACTCTACATGAAATTAAAGAGTACACTTTAAAAGTGTGGATTATTTCATTTATTCAAATGTTCTTGTCCAGTCACGAATAGCGCTAATGAAGGCATTTGGAATATTTAAACTTGAATGGGACAGGACGTTTAGAAAGTAGACATCATTTTTTTAAAGTCAGTGACTTTTTTAATATATGAAGTATCAAGAGATAATACTTTTCGTAAAATGTGAAATTTCAGTTCCCATTGCATTTGGTTATTATAAATGTTAAATATGGGGTATTTTAAGATAAATGCAGAAGCTCTTTTTTAATTTTTCTTTATTATATACGTATAACCAATAATTATGTATTTAATCAAAGAGATGATATTTCATTGTAACACTTTTTAAGAGCTGCAGTATTTTAAAATATAGAAATACATGTTAAAATATTTTACTTCAAAAATAGAAGATTTTAAGTTATCAAAAATATGCCCCAGTGTCAAAAACAGCTTATAAAATTAAAACTTCTTATGAAATATTTTATCGCGCGGTGGAAGGTTGGTGTACAGTGGTGCACGGCATTTTTTGTGAAGACGTGAACTCGCTGTAGTTAAATGTTTAGCACACTCCCGCTGCAAGACCACGCACTGGAAAACCTGTGGGCGAGCCTCCGTTTAATTCTGGGTTTATTTTCTCGCTTCCTGTTAAAGATATCAGAACACTTTTAAGGGTAAGGAATCAAAATTGATTGTAAATTATTTTAAAGCAAGTGCAAGATGAAAAGAAAGTAATACCAAAAGTAATCCTTTAGGGCGAAATCATATTTTATAAAGAGATATTTACAGGAAACCGTTTATCAGAAGTTTTCGCTTAAAATTATTTTGACTATATGTATTCTTAAACGGTTCAGAATTATTTATTTCTAAACTTAAAATATACTCTGACCTAATACTTTTCTGAAATAGAAACTATTAGTGATAAATTACTGATATTTTGCATGAAGCTTACTCTCTAAACATAGATTGACGTTTTCTTTCTTTCCAATTTCATACACGGAATAATTGATTTATTTTTTATTTAAACGGCGCAGATAGATGTTGTGAAACCGTTTTCTTCATTCATCACACCTTTATTACCACCTTTATGTTAAAGAAAAATGTTTGATTTCCAAGCTGTAAGAAATTTGGTTGTTTACAGTGTTGCTTTTCTTCTCTTCCACAGTTGGGTAGCTGTACTTTTAATTGACTTCACTAACTGAATTGGAAAGTGTGTAACTGTTTAAGATACAGCGACGAATTTATCATTCTTTTATTTTATCATGTTGAAGAGAAGTGGAATAGATTCATAGACTCTTAACACTTGCTGCTAATACTCTCAAATATTGTGCTGTGTAAACGATCTCTACCATGGAGTGTAACTGTAGATTTAAGTGCTGTGTTTAAATAAATATATTTTCAAACAATGACAGATATCGCACGGTAAGTGTATACTGTGTGTTTAACAGTATATGAAAAGTGAACAATAATGACTTGAAAATCGCGTTCCTGAAATCAGCATTGCTGATTTGCGGTAGTGCAGAAGTGTTGAAGATGTAGCCGCAACGCCGGTATGAGTATCAGACAGAGAACGGCGGCAGCGGGGACGGTCGTTGGTGGAGGAGTTACTATGCGCCGGGGTGGCCGCAAATTACTGCTGAACCGTCCTCCTCCAACCACCATCACATCGCTGTCTCACCACCACAAGTACGAGATACGGAGTTCCAGCTTTGAGAGCTCGGGTCGCGTGTTGCCTTGGACAGGGTGAGTTGACAGTTCCTCTTGATGTTGTGGTATTGACTAAATTCCTTAGAAAGACATTCACTAAAGAATTTGCTCATGCTTCCGCGCTGATGCTTCTGTTTTCCTGCATGCCCTAGAAATGACTGAATTGTAGCTGTGTTGTTGATAATATACTAACGTTATTGCAAAAAGAATCTTTATGAGAAAGATAGAGCTTGATTCTCGTTTCTCCAGTTAATCAGGATCCAATTGAGTTTGTTGTTAAGAGACTTCGATAATGTCAGCCCAACCAGATATTCTTTATTGGCTCACAGCCATTAGAGGTAGGAACATCATTCCATTAAAACTGCAACCATACTTCACTGCTCAACACAGACTGACATGCAATCAAGAACATTCCATACAGTTCTATTTATCATGGCAATCTACAGTAGATTTTGTAGGCCTAAAAGTATTTATAACTTATCTGATAATGGTAATTAATTGCGCTATTAATTTTTTTAAAGACAAGTAAAATAACTAATTAATATTAACATATAGCTCACAGCTACATGATACGCTCTTAAAAATGCATTTAATGATTCAGTTATTTCATTATTTTGAAAGCATTGTTGTAATCATGTAATTGTATTTGTTTTTGTTTTGCTAATTTTTCTCATCATAATCGTAGTATTGATGCCGAAACTAAAACATATGTACGAGGGTAGGTTCATAAATTCCGGTCTAACCATTTTCTACGTATGATAAAGACAAAAACTAAATTTCACTTTTCAAAATAGTTACCCTTTATTGCGATACACTTCTCACATTTTTGAATTAATATCTCAACTCCCTCCCCAAAAATAGTCAGACACCTTATATTCAAAATAGGCATAAGTAGCATTAATCACATCTTCGTTACACATAACTTTCTTCCTCGTAGGTCCTTCTGTAGTTCTGAGAAGAGAAAATAGTCACTGGTTTGTCTCTCGTTGCCACGGCAGAGTTCCAAATATGCCTGACAACAGATGACTCATTGCTGCTTTTGGACTGAAGAAGGAAGTCTGCGTACCAATCTTGCACTAACCTTATTCATGTATAATTCATGAATAATTCTAAGGAATGTTGTTTTAGAAAGGACCAACCTTGCTGGTATTTCTGCAACTTTGAGCCGCCGGTCTTCCATAATTTCTCCTTCCACAAGAGCGAGCGATGTTTTCAGGAGTGAGCACCTCCAAGGACTGACCTGCACGCTCTTCGTCTTCAATGCTTTCTCGACCCATTCGAAAAAGTTTGACCCAATTGAATCGCTAATTAATTTCATTTGGAGTAAGTCGTTCTTTAGTGAAAAAGTCTAATAAAAGCTCGAAACTCCATTTTGAACATGTCACAATGTTCTACACATAGCCTTCTTTATGCAACTATATGTGAAAACCGAATTCAGCAGAGCGGAAATTAATCTGCAATTATTTACTTAACATATAAGGTATGACCCAGATAAGGATTTTTTGAAGGCGATTATTCATATTGCCGAAGCCGGAAACTTATGGACCTACTCTGGTACAGTTTTCAACACATGGTTAGGGAATGTTTTATCAAAGTGAATTTAATTTTTTAAAGCATTTAAACTATTTGCAAAATATTACGCTCTGTAATTAATACATTTCACATTAGACCTAATCTATACGCCCTAGATCATCTACGAATTGTATTTTTATACTGTGCACAGATGAAGTTATAATTAAAATTAACGCAATGAGAATAAGCTTGGCAATAATAGGTATACTACAGAATATTTCGGCGATTTTATATATAAACGAAAATGGATATTATTTTGCTGGCTTCTTTGTAGTTGCAGCGTCTTCAAATTTGAAATTTTGTAACTGGTTGCTATTAGATATCATCATAATTTCATAACTTTTTACTGACAAGTAAGACTGAGAGGTTCAACCAATCAGGCTTTTCCTCAATATTTGGACTGCGCTGTACCCAGTCAGGGATCGGAACCTTTAAGTCTTATTTATAAGTAGGCATCGGTATTCTTAAAACTTAATAGCAAGAAAGAGGCTATGAGCCTTCGCCCGGCAGGTGACTCCAATTAATGAGTGACAGGGTAGGGGAAACTATGTTTTTAGTGCTTAAAAATGCCAATATCTACTACTTATGTGATGCTACCAGTAATTACTTTTGGCTTGCTTCCGGAACTGAAAACAGCTTGCTTTCATATAGCCATCCCAGTAACCTGTCATTATAACAGATAGTGTCCGCTCTCATGAATGCACTAAACAGCCAGTCACCGTTTGCTGTTAAGAGAGAGATCATTAGTTCTATTTGTGTTTCATTATAACTCAGTTTGCAGTTAAGAGGTCAGTATTACTCAAGCCTGTTGATACGCCAGTGTGTTAGCAAGGTAAATAATTTTACCTTAGGGTAAAAGATCAATAATTTTATTGTAATGTATTGTTTTGAAGTTCTACCACCAGAACAGAGAAAAAATAAAGTGTACAGGAATGCCATAGGATTAAATAAAACATATTAGGATAGAAATTTAAAGAATTACTGAACAGATCTTTTATAACACGCGCTTATATTGATTACATGATAAAACTAATATTTTGTGACTGTTATTGTCACGAACCTAGGCTTCTTTGCAACAAATTAACGTTTTATGATATCCAACTATGGGGATATAACGCTACGGAGTTTATTAACTGAAAAATCAACTACAATCTAATTAAACTCCCTTGACTATGCTAAATTATACACTTGTTATTCCATTATAAGATGTACTACGTTCTTTTACGTTATCAAAAGCGAATTGCTACATACCGATGTAACTGACTTGCGTGCTTCTGGGCTGAAAGGAAGAAAGGCGCCACCTGCTTGCTGGTCTCTCTACGTTCCTCACGTTCAGCTTCTAGCGTTCCTCTGCGGCTTGCTACTCCCATTGACCAACAAGGTTAAAGCAAAAGACTTGCCTTAAGAAATTTGGACGTAACGGACGATTAATCACCACGTTTATCCTCTAAATAATAGTTGCTCAATAAACTATAATATTTTAAACAGTGAGTAGGCCACTCTTATTATTATTATTATTATTATTATTATTATTATTATTATTATTATTAAAAGTAAGGTGGAATTTTGCTTCGTTCAGCTGAGGATGCAGGCCAAAAATAAAATTCTATATTGGAAGACACAAATCTCCCTCCCTTACTAAGTCATTAAATAGCAGCGTTTTATCCCGTTCTTTTTTGTGACAGTTTAATGTTCCTCCCTCATAACAACGAAGGTCTAAAGAATAGATAATGAATGTTTGATGAAATGAGTGTGTAAATGAGCCCGAAGTGCACACAGCGCTTAAAGATACCCTTCATTCATCCTTTCAGGATAAAGAAAGAAAACCCTTACTGCCACCAGGGACACTCGAATTTTCAGGCAGTCATGCTGACCAGAAGATCACGGGGGCAAAAGGAATGGTGTTTAACGCCCGTTTTTACTACTGAGGCACTACAGGCGGTGAACATTGATGATACATGAGATGAAATGATAAATTAGGAAAGGATTTATTTTTAAGGAAGGAAATGTTCCAGGCCGAAGTTTAGGGTACCTCTCGGGAATTTGTCATTTATGAGGACTGAGGAAAACCTGGAAAAGCCTTAGTCAGGGAGGACGGTGTTGAATTAGAATCCCAGACCTCTCGCCATAACGATCTCAGCCGCCCGTGGCGGTACCACTGAGGCGGCCTTATGTTAGAGTGAAATGCTGTTTACATCTAATATGTTCTAGTTTGGCACAACGCCTATCAGGATAATCTAATATTCTCATATTGTTTTATAGAAATCTATTTTAAAATTGATGGCTGGTGAATGTTTACTTCTTGTACTCGCCTAAATTAAGCATAATGGTAAATAATGGTGCAAAATTATATTTTATTGGAAATATAGTTGTTTTGTCATTAGGAAATGTTAGAAAATTTGACGGTTTCTTGAGACATATCTATGTTTTCTAACATCAACAGTTTCAGCTGTATTGTTTAGATTTTGCAGAGGATAGAATGAGAAATGTATTGTGGCAGTTGTTTTTGGTGTCTACCAAGATAATTTAAAACAGCACTTAGAGCAAAGATACAAACCTAAATTGCACTTTCATAAATTCAAGTTTAGAGTTAAAAGGTAATGTTTTTGCACAAAATTATGGCTTAAAGGTACTCATAAAGGGACATAATTTCTCTTCTGTGCACAGCTCGAGAACATTCGAACTTTTAAAAACCTAGCTCAAAAGTTCCAAGACCAAAATTATCCTTCCTCTCTTTTAAAATCCCGTATAATCCCAGCGCACAAAACTTTCCAATGCAAACCTAAAACTTCTAATAAGAACTTCATTAACCTTGTTACTACTTACGTGCCTGGAATTGAAAGCATCAGACCTATTTTGAAAGAA
Organism: Metallyticus violacea; assembly: GCA_030762175.1. Taxonomy (NCBI): domain Eukaryota; kingdom Metazoa; phylum Arthropoda; class Insecta; order Mantodea; family Metallyticidae; genus Metallyticus; species Metallyticus violacea. Next base: position 14,765,718 of record CM060843.1, on the reverse strand, counting down.
TGCCATGATACTTTGTTAATGCATCTATCGTTAAATGATTTGTTTTTTTAATTTGTACCCCGCCTTACTTTTAGAACACCCCCTAACCTTAAAAGTATATTTCGCCGAAACCTATCTCCTCCGAATTTACCACGTCCCTTTGCTGGCTCATATCCTTGCCTACGCTCTAAATGTAAAACCTGTGCGCTAATTATGCCTTGCCATTGATTCCACAGCCCTAATTTATCCAGAGAATTTAACATTTCTTCATTTGCTACCTGTTCCTCCAAGAACTTTGTATATATTAACTTGTAAGCTTTGCAAAGCATTTTATATTGGTTTAACTTCTACTGTTGTTTCGCTACGCATGAACAATCATACACGTTGTGTTAAAACCAAGTCTCCCTTGCCGGTTGCCCAACATGCCTTATCTCACTCTAAGGATTTTGATGATGCTTTTAATCTAACACTTATTGATGCGTTACCTACACAATGCTCTGAAAGTTTACTCAGAGATTGAGCAATGGCAGCTGTATTTTTACATAAAGCGCGTATACCACCTGGTTTAAATCTTACGTATTATTTTTTTTCTTCCCACACTCTCATTTCTAGTTTAATCTGTTTCCATACATAACGTTACCTTCTATACTCAATATTTACTTTTATCACCATCACTTGTCTTCTTGCCATAGAAGAACTCACGCAATTCGAAATATAGCGATCACAAGTGTGACTTTTTCTTAGTGTTTTATCTTCTATTATAATTACTGTTAATTTGTTACATTGTTAATAGCGTTACTTTATTTTTATTTTTATTTTATATATTATATATATTCCAGCTATTTCTGGGTTACTGACCATACGCTTATACTCTTTCATGTCTTGCATGTTTTGATATAAAATTAACTTATTACTTCAAGTGCATCAATGCCTATGTAGATTCTGAGGGGAATAGCTAAAATAAACTCAAGTGGACCCTATTAAAAGTTGCCTTGTACCAAATAGTTTCCTTATGATCCACTCAGTTAAAGTGCTGGCGCATGTTTTGACTCCAGAGCTGGTGCACGCTTTGTGCTTAGGACTGGAAGAATTTCATAACTTTTGAGTAGATTAAATAAGGATTTCGTTTAACTCAAAGAAATCCTGTCTGTATCTCTAAATATTATGCAGTAGTTATTTTGTATGATGCAGAAATTGAATATGTTTTTGACTTTCTTCCAAGCCATGAATATATTTTAATCAAAAAGTAGGCTAGAGTTTATTCAACTAAAATAAATGTTTAAATTGTGTTTTAATTTTAATTATTTAACTTCTATTATTTAGTTATGACGTTTGACGAAGTTTTCTCTTGTAGCTTTTTATCCTCCGTACTTGATTTATTTTGAACAAATATTGCCAATCTGACACACTTATATATTTGTACTCTATGCACCAAAATACTAAAGTACACTTTGTTATCTCTGCTGATTTAATTTAACTCTTCATTAAAGCTTTGTAGCAATGTCACAAGAAGATTATTATTGTAACAAGCATTAAAAAAAGGAGGTCAATGAGGCCTTTAGCTAGCTAATTAATAAACGTTTTAGCTGCAGTGTATTTTTATTTGTGTTCCAATGTTTGAATGTTTGTATTACAGGTTGAGAAAGTACTAGGAAATAAAATGTTGAAAAATGATTGAGTTTTTGTTTCTTTTTGGGTGTTTAGGTATAGAGTTTCAAGAGATGTTTTGACTTGCGAGCATTGCTTATTGCTCCCATATATCTCTTTAAGCTTTTAATACGACATGCATGCTATTTTGTTCCCATCCACGCAACGGTCCCAAATAAAGCCAGAATAAATCCCCGGTGATAACGAACATACCCTTTACCAGAGTGGAATTAGCGAAATTGTTTTGTGCTTTACAAGTGAAGTGTTTAGGTACAAGATGAAGTTGTTTTAACGAGTCGTCAGATTACCTCTGTATGGCAAAGGTAATAGCTTAGAAAAATAAATAACAAAAACGAAAACAAAATTTATGACGCACAAATTATCCCCAAGGCATATTTACCTTTATATTTTTCACTGTAAGCTTAGAAAGTTGAGAGGTAAACAATTACTTTATATTGAATACTAAAGATAATTATTTAAATTTCTTTTCTTAATTTTTGATCTGGAAAATCAATACTGAAAACATTTCGTAGGTTCCATTTTATGCACTAGGGCAATACTTTGTGCTCGAGAAATAGGCCCTTATATAATTCTTAGTGCATTAGTGCGTTGTTGACAGAACGAGCATTTAAGAACTTCATTTAAGCATAGTGTTTTCATCTGTTACCTATGTGGCACGCAGAGCTCAGAGACTTTTGGTAGTAACACCTGCTAGGAGTTAGGGATTCTAGAAAATTCCGTGTTGCACACATTTCTGGAGATATGAAATATAGTAGAAAGAGGAAAAAGTAAATGAATCATCATTCTTTCCTTTCATGGGTTAAGCTGTTTAGACTGTTTCAGTTTTACACGTTCAATGTCCCTTTCTGAGCTTCCACTGTCAATTTACTTTCTGGTTTATAGTAAATATTCTTCAGTTCGTTGTTTCAATTTTCTATTTTCAGCTATCTTATTCTAAACTTTTGTACACTTTTTAAACGCGTTAATTTGTATAGTATCGATTTTTATGTAAACCCCCTTGTTTTGAACTTTTCATTTCGGTTTCCAGTATTTTGTGTGTTTCGTGTTTTCATAAATTGCACATTTAGGAACTATGCAGTGTAGTGATAACAGTTATAGACTTATGGAATTTTCTTTCCATTTCTTTTCTGTTCTTCTATTTCAAAATTTCTCATTATGTAGTGTATATCTTTTGATCTTTGAGGAGTTTTCTGATAATATCTCAGTCCCGAGGGTGTTCTAAAGGGTGTTTTAATGCTATACTTATATTAGCATGTTTGCCTTTCTTTTGGTGATATTTATTAGTTCTATTACTAGTTTTTCCAATTATTTCATTGGTGTTATATGTTCACTTTATTAAGATGAATTCAAATCGATCTCAGCTGGTGTATCTTATATAATCTGTTAAATAATTGAATACCATTTTTACAGCATGAACATCGAAAGTCTTTTAAAGGGATTCAACAGTTTCAAATTCAACGAATTATGTATTTTTTTAAATACTGTTCTCTGTTCTATATAAATTTTTATTGAAAAACATTAGCACAAGAAATATTTCCAAACTTCTGGTTCTTTTAGTAAAAAATAGAAATAGAGGCAATATATAGTTAATATTTTTATTCTAAGATTTTAAATGGATACTTATATGACAACGCTTTACAACAGAAACTTCTTTCGAAAGTTTCTCGACGAATTTTACACTCAGAATTACGAGGGCCGTTAAATAAAGAATGATTATAATTTTTCCAGGCATAATTTCTAGTACTAAAATATTGCCTTACAATAAAGGATATTTTAAGCTTTCTCGGCCGGTGTTCATAGTGTTGAAATTAAAAAATTTAAAACAAACCCCACGGCACAATAGCCCGGAAGTTTTTAATTTTAACACAACTTTACAATATTTTGTTAGCTTAATGTGTAATGTGCACATGGTAATAGTGTCAGTGTTGTCCCTACCCGTTCCCGCCTATGAGATATGTACAAGTTGAGAAATGTTCAGTTCCGACTACAGCAAAATGGAAGTGAACGCGAGGAACTATATACTGCTCTGAAATTTTGCTTTCATCTCAATAAATATTACCTGAGGCCAATGGATAGTTTGTTCTTGGATAGTTTATAATGTTTAAAGATGGGAGATAATCATTTTCAAAGGAACGTGAACTTGTCGCTCCAGTTTGTGCTGTAACGGAAGAAAACATTAACATCGCTGCTGTCATGAGAGAGAAACGTGGAATAACGTTAAGAACTCTTTAAGATATTCTGAAAATTTCACTGTGCCACTTTCACATTGATAGCTGAAAACTTGAACACGATGGGTGCCAAGACTGCTGATTCCCGAATAAGGGACGTTCGAATTCATATGCACGTTTGCAAGCGGTTGAAGATGATGTTATAGGAATATGTACACTTTCTTTCAGAGGTTATCACTGCTGATGATACCCGCAAGGGTGGCCGAGATCGTTAAGGCGCGGACTCGTGAGCGGAAGGTCTGAGATTCGAATCCCGCCAGGACCGTACTCCCTGAGTGAGGGTTTTTTTTCTGTTTTTTTCAGTCTTCATATCTAGAAAATGTCGGGGAAGTACCCTAAACTTAGGCCTGGAACGTTTCCTTCCAAAAAAAATCCTTTCCCAATATATCATTTCATCTCATGTATCATCAGTGTTCCCCGCCTGTGATGCCTCAGTAGTAAAAACGGTTATTAAACACCATTCAAGTCACCGGGGAAGATGAAATGAAGCAAATTGGTGTAAATCATACAACAGTGCCTCATTCAACGCCTAGAAATGTTTATTCGTACGATAGTATGTCGACGGCCACCTGATCCGTTACCTCTTTGACGACGAAATAACGGACTTCGCTGAACAGAACTAAAACTCATGTAACTGCGATGCTGCCTTAACTGAACTCGAAAGTGCAGTTGTACGAACTAGCAGTTCGAAAATTAAAACGTGGTCCTGAAAGCTCACGGGGTCTAAAGAAAGGAGCTCACCGCTCGCCGAGCCTTCAAAATATTAAAAGATTATTGTTAAGCTCTGATTCCCCCATACGAGCTCACTTTAAACTTTTTGACGCTTTGGTCTCTGATTGGTGAGTTCATGATCATCCGATGTGGAGGGGAAAGGAACCATCCTTGCCTGCTCCTATGGTATATTTAATGAACTTCCGAGTATTTTCAGCAAGTGAGAATACAAAATACCTATTGTTCCAACTCATGCCGCACACCTGCACACGCTTAGCTTTGTTGGCTTAATGACAATAGGCAGATCGCGCCAAATAGTACGAACCAGATGGCTTACATACATTTTCCTATTACATGAAGTTTCCTTATTCGTTCCTACAATAATTATTACCATTGAATTTTATATATATACACTTTTATATATATACACTTTTAACCAACAATCAAATCACATAGTTATAACCATCCTAAAGTTTTTATGTCCAATGGGGTTTTGTTGTTTTTTTTTTTTAGAATGGAAGAATTGGCGTTAAAACTTTGGGGTATATATAAATATATAAAATATAAAATAAAAATAAAAATAAAGTAACACTATTAACAATGTAACAAATTAACAGTAATTATAATAGTAGAAAAGATAAAACACTAAGAAAAAGTCACACTTTTTTGCGATCTCAAGTGTGACTTTTTCTTGGTGTTTTATCCTTTTCTGCTGTTATAATTACCCTTAATTTATATATTTATATATACACATACATGCATGCATGCATACATACATACATACATACATACATACATACATACATACATACATACATACATACATACATACATACATACCTACATACATACATACATACATACATACATACATACATACATACATACATACATACATACATACATACATACATACATACATACATACATACATACATACATACATACATACTTACCCATTCACTCTTAGGCACGTGGGGTGTGCAGACCTGCTACAGCTCTCAAAATTCAAGTATTCTTTCATAGTAAGTTAATCGGTGATAGACCATTACTAGTAAGGAAATATCTAGTTCGTTTTTTATTATTAAGGAGATAATTAATTCATACAATTAATACCTCCATGACTGTAAATGGTTTTTACACTCCTATTCTTGCATAATTTTACTTATTTACAGCAGGATTCAGCCACAGCACACCAAGTTCGTGTTTTGTTAGGTATAGTTCTATGTATTTAAAATACATTCAGCCTGGACAACACAAAGAAATCTAGTTTATTATTATATCTATTCTTTTCATGAATATTCCTTTTCAACACGATTATTTTACCAAGTTTTAAAACAGAAAACTTTCTCACTTCCTAGAGGAATTAAAATTATTATATAGGCGCTAAAAGTGCTTGGAAAATCATATTTGGCAATTTACAATTTATTTATGGCGATATTTTATTATGGTGGCATCATTTTTGTAATTAGAGTGTACTCCGAACAGAAGGAAAACATTCTATTGCCTGTATTTTCAAAACAAACCGAGCATCTTCAGTATCTCCTCTTTATTTTTACTGGTCGAAATTTCTTGATACCGACCCCATCTGGTAAAAGTTAAACTCTGAAAAAGAAAAAGCCTGTTATAATTTTTGTTCTGTAGAACGAGATATTTGAGGCGTAGTACTGAATGAGAAGATGAGGAAAGAAACACTGGATGAATCAAGAAAACACGAAGGTGGTAAAAAGCTACCTTCTCGAGCAAATCGGCAAAGAAGCTCGTTAGCAGAAGCAACCTTAATATTACGTAACGGAGCTCTTTCTTTAGTTTTGTTTTACTTTCCAGTTCCAACATCGCTAGACGTTGCTCTCTTTATACTTGCGCATACTGTAGAAATGCAGGGAGAATCGTAACAGTGTGAAAGATGGGTTCTTTAAGTTAATTAATACACCTTAGCTTTAGGCGCTGCAAATAACTCATAAGAACGATTCCTTTGCTGCATCAGTTTTGCATATTAGATTTAATGTTAGAATCTTATGAATGTAAGAAAGGGGGTTTAGTGCTATAAGCATTTCGTTGTGTAAGAATTATATTTATGTACATTTTAACAACATTATTAAATTAGTTGCACTTAAACACCCTATATTTTACTTTCAAAAGAATTGTACACATTGACACTTTCGCGGATGAAATTACACTCCTTCAAAAACTTTTTTGTTAATAAGAGGTTTGTGAAAGCTGACATTGGCTTCATTAAATATTTGACGCATGTAACTAACTGACTTTAACAGAATTATACCACTCAATCAAACCTAAGGCCTAGCTGCAAAAGATCCCTACAAGAATCGAACATCAGGACATGCGGGAAGAATTGAATAAATGTGCAAGAACGCTCCGGATAGCCCGTGAAGAATGGTGATGACACAGTTTCCAGTCAATCCACTCCACTTGCTCCATTTGGAATATTACCAACTGCATTCTACATGCTTTGTGACCTAGATGACAAGTATAGATGTAATTTGCAGTGCGTTTTGCTCTGCGAAATTATTTCGGTCAATGATTTTCAATTAATTAATCCCCTTCTGGTTTAAATAAAAAAAAAAATGTTCTAGAAAGGAATATGGTTATTCTTATAGCACTGACCTTGGTATATTGTGAACATTTTTTATTTTGAAATGTGTAGATGTTCTATTTAATACTTTTAGGTTGTCCTAATAGAACTAGAAAGATTGGGCTATAAAAGCAAGGTCATAGAAAGAGTATTTAAATATTGGTATAGAATAGGGGAATATCGTTAATCGGTATATGGTTGTACAAGGAAAAATTAAAGGGAAAGAAACTTGATTATCCAAAATATCCTACAAGAAGTGGGCATGGGATTAGTATGGTAGAAGGGAGAAAAATTGGGTAAGGATTTTGGAAAGAGATAACAATAAGATTTAGGGATATTGAAAAACAGGAAATATGGACAAATCTTAACACCAAATATCTCTTAAATTATATAGTACACTAAACAATGTGTGAGGAAGAGGAAGATATATTGAAATTTGTGATAAGATAGGAAAGGAAGGGTTGGCATGGTTTGGAACAGGAGTAAAAAATTTAAATGCATTAAAAAAAATGGATACAATAAGGGTAAATGTCCTATGCGTGAAGGACCAGATAGTACTGGCATTGTACATTAGAATCAAGTTTTGGAAGAAACAGTTTCAAAAAGGGGGGAAACAGCAAATGAAATCAGAGGCAGAAGACTTTTAAATTTAAAATAAGATGAAAACATTAAGGAAATGGGAAAGTACATAGGCAAGGTAAGACAAATGGTTATGGGTGTAAAATACTTAGGAAAGATACTTGAAAAATGGTAAAGAATTGTCAGATAGTGAAAGGAGGAAGAAATGAGATGGGAAGGAAATGGGACTAGTTATCTAGTATTAGTTAAACAGAATCCTTATACACAAATAACCGGGGTGTGAGTGTGTATAAGGTCCTAAGGAATAAGCAACTCTCAAGGACAGAAATTTTACGGAATGGGTTTAATTTAAAAAGAAGAAAAGTTTAGGATTGTAGAAAATATAACTTAATATTGTATTGAATGTATATAAGATTTAAATGTGTTTTATTTTTGGTTGTATCGGAGCCGGTCCCGTGGATATTCCAGAAGGTAGCTGCTGATGAACCGAGGACTGGGGGGCTGAGCCAGTCAAATTGGAATAAATTTTGATTGCAGTCAATGCCTACTGGAATTGCCAAAGGCATGGTTCCTAATTTTTATATTTTTTCTCTGTTTTTTTTTTCTTAGTTTTTATTTTGTTAAAAAAAAGTGTGTGAGAAATAAATACTACTACTAACTTTTATTAAATAATGTTTGTGACTATACAATTCTAAATTTTATTAAATAATTAGAGAGTAACTTAAAATAAAAAGGTTCATCTTTTGTGAATACCATTCTATTAAGTTTATTCCCCAATTGCTAAATTAGTATATTGATTGATTAGTATTATTGATTTTTTCGTAATTTTTAAGAGTACACGAATATCTAAAGCTTTATTGGTTACGTGCACAGGTGAGGCAATCATGACTATTTCTGCTAAGGCAAATGGGGATAGAGGCATTTAGGCAGTTAAGACACAGATTCATGAGAACTGCGGTTCGAATCCCGACACAACCGTACTCCCTGATAGCTTTTTTCTCTTTCTTTCTTCATTTTCCTCTGTCCTTACGAATAGTAAATGCTGCGAAGTACGTTAAATTTGGACCTTACTTCCTTCCCGCCAAATATTTTTCTTTACATCGTTTAAATAAACAATCGCAAGAATAGATTTCTGTAATGGTGTTAATTGATTCCTATTGCATGCATTGCATCTGTCGTGTAGCTTACCTGTCGATAATGCAGCTCTACGGTTTACCAGTTCTGTAATTATGCATCTTGTATTACTGTTTTCATTTCCAAATTTTTGGTCAGTCCTGATGGTGTTGTGGTAACCATACTTGCCTCCTAAATCCAAGATCGCGGGTTTGATCCCGGCCAGGACCGATGGATTCTTTCGGGTGTAAAAATCCTAAGTATGGCTTCCTTCGGAAGAGAAGTAAAGTGGTGGGTCCCGTGTCGTACATTTGCGGCACGATAAAGAACCTCAAGCCTGAAAGAAGAGGCCTCTGAGCAAAATTTGTCACCCATTTCACGTCCTGAATTGAATGGGACGCTGATGACCTGAGATGTTAAAGAGCGCCCGTAAATAAAGCAATTAAGAAAAAAGGTTCAAAATTTAAATACTCCGTATTCTTTTTGCATTTTGAAATACAATGACTAACAAGTCCTAACACAAGGAAAAAAAAAAAAAAAAAGGTCAAATGCACAATCTACAATACAGTGAATTTATGCCAATATTATGTTATTAAAATAATAAGGCAAATAATACTTTAAAATTATACAAAATGTATTCAGTTATTTGTCCCTATATTTTCACAGCACTGATGCAAAGGATTTAAAAGGATATCCTGGTCAATAAGTTTCAAAACATAAAAAATTTAAAATTGGTACTGTATAACAATGAGTTCAGACTATTCGGCGTATATTTTTAGAGACTCGTCAATAACTGCATTGCAAAATGCAAGAAAAGAACTGTGTATTTAAACTTCTAAAAGTAAGGAAAGTAAGCAGATAATAATAATAATAATAATAATAATAATAATAATAATAATAATAAATCTTAAATACTCCATCTCTGTACTTTGTTTCCTACACCGGGACATGTATTGCAAACTCTTACACTTTATTTCTAAATTACCAAATTACATTCTTACGTTATTATTTTCCAGTTAGGTTACAATTAGAAATTTACTAAAATAATAAAAATGACAAATTTGATAAATAATAAAATTACATTCCCTTCAACTACTTCCTAATTGCTGGAAACCAGCTACTACTTCCACTTCACTTCACTTCACTTAATCTTTAACTCTAAATGATTAAACTATTATTCACCGGTATAACTGGTGACCAGTTCATTTCTTACACACTTTTACTTTACTGCTTTACTATGTTTTTTATTTTTCATATTATATCATGTCATCTTTCTATATTATTTCATCTTCATAAATATATTTGTATAAATTTCATATTTATATCTTATATTAGCCAATTTTTTCAACATTAATTATAATCTTTGTTTGGGAATCTAAATGGTATTTATCAATGCAACATTTACCCTACCAATTCATTATTTTGACATCGTTAACAATAGTAATACTAATATCAATAGTAATATTAATTATAATTATAATAGTTATTATAACAATTTTATTATATTTTATTTTACTTTTTTCTTTTTGTTCTTCACTCTTTCGCTATACCCTTTTCCACAATCACTATACCCTCCTCTCATTCTATATACACAATGCTGTTTCATATTCTATAAAGAGTTTCCTTTCGCTACTCCACTACACTTTACACTTCTCTGTTGCAAGATGTTGGCCGTGGTAAAAAATGTAATAAATCTTATTCACTGAAATCCTGGAAAAGTAAAGGATATAAAATAATTCACATTGGTTTTGTGGTTGGATTTAAATTCACCTTTAATATGTTCATAATCAAATGGAAGAAACTGAGTAAATATTTAAACAACAAGAAATATAATTGGAAACTTTTGAAGGAGGAAAAATAAAATGACAAAATAAGAAAGTTTTTATAATAGAACCATAATTAGATAAATTTGAAAACTATTGATATTCCAGTATCATGTTAAAAAAACCAAAAGATAGCTCGTCCGACATGGTGCAAAGTAAGATATTCATAATTTCCTGTATGCTAACGTTTACACTTTAACATCTTTTCTCGTATGGAAACTGAACCATAGTATATCACACTGATTGTGTTATTTCTCATCATGAAAACACAACCAAACGGCTCACGGGATAAATAGTTAATTGAAAATTCCATAGAGCAGTTGTTTGAATGATGAAGTCAGAAGGAGTGTGCATACGTTTTCTTCTTGAAAGTCACTACCGATAAATTTTAAAAGACATTATCCCGACCGAAATACCAACGCTAAAAGTTTCAGGGAGAAATGGCTCTACGCTACGAAAAGATTTATTTTTAAACTCGTGTCCCTAGTTGGCTTTTCAGCTTATCCTGGTGGTCTTTTAAACTACTGACGTAAGTAGGTAGTGGATAGCGTCCCCTAAGTTGCCAAAATTTAGGGCATCTTGGTTTTCTGACCCAGCGCAAGCGCACTAAAGATGGTTGATCAGTTCTACGCCAATTGCTTTACCCCTCCTTCTTCAGGATTATTTCCTGCTTGCAAAGCACATGGTGCATTAGGTAATCAAAATAAAAGACTGTGCAAGAAAAGCAAAGGGCTAATATTTTTATTCTACTAAGATGTCTTTTGGTTTGAATTGTCTGAAATATGTATATTATTTTATTATAACACGTTAATTCCAAATAGATGGAACAACTTTGCACATTTATTATAAAAACAAAATTTATTATTGAAAAACCTATGGAATCTCATATTAATGGATAAAATAGCTCTTCAAGTTTATATCAGTAATCACCCCGCACTCTTACACTCAATTATGGGCGCTATCGAACTACAAGGAAAACGCATTAATCGTTACAGAGAGTAGGACCTTGCTGCACCAGTCCATACCTCCTTTCACGAACGGCAAGGGAGGGCAGCGGAGAAAACGGGGCCCAATTCCAATCGACTAATGTAGGCGTATAATTACAATTAGTCTGTTATCTCAGTTAGCTAGAGCGTCGTACTAAAATGAAAAGGTATAAAGGGTTTGATTTCCCCAGGGGATACCTTGTTTTTTAATCTTCATAATTTGTCTACACATTTCTTACTATAATAAATTGTTACCTATTTAAGTTGCAATTTTACTTTTATTTCATGTACGTTGCCAATTTATGTTATGTTAACTTAGCTTAGGTTTAAAAAAAGATATATGCAAAACTTATATTGTTAGCGCCTAGGTTGCAAATTTATGTTAGGTTAGGTATTACAAAACTAATACTGTTAAAATCGCATGCCTTTTCTCGTATCAATTATTTCCTTTTCGTTTTACATTGCTACATTACAATTTCCCATTTTAATTTCGCTGTATACTGAATGTGAATAACTATTAACATGCATCCTAAATACTTTTTTGTATTCCATTGTTGTTTACTTACATTACGACCATCTATCAATCCGTGTGCATTTGTTGTAGCCACAAGACGATCCTGTGCACCAGCCACGAATTGGGCTCGGTTTTCTCCGTTGCCGTTCGTGAAACGTACAAACCAGGGTCGTACTCTCTGCAAGAGTAAACGAAGAAAAACTAATATGCTAGAGTTAGCAAAATCCAATTACATTACAATGGTACGGCATTTACACCAGTCCGTATTATTGGGGAACTCTTAACGGGTTTAATATCGCCATGAAAATGAGATTTAAATAGTAGCATAAGAAACTTAAATATAATTATTAAAGTTGGATTTTAAGGGAATCTCAATTTCAAAAGCGGAATTAAAAAATTGAAACACGAAAATTGCAACAGATATTTATATTTAAATATAAATCAGAGAATATCTTAATTGAACACACATTTCAATTACTATATGATTGCATATTACTGGCTACAGGCTTAGTTATGTTGACAGGTAATTTTAATGAAAAGCTATTAAGCCCTCATAAATCAACGGATGCTAGTGCTCTTACACATTTTCAACAGATATGTTTAATATAGTCCAAGTGCAAAGTGCCTTTTCAGGATGGAAACAGCCTAAAGTAACAGTAGCCGATAACGAAAGAGATGAGGTACACAGCAGAAAAAATATCTGGGAATATGCTGTAATCTATTTTTGGTGCATTAAAAACAAATTCTTCTATGGAGAACTGGTATAAAATATGCTAGGCTTTTTAATTTGATTATGAAAGTAGAATAGCCAAAAAAGCTGAAAATGAAATGTAAAGTGGAAATAAAATTGGAGTAAGAATAAATAGGAAGTAATAATTTGAGAAAACACGGGGAATAATTAGAGTATGTGCAAGACTCTGTTCTCAAGAACCCTTCCTTATATGCGAATTGAGAATAAATGAGATAACCAGGGCGCGCGCAACGAATTCACAGTGTCAGATCTGGGTTTCCTAGAGAAACGATGAAACGAAATTATACTATATAAGGGTTACTCCTGGATACAGAGCAAGGATTAGAAACCGAGGAAATGAGAGAGTCCTGATGTTTGGATCGTTAGTTATCTAAGCTGTGGCAGTTATTTTTTCCTAAAATAACTGCCTCATATTCAAGAAATAACATTACCGAAGAGGACTTGAAAGGGAAAAGTTGCAATTATAAGGCATTGTGAATTAAAAATTACAGAAACTGAGGAACTGATATTGTTATTTCTGATTTTAAAGACTTTTAATTTTGTTTTGAATGGAGCGTAAAGAAATTAACGTCTACTTTCTTTTGAATTTTTAGTAAATGAAATTAAGTTTCTTATTTTGATTAAAACTCCATAAGAAGATTAAAAGGGGAAGGGAAGTTGGTATTATTAAATGGAAATATTTAACTGTTGATATTGCCTATCCCTTACATCACAGCCCCGGAGCCAATCCTTCACAAACATTTCTAATAGTACCTAGGTCTACCTAGATCAGCAGTCTTTTCAATGTCGTGGGGATGACTTTGGAGCAAATCTCGGCGCCCCTAGAAACTAGCAATAGTAAAGATTTTCTAGAGAATAAATGCCAGGTTTGAATTAAACGAATAGTTCTTTATGTAAAAGCAAAGGGAAATGATTAAGGTAAGTCAGGGAAGAACAAGATGGCTTTATTACATCTTGTTACTTAAATATAAATTTTCCTACTTTTACGGTACACACTTTACGGTACTTTTACGGGGCTTACGGTACACACACACACACACACACACACACACACACACACACACACACCGTATTTCTGAAATGGTTAGTAGAGATCAACCTTTTATTACATAAAATAAGTGTCTTAAATATTTAAAATACGTAATGTGTATACAATAATTAGTTCTTTCCTGAAAAATTAAACATATATTCGTGATGGAAAACAAGCGATTAAATGCAGATCATTTGTAAAGGAAATATAACAGAAAGTTTTATTCGTGCACTAATATAGTCAAAAAGAAACCGAACCTTTACTAGCTCCGCTATGCTGTTTAGGCGACTTTTCTGCTCTCTCTTCCTGGAGTACAATACATGTTCCCAGGCGTATGACAGAAACTCATGACGTAAGAGTAGCAGTTGATCGATTGTGACCAACATTGCATACTACTCTTAAATTCATTCCAGTCAATAACGACACATATGTTATTATTTTAAGCATCTTAGTGACAACGCCCCAGCACACTGACAGCAAATTCTTCTCAAAGTATACTAGTCATTCTTCATCCTCCATATTCTCGAGATATTTCTTCAAATTATTGCTATCAGTTTTTGAAAATCAAGAGCTTGCTAAAGTGGCGGTTTGCTATGGTCGAAACCGTGAAGGCGCATGGTACGCGCACTCTGCGAGAAGTGTCCAAAAATGTATTGCATACTGGCAGAAGTATGTCACTTCCCAAGGGGCTTATTTTGCAGGTGGCGGTGTGTAAAACGTTTCGTTTTCTCTGTAATAAATGTTTCTGCACTTATTCGGTTTATTTTTGACTCTACCATTATATGCATGTGACTGTATACACATACGAGCGGTAAAGTGCAACTCTCTTTTTAAAGAGTGTATTGCTTTATTCAATTTCTTTCAATTTCCGGGGGATAATACATCATTCCACTTGAAAAAAACACTTGATCTTAAAATGACGTTGAGAATAGCATTTCAAGGACGAGTTAAGGCCACTATCTTCTGTCCCCCTAAGAGCACTTCAAATTTTATCTGAAGCATTTTTTGAATTTCCTCTTCGTTTCGTAGTAAAATGACTGAGACACTATAAATGCCCCTCACATGTATGTTACACCCTAAACGATTAGCCGATTTATTTTTTCATTTTTAATCTTGGCAGCTTTAAAATATGTAATAATATAAAATTTCGAACTTAAATTAGTATCGTTTCATATTTATTTATTTCCTGTAAATATTTGTAAATTGCCGTATTTTGTTCTATTAACGCGTGAACGATTTTTGTTATTTCGTCTATTTTAATGAATGTCTGTCTTAAATGTTGCCTACATAAACTGCTAATTTTAAGAATATTGAAAGCAACAATATACGGTATTCAAGAAGTTTGTAACAATAGTTTTAGTACGAAAGCGTATTAAGCGGTTGCCTGAACACACTGTAGAATATGAAAATATGTAAAATTTTGCCTTATTATCGATATTCAACGTGAGCTGAATTATGTGATGTTTAAAACAAAAAAAATATAACCTAAATTTAGAATTCATATATTTATACAAAAGAAAAATTAACAAAAGAAAACAAAACATTAATTTTGATTCAAGGTTTGTTGCTTTCACCCGAATTAATATGCTCCTGAACTCGTTTAATGAAATGGAATACAGAAATAATTCTAGTTTTTAAAAATAGATGATAATTAACACATGCTACAGTAATTTCCACATAAACTTGTCAGAGCAATATTTACTTTAACAGCGCTATAAATAAATAAATTAATACTGTAAGTTGAACATTATGCTGCATATAGAGGATAAAGCATGCTCATAAATCACACACTTTCAGCAGAACTGAGCGTAATAGCTCTATAGCCTTAATTCCAAATTGCTCCCACGTTCTGTGTACTAAATGGGTTTATTTGAAGTGACGCATACTATCACAGGTAAGTTTTAAAACAAACAGTTAATGAGTTGACTGAAGTGCTCTAGGAACTTGTCAACAGCATGGAGTAGGTAGGTTTTCTCTCCTGTTCGACACGAAACAATTTCCGCTTAATACAACAGAATTTACACTCGAAACAAAAACATGTGATAACACCCCATTGAACTTTAACTTGTGTTTGTATGCTTTTGTTATTCTAGATAGGATATTGTGATGTTGGACGTCGACACAATACGATAAAATAAGAATTTTTTTACATATTCTTTTCACATACCATTTTACGAATGAGCGGTGCATAAATTTTCAGAATGAAATTTAGCGATTTTGAAAAATTATGTTACATTTTTATTCAGAACGATAATTTTGAATTAAGAAGAAATATATCATTTATTTGTTTGGGCATGACTTTAAGTAGAAGAAAGGTCCTAGGATTAGACAGCGCGATAAACTTCGATATTATCGGCCATCTTTAGAGGTATCAAAAAAAGGGCTGTGGTATGCTAGAACCTGAGACAAAATACCTTGTAATATTTACTTTGAAGCGGTTTAAAAGATTAAGTTTTAAAGCGAAATTTGCAAACATTAAGTGAACTACAAAGAAGAAATGGCCAATGTTTCGGAAATGTCAATAATTTTCTCGCGTACTCTTGAATTGAAGTTGTATATATTCTACTTCGCCGATAGTACGTACTCTGTCCTGTGATGTCGGTCCTGGTGGTGTAGTGATAACCATACTTGCCTTCTAAATCCAAGGTCGCGGGTTCAAACTCGGCCAGGATCGATGGATTATTTCGGGCGTAAAAATCCTAAGTATGACTTCCTTCGGAAGAGAAGTAAAGCCGTGGGTCCCGTGTCGTACATTTACGGCACGAAAAAGAACCTCAAGCCTGAAAGAGAGGCCTCTGAGCAAAATTTATGGGCCGTTTCACGCCCTGATTGAATGGGACGTTGATGACCTGAGCTGTTAAAGAGCGTCCGTAAATAAATCAATCAAAAAAAAAACTACCACTACTACTACTACTACATCATATTTGTTTTTTGTATTTCTTCACTTGCATTCTTTATCATTTTTTAATTTAATTTTTTGTGTCTAAACTTATTCATGTATTGCTCTGTCCTGTCTATTGGGACAACGCGTAATTGTAGGGAACCGCTATTGTTTTTATATATACATTTTCCGGAATGTTGTTAATCTTAATGGGATATATGTTTCCTTTTTAGTAACCCCTGATGTTGAGGCTGTGTTCTAAATAAAGATGAGAAACCTGCATTTCACTCAAAGGGTTGATCCTTACAAGATCCTTTGCTCAAAATGAGATTTAAATGTGCAATTGATGTTTGCAATTATACCTTTTAGTTATCCGTTTAAAAGGATGGGAGTTTGGGTACGCGGAAAATAAGTCTAATGGCTTTAGCTTCTTTTCTTTGTGTATGCATTATGATGACTGGAAAAGATTTAAAACAGGTGCAGTTATTTCTCTGTATGCCAAACAAAGAAAACAGCTTCTCGAGTCATCTCATTTTGCAAGCAGTTGTAAAGGACGGTCCATACAGGTTTGACTGTTTGTTATGAAGGAGAAAGTTTATTGTGCCATGAAACAAAAGGAATTAAAGATAAGCGCAAAAGGCTTCATTTCTCTTTTATTAACTACATTTCAAAACGCCAACGTCTAGAATATCCAACTGCAGAAAAAGTACGTTTAATTATATTTTTCTTTTTTCTCTTTTGAGTTGAGTTTTTTAATATTTTGGTACTAAATGACATGCAATTATTTTTATATATCTTTCACTGTTTACTGCCTTTACATTGATCTATTAGAGCATAATGTGTAAAAGGTTTTTGTTCAACACATTAATATTAAATTGTAAAATGATACCTTCTAGAAACAATAATAAAATTGCTTGGATGATTGGCTACAAGTTAAAATTCAAAAGCTATATTAAAATAATGGTTACATTAAGTTGGGAAAGCTACAATATGACCAGATTTAAAGAGAAAATTCTCCTCCAACATCTAGAAAATGAAAATGTTATATGGATTCAAGAATTTATATTGAAATGAAAAACATCTCTAACACTATTTTTAAAGACCAAAGTCATTATACAGTATATTGAAGACCAGCTCTAAAAGTCGGTCCTGGTGGTGGGTTACCATACTTGCCTCCTACACCCAAGATCGCCGGTTCGAACCTGGCCAGGACCGATGGACTTTTTCGGGGCGTAAAAATCCTAAGTATGGCTTCCTTCGGAAGGGAAGTAAAGTCGTGGGTCCCGTGTTGTACATTTACACCTCAAGCCTGAAAGAGAGGCCTCTGAGCAAAATTTGTCGGCCGTTTCACGCCCTGAGTTGAATGGGACGCTGATGACCTGAGATGTTAAAGAGCGTCCATAAATAAATCAATAAAAAAGCTCTAAAAAGCAGTTTTTATATTAAATAAATTAATAAAAATTTCCATCTATTATAATTTGTATAAAACTAAAGCTATGGATTTTAAACGTAAAAACAAAACTAGTTGTTAAATATACAAAAAATCAGCTGATCAGATATTTTAAATATTTAGGATGTTATGTATAGTATGAGAGGAATATAGATCTTGATGAAAAAGTAAACAAATGAAAAATATCAGGGGCCAGTAGAAATTTAAAGAATAAAAAAAAAATAATAAAGCACCCGAACAAAATTCTTCAATAGTGTCGCACTGCCAATTCTAATGTATAAAAACGAACATGCAATATGAACAGAATAAATTCAGGCTGAATTACTAAAATTATGTATCTTACAATAACAAATTGGAAAAGCACATTCACTGAAAACCGGATAATAGACCACGTGAGAGCAGACTGAAGACAGACAGAAACACGCACTGGTATAGGTGCAGTTCAAACTATTTATTGAATATTTTGTGATCAATGCATATTTCTACTTACAAGGAATACCCTCGGGCTGGAACAAATAAAACCGCACTAAAATTCAGTTATAGACTATATGTTTCTGAAATCAATGCTGGTATTCATTTTCTTATTGAAATTGCTCAATAGAAGGCGCCGTTTAGTCACCTTCTGTTATGCCAGTCGAGATTCTGCAAGTGTTTGCATCACATGCCTATTTTGTGTACATAGCTAGACGGCGAAATATTTCTATGATCAGTATCAATTCAGTTCATGATCTGAAAGTACGATGTAAAGTGAGCACTTGTGTGTAAGGGTTTACACACTGATTTATTATTTTTAATGGTATTTAATGCCGTTTTAACTACTAAGGCACCACAGACGGTGAACAGTGACGATACATGAGATGAAATGATAAATTGGAATTTTATTTTCCTTTAAAGGAAGGAAGCGTTCCAGGGTTAAATTAGAGAATCTTTCCAGCATTTGTCATTCACAAGGACTGAGGAAAACCTGAAAACTCCTGAGTCAGGGAGGACGGTACTGGCGGAAATCTAACCCTGCTCACGAGTCCGCGACTTAGCGACCTCGGCCACCCGTGGCAGTTATTTGTCTTTAGAGATTTCTATTGTTCAATTATGGTCTTTTACAGATAAACGAATATTATAATTTAATTTGGAGGTAAGTCAATGAGTTATAAAAGTTTTTGATACGATTTTTTTATTCAAACTCATGAGTTATTATTTTCTTTTTTGTTAGTAATGAATATTAGACTATTTTACGACAATTTTGCACGTAAGGGATTATTAAAACTAGAGCAATTACATTTATAATAGTTGAAAACATTTCAAATTCTTCTCATAGTCTTATCCATACATATGTTCACCGTTATAATCCATAGCAGAAAATATCTACATCTTTTGTTGTTAGCCGTGCTAATTGCTGACTAGGTCTCAGGTTCGATCCCCTGTACATGCTAAGAAGTTTTCTAAGTTAAGAAGGTGTGGAACGGGATTCACTGAACCTCCTGAGGACAATTGTGGAGTCACCTGGTAGAGAGGTGTCGTCCTTTGATCTGAAACGGAGCTACAGATGACCGGCGGGCTGTCGCGTCTGTGTGCTGATGATATGCCCCTCTGAAATTGTGTCCACAAACCATGATGTCGTAATCGAAGGTAGAAGATGCAGCAACACACTACGGTAAGCCTAGGCTTGCATTGGATTGTTGCGCCAAAAGGAAAAAGAAATATTTGAAATCTCGTTCTGTAAGACATAGTTAAAAAATCGTAAAAAATGAGAACTATTATAAAGAAATTAAAGTGTTCAACAATATATTGTGGACATAAACCTTGTGGAAAGAAAACTATAAAGATTAAAAAAAATTGAAAAAAAAATAAAATCTCCAATTTGGTTAATCTTTTTCCGTAAAATAGTTATTTAGAAAAATAATATCAAATTATGACAAGCAGTCATTTTGAAAGTTAAAATTAACACCTGTGAATTTAATATCTGGTATTACACCATTCTATCGTCATCATTGTAATTCAACAACCTAATATCTCTCACACAAGAAGCTGCGTGACCGCAGTACTGGTACTCCATACAGGAGACTTCTGAATCGATTCCCGTCAACCCTTCTCAAGTAATAAATACTTCTTTTCTTAATTCTTGCTCTAATCTTAATGCCGTGTACACCTACAAAATTTATCTCCAGTAAAAATGGAAATTATATAATCATCTTTTCTGAGATAGTAAACAATCTGGAGACACTTTTCTGTAGAAATATTCATAAAATACTTTCAATAACACATGCGTTAGAAAAACTTAACATTTTCCTTCCTGAAATAGATTCTTGTACAAGTGCCTTTGATGCCTCACTTCAATTACTGTGATTTTTTGTTTACTGACCTCAGTGCTGACTTAATCCATAAGTTCAACGTGTTCATGTTTGCATACTGTTCATTTGCAAAGTTTGCCCATCTGAAGGAACGAAGAACTCTCCACTCTCCCGGTTATTTTATCAGATTCTTCTCACCTCCACCCCAAGCTACCTGGCACGTCAAATTTCATTAACTAACTTCATATACCAGATCACAAAAACACTCTTTACTAACAAATCGTATATCGAACTATTTTATATTCTTTCTCTTTCACATTTTCTCGTGCTCCTCTTTATCCTGTAATAGCAGAGACTATCGAACTTCTCACAATTAAAAAATAAATTATAACAAGACATTGCTATTAATATTCTGTAAGTTAAACTGTGATTAATGCTTATTTTAAATAAATTACCTACTTGAAAAATCTTAGGTGTTTACTTATAATTTTAGCATTATGTATAATGTGAGTCTTGCAACTTTATTTTGTTCATTCTAATCGTCAATATTTTTATTAGTAATAGGGTGCATAACATTATTTTGCAATGTATTTACTGATAACTTGTTTCATTTAAACTCTCATTAACATTTTTGCATTATTTTGCGTAGCTTGTACTGTAGAACGGAAGAGAAGACCTAATGACCTTATCATTAACAGTTTAAATAAATAACTAATGTATTTTAATCTTACTAATTTATGTAAATGTGACCCCGTAAGTTTGAAGAGATTTTTAGGCTGTATGAATTAAGAAAACACCGTATTAAAACTTTTTGCCATTTTTCCTCTGTGATGAAGAAAAACTTTGATAAAGTTGACACATAATAGTTTATTTTTCATATTTTCAACCACAATTTCTATGACATTTTGTTTACTAAATATTTCAAATTTACTTAATGTAAAATAAAATTATTTCCTTGTGCTTTAAAGTGTGAAATTATTATTTAGAAAATATATATTGTCAGATTTTCATTAAAAACCATTTATAAAATTATTCTCAATATTTTGAACTCCATAATAATGGACTCAATAATTAAAGTAAGTACAGTACAAATGTAAGATTTTCGTTTTTAAATTTCAAATTTACTTATTAATTTACCAATTTACTTTAGTAAATTTGATACCTAAAATTTGTTATTCAAATTTTCTTTCTCCGTTTCTATTTTGCTCTTTAATATGAAAATTTAGAATTATTAATTCTCAAAATTTATATTTTATGTAGAAATAACAAACATTATTTTTAAAATATTTAAATTTTAAACACAATATTTTGCATTATGAAAAGCATTTCTTTTCTATTTAATACAGTAAAAATGAAAAAAAAAAAAGTTGACCTCAATAAGTAGAATGTCCAATTTAATTTTGAAAATTGTTGAAATTACGATGTAAAAGTATTTAAAAATTTGCTTTTGAGGAAATGAACGACAAACTTACAAATCATATAATGGCAGTTCTAATTCTAATATGCATTTTTCGGTTTCTTTAGTAACACTTCTATTAATTACCTTTATATGCACTTGTTTGCTATATGCACTTGTTTGCTATATTGCATTTTGTTTTTCCCATATTTGATTATATTTTACCAAAATTACAAGTAGTAATAATAAATTAAATTATATTATTACCATGTTCCTTCAACTTTAAACTAACAGCAATAATGAAAGGGGCGTGATTGGGTTTGATTTGAAGCCCCAATTGTGATAGCACGCTAAAATGCTTAATACATATCTAGCCATTTTGGTAGATATTTAAAATTGTTTCATAGACATATGTTAAAAGTTACCTTCAAATTATCATGCAAAATTTAAAAGAAAATATTTTAATTCATGAATGTGTAGTAACTTCTTTATCTTCAGCTAGACAATTTGGCTTAGTAAGAAGTTCAGATTTTGCAATTGTGTGGAAAACTGTCTAGGCAACAGAACCATGGTCCCCCCCCCCTTCCCCAAAGAAGCTTGGAGTTCTGTTTTACTCTGACTTACGGTGTGCTATGGTGTGCTCTTCGCAGAGCGTGAGTAGCAGACCTCACGTAGATGCAGGAATAGTTAATTTGCTATTTTCATCTGGTCATGTCGAAGCATAAGATTTCATTTTTACGGATGGAAGAATTGTGTCATTTGGGTTGAGAGTAGATGAGGGCTCCTGCATGCCAACCCCCAGTCAGGGTATCGATCGGGGCTCGGCAACAACCCCCTCCAACCCTCACAGTCCAGAAAACCTGTGGCTAGGCGTTAGACGCATTTCAAAGGCTACAAATCCACACCCTGTGAAGACCCCCAGCACCGGCATTGCTCCAAAAGCAGATAGCACTACTTACAGGAGATTTACACGATTAACTGAACATACGAAAGACACAGGGCTATCTCTAAATGAGAAAAAACAGCAGTAAATCACAATAAGGCTGCCAGGAATGGGTATTAACCTCTATTGACAAATCTCCTTACTGAATTAAAAGGTGATTCACCTCTATCTTTAAACATTAAAGTTTGGTCATAACATCTTCCATAATAAAAATATTACATGAAAATTTTGTATATTTAGCTATTTACGAAAAACTATGCTGAAGTTTAATACATTTAAGCAACTCCCTATTTCAATGTTTCTTTTTGGCCAGCTACTTTAAACTTTAATATTACAGTGCTAAAATGTTCTTTGTATAGTATAAATACACTATAGTTTTTTAAAACTAGATATATATGTGCATTGTGCACGAGGACATTCAGAAAATAATTTACTCTTGATTGTTTTAGGATAAGACACTTTTATTGATCAAGACGTTACCGTACAATCTGGCACAGATACACCATACCGTTTTTAGACATAATCACTTAGTCTGAATTTTTCACTTATGACTCCCTGATATCTTGTCCACTCCTGATTCATGATCTATTGCAGGACCGCTGTTTATATCTGTTCATTATGGGAAACCCTTAACAAATTTTAAAAAGTCGCTACTCAATAGCGTAATAAAGCTTCAAAAGTATCAATAAGAAATATACGATAAACCTTCTTTTTTGTCTTGAAGACATTGCTTCTAGTTCCATCGGCTGCCGTTAGAAAGCAGGTGCAAACAAAATGGCAGTCATAAGTGAGAGAGACATTTTATATTTTGGAAAATGCAAAAGTACTAAACTATACAGCAAAGAAAGGCGTGATAGCATTAAGAGTTGGGATATTAAGTTCCAAAAAGTGTGTGTGTGTTTACGAAAAGCACTATGGACAATCTGTTCCTTGTGACGAGGCGGTGGAACGGCAAGTCCTTGTTGCCTCCTTGGCGGGAATGTATCGCACAACACTTTGGAGAATTCTTTGCAGACGTATGCTGATAAAACCCTACAAACTGCAATTATTGCACGAGTGTAATATTCTTGAGAATGCAGTTAGGAGAAAACGTGTGCGTGAGGCGACAATTCACTGATCCAACAAGGCGAATTGCCAAAATGCTCGCATATGGTCAGCCCATAGTCCTTATGTAATTCTATACTCTTGAAGTATCAGCATGACTCATCCAGCCATAATCAATGCGTTCTATGTAATCAACGGAGAAGGAAATGGGTCGTTTCTTCTGCGAAATACATCGTAACCAGACTGTTCTATCTGAATATATTACACCAATGACTTAATTCAACGAAGGCATTACCTGAATATCTGAACACATAATCACGTAGGTTACCCAGTGCCTTTCAAGCCTTGATCGCCTTGGTTACTGCTGCTGAGATTGTTTTCTATGTAAACACGTGAAAGAGAATGACTTCATTCCTTCAATTCCTGTTAACCTTACCGAATTGAGATATCATAAAGTGCGGGATAAATCTTAATAACCTCGTTCCACCCCTCCCAGTTTTGAGTACATATTTATCGTTTTCGTCTAATACGTAACACAATGCCATGTGATACCTGATAATTCTCTAGCGTTGTTACTGTTATTTGCATATATAAAAATTTCAGAAACTGAATAACTTTAATAGTTTCAGAAAAAAGGTCATCAAGGCTTGTCTCATAATATGCCACAAATAGCATTAAAACTACCTACTAGCCCTTACAGAACTTGGTAAGCTTTGCTTTCAACGCCACGGGTGGCTGAGGTAATAGGCGCGGACTCGTGAGCGGGAAGGTCTGGGGTACGAATCCCACCAGGACCGTCCTCCCTTAACGAGGTTTTCTCCAGGCTTTCCTCAGTCCTCATAACTGGCAAATGCCGGGAAGGTACCCTAAACTTAGGCCTGGAACGTTTCCTTCCTTAAAAATACTTTCCCAATATATCATTTCACCTTATGTATCACCAGTGTTCACCGCCTGTGATGCCTTAGTAGTAAAAACGGGCGTTAAGCACATTAAAAAAAGGCTTTTCTTTCATTTGATAGGTTGGAACTCTTTTGGTTTTTTACAGAATTATGTATATTTTAAAATTATCCAATAATTATGGAAATCCATACAGCAATTTCGCAGAAGCATTTTTAACTTATAGTTGGTTCACGCTCTGGAAGCTGGGGCTACGCTTTTTGAGATAAACCAAAGTTTGGTGAATTTCCTTCAGGACTCTTGAAGATTACTTGAGAGCTAATATGTTTCACTGTGTAGAAAAGCAAAGAAACTTGAAGTCTACTGAAGGACATCTGCTTAAAAATGGATGACAGTAATTACATTATTCATCCATTCGCTGAACGGTGTAGTTCAGTTCTCGTTCAGCCGGTCTTCCTGACCTTGGGCTTTACCGTGGTGTCTCCTGGTCACTTAGGTGAAAGCTGGGATGGATATTTGTATTCATCGAATATTCTGCTCTCCCATTTCCCACCATTTCATTCCATTGGTTCTGTTACAAGGTCAAAAATGCCACGGTGAGGTGGGCTGGCGCGATGTTGTGGCTTGCGCCTTGTAAAGGTTCCTGTCTCGGCGTCTGGTGGGGGCTCGAAGGATTCCACCAGCGTTGGGGTGTTCTATCTGACATGTGAGGTACCCAGTTTATGTCCGAACAGTTACGCCCGTGAGTCCTAGCCTCTCGTTGCCTACCTCACCTCATCCGTCCCTCCCGGAGATGCCCTTGTTAGGCGCATATGCCAAACGGCCAGCCGTGAGCAAGGCTCAAGTATCTAGGTTTCCTACCCCCCAAACAATCCAAGAATTTATCAATGTGTTTCTAAGCCTAGCACCCGCCATATTGACCTGATAATGGCTACTTTTTTAATTACCCTGTTCCTACAGCTAAAATCATGCAGTTATGCAGTTTTTATAGTTTCCCTTCAATGACAGCTATGAGAGGGCTTTCAAATGAAAATAAAACATTGCATTTTTAATAACGCATGTACATTTGAAGAAACAACTTTATAGCTCTAGATTGAATTAATAGTGTTTAACGCCCATTTTTACTACTGAAGAACCACAGGTGGTGGACACTGATGATACATGGAATGAAATGATATATTGGGAAAGGATTTTTAAGGTTTAGAAGTTTCAGGGTACCTCCCCGGTATTTTCCATTTATGAGGACTGAGGAAAACCTGGAAAAAAAAAAGAACTCAGTCAGGGAGGACGGTCCGGGTAGGATTCGAACTCCAGATCTCCCGCTAACGAGTCTGCGCCTTAACGACCTCGGCCACCCGTGGCGGTTTAGCTATAGCTTAAATATTACACAGCTTAATACATTATAGAGGACACAAATTACTTTTTATATCAATTTATAGCACCTAAATTTTATAGTTCTCTCTATGCACTTCCCTTTAGTGTGATGTTATCCAGCAATTTCATCGACGCATCTGTACCATGAAAGCACTTGAAAAGTTATGCTTAATATCTCGCTGAATGTTCTAATTACCGTAAATAACGCGAAGCCATAATATCATAAACGCAAACGTTTCATAGCTGTGGTATAAATGGCAGGAGTAAAATTAAATTTTAGAGTCAGAATAATGAGATTAGCATTACATTTGTTATGTTTTGTTACGAATCTCGCGTTTTCTATTCAATTTACGCGTCACTTAGGGCCACTTTTATTTAATGTAACTGCACAACAGTGTTTCAATTACTGGTGCGAGAATTTCATCTATGATGCAAATTTTACTGAGGTAACTTATTATTTGTCCTTTATATTATGCAACCGTTCTAGATGATATTGCATCCATCTGCAAAGTTGTTTAGATATTTTCTGTCTTTTTATTGAGCTGGAACACAGAATATCTTCTCGGAGTGTTTTCCTAATAATCCCAGACGCTCTGAATTCTTGATAGATAATCGACAACGCTAGGAAAGAAACACAGTACTCCTTGATTTAAGCAGTGTAAGATTTATATCACAGATTTTATTTGGAAAGTCTATTTGTTATCATGCATTGGCCGTTTTTGCGTTCTTTATTTATTTGAGTTCCAATCCACCCTGCAGCCGCCTCAACCGGAAAAGATAAAAGAGTCTTCTCAAATAGAGTCATTTTTATTTGAATACCTTCATTTTTACTGAAAGCAAAAAATAATACTGCATTTAAAAATATTAAAAACTATTCTATATTATAAGGAATGTTGAAAATGATGCCCCTCAACGGCAATATATTGCCAGTATTTGCTTAGGAAATTCCTGTATTTCATCAAGCTTTTCTTCGGTTCGAAACACGGTTCTTGCTATTGAGAGTTCCTGTCTCTCGTAACTTTTAAACAAGTTGGCGAACGTTTCTCTATCTGAAACTCTATGCCAGGATATTTTCTTAAAAATTGCCTTAGCACTTCTCTGCAAGAGACTTTTTCACATACGCATCGTACATAAAACTTTGTTCTTAATATTTAAGAAGTTATATATCTAACGAAGAACAATTTACACTCAGAGAAACACCGAATAACACATGAATACGGAAACACTCGCTGCTAAATCTTCCCTCAAATTACCTACAAGCTGATACTTGCGTATGCATTATACTTGATGTCCGGCTTCTTCCAGTTACTAGCCGTGCTCTGCCGGACCTTCATTGAAATAATCGCATTGTAGTTACTCAAAAAGAGTTGGCGGCCTCGATGCGTTAATCTGTCTACTTATTGACCTTCGGGATGTTTTACTGTTGATTTCTTTTTCCCCACGCACTTGTTTATTAATTCTTTTTCTTTAATAGATTTCTTGCTAACTTTTGTTTAATAGTTATGTTCTGTTATATCACACTAAAGTTTGTGCTGTATGCATCACTTACTTCGTATTTGTTTATGAAAAGTTAATGCATTACTTGTTTTTATTCTAAAATACATAAGATACATTGCATTTTATTTGTATCAAGACTGTTAAATCTTTCGTATATATCTCCATTAAGAAGGCAAATAACATACTGTACCTATATAATCCAACAGTTCTCAATGACCTATCAATGATTTCAAATATTATCGACCTATAAGGATTAGGCCTATTGCCGATTCCGATCGATCATCTGGCTATTAGTCCGTCATACGCAGCATCTCAGAAAAAAGTTATTTTGAGAGGAAAATAAATGCCACACCATATATATTGTTCTATGATATGCTTGTTTTCTTTACTGATATACATATTAAAGCTAAAGCATGCATTTTATTTATGTTTTATTTGTTGTGATAGTTTTCCAAAACCCGTCACACATATGTTCTACCAAAGTTGAATTCGCGACACCATGTTTTAGTGTTTCATAAGATACAGCATATTCCTACAAAGTTTGAAACATATCTTCATAGATTTCAGAAGGAAACCGTTCCTTCAGTTTTAGGGAAAGGCTCTTTGTTAGACCGTTTCTTTTACCTACATGTTATGACGTAATACTATAATGTATGAACTTCAAACTCCGCACGCGGCGTTTAAACGTTGAAGGTTTGAGCGTATGGATCAAGCCTGATAAATACTGGTGGTTTGGGGTTTTAAATAAATAAATACGGGTGTATAAGTCCCTTTAGATTTGATATTGTTTCTTGGATGCTTTCCTGAGACGTACTATCTATCTCCCTTAAGATTATATTTATTTTGTTTCGTTATATATGAACTCATTTTTTCTTCTGAATTTAAATTTTTCTTAAAATCATTTTAACCGGCTGTATTCTTTTTTTTTCCCTTCTCAGTTATACTTCTAATTATGTTTTGGAATGACATGACTGTAAAACGAAAGTAAATTAACTTTCCTGCAATTTAATATTTTATATTTAGTATTTACTTTTCTTAATGCCAACTTATTCTCAAGTTTTTAATATCTTTTGACCTTTCATAGTGCCACTTCCAACTTTCCTCTGTCCTCCCACAGATTATCATTACTTTTATTATTCATATACCATTACACCATGATGATTTTACTTTTATTTTATTTTTTATACGTAGTACTCACTTTAATTCACTTTTGAGAAGCCTGGTTCAATTATCATGAGCACAAGTGCAACTTATTTGTTGCAATATCATTGTATGTTTCACTCCAACATTCCCTGATTATATTTCCAGTTTTTTCTTTTGAATACTCTAGTAGTTTAACATCTCATGCCGTCCACTATGTAGTTTTATTTATATGCCTCCGTGATGAGCCAGACATGAGCCCTATAAAACTAATACTTCAAATTATTTTTTTCTTTAATTTTTATTCATGAAGTTTTTATATATTATTATGTTTTAATCCATTATAGTTTCTCTTACTTCTTCTTTTCTTATACTGGTCCATAACATTTTATTTACAAATGTTCAAAAATATTCAACATTATTATTTTTTCTCACTACAACCAATGACTATAGAAAGGTAAATCTGGCCACAACGTTTCGTGTTTTTATCCGTGTACAGTAGCTCATTTCCAGAAAGTCATTGCACGAGATTGCTTGTAAACTATCCTTCCGTTTTCATGCCTTCGAGATGTAGCAGCAACACAGTATAAGCTTTGCCTGATTCCCAAGCGAAAATAATTCTAAAGATTCAATGGACTTTTAGCGACGATACTACGAAGATTACACAATTAAAGAGTGGTTTAGCCTGTATAGAAGTTAACTTGCATTAGCAAATAGTGATCAACATTTTAAGAGGTTATTAACAAGCCCAAATGCATCGTTCGAAGAGCTCACTTTTTAGCCGTTGAGAAATTTGGTACGATGTATGGGATTTGCACTCGAATATAATGGAGGACCTGGACATTTGTAGAGTGTCAGGCAAAATTTGTGCTCAAGCTGGTTTAGCTATAACAAACATAACTGCTATTTTAAGTTGCACAGGCCACACAGGGACATTCCATCCTGGAGCATGTGCGCCTTCTATGTTACGATTGTTTTCCAACAGAGGGCAGAGAGCAGAGGGTATCAACTCTTTTTCTTTTTTGAGTAGTGTTTAACGCCCGTTTTTACTACTGAGGCACCACGGGCGATGAACATTGATGATACATGAGATGAAATGATATATTGGGAAAGGATATATATATATTTTTAAGGAAGGAAGCATTCCAGACCTAAGTTTACGGTACCCCCCGGCATTTGCCAATTATGACTGAGGAAAACCTGGAAAAAATCCCCAGTCAGGAAGGACGGTCCTTCCGAGATTCGAACCCCAGACCTCTCGCTCACGAGTCCGCATCTTATCGACCTCGGCCACCCGTGGCGGTGATATCGACTCTATTGCCATCTGGAAAGGAATTAAGGTGTTTCTTGGACCTAACACGGTCGATAATTTTGTCCAGGGAGTTCCATTCTCAGGCATGGAGTTTTTTAACGTACCATAAATGTATGACATGAGATCCACGACTTAAAGTCCCTAGTTTCACCAAAGAGAATAATGAAATGGGAGATCAAAACGACCAGAAAACAAAGTCTTTTAGTAGCTATTCAGTCACATATAGAAACGGGCGACAGAGTTGAAAGCTATTTCAAAATGAAAATTTAAGAAATACTTTATTATAGTAAAAGCATGCCACGCTACGAAGGCCTATTGCAAAGGGGATTTGGAATTGAACCCTCTTAGGCACAGAACTGATAATTGCTGACCAAAGTCGGATATTTAAAAAAATACATATTGAATTTTTTATAGATGGATAGAGAGATGCATAGATAGATGTTATCCTTATGCCATACATGGTACGAATGGACTCCTTAATGAAAAGTTACAATTTAAAAAAATTAAAATGCATTATAAAAATGTTTCTTAGTTAAATATTGCGTTAACGTTCATTTAAAACTATAGGAATATTTTGCATTCAAAATTCCCATAGATAGTTTGTTAACAATTCTACTTGTAAATTTAAGGTGACTTGGATAATTTAAGAGTATTACAATTGAAAATATGTACATCAATATTTTTCCTCGAAAAGAATTGTGTACTTCTCTACTTAAGATAAAAATTCTGATTTCCTCTTGGAAATATAAATGCATTGTATATCCATAAGCCGTAAGGGTAAGTATTTTATATTTCCTAAATTTTTTCTAGTGAGTCTCTAGGTTTAAAATTAAAAATTACTCTTAAAATTTTTTTGTATTATAAACAACTTCTGAACGTCAGTAGTACTCTCCCAATATAGTATACTGTACGATAAAACAGCACTGAGTCAAAATGATTAATATTAAAACAGTTTTAAAGATCTATTAGAATAGCATTATTTATTTAATTTATTTCATATAAAATCAATAGTAGTCTTCAAGATAGCTATCCAAGAAAAAGTCTACAAATTTAATTGCCATTGTAAAATATAAGGTACAATTATCGAAATTAAAAGTTCAAGGAAATTAACTCTTATTGATAAAGTATAAACAATCGTTTTATTTACATTCAGTATTAGCCGCACTTTAATCATCAAAGATTTGCTATCAGCATACATGGTAAGACATTCAGCATTAAGAAAGCAATATAAAATTTAGGAACCCATCCATAATCTAAGAGGACATTTCTGATGTATTACTCATACTTTTCAGTAAGTATTCTTTATTTAACAAAAGATAATACCATGGGTAGTCGGAAGCTTTCACGGCTGGAGTCAGACTTATAACTAGAAGTTTCTTCCGGGGCTTGAAAGTGGTCTGTTATAGCTAAGGTTACAGTCGTGCCTGGACCTTCTCCCAGAAGACTCAGACCGCGCCACTGAAGATGTCCTACGCAGGTGGGGACGAAACGTTTGGACTCCTTAGCTCCAACAGACCACGGCTTCCAAGCCCGGAAGAAACTCTAGTTAAAAGATGATACCATTTGGATGATTAGATCTCTTA
Source organism: Metallyticus violacea (assembly GCA_030762175.1). Taxonomy (NCBI): domain Eukaryota; kingdom Metazoa; phylum Arthropoda; class Insecta; order Mantodea; family Metallyticidae; genus Metallyticus; species Metallyticus violacea. The sequence continues at coordinate 14,733,938 of CM060843.1, read as the reverse complement.
CACCTAATTTGATTTTATTTAACTTAAAAAATCATGATTTATATAACAAAAGACATTCTTTAGATCACAGTATATACCCACAGCGTGTAAGTTATTGTATAAGGTTAATAAATTAAACAAATGCATCGTTAGTTGATTTATATGCCATAAAACGGAACTGATTTTAGATACAATATCGTTCATAATTAAACAATTACTAATCCTAAAATCAACAGTGTTTCAAATATTTTTGAAATGGAGCTAGGTACATAATTGCATTATAGTTGCTCACATAACCACAATCACTTTACTTCGAGATTAATTAACCCAACTTTAAAGAAATTGGAAAATGATCCACTTGAAATACACAGAATGCATAAATATGTTAGAGACACATTAATGTCATAAGTGACAGACTTTATGGTATTTATAACTATAGCGCCATTATCAGCAGTTTTTAAACTAATAATTTGTACAACTTCCATTTCAGTTACAATGAACAGTGCATGATACCTCATCGATTGTGAAAAATGCATTAGAATATATGTAACATTTTATTTCAGCTAGCTGCAAGTGAAGGGTTCTGTATGTAAAAATGTCACGAAAAGCAGGAATTCTCGCTCGAACAGCAGAGCGACTGTTCTGGCAGCCAATCCATAAATTCTTTCCTTTGTTCATTGGAAGGAGGCTGCTTTTCCCCGGGCAGGTGTGTTAGCAAAGACGAATGCTGTTAACACCTGTGCTACTGTTAAAGGGCGTTGCACTCTAACGTACGGTAGAAATTGAATTGAACGCTGGACGAATCGCCAAGTTGTTACGTTCAGATAATCTGACTAGCCAATAATATGAGAGTTACATGATGTCACCAATAGCCTATAAGGAAGTCTAAATCTACAGTGGCGGAAAAATAGAGCTTCCCTGTATCACGTGGTCAATCGAGTCTTATTGTGTATTTAAGGACATGAAATCTCCTTTTTTGAAAATTTAATCTTGGGAACTCGCACTGAACATCATTGTTCGAGCTTCACTTCTGCTCGGCGCTTCTTCTTAGCAGTCAGAAAACTGTCAAGTATTATAGCTCCGCGTGTCTGCCAACTATCTCATTACTGCGATCTGACGAGAAACGCCCTTCATCAGGCAGCTTCCCAATTGTCCTGAAAAGGCTGGGTGGACCCCGTTCCAAACCTCCCTAACTTAGAAAAAATCCTAAGTGGGTACCGGGAATCGAACGCGGACCTCCTGGCCAGCAGTCAGCAACCTAACCAATAGACCAAGGAGGTGATCCATAGTTGTATTTAAATGACAAATATATCGCTGTAAATGTACAAGCTTAACAGAAATCTAAGTAGGGCTTGCAACATTTATAATCATTAAAAATAGCACCATAACTAACACTACTACTATTATGCAAAAACTCTTTGCTTGAGTGAAGGGTATAAACTCTAGCGAGTGTATTTCAAGCTGAAAACACTGAAATCTACCATTATACACATATTTCGGGCATAATTTTTTTATAATACCGAAGATACAAGTACAAAAAAAAAAAAACTGAGTCTTTAATTAGTGTAGCGCATTTTAATATCGTTCTTATTGTACTACCCATGCCGGAAGAGAAGAATTTTTAAGTATGAATTTATTCTTGTTTGTGCAGCAATTCGTATCTCGTATTTTTATCGATTTTTTCTTTCGACAGTTGTAATAACACCAAACCAAAGTACAAAAGTCACTTCCCCTTTACATAATATTCAACAAGAGACATAACATGAATTATTTTTCTGTTTATTTCTGTAGTAACTGTTGACAGCAGCGCATTTCTGTCTCTCGTCAGTCAGATGTTTTCATGCAGATGTCATGTGTGTTGTGCTTGCATACCATTTTGCAGTGTGTACCAATAAAACAATTTAACATTTCAGCTGAAATGAAAACAGCATGTTCCATTCAGCAACCGTTAAAAAATGATTTTTAGGCGTTTGTGGAAAGGTTTTTACAAATCTATGATCATGCAGAAAACCTAAAAAGACAAAATTCAAACCATGTCATCTCAAGTTACTTTATTCACTGCTGAGAACTGATATCACATAGAAATTGAGTTGTGATTCGAAATGAAGTTACTAAAATTTTGGCAGAAGGTTTTATGATTAGAGTAAACTATTACTAAACTATTGTTTCAATATGGATATGCTTTTGTAAGGAATTTAAAAAATGATAGCAAGGTCTTATTTTGTCAAGCATAAGCTACTTCAGCAATTTATTTATAAATGCTACAGAACTTAGCGTTGTCTGAGCTGGGGATCACTTCATTATTCATTACGCAGCAAGAAGCAACACTTGCCCTTTTCGAATTGGAAGATCAAAATTTATTGAAAAATATTCACGAAGAGGATCGTGTGCTTTGAAGCCGCGAACTTGTTAGCAACATGGATTCTTTTCTCATCACCAAACAACGCAATGAATATACATTTGATATTACTGATAATGATAAAAAATTGTCACGTATTTGTGAATCCCATTAAATGTATTGGGCAGAATGGAAGAAACTGATCAAATTATATTACGAAAATTACTTTTTCGCCATCCTTTATTACTTTTGATATTGTAGTCTAAAGTCACACATTTATAGTAAAAATGACGTGAACAAACTTTAAACGTAATCATGTTTCTAATTACAATTCAAGCCGGTGCTTTCTCCCAATAATTTTTGATATTTTTAAATCGAAAATGTGTACAGAAAACGAGGGATGTCTTATGTTCAATGTTTTATATACTTAGTGCAAATGTATATGTACAAGGAATTTACGAGTGGAAGGAGTCGATATGAATTGAAAAAAATTACCTCCGACGCTTTGTTGTGGTACTGCAGGCGTTAACTCCAAGGCTACAAGTATATTTATGGATGATCAATAGGACTAAAATGTGATCTTAAACAAATAATTTACTCTATCAATTACAGACCATTGCTGCAATGAATATTTTTCAAAATTTGTTGCCAGTGCATTACCATAAGCCAGGTGAGTGTCAGCCAGCTCTTCTTTGAAACAACAACGTTCAAACAATAGTGCAGTCAATAAGTAACTGTATTTGAGGTGGGATTTGTTAGCTGCAACCTCCATATAAATTATAATCAACATATTAATAATTTTATGTAACGTTCCTATTTTATTGATGAGTTGTGTGTATGGTGTTATTTTGTCGTACCAGAGTGCAGAAATGTCCTAGCCATTAAAACTGACCTGAAAATTTGGGACAGGGAAGCCTGTTGCCTATTGTAAACAGTATTCTTATATATGAAGCAAGCGAACCGCTATTACTTGGAGAATTCTAAAGCAGGATCTTAGAGAAGAGGCTTTCTTTGTATCTTTTCAGACAGAGAGTTTGGCTTTTATCATATTAGGTAAGGGTAAGCGTAATAAACATGTGGCAGTTACGGGGGTGAAAAGTCAAGGCAATAAAATTTCGATGCCTGAGCTAACTGTAGATTTGGGTGACATGTCTTGAGTCACGTAGGCATGATAGCCAATAAAAAAAGGACATTATGTGAATTCAGTATCCAAATGCTATTCTTAGATGTGAAATGATATTCTAGACTCTTCTAAAAATTATATTTCGAACGAAAAGACAGCTTCGGGAGACTGACGGACTGCCAGGTTTATTTAAGCTTGTCATTTTGCGGCCCAGCATCAGTTCAAAAGTATTCAGATCATCAGTTGATAGTTGTGGGTCAGTCCAAGCACTCGGTTGATGATGTATCAGTATTAGTGGTCAGTTATACTGAGAGAGTTATCACCCTGAGTTTCACTAAGTGCGTTATTATTCAGCCGTAGCAGTTTTATTAAGTTTATCTGAGTATAGAGGTGTATTATTGTATCAGTGCGAGAACATCTGCATTGTCACTACCATTACCATAGTGAACATTAAAATTTGTTAGAGACCAGCCTTGAGTAGACAGATAGTGTGTTAAATAGTGCTGGTAAAACAATTAGCAAACTTATAGTTATTGCAGGAGTATACACAAGACATTTCCCAAGGACCTACGGTTGGTTTATTAAAGTGGAACTGTCTTTGTCAATAAACAGTGTTTTATTCCACGACACCCAAATCTAATTATTAATCTCCTTGTCTCCTTCCCTGTGGTCTCCGAGTCACTGAAAGTTCAACAAAGAAACAAGAGGTAGCCCTGGTAACGAAAGTCAGCGGACAATTATTATCGGGGAGGAGAAAAAAAAACAAGAATCCATAATGAAACAATTAATTATAATCCTTCATCACTCAATCAATCTCCCTCTATCCTAACATATAGTTCCACCCTCTTATAAAAATCGCTGCATATTTAATTAAATTAAAAAAGTATAGAAATATTTTTGACAAAACGCCTTGCTATTTCCTCGAAAACCTATACACTGAGTGACAGTGTGCTACTTATAATTAGAGTAAGGAGCAGTCTGCCTCTCTGCGAATGGCAAGTTTACATTTGACGAATTATGAACAGGCGTCACATAGCAACGCAACTATGAGTTTGATTCATACGATGCCTGAAGTTCTATATTGAGGAGTCAAATCATTACTCTCCATCTCAAAATAATTATAGTAATGAAACCTGTCTACTCATACTTTCTTTGAATACTTTTTTCTTTACTTTAAATGAAAAGAAGATGCTCGAAGAGTACTTTCATTTTTACATTAAGGAACCCTAAAACATAACTGTATTAATTAGATAAATGTTTATAGCCGAAATTTAAATTTTTCTTCAGCAGTGAAAGCAAAAGTTAATTAACCAATGAGAATTTTGTGAAAAAACTTTAAAAGAATAGATTCGCTACAGAATTCAACCTGGAAGCAGATAAGCGGAGAGGGATTTATAAATTTTCTGCCTTTAGTGCCTAAAGCTTATTAACTTCACAAACTTATACAATAATTGTAATGTGTAAACTTTGATACTTTTTCTTGTCCTCGCTTACCTCAGAAAGGCGAGGCTTTTCTTTCGTTCGGACCAATTATCACTTTAGTCTTATAACTTCACTAATTAAGGGGAAGTTGGATTGATCGTATTACTAAAAATGTGTTCTGCAATAATCAAATCTTTCCTTTACTAATGTTGCTGTCCCGTTACCTCTAGTTCCTTAATAAGGCTCCAGAATTGTTCGTGCTAAGTCTTTTTATGACTTAAAGAATACCGAAGAGGACTATAGCTACAAAATTTAAAGAACTGAATCGATTTTATTACAATTTTAACATTAAGAAATTAAAAAATTACACTTATTGCATACTTTTTTATCTATCTATCTTATCTATCCTATCTATCCTATTCTAAAATGACATACAGTAAACACGAAATAACTACAGATTGCTTAGTTATTTTTGTCAATAAATATATTAAAATATGCCAATATATATCGTTTGAGTAAAGCAGGAAATTTGACATTTATATTAACGTATTTAACATATATTACATTAAATAAATAAACTAAACAAAAAAATTGTCATCTAGGTTAGTGCGAGTTGAATCGATTCGATTCAATTTGCTCAAACAATATATATATATATATATATATATATATATATATATATTAAAACAAATGTAAGTAAAATATACCTTAAATATAAGTTGTGGTAGAACACGGCAAGAGTGGCCGAAGCATAACAAATAAAACAAAAAAATTGGCGGTTACTTTTTACTTATTTTAACCACTTTTTTAATTAATTAGATAATTGAGCTATGTTAAAATGTTTGTTTATTTTTAATTCGCAGTCCTTGTCCAGCAAAGCAAGACAACTGTTCTATACAGGGAATGCACGGAATCACCTACCTCAAAACAGTGGCGGTACTCCTGTCATAACTTAAACTAAGCATTCCAACTTAACTAATGTTAACGAAACTAAGTACCGAAAGATGAGAAATAAACAAACATCATGTTTTTCCGCGCGTGGGAAATGAATCTACTGTTTTGCAAGGCAAAACCTAAGTGTTCTGTTGAGAAATCGCACTAACACTGATTCTTATTCGCTTCCGACAACACTGCGATTATCTACTGTGACAGTAGCTATCATATACCTGCAGAATTGACTTGTACATTTCTTGCGTCTCACGATTATTATTTTTGTGAAAATGACACTAGCTCCATACACCATTAAAATTACAAATGATTACATATAAAAATTCTGTTGCTTATTTTATGAATTATAAAGTTTATCAAAACATTCAAATTGAATTGTTAATTTGTTTTGTTTGTTTTATTTACTAAAGAGAGAAACATGACTTTTGTCCGACAATCAAATCCACTAGTCACTGGGAGATAGATTTGGGCTGTACGGTGGATGGTCGATCTCCTTGAAGCCACATTTCTTCACAGCTTCCTTTGAAACAAAAGATGTGTGCATAGGCGCGTTCCAGTGAAGAAGGCGCACATCACCACTCAGTTTTCCTCGTCTTTTCTCTTTGATGGAAGCATGTAGTCTGTGCAGTAGGACAGCATAGTACTCCCCATTTACTGTGGTGTTCCTCTCCTTGAAGTCAATGAAGAGTATTCCTTCACAGTCCCAAAAGATTGTGGCCATGATCTTCTTGGTTGACTGAGTTGCCTTGGCCTATAGAGGCGATGCTTAGTCAGGTTTGCGCCACTCCAATGACTCTCCTTTGGACAGGGATCATAGTTTCACCTGCAGTAACAATGGTTTGTAGAACTTCTCTCTCGCCACGGTAGTGATCCAAAAATACCTGACAACAGATACTCGTTGCTGCTTTTGGACTGAGGAAAGAAATCTAGGTACCCATCTTGCACTAACCTTATTCATGTTTAAATGCTAATGAATAATTCGAAGGGCTGTTGTTTTAGAAAGGCCCACCCTTGGTGCTATTTCTGTAACTTTGAACTGCCAGTCTTCCATAATTTCTCCTTCCACAAGAGCGATGTTTTCAGGAGTGAGCACCACCAAGGGCAGATCTGTACGCTCTTCTCTTCAATGCTTTCTCGACCCATTCGAAAACGTTTGGTTCATTCTTTTACGGTAGAATATGAGGGGGATGCTTCCCCATATATGTTTGTTTGTTTAATCTATGTTTAATTTCATTTGGAATAAGTCCTTCTTTTGTGAAGAAAAAATACTCCATTTTGAACATGAAACAATCTTCTACATAGTCTTGTATATGCAACTATATCTGAACAAGTGAACAAAATGGAGCAGAAGTTACAGCTGTAATTATTTACTTAAAAGATAAGGTATGACACCAGATAAGGCTTTTGTGAAGACGATAATTTTAATGGGCGAGGTCGGGAACTTATGAACCTACCCTTGTATCTCAGTTTCATTATATGGACTTTAGAAGGAGCAGAAAAGCAAAAAAGTGGATTGGTCATCGTGATCATGAAGGAAACATGAAGAATGTTTCACAGCAGCTGACGTTGGCAGGCAGGGCGGTAAATCCCGACGAAGCAGATGTAATTACCTCAAATAAAACTTGCTAAGTATTGGATCTCTTTAAACAGAGCCATAATATTTAATGAGCTCCAGAGGGAAATTACTGAAAGTCTGTAAGACACTCAGCAGTTGAATTCTATATAATGAAGTTACAGAAGATCAAACTTCTATATTCTTTAGTAAATCTCTCAATCATAACTCAATAAACAGCAAGTATTTAAGTCAAGTCCCCGGTCTTGAGCGAGCACCCTGATTTACGCGTAGACCTCCGACCTTGGGAATCGGTCCACACAAATGGATGGCACTATATTAATAATAATTCAATTAATGCTAATTTACTCTGTATACATCACACAGATACCAAAAATTAATGTTAATTTTCGAAGTATGCCTACATTCGCTGATCTTTATTAGCCCATTCCAAAGTTGATGATCACACAATTCTGCACCTTGAAAACTCACTTTATTAGTACAGACACCGCGCTATCTGCCGCCCATGTTTGGTCATTTTAAAACTATTCAGAATTTTGACATGTTTTCTATATTACAGCAGCAATATACTGGCATTATGCTAAAGAATTATACAGTGCGTCCAGTTTAAACAGAAAACAATTCAAAAAACACACATACAATCAAGTACATTACTGAAATGTCTCACAGTTCAATGCATTTATCACACTCACACCACACACACACACACACACACACACACACACACACACACTCAGCACTAAGCTACTTTTATTAACAGTAATGTAAAATGATATAAATAATTTTGAATATTTGCTATCGTATATTTCACTACTTATACATTATCTAATATAATACAACAGAGGGTGCCAAAATGTATACACACTTTCATAGTAGATATTTATTTAATATTTTTCAAAAACAACAGTAATGTGTAGTATGATGTTCTGTAAACAGATATGACTCACATACATTATTATAACGCTGCTACGTTACACGTAAATCAACAATGAACAAATGAAGCCAAGATTATCGTATGATGTTCTGTAAATAGATGTGACTCACATTACGTTATGATAGCGTTGCTACAACAAAATGGACCCAAGATTATCGTTTTAACAGAAGAAAGCAAGTTTGAAGAGGTATTGATAAACCGAGAATGTTGTTGAAGTTCAAAGGCAATAGGACGAAGAGGTTCAACCGCGTTCTCCGGATCTAACTCCGTTGGACTTCTACCTATGGGAAACTCTTTAGGATGGTGTATATCGTAGAAAATCAGTTACACTGGTAGCACTTCGGGAAGAAATTGAAACGGCATGTGCTGCCATCGCTGAGGACACTTTCACAAACGTTGTTCAATCAGTAGATCAACGTACTCGGGAGTGTATTGACGCCGATAGTGGACATTTTGAGCAACTGTTGTAACTGTAAAGGTCTAAAATGATTAGTACTCATCATTTTCTGTTTGTGTGAATTCAGTTTTGTTATGTTAACACAGTTTTTCTTTGCTTGAAGTGTGTATACATTTTTTGACACCCTCTGTATACAATACAAGTATTTCACGTTTCAGAAATAATTTACATCTATGTTCCTTATTTACATGTATACCTAATAAACTGTAAATAATTTCATTCTCTATCTAATTCCACGTGAATTAGATTCAGGTTCTCTTGGGCGCGGCAACTGAACGATATAGAACAGCGATTGTTGTTTCTTCTGCCATCAGTAATCATACATAACAAAAACATTCAAATCTGGAGGGCGGTTTAATATTGGAGAAAAAAGAAAACAGAAAAGCAACAATGCAATACCGTAGAATTGATTACAGGGATCGATGGATATATTAGTCTAAAAATAAAATAAAATGTGCAATATAGTTTATGTGTCATAACCATTCTGAAGTGGTCTATTGTTTCAAAAAACAATGGGAAGATTTTTAGATAATTTGAAAATGTTCCGCTCCATCTACCCAACTTAGTATGAAGTAAATTAATTATTATTTAATTAAACTTTCAAACTAGGTTTAGATACTGTAATATTTTAATGCCAATTAATTAAACTTGGTATGAGTTAATACCTTGAAACTCAAAGAATTTGGTTGTATTAGAATCTATTACGTGATCGATCAAGCCAAACAGACACCTAGCACAGAATTTCTTTACCAACTTCTCAATGAGCTCTTGGCTTTTGTTGATTTGTTTTATTTTCGGATGCTAATGTATGGATTGAACTCTTGATTGATTCTGCCTTTAGGTACATATGACATAGCGAATCATAGGTGTCCTTATTACTAAATTCAAATAGTTCATTGCAAGCTTCAATAACTCTCAAATGAAAAATAAAAAGTAATTTGAATGTACAAAAAGAGAGAGAGAGAGAGAGAGAGAGAGAGAGAGAGAGAGAGAGAGAGAGAGATTGTAGCTTGAACCGTTCCATCTTTTATGTGCAGTTTTATCATAAATATATTCGAACGATAAAGGCATATGTGCTTAAAAAAGAACAGCATTAGCTATGACTATCGCTCTGGTTTAGTAACACAACTAGTCACTGTTGCTCCGTGAATTTGCTGTAATTGGATGTTTCACAAAGTTCTCGGCACCACAGGATGACTCTTTCTACACGACCAACGGTATGGCTACATTACAATGCACTACTGTTTCCTTCAGCCTTACGCAGGAAATTTGTCTCGAAGTAATGCTGTACTAGCAAAGCATGTTTTCCACACTGAACACTAACTCGATCATATTAGCAGCCAGAGACGCAAAGCTTGTGTCTGTGATATCCATTCCCATACCAAGCGTTTTCTTGACGTGACCACACAAGAACCGCATTTCCACTACAAGTGAAATATGCACACACTTACATACTCGTCAAGGGGACGCCCTCTTTTAAACTGAACACATTGGACTGGGTGATTAACTTGATTCGTATTTTCTTTGAGTAAAAATATTTCAGTTTGAATGGATGTCTTAATTGGTACTCAGCGCTCCTTGCCTTGAAGGGGTAGTGAAGGTACTGGCTTCGATATTACGAAGTGGTTAAGGGACCAACACTTTGGAAACAAACTGACTTATTACTTGTTTTTTAACGTTTGCCGATGACGAAGGAACTGCTGTTGTTTTGAACCGAGTACTGCCGACAACACACCAGCGTGAGGTTGCAGGATGTAAGAGAGAAAGGAGGTTCTATCTGCTTAACCTGAGCCGTAGATGGTGATAGCTTTATTTTGTTTATGCACATTAACTGTGCAGTCTCTGTTTAGGTACCTTCAGTTAGCATTCCTACACTTGTGGGAAAGACAAGTAGAAACGTGTGTAAACAGTTCCAGCACCCCAGAAGTAAAATAAACAGTAAAGCTACGAGGAGATGGCATGTCGTATAAGACACGATTTCCACAGCAAATTCCCAGAATTCCTGTGATTATACTTATAGAAACTTTACAATAGCGACTTCATTCATTTCAAAGATTCAAGGTAAATTCCGAATAGATATGATCATCCAGCACATTTCCTAAATTATTATTATTATAATTATTATTATTATTATTATTATTATTATTATTATTATTATTATTATTATTATTATTATTATTATTATTATTATTATCATTATTATTATTATTATTATTATTATTATTATTATTATTTAAATACTTATATCAATATTGTAACAAAAATTGGTGATCGTTTTTATTTTGCCTGTGAAGTGCGAATTTAAATCTATTGAAGATGGGCGTTGCATTTAGGCTTCATTTTCATTAAAAAAAATTCAGCATTTAGAGATTCAAGAGAGATAGAGAGAGAGAGAGAGAGATTAACTTTAAAATTGCATCCATAAAAAGGATATTGCGAAACTATGCTTTAGAAACACTAAAATAACACTACTATGATGAAAAAAATGAGGACAATATTAACATTTTATATATTATTCTAATAATACTGGGAAAATTTATAGGTAATTTATACTGGAACGTGTTTAAAACCAACTTTTCATTATAAAATAATTCATAGTTATCACAGAGCGCTTATAATATTCTTAATATTTAAGATATTAAATATTTAAGACATTTAAAAATAATATTAGTTTTTAAGATTTTGAACTTTAATATGCCTTAAGACAGGCTTAAAACAGCATTTCACGTTTTATCTAAAGTGGAGATACTTAAACTTTTGTACCACCTGTATACTTTTGGAGTATTCTTGTCCATCACATATCCTAGGGCCAAACAAGGAAGTTGTACCTTTAAAATAATAATTTTTGAAAGTACGGTCTTTTTGTACTTAGGCTTGATGGAGTAAGCATTCGGTTTTAAAGGCACAGCAGCTAAACCAATTTCTGTTCTTTTCCTTTTTTTTTTTTTTTTTTTTTTTTCCCCTCCCCATCTGTACCATTAACGTTTATAACAAAGCCATGTCGTATTTTTAAGCGTGCTTGACAAAGGTGAAGTTGTAATCCAACTTTCTCAAAAGAGAAAATGGTTGGAGCAGGCAATCATTTTTTCCCCCTTCTTTCTGGAAAGCAAGCATATTACCTTTGAAATGTTTTGTGTAGCACAAAGTCAGGTCAGCCGATGTTGACTTTCATTTCCGTATGTGTTTGTTTTGCATAGCACACCTAAACCCAAGGATCTCGCTCTCTCAGTTTACGTACATCCCGAGGGGTCTTTCAATAATAAGAGACACAGCTACCAAAGGGAATAGGGACGTCCCTCCCGGGAGGTAGGTACACACTCCCACAAGCTCAGCGGGATCAGCCTGATTAGATTTCTAGCCCATGGTTATTGATGAGTGCTTCACTAACATAGTAGGAGCGAATTTCCTTGAGTAATTTGGCGCAGGACCAGGTCACCATAACAAGTTAACATCATAAAACACAAGTATAGGTCTTCTACCTACGGAACAAAGGGAATTTAACGCAGCATTGAAAGTTGTTTGCAAAACAACTGTCGCTATATCAACATGCATGGGATTTCAGTTTGGAAAAAGTTAACACATTTATTTTACCTCAGTAGGAAGAATCTTTGTTTTAGATACAGGTCAGTATGAAAATCATTGACATAAATACCAATAGAATTGCTTGCTTTACCTATCTTGAAATTTCTGTCACAGAATCAGCGCAAAATTTAGCTGTCAGTTTTAACCAGAAGACAAGTAAAAATAAAGCTAAATGATACACAGCAACGAAATGAAGTTTGGTAATACAATAAATTTGTGCATGTTGTGACATGTTTCAAGGTTACGCCTGCACAGTTCCAGCTTAGTGCAGGTCTAACACTGGAAGAAGAGAGCGCTGGAATGAATCTGGTAAGAAATTGCATGATGGAGCATCGTTCATATTCAAATAACATTTCTCACAAAAGAAAGGAAAGCAATCTGCATCATTATACTATAAAATAACATTTTACAGCAAGTAGTTTTAAGTATGGCAGAGAGTCTACTGACGAGAGTCACATACTGGACGACCCGTGGAAGCAAATTCCAGGAAAAATGCAGAACTTTGAGGATTTAATTTTGACCAATTAAGAGTGGAAGAAAAGGGTACTTCAGCAGGAACAATTTGTAAAATAATTCAAGAAAATTTGGCCATGTCCAAGGATAGTACAAGTTACTGGTAATGGCCAGAGCATATGTCAGACAAAGGATGTGGGTTTCAGCACCTACCTGGGATTATTACCTCTCTAAGTTTTGAAGAAATATATTCGTAGATAGCTGAAGATGTTAAGGTAGCTATGAATTCCTGGTTTTCAAATCAACAAAATAAAATTTTATCTAAGGATTAAATCATTGCATCCAAAGTAGATAAAGTTTATTGTTTATTATTAATATTACATATACATACTTTTTTTAAAATTCAATTCCCTTCTCTCTATCAGCTTTTTTAGGCCTGAGTAGACTGAACTTCAACAGAAATTTACTAGCCTTCTCCTCATCCTTGTCTGCCAGCAGGGCCGAAAGAGAAAGGGCGGAACACGGGTAGAAATATCAAAATAGTCTGAAGGAATGGATGTAAAAGCAAATACTGGTGTTAAGTTGTTTTGGCCTGCGTCCGCATTGAAAAGCAAGTCACGTGGGGCAAAAGACGCGTCAATCGACACTTCGTCTTTGGAAAATTTCCCCTAACACTTCTACTTGCACAACTTTGATAAATGCTAGCACACAGACGACATTATTTTCATTTTATAATAAGTACTAATGTCGGTCCTGGTGGTGTAGTGGTTACCATACTTGCCTCCTAGGCAAGTACCGGGCCAGGACCGATGGATTTTTTCGGGGCGTAAAAATTCTAAGTATGGCTTCCTTCGGAAGGGAAGTAAAATTGTGGGTCCCGTGTCGTACATTTACGGCACAATAAAGAACCTCAAGTCTGTAAGAAGAGGCCTCTGAACAAAATTTGTCGGCCGTTTCACGCCCTGAGTTGAATGGGACGCTGATGACCTGAGCTGTTAAAGAGCGTCCATAAATAAATCAATCAAAAAAAAAAAATAAGTACTAATCTGTGTTATAGTTGTTCGAAGTACTGTCTATCTGCAGTCACGCTTTTCTGATATCTTCTAATGAAAACTGCCCTACAACTTCCAGAACTTTTACAATTTCTTTTCTGATATTTTCTTTAAATTCCTCTACAGTAAGGAGATTCCTGTAAACTTGATTTTTTCTTTGTTGTAGTGATAACATATTAAAACTATACATACTGCCACGGGTGGCCGAGGTCGTTAAGGCGCGAACTCGTGAGCGGAAAGTCTGGGGTTCGAATCCGACCAAGACAGTCCTACATGAATGAGGTTTATTCCAGGTTTTCTCAGTGCTCATAAATGGCAAATGCCGGTGAGGTACCTAAACTTAGGCTGTAACGCTTCTTTCCTTAAAAAAAAAAAAGGCTTTCCCAAAATGTGATTTCATTGCATGTATCACCAGTGTCCACTGTTTGTAATGCCTCAGTAGTAAAAACGGGCGTTAAACACCGTTAAAAAAAACAATATATTACAGTAGAATTTATTTAATTGATTCACTGTTAATGACACTGGTACACCAAACTGTAATAATACAAATACTTAAGTATAGTAGACTCTTAATCACAAACTAAGTTATAATAACACAAAAACAGCAAACTGCCAGGTGCAGCCATCAGCGCCGGAAAGTCTTGTGGTAGGCGACTTTTAGAGTTACAATATGTTCGGAATTTTGAATTTTATTTATAATGAAAAATACAGATATGTCGACCCATTGCATTTATTTATTTACTCTACAATTGGGCATGCACCTAGTGACAGATGGAAATAATGAAATTAAAATATTTATAACATGCACTTATAATTTTTCACATCTGATCTTTTCAATATAATATAAAGCCAAAAAAGTATATGGGAATATAAGAACTATTAAATTTACTTAATTATGTACATGGAAAATTAGCTTAATATAATTATAAAAATAAATAATTCAATATATGTCAATTAATTGGTTTAATACATAGGTATCTACCTACTTTAATGCATGTTAATCAAATCAACTGAGTGTCAGCATACTTTAGTAAACTTTAATTTTAATTAAATGCATATCAACGTATTTAAATACATGTAAACGTAATTAAATACATGTCAACATAATTAATACATGTCAAAGCACTTAACACGCCAACATAATTAAATGCGTATCAACCTAATAAAATACATTTCAACGTAATTACATATGTTTAGTTTGATTTTAATAAATATTATGTTAATGATAATATGCTAACTGCAGAAATAAGACGTGAGCATAGCATCCAGTTTCACTGCTCGCAGTGCGTAGATTTTTTTTTTCTCTTCTTTTTAAGGATGCTCTTTAACATCTCAGGTCATCAGCGTCCCATTCAATTCAGGGCGTGAAACGGCCGACAAATTTTTCTCAGAGGTCTCTTCTTTCAGGCTTGAGATCCTTTATCGTGCCATAAATATACGACACGGGACCCATGGCTTTACTTTCCTTCCGAAGGAAGCCAAACTTTGGATTTTTACTCCCGAAAAAATCCATCGGTCCTGGCCGGGATTGAACCTGCTATCTTGGGTTTAGGAGGCAAGTATGGTTAACACTACACCACCAGGACCGACACAGCGGGTAGACACGGTTAAATTTTATATATTGTGAAGTTATACTACAATATACAATATCTGTTTTGGCAAATAAACATTAATTTATTTGTGCAAGCCACTGGAGCCATATTTGTCCATAACGACTTTCTGTAGCTTATACAGGTGAACTGGAGCTCAGTTAATTATTGCATATGACATTTAGAATGGATAGATTCTGTCATAGCAATCTCAAGACAGGCTTCACCGTAATCACATAAATATTTTCCTCTACTACTTGCCCTTCTCTCATATTCCTAACACGATAAGATGCATGTTTCTGATTACGTCAGCTAAATCTGACGGATTATTACCCGTTTAGAAGTAGTGTAATGCAATGGAAACATATAATGATACGAAAACATATATAATATTATGTGAAACAACACCATATAAACTAACATGATACGACGGAACAATGCTACAATGATAACTTTAGGGAATGAGGTCAGTTTAAAACAATTGAAAAATTTAAAATACAGTATAATAATATACGTTTATTATTATCTTTATTATAACGTACCGAACGAAATATATAATGAATCAGCCATGTTAATTTTCCCCAACTTTGTGCATAACAGTTTTCTTTAAACTTGAAAAACGCAACCTGTAGTTCTAGGAGCCTTATAGAGCGAGCGAGGGTTAGCTTTAATATAGATTGCTTTTGCATTTCTCCACCACAGTCGCGTCATGATGGTGACATTACACGCAGGTAGTATGAGGTAATCTGTTATGTAATGTTATACGCCAAGGCACTTTTGTTTTCTTCTTGACTTAGGCTAGTTCTTATTGTTTGAACTTTGCCAGAGGAAGGAATTTTGAAAAGAATTGCACTAAAGGACATGATATCGTTCTCCATTTCGGCTCAGAGGTAATTCAAAAAGGAAATTGGTTAGAAAATTTCTTCTTCTTCTTCTTCTTCTTCTTCTTCTTCTTCTTCTTCTTCTTCTCCTCCTCCTTCTCCTCCTCCTCCTCCTCCTCATTTGGCACTACAGCCAGGGTGAACCTTGGCTTGCCGCGACGACCTCTGCTTCCTCTATCCCTATGTTACAACTTCATTTATAGAGGTCAGTATAGCAGAGGGGGGTGGGGTATGTGATTGGCATGATGACATTTGAACTGCTTACGGTACGGTAGGTTATTAGGTAACTAGCAAGCGTTAGTGTTAAGTATTGCTATCATGAATATTATTTTATATTAATAGTCAGCTAAAATATGAATTCTATAATGAGTCAAAGTACAGCTGGTAACTAGGGTTAACAGATCTTCCATGATTTAGAGTTTCAGCTGGATTTTTCAAATCTCCGGTCAAGAAAAACCTCCTGAAAATTAGTTTATATTGTTTACTGTTTCTTGCAATCTTCAGTATTTGAGATTTCTAATCTTTTTTGAAGAAATCAAAGCGAATATTAAAAAAAATTGATAATATATATTCTACCTCTGGTTAAATAAATAATTTAAATATCATTTCATCATAGAAACCTTTTATACAGTAAGTATTTTCATTGATAAAATAGTCGGTCCTGGTGGTGTAGTGGTAAGCATACTTGCCACCTAAACCCAAGTCCGCAGGTTCGATCCCGGCCATAACGATGGCTTTTTTCTAGAGTAAAAATCCTAAGTATGGCTTCCTTCGGAAGGGAAGTAAAGCCGTGGGTCCCGTGTCGTACATTTACGGCACGAAAAAGAACCTCAAGCCTGGAAAAAAAGAGGCCTCTGAGCAAAATTTATCGGCCGTTTCACGTCCTGAGTAGAATGGACGCTGATGACCTGAGATGTTAAAGAGCCTCCTTAAGTAAACCAATTAAAATTGATTAAATGGATGCAAAAAGCGGTAACAATTATTTTGATAGCAATACATTCAACATTTGAGAATGTTAGGCAATAATGTTAAAATAAATCTGAAATGTTCAATATAATTTACATGTATAGGTATACGTTGACATTTCACTGCTGCAGAGCTTTTCAGTGTTTCTCTTCTTACTGTTAAATTAAATGTTTATATATTATGATTTTGTGAAGTTAAAGACACTAAACATTAAAAATTAAGGTCAATTATTAGTACTTATCAAAACATATTTTTATTGTGTTTCTAGAATTTAAATTAATGTGTCTAATTTAGTAAATCTATTTTCATTTCCAATAGCATTCCTAGCTAAACTGCTGCTAACATTAGTGAGTATTTATGAATCACCAAGTGACCGATCAAAACATATTTTTATCTGTGTTTCTAGAATTTAAATTAATGTGTCTAATTTAGTAAATCTATTTTCATTTCCAATAGCATTCCTAGCTAAACTGCTGCTAACATTAGTGAGTATTTATGAATCACCAAGTGACCGATTTAAGAAATAAGGCTTCGGTTGAATTTATAAAAATCGAATTGCAAGTGGCTGTAAATACACTCTACCCTTGCCAATAATGTTTGAGCTTCATGAATAAAATCCAGAATTATAAATAAGTTTTCCAGTGGTAAACAAAATGTTTATATATTTATACTATAAATTTAATTTTATTGTTGAGCTTACAATGAGTGTGTGTGTATCCTTTATTGCTATATAAAGGATAAAACAAGTCATATTTATTTTAATGGTTATAAAAATTCTACATTTTCAGGCAGCCTCCTTATTTTGAATATTATAATCTTGCTATCTACCTTATTTTTATTTCAAAACGTGGAAACTCTACCGGAAACGTGCTGTTTTCTATGACATATTGAATTATTGGATCTTATACATGATCTCTTTCTTTCGCCGCATATCCCTCTCAAAGACGAACAAGTGTCAGAAAGTCATTCCGAAAGATCTAATTCTCTTGTGTCGTCAATCAATCCTTAAAAATCCGACAACATAGTTGTTTCGTTGCTTTCAGAAAATGGCAACAAACAATGGGCTCAAGATAGAGCTAAGTAGATGGAATAATACTAAAATAAATTATTTTTCAGTGAAATCCTAGTCTTATGGTGTAATTATAGATTATGTCGCTGTACTGACCAGTAAAAGTTTGTTACGACAGCTAAAGACCTAAATGAGCATATGTATGAAATATTGTATGGAATAATTTCTGGGACTGTAAAAATGTGCTGGTAACTATAACGAAAATTCTACTAAATTGTAACTAAAGGAAAGAATATTAACGAATTTCAATAGAGATCTGCAAACATTCATTAATGCCACATTAATAAAGTTCATTGGTAATACTGCATGAGTCATATTAGTGCTGTCTACTCTTGGCATTTACTCTCACAACTGACGAAGCATTTCTGCCGAGTGCTTAAACAAACAAGGTAACGTCAGTTATGCCTAAGTTAGCAGGAGACAGCTGTGTGGGAAAGTGCATTAGTTTTATTAATTTACTATTGCACAACAAATATTAACCTACGATTCATAAAATCTGACAACTTGCGCAACATAAACAACTGCAAATTAACGTTCATTTGTCAGCAACTACAGCTAACAATGACTAGTTTCTTTTGCAGAAGTGCTAAAATGCATGGAGATGATATTGGGCAATTTCGGAATTTCCTTCCCTCTGCTAGAGAAGCAATCATGTATTAAACTTTTATTTTAGAAACATTTTAAGTAATTTAGTGTCGGTGTCTAGCGCGCATGCTACACACGAATAGGCCCCGCAGGATGGATCTCACTTTATATCCCCAAATATGCTGGTCTTCAGCTTCGATCTGGATTCCCATGGCGGCAGTTAGTGCGCATGTGCACAGAGTTGCACGCTCGTACACATTCTACTAAGCACATGGGGTACAGGGATGCTAATGTTTGGCAGTTTATATACAACTAGCAAGAGTGAACACGGCAGAAGAAACATGATAAATCTTCGAACCGTTTAACTTCGAACGGAAGGTTACATTCCTTTTTATAAATATACATTAAGGAGATGTCTAAGCTAAGGTACAGTTCGCAAGAGGTCATATGTTGGCAAGGAAACTCAATTTAAAACGACACTGTGGTCTATTTCACACAGATAAATACAAAGACATTGATAGTGACGGAAAAAGGACATACATGGAGCTGTTCAAGAATATAAAATTGTTCTTTATTTAATTGGTTAACGTTGTAATAATGTTATGGATTATAATAAAACATTAATTATTATCAATGCGCTTAAAACTTAATTAGTGCTATTATTGAGCTTTAAAGATACAATATAGCAATCTCTTAAATAAGATCCATACAAAATATTGATTTTTGCCTCTATTTTAGACATCTCCATCAGTATTTTTCCAAGAATAATGATATCTATTCACTGAGATTCAATAAAAATTAGATTTTTTTTTTTATAATTTGTTGATAAAAATTTATGAGTTATTGTAGTTTGTTAATTTCGTTAGCAGAAATATTCAATTAATGTCCTTATAACGTTTGTATTAACACTATATGATGTAGGTATTTCGAAGAAAATTAATTATATACTCACAAACTGTCGTTTATTTCTATTATTAAGATACTGACAAAAATAAAATAAGAAAAATATTTTATTTATACGGGTACTTTACAATACAAAATGTGTTATTAAGTTCTGACATGCATGACTTATCAACACAGTTGTTTTACCCTATATCACTTGTGCTCCTGGCACAAGGAACGTAAAAAGACCTTACTGGTTGCACACTTCAAGTGCTCACTCTGTAACTGTGTTGTTTCCGATTATAAAAAAAACTGCAGAGCTTTGCATTCTATGAACAACAAATCAACCGAACTGCAAGGGCGCTTAAGCGCCACGGTGAATGTCAGCATAAGGGGAAATTCTTAACAAGATTAGGGATTACAGATATTTCCATTTTCTTTCCTTGTATCTTCGGTTCTTTAGCACGTGGCAATCGAGAGTTAGCAGAGGTATGTGAACATAAACATGTTACATTTTATGCAGAACGTGTTTGTTATGAATTAATGAGAACTTATGAACATTTAGTTTAAATTTAACAACGTAAGGGTGGCTCTGGATATATTCTTGGGAAAAAATCTGGCCCATGAGTGAAAACTGTAGGGCCACACCGGTTTCGAGTATTCATGAAGGCTTTCTTTTTTTTCCCATCAACTCCTAGTTAATAACAAAGATTTTTGACTTGAAATAGCAAACAAAAACAATAGAAATTGCAAGTTTACTGGTGGCTGCTCTACTAAACCATTATACCTCTTGAAGCAATGCAAACTACAATATCGTAAGGTCGATATTGCTTGCTGTTTATACAGTAGTTAAGTAAACCCAGCCTATGCTTTAAAGGAAAATAGGCGTTATGCTATCTTCGCGCCAAAAGGAAAAAACAATTCCAAAAGTATATGCTTGTTTCCTGCTGTTGTAATGCATACGACTGCAATATTATGGAAATAATTGGTTGTAATACGCAATCCGCTATTGGAGAATGTTACATGAACACTTCAAGCTCCGAATCGGAGATATGTAATGGACATTGAATGTCGAGGTAGAAGGAACATGCACTAAAAATTCCATCTAAGATCCTGCAGAGTGTTATCAGCTTGGGATCGCCCTTTAGAGCTTCAATAGATCAGTTCGAATTCTAACTAACGCAAGTGTTTTTGTGTTCACAGATTCATGGCACAAAGGTAGCTAAATAAAATAGGTTAAAATAAAAAGAAGTACAGGCATTGGACAACAAAACCATCTATGAGATACTAGCCATATCTATGATGACACATGGGATAGAAATATTTAAATGGAATAACCGGCGGACTTGATTCAGTGAGAATATGACTTTGAAGAGATTTGGACCTGGGGAGAGCACAGTGAATTGTGGAATTAAGATAGAGAATTTGGGACCCACGGTGAAACTATAGAGTGTAAAATCACAATGGTAAAGGGTTAGCTGCGGTCTAATCATGAGTACCAAACTAAATTTTACGGTATTGTGCTATCATGAACAGCTAAGGTTAGAAGGGAACATGTAATGGACATGTAACTGGGGTTAATTTGGATAGCGGATCAGGGGAGTAGAGAGAGCGTTTGGAGGAGGGTATATAACTGTTTACGGGATATAGATAGGCAATAGACAAAAAAAAAAAAAAAAAAAAAAAAAGATGATTTCACTACAATCGAATCTCAATGGGGAATGGAGCAGTACATCAAAACAGGGGCCAAACTTACTTGGCAGGAACTGTGCTTTGCTCAGACCAGGTCACCAACGAGGATTTGCCCAACTGTAAGGAGAATGAATCATGGATACATACAGTAGCTGAATGTAAAAGTACGGAAGCATGGAGTGAAAAGCATTTATCACAACCCGTTATCGGATCGAACAGGAGGAAATGACCATATTGGGGTCTGCTGACAGGCAAGAGAGATGAGAAAGGAACAGGTTAATTTCTGATGAAAATGAGACAGATCAGGAAGGCTGATAACAAGAGAGAGGGAAGGACAAATTGAGAGGAGCATAGAGTTCCTTTAGTTTCTAATTATTTATTGTGTTATATTTGTCCTATTTTTTCTTTGATTATTATTAATACATTATTTAAGGGGTATATTTGTTTTTAATTAAGTTTTTTTTTAATTTGTATTGAGCTGTGTATGAGCATTCCTACAGTGGATTCTTTTTGTTTTATTTGTTTCTTTCAATTTTTATTCTAAAATACATTTATTTATGTTTTATAATGGAACATCTAATGTCTCGTATTAAATCAGATTCAGTTAATTATAAAAACACTCAATATCTCTTGGGTCCGTGCACTTTTTGAGGTTACTGTATTTGTGCCGCTGGAATAAAATGTACACTATTACTACTACTGCTGTTGTTGCTAACAAGAAGAGATAAAGGGTGTATAATATTGGCAAAAGATAAATAAAATTTGAAAATTTCAAGATTTGAACCTGTCTATACGTGTCCTGGACTCCTGAGCCAATTATTGTATACTCCTTCCATCAGCTACTTGACGTATGAATGGCAGTTCACAGCCTGTACCGTACCTGTACATATGCATGCACTTCTTGTAGTCAAGTGTTATTCACAACTGTCGTGGTTTCAATAATTCAAGTTTCTAATATCGAATTTAAATCGGTGCTAACGATTCCTTCTGTCTTCTAGGGTGTCAACGGAAACACATATTTGTCTTAAACCTAGGTCAATATTGCCTATGGTTGTATAAAAATAAATGTGAAAGGGCTGTCTTTGCGGGACACATCCTTGTTAATTTTGCTGCACAACTTTCGGTGTTCTCTCCGTCCGAGTTCGCAATTCATTTGCAGCAGATTTAGTACCACCACTGGTAGCAAGGGATTCAACAAGTGAGTCCAATAATATCGCCACTCTCACTTGTTGAACACTTCCCCTTGTACCTTGCTAATCTCTTCCCGACATGTTATGACGTCATGTTTCAGACAACAGCATTGCAAACTCAGTCGGCGCGGCGGTAATCCTCATTCGAAATGTGTTAACAATTTGTACCGCTTCCAAATCCCCTTGTAACATGTGTACATGCAATGTAAATGCTCTCACTTGTCCCCAAAGAGGGATGAAAGCACGGCTAGAATCCTCTATCCACTATCTCCAATTGTATTAGAATACCAAAGCTGATCTGTAGCGAGATACAAACTAACATTGACGCTGGAGAAGAAAACTCTTGCAGTTAGTTATTAATCAGTTCTGCAAGAAATAGCAAACAAAACGTAAAAACCATTTTAAAATTACAAACACTGAACTAACATATATTATATTTCAGTATTACACATCCGACAATGTACACATTGTTAAAATGAGCGTTACGAACGGAAAAACACTGGTTTAATCATTCTTGACAGTGCCAGTAACTAACTATTCGACACACCTGAAACACTTCACATTTGCTTTTTACATATTTTCAGGTATTTCGGATATATATATATATATACTTTTACAAACTTTGATGGCGGGCTCCGCACACCAAAACAAGAAATAAAGTCCATATAAGCTTATGTCCGGAAATCCTTAGTTTTGGAATGATTAATAAAAGTTTACCTTAAGGTGCAATCTATCAACAAGTTCGTAACAAAAATAAAATTAATTTTGTTAAGTAATCGAATGATATTATCAATACAATCTGCTAATGCACTAGGCACATCAGCATTGCATGACATATGACAAAATATTATTCACAAAATGCAGCAATAGCATTGTTGAAGGTTAGCCATTTATGTGATTGGGTAATAACCCTATTAGAGATGTGATATAAATAGTCATTTTAACTCTTCCTTAAACTTTCATTAATAACTCAAAAACTAAGGATTTCCGAACATACGTTTTTTTGTTTTTGTTTTGTTTTTTGTTTTGGTGTGAGGAACCCGCCACCAAAGTTTGTAAAAGTATTTCCGAAACACATAGTATATGAAAAGTACACTTTTAAAAATAATTTTGTTGGTTCTGATGGTGTAGTGATAACCATCCTACTTGCCTCCTAAATCCTAGATCGCGGGTTCAATCCCGGTCATTTCACGCCCTGAATTGAATGGAACGCTAATGACCTGAGATGTTAAGGGGCGTCCGTAAATAAACCTAATCATTTTCAAAATATACATAAAATTCCAGTTTGTTTTATGAAATCAAACATAGTTATGTAGAACACCAAGTCAATCTTGTTTCTTTCTTACTCTGGTTTTCGGTTTTAATTTTTATTGGTGGTTTTTGAATGACTGCGAAGCATTTTAAGCATTATCATTTCTTTATTTTTTCTCCTTAGTATTTATAATATTATATTCTTATGTTATATATACATTAGTTCGTAGTTTTGCACACAAACAGATTCTGCCTTTTAAAACGAGCTAACACTTAAGGTAATTGAGTAATAAGATTTTTATATTTTTCATTTTAAGCGTTTTGCTATTCTCTGCTCTTTTATTTACACGTTTCATTTGTACTCTTTTTATAATATAAAGAAGTATTATAGTGGTGGAAATACTGAAAATAGCACTAGATAAGAGGGGTGGTAGAGGAAGGCTCATTTGTTTGACCACACATCAGAAAAAATTGAAAAATTCAACCTTTCAAAGCAATTGTTGATGGCTTTCTGGGCAGCATAACAGATAACTGTTTCCCTATTAATAAACTTTTGGAGAACTACAAGAATATGGGATGTAGAATGTGACTTAAAATTCAAGCCTTGACTTCTTCCAGGAAAAGTTATGAGCAGGGTGAGCGCTTTCACTAACACATCCTTACTAAGGAACATAGTTATCAAGAGTACTGGATCCCTTCAATGACTACGGTTGGTGTCTTCTTAAGGAGTATGATAAAAAATTTCGGAACTGATTCAGTGATAGATAGTATGTTATATACAGCAATGTTCTTACACACATAAGTTGAAAATGAAGAATCAGATGAAACATTCGGATCATGGCCGGGATTCGAACCACAGATCCTCAGCCTTCTGGGCTGACACTCCCAGTAGCCAAAAGTCAGGAGGGAAAATATATCAGCGAGCAGTTTTGCGTTCTTGTATTATTGGGTAATTTCACTGCGTGTAAATTGCGTGTTAATTGTTCTTCCTTAGCTATGCCACTGATTAAATATATTTTTGAAGATCTGATTTCTGTGGGAGAAAGATTCTTGCAGAAAAGTAATAAAAGCGATTTGCAAGAAAATATCCTGGAAGTCGTGTTCCAGTTAGACAAACAGTTCGTCTACTTGCTAGAAACCTACGAGAGGTCGTCTCATTTACAAGAAACGTGTTCCGAATCACCGTGTTCTTATGGAAGAAAAGTTAGAAGAAATACAGAAACTTCCTAAGTGGATATCGGCAATGTATTGCCGCTAAGGGACATCAGTTTCACTATCTCTTATAAAAAAGTTAGTACTTATTGAAGCACCCTATCTCTTTTTCTGTGGTTGCGGCGGCTGCACTTTTCCAGTAATTCAAATAACTCACTGGCTATGCATTGCACAGTATCCGGAGGCAGATTCCAACAGAGTTAAATGAACGCACTGCCTCTAGTACTCACCCCCATCCTCATCTGCAATTCGCAAGGTGAAACTTGATGAGTAATCGATAAACTGTCTCCACCTCAGTTTCTTTTATTTTAAAAATGGGAAATACATTCAACTTTTCCTAAGTGCTGGAAACGTATGACTTTAAAGATTATATCAGGTGTAAACGTCTAAAAAGATGTTGAAATGCTTGGAGGTTTAGTGTTCCATTATTACCAAGGGTATCAATACCTTTAAGTAGATTATGCATAACGAGAGTGAGTTAATTAGTCACCATTCTAAAACTCCTTGCATTGAATACCCCATGGTATTAAGTTTCGATCTGAATCAAACAAAATATCTCATTCTATTTCATTTAAGAATGTAACGATATGGAAATAATTATGCTCACGATCTACTACGCCCTTTACCAGATCGGGAGATTGACATGTGGTCTGCTGGCAGGCAGGGAAGGAGGAGAAAGAGAGAATAGATAAATTTATGATGAAAGTGAGACAACTCAGATCTGAACAAACTGATACCTGCAAATAAATAAATAAAATTCTGCTGTCTGAAATTTGAGTGATGATTTGAACTAACTTTGGCATGCTAAGTTCAATGCTAAAATCCGTTTTTCCCTATCACGTATGGCTTTCAAACAAATCACAAAAAGAATTTTAAAAGAAGTCGATTTTTGTGAAATAAATAATATCATAAAATCTAAACTAAAATGTCACATTTCTATCTAAAACACAAAAAGTAAATCACCATATCTTTAAATAGTTCGGTGTATGAAGATCAGCGTCTTTTCTTTGTTGGGAAGAAAAGCTGTGCTGATTTACGTTTATCTTTTGTAGCGTATCTTCTCTCTTCAAGTACCAGCAGTAGCCCGCTAGCATTGCTTCGTTCCACCGTCCCTTTCCATCTCCTCAGTTTCTTGATGGAATCTTTCACCTAGTTCATCTCTCATGAGTGCCAAATTAGGTGGAAAGAAGTCAAGGTGAGAGTTGAAGAAGCGAAGTTTCAAACTCGTATAGCTACCGACAACAACTTGCAGTCTTCCTAACATATTTCTTACAATTTCTTCGTATTGTACTCTTTTACATTTCCAAGAAACTTGTTGATAACATCCTGAAGTTCTATATCATTCTTAGTATTCCAAAAGTCAGTATCCTTCAGTAGATGTCTGCTCTGAGTTCATCAAATACTCTCTCTTTTATATTAGCCTCAGACAAAAGTGGAACTTTACGGTATAAATACATGAAGCACAAGCCATACTATATAGCGCTTTGAAGACTTGCTTCAAGATTTCAAGTTTAATATGAAGCGGGGGCAATGACATCTTTTTAGGGTCAACTAGACTGATATGCATTACATTTTTTTTTCTCCCCGCATTAAACTTTTTCTCTTAAGCCATTTTTTCGTTCACCAATGTTTGTCCCTACATCTTATGTCCCATACTCACAAAATGCCAAGGTATTTTTTTTACCTATCCTACTGACCAAGTGAAATGCCACAAACAAATCTCCACACAGTAGCCATTGGTGTTCCGGGTATTTAATTTTTTTTCTAAAATGGAGTTCCCAGCTTGAGTTTAACATATGCAAAATATACTTTCTTAATAAATGGAGTAATATTATTCTTTTATTTTTTTAAAAAAATACGAAACACATATAAAACATTAATTATTTGAATACTTTACACCTTGCTTTCTTAGTATTCCACAGATTGAAGCCATCTTATTATTAATTCCCTGGCCCTTTCTACAAAACACAAAGAAAAATTTAAATATAACCCTAAACAACAAATACACTATAGACTACCAAGGCTGATGAATTTTAACTGATGTCTTTGTGGTTTTAAACTACAATATATTCACTTCTCCTTAATTCCTGGTCATTCGTTGATAAGCTCTAGTCACGTTAGATACGTTAAACAAGTCAGAAGAACTGATAAGAAAGTAATTAAGGGTTGCTTTGCATTCTGATCTATATTTTATATAAGCATTTATTTATAACTTGTGTGTACTAACGGTATTCATGTTGCTATTATCACCAGTAATATAGCAGTATAAACAATAGAATGTTAGATTACAAAAACGTTGTTCATGTTATGAAAAAAGTGATATCATTTTCGAAATCAGCAGACCGTTTTCCATATAAATTGTTTATTTTCACCAAGACAGTAATATCATCTGTATGTGTGCTTGTGTATGAGAGAGACATTCAAGGTTACATTTTATTTTAATTAATTTTATTATTTAATGCTAATTGCTCTGTTTTTGTATTTAGTATAGCATATCTAATCCAATATCTTATTTATTCACAAATACCTAGTCAAAATTACATTCAATACACATGGATATTTTGTTTTTATCAGAGTTATATTTAAACACTATGAATATAATGAGACGAATATATCTTGGAGTTACTCTGGAATATACTGGACAGTAGTTTCCAAAATTTCACCTGAGTGACAATTTTGTTACTGTTCATTGTTCTGTGTCTCAAAACGTACTATTTTGACATATCATATCAGAAGCTTCGAACCTCTATTGGAAGATGTTTTAAACCGAACTGATACATGTGTGAAAATCAAATCCTAACATAAGCTTGCATTATATTTTTATTTTAAAACGGGATGACACAAATGCCACTTTAATGGCAACATATTAATTTTTGAGTATTTCTGCAATTAATAATTAAATTTAATCCTAATACGGAATAATGGGTAAAATGGATACTTCATTACTTATAGTGTGTTGTTATTTATGAGGTAAAACGCCGTTATCTCTTAATGGTATTAGTACAATATTGATTGACATGCCCAAATGAAAACATACCTTCATGAGTACACAGTGCTGCATGAGGTTGTGGCACGCAATAAGCAGGTGTTTTCATAATGTCTCCAGAATTTTACGCCACAATACGTCCACTCTACGTGGTATCCAAGATGTTTGGATTTGCAATCTACAATCCAGTGGTAAACAACAAGAATTCTATCTATTTCAACTCCAGCATCATCCACAACCTCGGTGTCACAGTATGGACGCAGATAATTGTCCTTGGTTATTTCTATGGTTTGGTTTATACAGTTGGAAGAGCGTTTTCAAATAAGAAAATGGTAACAAGCGATTTTACGGTACTTCTAATTGATTTGCCACTTAGCCACATTACCTCTATGCTACAAATTGCCTTCATCTTCTTCAATAGAAAACATTTATTTCGTATGTTGAAGCTGTTTTCAAAGATGGACATCGAGCTGTATACTCAAACACAACTCTCTGTAATCTACATGAAAACTAAGCGTAGAGTATTAATAAGTACCTGTTTATTTTTTGTTGTATTTCCCCTTCTAATGGCTGACGCATATTACTGGGCCATGCTTTCTGATTTCCCTCATGAATTATTAATTAAAAGTTGCTCTCTAACGCAATGTCTCATCGTGATGAAATTCTGTTGGGCCACTCAATTCATCCATAGCAGAATAAAGAAACTTTCCGTAGATCTGATCAGCCGCATTTCTCCAGTAAGGTGTTTTGATGAAGCTCCCTGTGAAAGGGTTGCTATAGTTGGCATAAGCGATGATAAATCAGACCGGGGCAGCAGTAAGTTTAGCATAAATGACATTTCTGGCCACAGAGGACGAATTCCAACAGATTCTTCAGATGTCTTGGAGGCAAGACGTTTGTACAATCTTCTGTATGAAGCCGCTGGGGAAATCAATGCATTGTACGGTGTTCCTGTTCTGATGCAACTTGCACGCAACTTTATGTCAACTGTTTCAGTGATACCTGCCCTGCTGTCTCATACAGTGATACAGTCGGAACATCCAAACATGAGCGTCGGCAAAGGCGATCCTTTCTCCTTGACTGGGTGGCTGATATTCTTTTGCGCCATGGAGGTAGCTCTGGCGTTCTATAGTCACCGCTGTCAGACTGCAGCATCGAAACAACTACGGGATGTCATACAGAAGGCAATGCTACGCAATAAGGAACCTGAGGAAGTCATGTTTCAGTTGCAGCTGTTTGCTGCGCAGACGAGAGACAACAACATTCAGTTTTCTGCTGCTGGCTTTTTCAACATAAGTCTCTCCCATTTGTTTTCGTTTGTTGCTGGCGTAGTTACATACGTGATTATCTTTGTCCAGTTTGTGGACAGTAATGGTTGTGGATAGAAAGTGTTTGCAGCAGTTAAGTGTTGTGATTCTTGGTGAAACATAGTCTCAGCTATATGCACAAGCAAGTGCGAATTAATGAATTGAAAATGCATTGAAATTGGGGTGGAGTGAAAACTACTCATTCAAAGGAAGTACAAGACAACTGACTGTACTAAGATAAAAAAAAAAAATCTGTTATTGTTAAAGGTCATTTCTTAGCATATAGTTACAGCTGCTCTCACTAGAATATTTAGAGTTGGGGTTGCATGTAGTGAAAGGTGCCGTTTCAAGGCTACGTTCGCATAATAGCAATCCAATAATTTCCATGAGAATTCAGCGATACGAAGGTAGGTCCATAAGTTTCCAACCTCGCCCATAAAGATTATCGCCTTCACAGAATCCCTATCATGTGTCATTCCTTATCTATTAAGTAAATAATTGCAGCTGTAACTTACGCTGCGCTGTATTCAGGTGTTCAGATATAGTTGTCTAAACAAAGCTATATGTATTAGTTTGTGACATATTGAAAATAGACTTTCGAGCTCTTTTTAAGTTCTTCACAAAAAAGGACTTACTCCATATGAAATTGGAGGGTGCATATGGAGAAGCATTACCCTCATATTATGTCGTAAAAGAATGGATCAAATGTTTTCGTTTGGAGAAAGCGTTGAAGACGAAGAGCGTACAGGTCTACCCTTGGAGGTGCTCACTCTTGAAAACATTGCTCTTGTACAAGATAAATTATAGAAGACTGGCTGCTCAAAGTAACAGAAATAGCATCAAGGCCGGATCTTTCTAAAACAACATTCCTTGAATTAATAATGAACATTTAAACAGTAATAAGGTTAGTGCAAAATGGGTGGCTAGACTTGTTTCTTCAGTCCAATAGCAGCAACGAGTCATCTGTTGTCAGTAGTTTTGGAGCTCTGTTGTGATAACGAGAGAGAACTTCTGCAAACCATTGTTACAGGAGCTAAAACAATGGCTTAAAAGAGAATCAATGGAGTGGCGTAAATCTGGCGAAGCATCGCCTCTAAAGCCCAAGGTCACTTAGTCAACGAAGAAGAACATGGCCACACTCTTTTGGGACTATGAAGGAATATTCTTCATTGACTTTAAGGAGAGGAGCATCACAGTAAATGGGCAGTACTATGCTGGCCTACTGCACAGACTACGTGCTTCCATCAAAGAGAAAAGACGAGACAATTTGAGTAATGGTGTGCGCCTTCTTCACAACGAGCCTGTGCACATAGCTCTTGTTACAAAGGAAGCTGTGAAGAAATGTGGCTTAAGGAGATCGACCATCCACCCTACAACCAGATCTAGACCCCAGTGACTATTTCCTCTTCTCAAAACTCAAGAAGGATCTTAGAGGAAGGAAATTTAAGTGTGACGAGAAATTGATGGATGCTCTTTATGCCCATTTTACATACAAGACTTCTGACTATTAGGAGGGGGGATTGAAATGTTAATTCAAAGATATGAGAGGTGTATAGCACATTGAAAAGTGAAATGTCTTTACCATATCTACAAATGGTTAAACCGGAAACTTATGGACCTATGCTCGTATATATCCCATATATGCAGTAATCAACAAGGCCTGTTGGCGAAACATAGCAATATATTTATCGCCTGGGTAAGACACACTTCCTGTCTTGAAGGAAAATGACGTAGTAATAAATAAATGCTTTCCACGATTTCGTTGCAACTGATCACGTGGTCACTTCGGTGTATTTTACACCAGACATGGAAGTAGAATAACTTCGCAAAAGTTTGTCCTAGTAGGATACGGAAAATGTAAGCCGCATCAGAAATGGAGATTGTTTCACAAAAAAGGGCCCTTTACATATCATAAAAGCTATTCATAATACATATAAAACCGATATATTTACAGGATAACTGTCTAACAAATGTTTTTCTCTAAATGTTACCCACATTTTGTTATTGAGTACTTTAAAAAGCTGAAAGTCTATAACAGGGCTGGAGCAGTAATTAAAGGGGGTGCGGGGGCGTAGTTGATCGCTGGGTTGATCGTGGTTTCGATGTCTCGGCCGGGCTGCTCACTGATGACGTCGTTTGCTCCAATTCTGTTGAATTTTATCTCAGGGTCCACTGGAGTGTTTCGGGATCGGTATAGATCCACGGGAACGAGAAATGTGTTGCCCAAAAATACACAAGGTTGACTTGTTTAAAATATTTTATTCCCATGTAAAGTACTTCCTAACCGTTCGCCGCTGACTTCGCTACTCTCTTAGACTGACTTCCTGAGTGAATATCTGGATGTCTGAATGTCCCTCTGAATCTATGAAGGTGTGAGTGTAAATCTGCGAATGTATCTCTACTGAATGTCTAAATGTGAATCTATGAATGTGTGAGTGTCTATCTTCTGCGAGTGTCCCTCTGAATGCATGAATGTGTCTCTACCGAATGCGAGAATTCCTCTCTGCCTTCTGTACTCTAGTTTTTCTACTACATCGCCACGCCTTTCGCTAAATTAAATTCCCTCGTATTTTATCTATTTTCGTGTTGTACTTTCATCATTGGTTATCCTAAAATTATTATTTATATCTAAGTTCTCCTGATTCGTTAACTTTTATCCGAAGACCATTGGCTAGAATTATTCTTTCCCCCCCTGATCTAAGGTCTTCCCACGAACTTGAATTTTCCCAGAACAAGCTGTCATAAATTTCGGCCCTTTCCTTACATTCTGATTTCTATTGAAAATCTTTTGCCTTCCTTAGTTTGTAG
The DNA here is from genome assembly GCA_030762175.1 of Metallyticus violacea. Lineage (NCBI taxonomy): Eukaryota > Metazoa > Arthropoda > Insecta > Mantodea > Metallyticidae > Metallyticus > Metallyticus violacea. The sequence continues at coordinate 14,701,659 of CM060843.1, read as the reverse complement.
ATTCCTAAATGTTCTCGGAGATAACGCACGTGTTTTCGGCTTTCCTGTAATAAAACATTTTCGTCTCCGTTCTGACATTTTCATTTTCTCTTAAATATTGCTAAGTCTGACTTTGTTAAATACTGTCCCGTTACGGCCACATGTTTCTCTTATTGTCAACTCCTAAGTATTTCCCGGGTAGAAGGTTCGTGACCTAACAAGAGATAGTTTACCCTTTCTTCAGCCTTGTCTAAGGAGCGGTCAGTGAGTGGAGTCAGGTATACATATGCGTCCCTTTCTCACATATTTTACACAAAATGTATACAAAACCCTTTTGTATGTTACAAGTTACAAATTATTTCTATTTTTGTTCTACCTATCTCTAAAATATTTCTTATATATATTCATAACAATTAAAATCTAATGCCTTTATAAATATAACTCTGTAGCCTCAGGTTATAAAATTAATATAGGCAGCCTTATTTCCGGCTTCAAATGCCCCTGTAATTAGATTTTGTTGTGGTAACACAACAAAATATGATTACACAGTCCCGTGAGATTATTACTATCTCGTTATTGCAGAGTTATATTCTTATTATTCTTAATACTATATTAACACACTTGGATCGAATGATTTTCTATCTGCGACACATATATTTGCACTCCGAGCCTTTTGTTCATTGTTTTTATTGTTCTTGGCTCTGATATTAGTGTCATTTTGCCTTTTATGAGTTATACCTTTAAATTTTATTCTAAGCTTTTACATACAAACTTGAAAGTATTTTTAAATGTTTATGGTATTGTCTATTTCGTTGATACGCCTTGCATTTTATCTTTTCCTTTTGCACATTTGTCTGCACTAAGCATGATTCACTGCACTATTTTATTTATTTATTTATTTATTTCCACTTCACTTGTTTTTCACTTAGCACCTTTGTTCGCGTATCAACGCCATTACTATACCATCTTACATTTTTTTTATATAAATTATATTCTAGCATGCGAATGTTTATTATTTACAATATACCCTGAATGTTTCTGCAAGTTAGTTTTCTTATAATCTATTCTTATATTAGTCAATTATCTTATTCAATTACTGATGATAATATTTTAGCTGTTACTCAATAAACATGTTTACTTCCTATCTAATTTATCCAACGAACTTTTGACATTCATCCTTAATAATATTATATCACATATTATTACATGAAATTTGTTACAATTGCAATTTTACTCAAATGCATTTAATCACTAGCTACGCCTACATCAATCCTAACTTAACGAAATTATTCTTGACGGTCAGTTCTTCAATTTTTATTTTTACCAAAAACATTTCAATAGCACAATCATATTGTTGAATTTTGTTTTTGAATCATAACTTTATTAACTGACAACCAGATAGCTTGTAGTACGTAAAGAAATTATATTTGCAATCCGTTCGTAACTTTATATTTCAATAAAATACACATTGATGGACATTCTATAGCCTTGCGTTTTCTAATTGATTTTAACTGTATCACTTATTAAACATCGATTATATATATTTTTTTTATAAACTTCCAATTTGCTATCTAACTTTACTTTTAATCAATCATCCATTTTAAACCTTGTAAGACACTTCATAACATTACAGGTAACATATAGATGCTTCTATCCGTATATCAATATGGGAGAATCTTCCATCCCACTTCACAACGCAATTCACTACAGATTTTAATTACATTAGTATTAATTAGATATCTTGGATCGTTTTATAAAGGTACCTTAGGTAAACAATACAATGCACGAGAATTATTCATCGACTACTTCGTTACTTTCTTTATCTACTTAATTCATTAATTCATTTTCTTCCCCTATTACATTATTTGTCTATGTTTCATCTTTCTCATTTCACTTTATTCTGCTTCATTATTTGCCCTTTTATTTTTAACCGTAGCATCATAATTAATATATTTCTTCTCGTGACTTGATTCATTTTTCTTTCTATTACCTCTATCTGCTTCCTTATTGAACGTCACCAAGATATATAACTTTAGCTTCTTATTCCTTTATCTTTCTTTAGTATGCTTCTGCTTATTCTATTATTTCTTAAACCCTATAATTTCAATTATTTACTTTCCTATAAGGTTTCCCTCTGTAATGTTACTAATGTCTTATCAAACTTTTAATGTATTGAATTCTCTCTAGAATGACTTGATTTATCTTATTTTGTTACTCTCCTAATTCAGCATTATTACAATATTATTACCTATTTCCCTATGTAAGGTCACTAATATGTTTTATTAAACGTTCATCTTATTTTGAATTTTCTTTCACTTGATTGCAATTATTTTATCTCTTTACCCTTTTAATTCACAATTACTTATTTTCCTGTATGATTTCTTAACGTTAATATTTTATTTCCTGATATTTACGCACCTTGCAATATTTAATTTTTTTTTTTTGACATGATTACAATTACTTTATTTCTTCACTCATTTAATTTATAATTATTTATCTTTCTATCTGGTTCCTTGGATTTATTAACTTATTTTATTTTCGTCACACGTTTTCCTTTTCTATTGAATTTTCTTTGAGATTTTATTTTGTAATTATTTAATTCTGTCCTGACACTATTCGTTTTCCATAATTTATTTTCCTACTAATTCATGTGTCATATAATTAACGTGTTTGCTTGTTTCTATCCCTAATACTTTTCTTGTATTACAATACTTTTACATTAATTAGCTATAAAATTGTATTAGCTTTCCTATCCTATCTATCTCATGTTTACATTTATTTACATTCTCAACCTTATATCAATCAGCTTATTCATCCTACTTTCTTTTTACATTCTTGTATTGATTTCTCTTTGGGATCCGAGTTGAACGCTAATACTCCATGGGGGTCTCCATTCGCGTGGTTCGGTCCTGAGTTCGACTATTTGTTCTTTCGCGAATTCTGAGGTATTCTGAATGCTTGCATTTATGCAATTTATTTTGGTTTGGGGTTTCGCAATTTTTGCCTCAAAATATTCACCTAAATTTTTCTGAATCAAAGAGACTTGTGCCCCTGTCCCGTGATGTCTTTGGATCGAATCCTGATCACTACTTTGTTTTCTTTCTGATTCTTCTTGACACATTACCTGCTCCCGGTTTATGCCTATCTCGAGTATTTGATTTTGTTCTCCTTCTATTTCTATGCCTGTTTCCTCATTACTTACCGTTTTCCCCTCTAGTTCTAGTTGACTATTATTTATTTCCCCTAGGTTCTCGCTATCATCTTTCTCGGCCTCTATTTGCTGTCTATCAAATCTAAGTTTCCCGGAATTTTCTTCTAGTTCCCTTTCTAATTCTATGCTTGTTTCTTTACCACTTATCGTTTTTCTCTCTAGTTCTAATGGACTATTGTCTATTTCCCCTAACTTCTCGTTATCGTCCTTCTCGCTCTCTATTTTCTGCCTATCATTACTCAGTTCCCCCGAATTTTCCTCTAATTTCCTTTCTACATCTGTGTTAGGCTCTAAGGTTAATTCCTGGTTCTGTTCATGGATACTAGCGTGCTCAATTTGCATGTCTTGAGTTAAACTATTGCTAACTACGCCACTGGTTTCTATCTGAGACTGCTTTATTCCGATATCTTCATTTTCTTTTATTTTATCTGTGGTTGCCTGGCCCTTCTTTAACCTATCAATAATTTCTACGTGGGAGTTTTGAAATTTTTTTAGTTCTGCCTGGGAGTTTCGAAATTCTGCCTGGAACAACTTCAACTGATTCATTAATATTTCGAACTTGTCCTCGCTAATATCGTTATTCACCTCTTTTTGACTAGCCTTTGTAGCTTGGTTTGCTTCCCCATCCTGACTATTCTCTAATTCTATTCTATTTTCCTCCATAACTATTTCTTCCTGTATTCTATTCTGTTTTGCCATCGTTTCTTATAGTTCTCTGTGTTCACTACTAAACCCTCTACTTAACATTTTATTCCCTATTGTAATTTTCAGCCACGTTGCTGCTTACTACTTAAAATCTATCACACAATGTCTAATACAACTTTCTAACTAAATTAAATGATTATTTTAGTCTTTTATTTCTACCTTTATTCTCTGCTCTCCCAATAGTCGGCGGCATGTTGTTCTTGTAGTGGCTTCTCCTTCGAAGTTCTCGCAATGATGTCCAGTTACCAGTTCCATCGTATCTGCTCGTAAACCTTGTGTTTACGGTCGGTCTCTCTACGATGTCGGCCGGCTATCCGCTTGGGCTGCTCGATGTAGCTGTTCATGTTGTCCACTATGCTGCTGCGTCTATGTATGGTCCCTTCTGCTATCGTCCGTGTCTGCGGGGCTGATGTCATCCGCTTCTGCTGGGCTGTTGTCCGCTTCTCGTCTCCGTCTACGAGCCTCCACGTTGGGATCCCATATGGAGCAGTAATTAAAGGGGGTGCGGGGGCGTAGTTGATCGCTGGGTTGATCGTGGTTTCGATGTCTCGGCCGGGCTGCTCACTGATGACGTCGTTTGCTCCAATTCTGTTGAATTTTATCTCAGGGTCCACTGGAGTGTTTCGGGATCGGTATAGATCCACGGGAACGAGAAATGTGTTGCCCAAAAATACACAAGGTTGACTTGTTTAAAATATTTTATTCCCATGTAAAGTACTTCCTAACCGTTCGCCGCTGACTTCGCTACTCTCTTAGACTGACTTCCTGAGTGAATATCTGGATGTCTGAATGTCCCTCTGAATCTATGAAGGTGTGAGTGTAAATCTGCGAATGTATCTCTACTGAATGTCTAAATGTGAATCTATGAATGTGTGAGTGTCTATCTTCTGCGAGTGTCCCTCTGAATGCATGAATGTGTCTCTACCGAATGCGAGAATTCCTCTCTGCCTTCTGTACTCTAGTTTTTCTACTACATCGCCACGCCTTTCGCTAAATTAAATTCCCTCGTATTTTATCTATTTTCGTGTTGTACTTTCATCATTGGTTATCCTAAAATTATTATTTATATCTAAGTTCTCCTGATTCGTTAACTTTTATCCGAAGACCATTGGCTAGAATTATTCTTTCCCCCCCTGATCTAAGGTCTTCCCACGAACTTGAATTTTCCCAGAACAAGCTGTCATAAATTTCGGCCCTTTCCTTACATTCTGATTTCTATTGAAAATCTTTTGCCTTCCTTAGTTTGTAGATTCCTAAATGTTCTCGGAGATAACGCACGTGTTTTCGGCTTTCCTGTAATAAAACATTTTCGTCTCCGTTCTGACATTTCCATTTTCTCTTAAATATTGCTAAGTCTGACTTTGTTAAATACTGTCCCGTTACGGCCACATGTTTCTCTTATTGTCAATTCCTAAGTATTTCCCGGGTATAAGGTTCGTGACCTAACAAGAGATAGTTTACCCTTTCTTCAGCCTTGTCTAAGGAGCGGTCAGTGAGTGGAGTCAGGTATACATATGCGTCCCTTTCTCACATATTTTACACAAAATGTATACAAAACCCTTTTGTATGTTACAAGTTACAAATTATTTCTATTTTTGTTTTACCTATCTCTAAAATATTTCTTATATATATATATATATATACATAACAATTAAAATCTAATGCCTTTATAAATATAACTCTGTAGCCTCAGGTTATAAAATTAATATAGGCAGCCTTATTTCCGGCTTCAGGGCACATTCTCTGTGAATATATAATTCATATCCGTTAGTAATAAGAGTGCTGCCTATTACCTCTCCTGTTTGTGTTGTGAAGCGTCATTTATGCAGAATTCAGTTTATTTTATTGTGAATTAGGGATAATGCTCCATTTTTATTATTTAATTATATATTCTTTACCACAGATACCTAATGAACTGCTGTACAATTATAATCACTAAGAACAATAGGTTGTAGAAAGATATTTGAGCCTATCTTTCCAGCGACAACTATAAGAATAAGGTACGGAACAAGCCTTTATAGCCTTTTTGCCTTACCTTGAATTAACTGTTTTTTTAATTCATTCATGTATTATTTATTTATTAAGTAAGCCATTTTCAGGTATTCTTAATAATATGAAAAATTAATTGTTCTAGTTTCTGCTGTCTTTGATGTATAAAAAATAATAGTGGCAGTGTTGCAGAATTATCAGGTATCTAGTGACAGTGTTACAGAATTATCAGATATCTAGTGGCAGTGTAGACGAAAGTGATCACTAGACAGTCCGGTTTCGGTGGGACGGGAAGTAGTTATTAAAGTTCATGCCAAACGGCTGAGCTTGTGTTTGTCCTTGTTGCACTGAGACCTTGCCTTCTCCTTTCCTTACTTACAGGAAGCACCATAGTGTTTCTACTTCTTTCCTTATCGCCTTATTTGCCGGCCAATATTCAGTCAGGTACCGTCTCTGGTACAATTAAGTGCCTTTAGACTATGGGCTTGTCCTTGCTCGAGGCTAACCTCTGGCTGGGTGGAAACTCGCGTTCCTCCGTTCTGCAACGATATCCTTCAATAGGGCTTATTCACAAATTTTTTGTTTCAAATTGGTAAAACGTGATTCGTCTATGATGAGAGCAGTGACCCAAGTAATTCTTCAATTATTGTAAGCATTTTTAATATTTATATTTTTGCTGTTCTGTATTAATGACCTTTAAAATTGTTTGTAGGCATTTCATTTGTATTACTGCTACGTTTCTTATTTGAGCTATGTGGGAAATATTTTAAGGTAGTTGTGTGTGTTAATTAGTGGTTGTCAAGACGTGTTTATATTGAGCTGATTATATAAGATATATTAAGTGTGTAAAACAAAATGAATGTCTCATTCTTTGGAATTGAAAATTGAATATTTTTGTGTTAATATTTTGAGAAAATCAATAATTAGCTCACACGAAAGTTATCTGAATAAATGTTAATAACGTAAATTTAAATTGATTTATAATTTGTAATTGTAAAATAGCAATTAATATATTAAATATTATTTTGAGTCCTTCACATTGTATGTCATATTGAATTTAAAAGCATTCATAAAGGAACCTTCCATACCCTATTCGCTGGATTCCTTGTCCATTAGACCGCCCTCTCACATGCATTGGTAGCACTATTGAGTTTCATGTCATAACCGAACACACATATTGAGGTAAGTCCCTTTGGTTAAAGCTATATTCAGTTAAAAAAGGACTTTTGAAATGTTCAAACAAAAATACTCTAACATGATTCTTTATTGCACGACTCATTAATTTTTAGTATTTTTGCAATGAATTTACATTCAAGATAATTAAATTTGATCCTAAGAGGAAATAATGTGTAAAATCGATGCTTTATTACTTAGAGTGTGTTGTTATTTACGACGGAAAACGCCGTTATCTCTTAATGGTATTAGTACAATATTGATTGACTTCTCTAGATGAAACCTCACATTCTGGGAGCAGAGAGTACTGCATGAGGTTGCGCCACGTAATAATATTTATCTCACTGGTGTTTTCATAATGTCTCCAGAATTTTACGCCACAATACGTCCACTCTACGTGGTATCCAAGATGTTTGGGTTTGCAGTCTACAGTCCAGTGGTAAACCACAAGAATTCCATCTATTTCAACTCCAGCATCATCCACAACCTCGGTGTCACAGTATGGACGCAGATAATTGTCCTTGGTTATTTCTATGGTTTGGTTTATACAGTTGGAAGAGCGTTTTCAAATAAGAAAATGATAACAAGCGATTTTACGGTACTTCTAATTGATTTGCCACTTAGCCACATTACTTCTATGCTACAAATTGCCTTCATCTTCTTCAACAGAAAACATTTATTTCGTATGTTGAAACTGTTTTCAAAGATGGACATCGAGCTGTATACTCAAACACAACGCTCCGTAATCTACATGAAAACTAGGCGTAGAGTACTAGTAAGTACCTGTTTATTTTTTGCTCTTTTTCCACTTCTGATAGCTGATGCATATTACTGGGCTATGATATCTGATTTTCCTTATGAATTCTTAACTAAAAGTAGCTCTCTAATGCAATGTCTTATCGTGATGAAATTCTGTTGGGCCACTCAATTCATCCATAGCAGAATAAAGAAACTTTCCGTAGATCTGATCAGCCGCATTTCTCCAGTAAGGTGTTTTGATGAAGTTCCCCGTGAAAGGGTTGCTATAGTTGGCATAAGCGATGATAAATCAGACCGGGGCAGCAGTAAGTTTAGCAGAAATGTCATTTCTGGCCACAGAGGACGAATTCCAACAGATTCTTCAGATGTCTTGGAGGCAAGACGTTTGTACAATCTTCTGTATGAAGCCGCTGGGGAAATCAATGCACTGTACGGTGTTCCTGTTCTGATGCAACTTGCACGCAACTTTATGTCAACTGTTTCAGTGATACCTGCCCTGCTGTCTCTTACAGTGATACAGTCGCAACATTCAAACATGCGCATCGGCAAAGGTGATCCTTTCTCCTTGACTGGGTGGCTGATATTCTTTTTCGCCATGGAGGTAGCTCTGGCGTTCTATAGTCACCGCTGTCAGACTGCAGCATCGAAACAACTACGGGATGTCATACAGAAGGCAATGCTACGCAATAAGGAACCTGAGGAAGTCATGTTTCAGTTGCAGCTGTTTGCTGCGCAGACGAGAGACAACAACATTCAGTTTTCTGCTGCTGGCTTTTTCAACATAAGTCTCTCCCATCTGTTTTCGTTTGTTGCTGGCGTAGTTACATACGTGATTATCTTTGTCCAGTTTGTGGACAGTAATGATTGTGGATAGAAAGTGTTTGCAGCAGTGAAGTGTTGTTATTCTTGGTGAAACATAGTCGCAGCTATATGCACAAGCAAGTGCGAATTAATGAAATGAAAATGCATTGAAATTAGGTTTGGGTGAAAACTACTCATTCAAAGGAAGTACAAGACAACAGACTGTACTAAGATAAAAAAACGGTTCTGTTTATTGTTAAAGTTTACAGCTTAGCCTATAGTTACAGCTGCTCTCAGTAGAATATTTTCAGTTGGGTATGTATGTGGTAAAACATATTGTTTCAACGTTACAATCGTTAACAGCCGGCCAGTAATTTCCATAGAATACAGCTATATATATCGCTGTATGTATATATATGTATATCCCATACATGCATTCATCAACCAGTGCTGGCCCAACATATTAACGTATTTAACGCCTGGGTAAGACACACTTCCTGTCATAAAGTAAATGACCGACCAAAATTAATGCTATATCAGAAACGGAGCTTCTTTTACAAAAAAAGCACTTTACATATTATAAAAGCTAATCATAATATATGTATAAACTTTATGTATTTACTGGATAAGTGTACCAACAGTTTTTATCTAAATGTTACCCACATTTTGTTATTGAGTATTTTAAAAAGCTGAAAGTCTATAACAAGCCATATTCTCTGTGAATATGTAATTCATATCCGTTAGTAATAAGGGTGCTGCCTATTACCCCTCCTGTTTAAGTGTTGTGAAACGTTGTCATTTATCCCGAATTTGGTCTTTTTATTGTGAATTAGGGATAATGCAACATTTTCATTATTTAATTATTTATTCTTGTCACAAATACCCAAAGAACAATTAAACTCACTAAGAACAGTAGGCTATAGAAAGATAATTGAGCCTGTCTCTCCAGCGACTCTGTAAGAATAAGGTACGGGACAAGCCATTATGGCCTTTTTATCTTGGACTATCCTACTGGTTTTTGATTTCAATTTATTCATGTATTCTTTATTTATTTATTAATTAAGGCATTCTTAATAATATGAAAAACTAAATTGTTTTAACTTCTGCAGTCTTTGACGTATGAAAAATAATAGTGGCAGTGTTACAGAATTATCAGATATCTAGTGGCAGTGTAGACGAAAGTGATCACTAGACAGTTCGAATTCGGTGGCATGGGACGCAGTTATTAAGGTTCAAGTCACACTGCTAAGCTTGTGTTTGCTCTGTTGCACTGAGACCTTGCCTTTTCCTAGAACTTTCGAGACCATCTTCTCCTTTCCTTACCTCTAGGAAGCGCCATGGTGTTTCTACTTCTTTCCTCGTCACCTTATTTGCAGGCCGATATTCAGTCAGGTATCATCTGTGGTAGAGTTTGTGCCTTTAGACTATGGGCTTGTCCTTGCTCGAGGTCTGGCTGAATGGAAACTCGTGTTCCTCCGTTCTGCAACGATATCCTTCAGCAAGGCTTATTCACAAAATTTTTGAGAGCAGTGACCCAGATAATTCTTGAATTATTGTAAGAATTTTTTTTTTTAAAATTTGCTGTCCTGTAGCAATGTTCTTTGGAATTGTTTGTAGACATTTAATTTGTATTACTTCTATGCTTTATATTTGCGCTAAGTGGGAAACATTTTAAGGTAATTGTGTCTGTTAAATACTGGTTGTCAAGACGTGCTTATTTTGAGCTGGTTATATCAGATATATTAAGTGTGTAAAACAGAAGTAATGCTTCAGTCTTTGCAATTGAAAATATTAAAGGTTTTAGGTTAATATTTGGGAAAATATATTATTAGCTCACACGAAAATTATCTTAATAAAGATGAATATTGTTAATTTAAATGTATATATAATGTGTAATTGTTAAATATCAATTAAAATTAATAATATTATATTAAGCTCTTGACCTTGTTTGTCATACTTGTATTTAAAAGAAATCATACAGGAACCATTCGCGGCCTATTTACTGAGTTCCTTGCCCATTACACCGCCCTCTTATATGCATTTTGTAATGGAAATTAACTACCGTCGTCGTCGATGTAGATACTTGCCGTCATAGACGTTACTAACACTACTACAATGTGCTCATCTAGTTCAGGGTTCGATACTATAGCTGGTTTTGATACTTCTGGGGTGAAAGGAGTGTGATTTTAATTATAACAAAATTACCACGGATAGACATCTACGGAGCTTATTAATATTTTTATTACGACAAAAGTACACCTTTTTATAATTAAGATATACTCTGAGGATATAATTATATGCAGACTGAATACGACACAAACGTGTTATAATTTATGTTTCTCTCCCGAAAACTGGATATTAATTCACACTCGTAATAATATCATTTTACTACAAATAATTTTTAATTTCTTCCACGAAATGTTAACTGCTACTTCTCTTTATGTAATGTTAAAATAATGTTTCTTTATACGGAGTAACAATAACGGTTTCTGCTAATGAAGTTTAAAACACAACTTCTCTCGACTGAATCCAACGCATAACTAACAAAGTTTTGGTGAAAACAGCCACTTATTACAATAATATTATACTTTACAATGCATTGTTTTCAACATACGTACACTAAGCGAATGAAATTCGTTCATTACTATTTAGTCGCAACAAAGCTGTCTGTCTGGTGTTTCATTCTTGGTACACATTGTTAATGTTGTTACGCTTGCCATTGGTTGATTCACTTAATATTACAATTTCTTATCTGTAGTTTTAATGTTTTCATATTCTTGACTTTGTATGTGTTCCTTTGAATCATTACATTTTAAAATTATAAGTATGTCATAAAAGCCAATAAACAAACATTAAGGCATACATTGCAATAGCCCTTATCTGATAAATGAAATTTATAGAAATGAGCTTACTAGATTTATACGATTAAAACATATTGCCAACGAATGTTTGTTATTTTAATTGAAAATTAAAGTCATTATCTAACATTAAAACATGTACAAATGAACTTATTAAATTTATATGATTAAAAACATATGATAAATGAATATTTTGAGTTTCAAATCAAATACTATGGCCTTTATCTTACGTTATAACATACGTAAATGAACTTAAATTAACATAGCTAAATAGCTATTACTATTAAATGTTTGTGACTTTATATTGAGCATTATATCCTTTACCTTATATACAAACATGTGAAAATGAACTTATTTAAAATAATAATGTTAAACAACTGCTATTAATAAGTGTTTAGGCCTTAAATCGGATATTTTCCGTTTCAATTGTGGCACTATTAAGTTTTACGTGATCACCGAAGAAAATAAAGAGCTAAGACTGTACCGTTAAAGCTATATTTAGTTAAAAAAATTAATTTTAAACTATTCGAAAAAAATTTCATTTAACATGTGGCTCTTTATTAATATAATATGTTGAAAATTTTATATACGAATAAATGTTCCCGTTGAGTTTGAAGAGAAAAGTACCACAACATGCAGCATCATTCTGAAGTGTGCGATAGTTCCTAACCAACAACCAAACACCAAACCACTGGCTACATCTGGGCATCAGATCTGACAAGTGAATCTCACGGAGTGGAAATCCCTGTCTAGATCTGTTTAATGAAAGGGTGGCTGGGGTTGTTGAAATCCGGCGAAGTTTCAAGTCCGTATTTGAAGAAAAAACGAAGATAAAAGTTGTTGATTGTTGTCGCCGCCGATGGTTCCTTAAGTCTCTAGTTCTGAAAGACTTCATTCCTCCGTATAACATGTTCTTGTGAATTGTAATGGTATGGTTCAATCTGTAGATGTAATTCTTCACACTCTACAAAAACATAATTAAATATAAACATTTTTATCCCAGAAAGAGTGGGATTGAGTTTTCCTGTCACTTGCACATGAATACTTTGCACCTTTGTCGCAGATCTGCCAATAGTTCTCCAAACATTCGGTAATCACAAGGGGATATGTCTGGACTAAAGAAGGATCTTTCAATGCTGTCGAATGTATTTTTTTAGGTTTTCCCTTGTTAAATGAGCTGTATTTGGACTCTAGGTGTTATCATTAAGGAGATCAGCTTCTCGAATTGGTTGTTTACATCTTTTTTGCCGATTAGTACATTTGTACTCAACCAGAAGCTGGAATAACAATATGCATCGACTGTTCGATGTTCACGAAGAAAATTTATGAACAAAATACCTTTTGAATCCCAGAAAACTTTCAAAATCTTTACCAGTTCACAGGTGAATTTTTTCTTTGACATGAGCACTTTGCTCTCTTTTCCTATGCTGCATTCTGGCTTACTTTGACTTAAGACTATAGTGTTGTACACATGTTTCATTATTCGATACAAAAAATTCTTCTTGACCTCGGTATTGAGCCAAAAGTCCCTCACACACACTTACGCCTGCAGGCGTAAGTGTGTGTGTTCCTTAGTGAAAATTGGAGGAAACCACCTCGTCAATGCTTTTCGGTATTCCAAGTAATCTAAAACATGGTTTTAACACTTTCATAGCTTATCACAACTTAAGAATGGTTTAATAAATCGTCAGATTATCGGTCATACTCGAAAGATCTGAATGGTTGTTTCCGCTACGCTCGTCAGAAGATGAAGTTCATTAATTTTATTTTCCATACTTTCTGTGACAATTCTGTACTGCTCTTACACGTGTGTCTTAGAGAGCGTCTTATGCTTAAACTGTTCCCTTATTCTTTGTAAAATTTCGGACTGTTTTATGCTCACCGCATTGAAAACTTAAAAGTACTGCACAATTGACGAGTGTACCTCAAAATTCCGGGTTATATTAACTAATACTCGTACAACATTTGCATATGTATGAGTTCTGACACGAGATTTGAATCTTACTACCTTCACCTGCACATTTCTAATTCACATTCTCATTTTACATGTTTAACAACATGCTCAAGTAAAATTTAACTACAAACTCCTGTACAGTGTCTAGGATGACGAATGTGACATAGGTGCATTTACAAGATGTGCACACTATAACCACTTGGTTTATTATAGTCCTATCGCTTTATTAGACATGTTTGATTAGTATCTGTATCACTTTTTCCATGATATATACATTTTTTAATACATTTGATTTGGTAATGTTCATAACGTTCCTATAATCCGGGAATAGAACCTGGCATTTTTACGTTACAGCAGGTTTCCTCAATTTACATATAGTTTCATGCTATGAGCTGAACCCAAACTAATCTTCAGCATATCTTTGTCACTATGGTACCTTCAATGCATCTTGAAACCTGGAAAAACCCTGTCTATAGACGAGGAAAGGTTCAAAAGTTTCCGGCCTCACGGATAAGGGTTATCGTCTTTACAAAATCCTTGTCTGGTGTCATACTATCTTTTAAGTAAATAATTACAGCTTTAACTTCCGCTGCGCTGAATTAAGTTGTTCAGATATATTTGCATAATGAAGGCTTTGTGTAAAAGATTATGACATGTTCAAAATGGATTATCAAGCTATTATTAAGTTCTTCACTAAAGAAGGACTTACTGCAAATTAAATTAAACAGCGATTGGACGGTTTACATGCGGAAGCATCTCCTCATATTCTACCGTAAAAGAATGTGCAAAACATTTTCGAATGGGTCGAGAAAGAATGAAGAATGTGCAGGTCTACCCTTGCAGGTGCTCACCCATGAAAATATTTCTCTTGTGGAAGGAGAAATTATGGAAGATCGGCGGCTCAAAGTTACAGAAATAGCAGGAAGGTTGGGACTTTAAAACAACAGTCCTTCGAATTATTCATGAATAAGGTTAGTGCAAGATGGGTGCCTAGACTTCCTTCCTCAGTGCAAAAGCACCAACGAGTCATCTGTTGCCAGGTGTTTTTGTAGCTCTGCCGTGATAACGAGAGAGAAGTTTGGAAACTATTGTTACAGGAGATAAATCTGTAGTCCTCTACTATGATCCCTAGTCCAAAAGAGAATTAATGGAGTAGCATAAACCTAGCGAAGCAATGCCTCTAGAGGTTTATTTATGGAAGCTTTTTAATATCTCCCGTCATCAGCGTCCCATTCAATTCAGGACGTGAAATTTTGCTCAGAGACCTCTTCTTTCAGACTTGAGGTTCTTTTTCATGCCTTATACCTAGGAGATGGGCCCCATGACTTTACTTCCCTTGCGAAGGAAACCGTACTTATAATTTTCACGCCCTAAAAATCCACCCATCCATCGCCGGGATTGAACCAGCGATCTTTGGTTTAGGAGGCAAGTATGGCTACCACTACATCACCAGAACCGACCCACTCTTCGAGACCTCCATTCCTGACCAATGTCGCTCACCAGGTGAACTTCGGCACCTGCTGAGACACGCAGCTTTGCTCACATAACCATATGGTGAATTCATTCGAAAGTACATTGAAAATTGTAATCGTACATCTTAGATTTTTCGTGTTTTCCCTTGTCCCCCCCCCAAAAAAAAGTTCCAATAACTTCTGATTTATCTCTCCTATTTTAAAGATACTCAAAGGATAGGGGCTCGTTGGTAACGTTGTCACACACGTCCACGGGCACAAAGTTGATTTCCTCTTGCGGACAACAATTTAAATTGCAAATTGATACTTTGATACTTTTCTGTTTTTCTTTTTGTCAGTGAATCCTTTCGTATTCTGCTCAGAACCGAGGCAAAACTATCATTTTTGGACTTAATCATATGCAATGCCTGCACAAAAAATAGTATCTCAAGGTCTATGGATCGAACTGTGCTTATCAAGAGCACTATCTAATATCAACAATTTCTGTTTTAGCTGTGCAAAGTGAAATGTTTAACTAATCGCGTATATTTGTTGGAACGTTCACACTTAAGTACCGGAATTTACAAACTCCAAATGGAAGATCCTCAAGTTAAATCTCAGCTTTTATCCGCAACAACTGGCTTCATCATCACCACCACTAATTATTTAAGGCAGTGGGGTCTGCCGAGCAGAATTAACACAATGACATGTTTTCCCCAGCAGCCTTCTCTATTCACCCTTTGAATGAACCCGATCAAAACAATATCGCGTGACGTGACGTCACTAGCATGGCTGCGTGTAGTCAATTACAACACGGTAGCAATGCACGCAAAGAAAGTACTTCCAAGTCAGCAATCTACATATGACGATGGATTCAGTAATATATAAAATCTACTATACAAAAAATAAATATTTGTGTCTTAAATTTAATTACTGCTGACTTAATGAAGTTGAATTTCAAAATTACAAATTTATGAGCTTTAACTCCCAAGATGCAGCTCGCCTGATTCAACGGTTGTTTAAACAAGGCAAGGCGTAAATAGTTAGCTCATGTTATCATGGCTAACGAAAATTAACCAACTGCTGTGTTTCTACGGATATATATTACGTAAAGTATAAACCGGATAAGCCTTTAACTAGTGGCGGGAAAACAATTATTTTAAACGTAGTTTCAAAGTTCTGCGAAAAGTATCCGGTACTCGCAATAAAGTAGTAAACCTAACCTCAGAAATTACTGGTACTCTCTTGTCATTACGTCACTTATACTTGCCACCTGTTTCTGACAATCGGGAGTGTTCTTGGCGCAAATTGCGGAAGGACACATTGTTTGTTCACGTTAGGATCACTCTAAGAGGATTATGTATTAGTACCCATCATACCAGTGTCATATATAAACTCTACTTTTAGACTATCACAAGACACACATGAGCTAAACTCTTACCTGAAATGCGTTATCTTCTAAGTCGCAGTTGCAGGGAAGAAATCCTCAGCTCGCCTGGCTTGAGACGCTGTTCTGGACCACTATGAACTGTCTACTAAATAACCCTCTCTTCACCATGGCGTAATACGCTGATGACGTCCCATGCAGAAAGTAAACATTTTAAACAGGCTTTCCCAAATCACTACTGTCGGATTTTTTGTTGATTTGGTTTATTTAAGGACGCTCTTTAACATCTCGGGTCATCAGCCTCCCTTTCAATTCAGGGCGTGAAACGACCGACAAATTTTGCCTAGAGGTCTCTTCTTTTCAGGCTTGAGGTTCTTTATCATGCCGAAAATGTACGACACGGGACCCACGGCTTTACTTCCCTTCCAAAGGAAGCCATACTTAGGATTATTAGGCCTGAAAAAAACCATCGGTCCTGGCCGGGATTGAACATACGATCTTGTGTTTAGAAGGCAAGTATGGTTATCACTACACCACCAGGACCGACCTCTGCTCCTGGAAAAAATTAAGATCGTGAATCAAGCCTGAAAAAGCCAGGCCAGGTGAAATATGCGTACAACCCATGTTTATTTTACCTTCCTCAATTTAACACCCTTTGAACCAACAGCGTTAAGTACCAGAGTAATTTTTTTAGTGGTGGCGAATGAGTAAAAGATGTGCAGTGGTTTCTGGTCGAGTTCATTTTCTGTTTATATGTTTATAGGGGAATCAGGTTAATATCTCTCTTACTTCTCTTATAGGAGGTTTAACTCTTGCGTCATTAAATACAGTGCCGGGATAATTTTTGTAATACCCCCTCTGTTGAGTAAGCTGAACGATAAAGTTTTGCATTCCCAGATTCGTGAAGTAGTCAGCAATGTTTAGCAGTACATGAAAATCGAAGTTGAATTAGGAAATGTCATAAGTATAAAAAGGGGTTCAAAATAAACTGACACAGGCAACTGGTGCCTCCTCAGGAAGCATAAACCGCATAGTTAAAAAGCTGAAGGAAACAGAAGTCCGAACGTCTGAAGCTGTCTCTACTCCGCACAAGGAAAGGCCTAGAATGTCATTCAAAGCTTCCTTGAACGAATTTAATGAATCCTTGTTTTGCAGAATACTAAATAATGTTTACATAATTTTAAAATGTTGACCATCGCTAAAAAAAAAAACTCTGCACAAGGCTACAAAGTCCATCGTTTTCGATGGTAGTATTTCAACACTGCACAAAGTAATCTTGGCTCTGGTTTCCGCTGGAGAAAAACAAAAAAATGAGTAGAGCAGGGAAATATCCCGGAGGAAAGAATCGCTTACTTGACATCCATGAAGAAATATAGAGAAGAAGGTAGCACCATCATCTTCATGATGAAACATATTCATAGTTCACATACAACCCCATCGGCTAGGGGCGATGATTCTACGAGGGAATCTTAGCTCCGTGTCGAAAGGGCAAAGGCTGATTGTGCTACATACAGGAAGTGAAGATGGTTTTGTTGAAAATACATATCTACGCTTCAAGGCACATCAGAAAAGTGGCGATTATCATGACAATATGAATTACGCAAATTATGAGAAATGGACAAGAGAACGGCTTATTCCTAACCTTCCTCTCCACAGTGTCCTTGTAATCGGCAATGCACGATACCATAATGTAATGCTTAATACTTCTCCAAATTGCAATACCCGTAAACCTGAAATGATATCCTGGTTTAATAATTAAGCAGTAATGTTAATTCTTTTAAAGCACGCATCGAATGCAATTAGACCGACATGTCTGGGCATATTATGAAAAATAAAAAAGTGACTCCCTAAAGTGTTCTTACAACGAAAAGGGAGAAAGATAAATTCACAGCACGACAATGCATGCTCGAATATTGTCCACATGGTCAGAGATTATCTCTAAGAAGTGGGAATTCATGTTTTACCATGGCCAGCAAGGAATCTTGGCATGAATCCTCTTGAACACGTGTGGAACTCGATGGAACGCCGTGTTAAGACAAGATTGCCGATGCCAGAAACTTTACAGGAGTTGAAGCGATCATTTCTTTAAGATTGGGAGCATGTTCCTCAAGAAGCCACAGCTAATCTGATCGAAAGCACGCCAAGAGTAATTCAAACCAGTGGGAGTAACACCTGTACACACAGCACTTGTAACTTTTCTCACCAGAGTTAAGTTTTTGTTTTCATTATAATTTAAGGTGCTTGATAGAACAATCTTTTGTTTAAATGGTTATTCTTTCATTTTAAAATAATTAAGAACAAAATATATGTCCTTAAATATCTGAAGACGAATATCTGTCAAGAAACAAAAATAAAAATAAAATTTTCCCATGAAATTAAGATATTTTCATTAGAATGACATACATTTTTGGAAAATGAAGGAAAAGAATTCTAACATATTCTTGGTTAGCACGGGTGAATACATGCCTTTATAAGTGATGTTTTGTAATATTATTAGTCAGTGGCTCCAATATGAAGCGAAGAACCGCCACGGGTGGCCGAGGTCGTTAAGGACGGACTTGTGAGCGGGAGGTCTCGGGTTCGAATCCCGCCTGGACCGTACTCTGACTGAGGTTTTTTCCAGGTTTTCTTCAGTCCTCTTAAATGGCAAATGCCGGGGAAAAACCCTAAACTTAGGCCTGGAACGCTTCCTGCCTTAAAAATAAAATCCTTTCCCAATGTATCATCAGTGTCCATCGCCTCCATCCATCAGTGCCTCTGTAGCAAAAACGGGCGTTAAACATCAGTCACCACCACACAGCATTGAAGTCGCAGTTTGTTAGAACGCAGCTATTGAAGAAAAATTGGAAAAATCTGATTGCTTTCGCCAATAACATTGATTTACATCTGATTTTCTCACATAGCAATGTGGCTATGTCGGTCCTGGTGGTGTAGTGGTAACCATACTTGCCTCCTAAACCCAAGATCGCGGATTCAATATCAGCCAGGGTCAATTTTTTTTTCGGGCGTAAAAATCCTAAGCATAGCTTCCTTCGGAAGGGAAGTAAAGCCGTGTGTCCCGTGCCGTACATTTACGACACGAAAAAGAACCTCAAGGCTGAAAGAAGAGGTCTCTGAGTAAAATTTGTGGCCGTTTCAAGCTCTGAATTGAATGGGACGCTGATGACCTTAGATGTTAAAGAGCTTCCATACATAAATTAACCAAATCAAAAAGCATGTCGACAAATTTCTCGCATGTAGTTTCAAACTGAAGACATCATTTTATCGCACTCTCCAAAATAATTAGTGTACGGCTTAATGTTTGTACATTTTTCTCCCATGCTTATATGTTTGTTCACATTGAAGAATGAATTTCTAAGTTTAAAACAACAATTCTATAGTACGCATCACATTATTCATATAATTTGTTGCAATAATCCACTCACTTAGAACAAAATGTATTCCACAACTTTATTACTTAACTACAGAAGTGAAACAAACGAACTTTAATGTTCGAACTGTCTTTAGGTTTAACTGAGCGAACTGCATAATAAACACAGTTTGAGTTTAAACGTAATGAGAACAACAAGAGCATTTATCTATCTGAACACTTTAATGTATCTATTTCATTAATATATAATTTTTTTTGATTGATTTATTTATGAACGCTCTTTAACAGCTCAGGTCATCAGCGTCCCATTCAACTCAGGGCGTGAAACGGCCGACAAATTTTGCTCAGAGGCCTCTCTTTCAGGCTTGAGGTTCTTTTTCGTGCCGTAAATGTACGACACGGGATCAACGGCTTTACTTCCCTTCCGAAGGAAGCCATACTTAGGATTTTTACGCCCGAAAAAATCCATCGGTCCTGGCCGGGTTCGAACCCGCGATCTTGGGTATAGGAGGCAAGTATGGTAACCACTACACCACCAGGACCGACTAATATATAAATCTGAAACTGTGGGTTCAATAATATGTGAATGATGAATTTATCTAATTTTACGGACGATTATTTACTTTATACAATGTGCATAACCTGTACTTGGTTTAGTTTTAGAGTGGAATCAATCAAATTACTGCCATTAACTAACACACTGGTGTAATCTGTACTAGCTATAACTTTTAGCTACAAGAAGAGATTTAATTCAGTGCAAATTCATAATCGATTTTGTAGCTTTCAGTTGTTCGCGATGCGCTATGAGCTTTAAGAAGCGGCAGTAATTAGAGTGATTCAGCTGCAAATAATTCAGCGAGGATCAGCGTGTCCACGTAGAAACAGTTGAACCGTGCAGTCTGTCAGTCACAGGAAATAATGAAACTTGCACGTAATGACGTCAGCTCGTGTGTACAGTACAGCATGTTACTGACACTTCGTTACAGGGGCAGTCAGGAACATGTGCACAGATGCAATCAAAGAACCAGTGCTTGCGTATTGAAAGATTTATCATGCTTGGTTTAACTCTATAACAGTAGTGTGGTAAAATGTACAAATAGCAATCCTGAACATGTATTTGTATTGCTATAAATGAATGATTTAACCATCTTTTAAGGCCCAAACTCTCCTTTACTTACTTCGTAAGGAATGTTTTAAATAAGAGAAAATAAACTCAGCAACATAAGTGGTATGAATTAAAGGAACGTTTGAAATATCAAAAAGAGGTTTCGGAAAGGAAGAGTTGGAATGGCGGGGGGGGGGGGGGTGGATGGAGAGCAGGTGAAAGTAATGTTAATGCATTTTGGAAGATAGTGAGACAGAGGATAGAATATATTGAAAAGCAAGTTTAGATGATAAAAGTTCCTTGGTCAATATAAAAGAATCAAACAGAATTGGGGAGGAGAGAAATATATTGAAATTGTGATCAAATGGGTAGAATGAGTTGGGCCTGGATGTGTACAGGAGTAATACTCCTGAAAGGATATAGAGGAGATGTATGTGTGGGGGAGAAGTCAGTGTGTCCCATTATTTATTGGAATGCGGGAAAGTCAAATAGTGCAGCGAAAAAGCTTTGGGCCAAAACGGAATAATTTACAAAAGGATTTAGTGTTAAATAAAATGTTAAGTAACAAGAGTGTAAAAAATCGAGAAAATGGGAGAGTTTTAGGTAAAGTTAAAGAAAGTCGGAACGAAAGAGGAAGAAAATAAAAGGAGGTTTCTTACAGTTAGACAACCACATGGTTAACGAGATAGGAAACTGTAATTTGGAAGATGCTGCTAGGATCCAGAGTAAAAAGAGTAGGTTAATGTTGTATGTAAAGATATAGCTGTTATTGTAAATTGGGGATATTTGTTGTAACAAACTGTAAAGTTAATTGTGGAATAAATTCAATTCATAAGTAGTATGGTAAACGCAGAAACGGTGTAGAATGTTAATAAATAAATGGGAAATAAACGAACATTGTGACCAAAATAAAATTCCAGTACAATTTCTTCATGCAGGTTTTATGCCGACCTTAGCACGAGGCTGGTTCCAAGACGACAGGTAGAGCATTAGTCGGTAAAACGCTCCCTATAACGTCGGAAGCACAAATGGATTACGAACCTCTTAAATTAATTTTGAACCCTAAAGCTCGCATCCCCTTCCAAGAAGTTTCATACGTCTGTTCATTTTGAAACAGTTGTTTTAGCAGTAATTTCTAAATCCCTGTGTTTTATAATCCAACTCTCTGGGCCTTTAACTTTGAAACATTTCTCGACTTTAACTTTCAGTACGTTTCCCTGCACGCAAGACCTGCCGTACATGCATGAACAACTTGTATAATATATTCTGCAGTCCTGGATCATGGAGTTAGCGTACATTTATCTGTGAAGCTCAAAACAGTTAGCACAACTTTGATTTTTTGCATTTAATTATATGTTTTATTTTAAAAAAATAACCAACAATAATCTTTTTAAAAAATTGATAAATTCTGTGTAAGACGAACGAAATTTATAACATATTTAAAGAGTTTTGCAGAAAATATTAATCTTTAAGCAATAGCTTTCAATCGCTAAATATGAAAACAAAATAAATTATAATAACTGTTTATAATAATAGTTACATGTTGATAATACTAAAAATCTGAACAATATGTGTGCAAAATCTGAAATCTCTAGGCTTTACCTTTCAAAATTTCATATCCGTATTCCCTTAAGAAAGGTTTGTTTCTTACATTAGAGAAATGGGTAGACAGGTTGTTTGAAAACAGTACAATATGTCAGTTTTTCAAAGCAATTACCTACCCCCTATGTTAAAGATATTCACGAGTGAATGTTGGGTTTCGATAGGTACAACTTGATTATGATCAACAAGTTGCTCAATGAATCTGGAAGAGCCTATCTCATATCTCTAATAAAATGGAGAGACGTTGCGACTTAATAGTGTGCAGGTAAGTTCCAACATTTTTTCTCCCTTCTTCCGCCAAGCGATTTGCCCTTTTCAATTCGCGCAGAGAAGCAGCCACAAAGAACATAAAAGCAACTGCATCTATGTATATTTCGACATGACAGTGTTGAGATAATAAACTGGCAGTTCTCATTACGTCATTGACGGAATTTAGAAATAAATATTTATTTATGATTGATGTGTATATCTGTTATACTCCAGCCAACAGGAAGGGAAGTATCTAAACTTTATCGAATATCCGGCTCTCTAAATACAATTTTGAATCTACAAGGTGATTCATTTGGGTATGGATGGTATTAAATATTATTATAAAATCTAATATGATTGTAGCAGAAATTTCTTGCTGGTAGTATTTTGCTTAAATGATTGCATTTTCCGTACATGGCAAGAATCAAAATCCACAATGCATAATGGCAAATGAAAATCGTAGATGATTGAAATGGCGCTACAAATGATCAGTAAGTGCAATGCATTTTTGATATGCTAAATTTGATAATTTTAAACAGTTCGACGTTGAGTGTGGTGTGCATAATGCACCTAAATACGATTTCATAATGTTGTGTTATGGAACATTTGTAGAAACAGGTTCTGTGTTAAAAAGAAAAAATAAAAGAAAAAAGAAATCTGCAGAAAGTCTACAGTGGCATTTTGTAAAGTTAAGGTGTTAGTGGAGGGAAGATTACAGAAAAGTATTTAATTTGATTGTTTTGGATTCTCATGGGTTAATGTTGATTTCTTCCTCTCCGATGATTGGTTTCTGCTGACAACAATTTTGCCACGACTGAGACTCTTCTAATGAATATTTTTATGGTGCTGAGACCATAGGCTAAGGAGTCTTGGAGGTTAATAAGTTTTTTCGTAATGGGAGACAAAACACAATTTATTTTTCAGAGTCTGTTCCACTTAAATGTGCCACCGTTACTTCTTGGAGAATTTAGGGCAATATGCGCCACATTTTGTACTAACTATGGTGGTCACTCTGACTTCCTAACGTACTTTTATAACTCTGATCCTGAGCTCCACTAAAAGACGCAACTGCCTACTCTTCATTGATAATGCCCTACTGACTCGAACTGAACGGGAAATGAATGTGTCTGGGCCGCCAAATCACAAGACTTAATAAACATAGCAGTCTGCCGGTCTCACGAAGCTATCCTTATTTTTTAAAAAAAAATATGCTTTTAGAAAAATCTAGAATACTTCCTTCCATCTCCGCGTCTCTATTGGGTAGTCTGTTCCCCCCCTCCCGGTTATTTTTTGCTACATTATTGGTCAGATGTCTTACGTGACTTTTTGCATGTCTCCCACATCTCTCACGTATTAAATTAAATCGTTAGGATCTCCCTTCGAGAGTTTATCACTTTGTCCTTCATCCCTGTAGTTGCCACATGTTTTATTACGCCTACCCTGCTTTACAATTCTCTAACAGAATACAAAATAAACATATTTTTCAAGTGCGCTGCTTTAGAAATTTCTCCAGAAAATATCGGTTCGCAGTTTTGCTTGGATCATCTTTACAAATATTGTTTACAATAGATAATAGGCATCTCTGTCCTCATTTCCAGGTCAGTTTTTATGGCAAGAGTGAATTTATGCACTCTGATAAGAAAATAACATCACAAACAACAATTCAACTCTTCTACAGAAAATGAAAATGGCAATACACTCATAGTTATTATATAGAAGTTGCATAAAATTAATTAACATAATACATCTAATTTAATTGCGGTTGTATCTCATAAATACAACTTCAAGACGAGAAACAGCTATCTCTGAAGCCATGACAAGAAGCCCTACGAAAAGTTTAAGACGAATGTCAGCAAAGATGAATGTACCATACACGTCCTATCAGCATATTGTTCTAAAATACCTGAAACTGTACCAAAATCACTTAACAATGTCCACAAGTCTTACGTGATGAGGATCATAAAGCTCGTTTCAGTTTTTCATCCATGATGTATTAACGGATTGAAGATGATCACGACTTCTTAAAAAAAACACTCTTTACAGACATGTCAGCAGGAGAGAAAACAATCACAACTGCATTATTTGGACAAGGAAGAATTCACATATCTCTTATGAGCTTGAAAGATCAAGTCCAAAAGTTAACGTGTGTAGTGAGCCGCAATAAAATATATGGAGCATTCTTTGCATGGGCTGAATTGCATCACCGTTATGAGTTGTGTAGAGTGCGAAATGAGGGCCATGTAGCGTTCTGAGAAAAAAACCGCCATGGGTGGCCGAGGTCGTTAAGGCGCGGACGCGTGAGCGGGAGGTCTGGGGTTCGAATCCGGCCAGGATCGTCCATACTGAGGATTTTACCAGGTTTTCCTCAGTCCTCATAAATGGCAAATGCCGAGGAGATACCCTAAATTTAGACCTGAAGCGTTTCCTTTCTTTTAAAACAAATTTTTTTCCCAATTTATCATTTCATCTCGTGTATCATCAGTGCCCACCGCTTGTGGTGCCTCAGTAGTAAAAATGACTGTTAAACACTATTAAACTATTCTGAGAAATGTCTCATCTTTGAATGTTGTTTGCCAAATTTTCAACATATTAAGTTCAAAACTAAACGTTTTACAGTATTTTCATTTTATCTATATTCAAACGGATCATCTGGTGCGAAAAATCTGCACCATAAATCCGGTAAATTACATACTCTCACACATATTATCCACATAATACCTGCTATTATGTGTCACATTAAAATGTGCTATACGACCCAAAACACTACATTGACATAAAAAGGTGAGTACTCACAGAAAGAAGTTAGTGAATTTTGCTTCGCACAATTTAATTTTTTGTTGCAATTCATTTGCTGTACATAGAGCAAAGTAGCCGTTTGCAGTCCAGTTCATCAGTGACAATTGACATTTTAAATTTATTCCGGTGTATTTTCACGTGAAACATGTGCTTCTTTCGTTAAACTTACATCCTTAAAAAACAGGTAAAATATTTTAACCGTGCCAAAATTGTCAGTCGGTTCTATAAATATGTTAGCTCCTTCGCTCGCCTGCTGAACATAACATTGTTTAAAATTTACCTCTATTGTCATGTAAGCGATGTATCTGATGCGGAATTTGCCTATGTTCTTTTACACCTTACTGGTGTCTGAAAATTTAAAATGGGCGATACCCTTAGTACTGCCACACACAGCGTTGGAACATTATCAGTGACAACAGACATGTATTATACTTTAAAATCTGTTCCGATCTCAATTTCATCTTCTCTTGGGTCTGCCTGCCTTGCTTTAAATTTTGAAATCATATGAGATAATCCTTTTTTAATATATATATTTTGATTCATTTTACTAACAAGGTCTTTTCAAAACATAAATATCTTAACAGCAAATTTTTCATTAGTAGCCGCGGAACAGGAGCATTTGAAAAAAAAAAATACTTGCTACCAATGAAAGAAATTCTTAATTCATATACGAAATAATAGGGTAATCCGTTTGAGTATGGATAAAATGAAAAGGCTGTAAAAATTTACTACTAAACGTTACATTTTGCAACATGAAAGACGGGAGATTCCTCAGAACGCTACATGACCTCTATTGTGCACTCTGCATATCTCATAACGGTGATGCAATTCAGTTCATGTCCATTATAACATCAGAGGGGTGATTTTTTGGAAAGCTTGAGTACTCTTTTTATTTCAAATCATCATTGTTCCTGGATTTCTGTGAATAGATAAATATCCCTACACACAGAAACCATAAAGAGGTAGATCTGGGGAGTTTGGAGGCTAAGAAATTGGTCCTTCACGACCAAACACATACGAGAGCGGTATTTAGAAAATGATGAACCTCCCATGCCTAATGAGAGAATACGCCATTTTACTGGAATTCAATGTTCATGTCATGTCTTCCTCAAATTGTGGCAACGGAAACAGTTGCAACATATCCAAATAAGATGTAGAGCATGCTGTCTTTTCTGGGAAGAATAATGCTCCATATTTTCATTGTAGCTCACTCCACACATACGTTAACTTTTGGACTTCATCTTTCAAGCTCTCAGGAAACGTACGTTTGCCCTTGTTCAAATAATGCAGTGTTTACTCTTCCATTGTCACGAAAAGTCGCTTCTTCTGTAAATATCCATTTGTTTAAGAAGTCATCGCCTTCTCAATCCGTTGGTACATCATGAATGCAATATTGAAACGAACTTCATGATCCTCACTGCGCAAGGCTTGTAGACCTAAGTGTTATAGGCACAGTTTCAGGTACTACAGTACAGAAACTCCCATCTTTTAAGCAATTTATCCTTCTATCATATTGGCTTTTATAATAATATTTAATATTATCCATACCTAAACGGATCAACCTGTAGATGATAATACGGCATTAATTAGCTTTCTAATTGTATTGAAAGACTTTTTGAGCAAGTCAACAAGCTTCATGGTCACATCATACATATTGTTTATCTATTTACCATTACTTTGTAAATTAAATGTAAGAATCTATTGAAATACTTAACTATTTAAGGAGACTAACTTTGTGTTTATATATCTTCTTTCCTGAAAATACTTTTTAATCATCATCATCATCATCATCATCATCATTATTATTATTATTATTATCATCATCATCATCATAATCATCAATATTTAGCGATCCTCTTATGCATTGTTTGATAACCTTTCTCTTTTGTGTGGTTGTTTTGCGGAACTCAGAACTCTCATTTGCAGTGCTTTATTTAATTAAAATATACCGATAAAAATAGTCTATTGTATCTCTTAAGGACAAAGGTTTTCTAACAAGTAGGGAAAACTCCCTTTTTCCTAACGTGCTGAACTATTCCGCGCTAGTTGTTCGTATGCTGTTTAAGATACTTACTGATTTGGTTACTTCATTTCTCACTGCACTAGTTGCTTCTCGAGAGATACTTTTGACCAATCTGGACCTGTATGTTCCTTGAAGAGGTCCGTCCATCTTCTTCTGGGTCTGCCTTGCGTCCTTTTTCCTATCCGGGAGTTCCACATGGAGATCTTGTAGGTCGATCTATTGTCTTGCATTCTTGCGACGTGACCGCCCCATTGCCATTTGCTTCTGGTAGCTATTTGTGAAATGTCTGTTGTCTGAGATAACTGATTTATTAACACTATAGGTATTTTGTCCTTCGAAGTTATTCCCAGGATCTTGCATTGCATTTTTCTTTGGCATATTTGAATTTTGTTCTTTTGTTTATCTGTTATTGACCATGTCTGGCACCCATATAGTAATACAGGGTATACACAGGTTTCGAGCGTCTGGAATCTGATTTTCTTAGTTAGTGTTTAGTCTAACAATATAAACTTAAGGGCCCAAAATGTTCTTCAAGTTAATGAGATTCTTCTCTGTACTTCTTTTTCATTTTATCATGGAAATCTGTTGTGCTAGATATGTATATTTGCTCACATGTGTGAGGACCATTCCATCTATTTTTATTGAGGTTTCAGATCCGTTTAAATTAACTGTGTCTTCAGTTTGTTTAGTGACAGCCCTATATTTTTGCTTTGCTCACATAATTGTTCCAGCATAGATTTGTTAGTTGATTGCCTAGCTGTCTTTTATTATCCGTTTCGTTACTTGTTTTTGTTTTTTTTCAAATTCTTGTTTATTATTGCGCATATTTTAAATATTTTAATTTTATTGTTTACATTTCTACCCTTGTTAAAACAAATGTTTCATACCAGATAATTGATTTTATCACTTGCTCTTATGTTTTAAATGACACTACCTTGGGTTACAGCTAAAATTTATAATTCATCTTTTGTACACATCTGATCAGTTTAAATCATTTCATTTGCATTTCTTACCGCCACGGATGGCCGAGGTCGTTATGGCGTGGACTCGTGAGCGGGAGGTCTGGGGTTCCAATCCCGCCAGGACTGTCCTCCCTGACCGAGGTTTTTTCCAGGTTTTCCTCAGTTATCATAAACTGCAAATGTCGGAGAGGTACCTTAAACTTAGGTCTGGAACGATTCCTTACTTAAAAATAAATCCTTTCCCAATATATCATTTCATCTCATGTATCATCAGTGTCCATCGCCTGTGGTGCCTCTGTAGCAAAAACGGGCGTTAAACACTATTCATTCATTTCATTCTTTCTTGCAACAATGGTTTGCAGAACTTCTCTCTCGTTGCCACAGCAGAGCTCCAAAAATGCCTGAAAACAGATGACTCGTTGCTGCTTTTGGATTGAGGAAAGAAGTCTAGGCACACATCTTGCACTAACTTTATTCATGTTAATGTTCATGAATAATTTGAATAACTGTTGTTTTAGAAAGGCCCAACCTTGCTGCTATTTCTATAACTTTGAGCTGCCGGTCTTTCATAATTTCTCCTTCCACAAGAGCGATGTTTTCAGGAATGAGCACCTCCAAGAGTCGACCCGCACGCTCTTCGTCTTCAATGCTTTCTCGACCCATTCGAAACGTTTTTCCCATTCTTTTACGGTAGAATATGAGAGGGATGCTTCCCCATATGCACCGTCCAATCGCTGATTAATTTCATTTGGAGTAAGTCCTTCTTTTGTTAAGAATTTAATAACAACTCGAATCTCTATTTTGAGCATGTCACAATCTTTTACACATAGTCTTCTATATCTGAACAATTGAAGACAGCGAGGCGAAATTATTTACTTAATTTGGTATGACACCAGATAAGGAGTTTGTGAAGGTGATAATCCTTATCGGCGAAGCCGGAAACTTATGGACCTACCCTCGTATATGTGAATACATTAGCGCTAAGTGGAAGACGGGTCTGTAAACCGTCCCTTGCAGCGTCTTCTCGCCTCTTGGACACTGCCTTCTGTCTCTGCATAGAGTTGGACTATGTCAACGTTTCTGCTTGAAGGAACATCTGCTGCTCAATTCCTTTGTGGCTGTGTTTATTTTTGTACTTAGGAGTTTCAGGCAGCTGAGCCATGGAATGATTACTGACAGCAGGATTCGAGCTTTAGTACCATTTTTATAGACAATCCTCGTTCATATAATGCCGCGATAAAATACGCATTTCCTGTTTATAAATTAACTAGAAACTTCTAGAATAATCTTGAATCGAGTTTAAATAAAAATGCTGAATACTAAAGGAAAAGTAGGGCTTAAACCCCCATAGGCAGTTGAATGTGTATATAAAATACATCATTTACTACCTCTAAAGCACTGCCTATTAAAAATAACCGCTTCTTTATCCTAACACACAATATGAATAAATATATCAGTCGTTACACGCACTTGTACGTTTTAATTAATTTATTTATAATGTAATATCTCTTTGAAAGTAAAATGCAACGCACGACCCTGGAAATTACTTCCAGTTTGACTGATGGATAGGTCCTACTAGCTGGACTTCCTCACTTAAGGGGTGAGTTACCCCAGCATTAAGGCAGCCACCACCCTCCCACAACGACAGCGATTCAGGCGGACCTGCCCCCAGGGTACACGCCGTTGGCACTTCCTTGGGACACGTTGCCGCTGTGAGTACTCAATTTCCCGCGAGTTCCGGGACCACTGCCACACCGAGTCCAACCCAATCCGGAACAACTCCCTTGCGGGAGGGGCTTGTTTCAAGTCCGGCCCGGCTTCCTCTAGTAACGTCAGAGGTACCACGGGCACTCAGGGTCCGCAGAGCCCACACCTGGAGCATCTGAAGAGCAACGCCCCCCTTACGGGGGGGACCCCCGGATAGGTTCATGTGATTTATTTATTTATGGACACTCTTTAACATTTCAGGTCATGAGCGTCCCATTCAACTCAGGGTAGAAACGGCCGACAAATTTTGCTCAGAGGCCTCTCTTGCAGGCTTGAGGTTCTTTTTCGTGCCGTAAATGTATGACACGGGACCCACGGCTTTACTTCCTTTCCGAAGGAAGCCATACTTAGGATTTTTACGCCCGAAAAAATCCATCGGTCCTGGCCGGGTTCGCACCCAAAAGTATACAAGACAGACCCAGAAGAAGATAGACAGACCTGTTCAAAGAACATGCAGGTCCAGATTGGTCAAGAGTAGCAAGAGGAAGAGAAAAATGGAAATCTCTGGAGAAGCAACTAGTGAGTAAGAAATGGAGTAATCAAAGAACAAATCAGCCAGTGTGTCTTAATCAGCATACGAACAACTAGCGTGGAATAGCTCACCACGTTAGGAAAAAGCTAGCTTTCCCTACTTGTTAGGAGGCCTATGCTCTTAAGGGACACAATAGACTATCTTTATCTTTATCTTTAACATTTCTTTCGGGAAGTGTAACTGTCATACTGGTGAACAAAGTTAGAACCTAAGATGTTTTCATTAACAAAAAATCGAGATAATAATAAAACTGGTTTTAAAACAGCAAAAGGTTAACAAATAGACTATCGATTAGAAAAGATTTAACACTATTACCCTGAAAGTTGGTGTATCTGTCGGCAGTGCGTATAAAGCCACGCAGCTACTGCATATTGAGTCGGAAACGAAAACCATGGAGGCGCTGAAATAAAATATCCCATTGTCAATATAAATTTTTCAAAAGAATGCATTGTGGCGAGTATATAAATATATTTTCAAATGAACTTAGCATATGTTACGGTGCTTACAGGCACTCCGAGCATCTAAAATGAAACTGAATACTACAATAATTACTATTTAGTGCCATAAATAATGAAAGATTGTGTTTTCGATTTCGTGAAATAATCTCCTTCAGCAGGGGGTGAGGCCGTTATGCAAATACTTCCTGTCTGTGAAATCAATCTTCAACTGCGTAGCGAAATGGAAACGCGATTATTGTATGTTTCTAATCATTTTTATTCTAAAGTTAGAATAGAACGTTTTTCTTAGTTGTAAAAGTTCTACGACAGTGTTTCACCAATTGCTAATCCTTGTCGTGCGTAATGCCTAAATCAGTTTATGAACAGCTTAGATTCGAAACTCAGTATATACTGAAAACATTAAAAAAACATGACAAATTTTAAATGTGACATACGGATATATTATGAGGACATGTGCCCCTTAAATAAAAGCTTAGAAACATAGTTTTCATAAATTTTCTCTCAACAAAATTGAGCAAATAAGGCTGATATAAGATTCACACTTTTATGCACAGAATGCATAGATTGTTTAAAATCAACGGCTAACACCAGTTTTATTGCTTTATCACTTAAATTTGATCAGCTGTAAACCGTTTAGCGGAACCCGAATGTAATTATAATGCACTTTCCAGCTAACAGGGTACGTTGGGCAGTTACCAATGAAGTAGCCAAACCATTGTTTCACAGAGCGTTAATTATTGCCTCTAACGCAATAAAACCAGTATGCCCTTTAATGATGGATAAAGATAGAAAAATATAAAAAAGAACCGCTCTCGCAATAAAACTAATGAAATAATTTTAATGAAGGTGCATTTTAACGTCTAATTCAATAATCGTTTTATTCTCCCTGCAGTCAAATATACATTTTAGAGGTTTTTTTTTTAAACATGAATATTTAATGCAGAGGGAGATGCATACTTGCTGTAATTAAATCCTTTAGGAATCGAGAGATATTTTGGGAATAAACGTTCAGTTTAAAATGTATCTGTCTGATTGTTTTCATTATTCATGTCCTGCGCAATTCAAACCTATGATTGATCAAAAGTCATCTTTGCTCACAAGTAGAGAGCTAATAAAACCATTTTTGCGAAAAAATTTGACGAGCAATAACATCCAGATACAGGGTTTAAATCGAGATATATAATATAGGTATAGCTATTGGTCCTCACTGTTTTTTATTAAATTTCCTACATTTACTGAAACTTTGGTGTATTTCTCGACTTTTTTATACCTCACCAACATAATAAGTTGTCAATATATATTCATACGATCCCACAGTACGAAACTTAAACAGTTGCTATTTTTAACGAAAAATCATGTGTTACGAGTTGTAAGTTTATATTATATTTCTAGGGAACACCTGACAAAAAATTAATTGTTACCAGGACGGTACTAGCATGTACGACTGTAAGGCCCATGCCACAGTTATATTTAGTGTACTTTAAAACTGGTACAATAAAAGGACTTTACTACTACTACTACTACTACTACTACTACTACTACTACTACTACTACTACTACTACTACTACTACTGCTACTACTACTACTACTACTACTACTACTACTACTACTACTACTGCTACTATTACTACTACTGCTGCTACTATTACTACTACTACTAGTACTACTACTCTACTACTGCTACTACTACTCTACTACTCTACTACTACTGCCACTACTACTACTACTACTACTGCTACTACTACTACTACTACTGCTACTACTACTGCTACTACTACTATTACTACTAATACTGCTACTACTAATACTACTACTATTACTACTAATACTACTATTACTACCAGTATTACTAATACTACTACTACTGCTACTACTGCTACTACTGCTACTACTACTATTACTACTACTAGTATTATTATTACTACTACTAGTACTACTGTTACTATTACTACTACTAGTAGTACTATTATTACTACTAGTACTACTACTGCTGCCACTACTACTACTATTATTACTAATAATAATAATAATAATAATAATAATAATAATAATAATAATAATAACACTCTACTACTACTGCTACTACTACTATTACTACTACTATTACTGCTATTACTACTATTATTACTACTAATACTGCTACTACTAATACTACTACTACTATTACTATTCAAATACCAAATCTGTATAATCCTTTGTGTGAAACATTTTTATAAGTGGTCACGAAGAGTTATGAGAATGAAAATAGAAGGAATTCTTTATTGTAACAGAAGGTGAAACGAGGGCTGAAACATTGGTTCACATAATGTCAACACAAAGATTAGAACCAGAAAAAGAACCTCAAATCACACTCTACAGAAAAATATTTCTTGGGTCGCAGCTGTTGGTATTTATTTTGATTTCAAATCATCAACTCAGAAAGTTGCACTTTCATCTTGGAACATTCTGCTGTCTTTGCCTGAAACTTAAAATAACTTCAGGCACGTATGCACTGGAGTTGAGACAGCCGACATATCGGTCCTGGTCAACCATACTTGATTTCTAAACTAAAGATCGCAGGATCGAATCCGGCCAGGAACAATGGATCTTTTCGGGAGTAAAAATCCTAAGTATGGTCTCCTTCGGAAGGGAAGTAAAGTCGTGTGTCCCGTGTCGTTCATTTACGGCACGATAAAGAACCTCAAGTCTGAAAGAAGAGGCCTCTGAGCAAAATTTGTCGGTCGTTTCACGCCCTGAATAGAATGGGATGATGGCCTGAGATGTTAAAGAGCGTCCGTAAATAAATAAATAAAAAAATACAGCCGTCATGAATGGTTGCAAATATAGGTAGCTTCTCTGACAGATATGCAATAGTTATCTGGTGCCTGTGTTGAGAAATGGGTACTGGTAGTTAAATGGTATTTTTGCCTTTCTTTTATTAAAATATTTCCATATAATTAAGGAAATTGCCCATAGAGTGCTTACTTTTCTATCAAAACTTATTCCTTCTTTCAGGTGTCATATATCCGTATTATTATTAATTATTGTCCGTATTAATGAATCGTCCAATTCCCAAAGATTTAAAGTCGAAATTTATCACATATCATCTTCTATTATGATATTATTTTTCATATCATTCTGCGCTTATCTACATAAACTTTTGCTTTCCTTGTGTAAAGCCCATATGTATATTTCCTTCTGCTGTTTTGTGAGATTCCAATGCCAAATCCAAGTGTGAGAAAAACTTTCCGAAAGTATTTAAGTCTTTTAATCACATTATGACTCAATATGACTTTACATGAAAGTACAAGAATCTTTCAAATGAGATCGAGGAATAGTTTTGTTCTCCATAATGGAATTTTATTTCTCAAAATAATTTCCACCAGTATTTAGGCATCTATCCGTTTACTACTTTTTTATACCTTGTTTATAAAAGTATTTCGGCTACTGGTGGCATCACTGCTACATGCCTCAATCACGTCCGTTCGCCACAAACCTGCGCCCTCCTTGGAAGCCGCAAGGAGACAAAGTGACTCCAATGTCTTGAATGTCGATTCAAGAGAGGCCGTTATATCGCATCAGATGTTGCAAACTCAGCCTCGTCAGATGCCAGATTGTGGGTCCCGTTCCAGTGATGTTCGCCTTCATTTATATTTTTCTCCACCCATACGGCTATGAATCTCAATTGGTGAAACACAGGCGGTTCAAAATTGCACCACACTACGCTGCGAGAACTTGGATGTTCCTGTTGCTGTGAATACTATCTTTGCTTCGCTGCTGCGCATCACTTCCTGCGCAAGCAGATTAGCCGAACCTCGGACACTACATCTCTCAAATAGTAATATCAATTAATAAAATAAAATAAAATCTCCAATATTCCATCTCGGCACCTTATTGCCTACACCGGAACGTGTATTTCTAAAATTAATAATTTATACGTAAATTAATTTCCACTGTACACAATCATTTTATAGAACATAAAATATGAAAATAAAATAAAAATAATTATTGCAATTTAACTAAACATAAACTTTAATAGAAAGAAATTTATAACTTAAATTAAAACACTAGATCAATTGAACAATTCATTTATAAATTACAAAATACGGGTACCAGTAAAGTAACGAAAGGTCAGAGTGCTGGTAACCTAGCTAGCTGTAAGATTATATTAATCTCAACATTACCCAACTTGATCACTTAATACAGTAAACATTCACTTTACATATATCTCTTCTCTTCCTATACTACACTTACTATTATAATCATAATTGATACTATTTATTTATACAAATAACCTTGTTCGCTATATCTCTTACTCACTGCTCCTCTCTAATTGTTCAGTCCTTTCGTTTTTTATATGTCTTATTTGATATTTCAATTACAATTAGCACTCAACTTACTCATTAATTACACTGGGCAACAATGAAAATGTTTCGGGCTTAAAAATAGTGAATTTACATGTATTTCCATCTGCTGAATTCCAAAATCACCATAAAAATGATAGATTAGCTCTTGTTTTGAAGATAAAGTGACATTTTATTTTTTAGAGTGAAGATTTTAAATTTGGGGGAATTTTTTTGGGAGTTGGCACACCTGTCAAATAACAAAACACAAATGCTCTTCAGCTGTTTGTAAGTCATAAACATAGATACTGTTGCTGTGACTGTGAATTACATGTAGTTTCTACTCAAATTAATTAAAAATTTCTGGTTCGCGAGTGCTTTTTTAGTGCAAAATTTGTAAAAATGCCACGAAAATGTGTAAATATAGTGAATAACTTTTGTTATATTTGTGGTGAAATAACATTTTCCTCACAGAAACGCAATCTGACGCCTCTTGTAAAGACTACCAAGCCTCTTGTGGACCCAAAAGACGTTCTTCTTCCACCCCTGCATATCAAGCTGGGTTTGATGAAAAACTTTGTCAAAGCTATGAACCGAGAAGGACGGGCCTTTAAGTACATCAGAGAGAAATTTTCGAAATTAAGTGATGCAAAAGTTAAGGAAGGCATTTTTGTCGGACCACAAATAAGAGAACTTGTAAAGGATCCTGCATTTGACCAAGTTTTGGAGGGGAAAGAAAAGGAAGCTTGGGAAGCCTTCAAGGGTGTTGTTCATGGATTTTTAGGCAACAAAAGAGATGACAACTACAAGCATTTGGTGACAGTGCTCCTGCAAAAATACCGTAACCTTGGATGCAACATGTCCCTTAAGATCCATTTTCTCCACTCCCACCTAGACTTTTTCCCTCCTAGTTGTGGAGCTGTTAGTGATGAACATGGGGAGAGATTCCATCAGGACATTTCTGTTATGGAACAAAGATATCAGGGCCGTTGGAATGAAGTAATGCTTGCGGATTACTGTTGGTCTTTGTATAGGGATTCTGCGGAACTCCATCACAAGAGGCAAGCTAAAAGACGACGAAGTCAATAGGCCACCACATGATTCTCTTCAGACACGACTATCTGCGAAGTATTTTTCCAGCAATTTAGAACTCTTAGCATGTAATTACCAGTTAAAAAATAAAATGCACTTTCATTGTTGTTAGCATATTTCATTTTTTAGAGTGAAGATTTTAAATTTGGGGGAATTTTTTTTGGGAGTTGGCACACCTGTCAAATAACAAAACACAAATGCTCTTCAGCTGTTTGTAAGTCATAAACATAGATACTGTTGCTGTGACTGTGAATTACATGTAGTTTCTACTCAAATTAATTAAAAATTTCTGGTTTGCGAGTGCTTTTTTAGTGTAAAATTTGTAAAAATGCCACGAAAATGTGTAAATATGGTGAATAACTTTTGTTATATTTGTGGTGAAATAACATTTTCCTCACAGAAACGCAATCTGACGCCTCTTGTGGACCCAAAAGACGTTCTTCTTCCACCCCTGCATATCAAGCTGGGTTTGATGAAAAACTTTGTCAAAGCTATGAACCGAGAAGGACGGGCCTTTAACTACATCAGAGAGAAATTTTCGAAATTAAGTGATGCAGAAGTTAAGGAAGGCATTTTTGTCGGACCACAAATAAGAGAACTTGTAAAGGATCCTGCATTTGACCAAGTTTTGGAGGGGAAAGAAAAGGAAGCTTGGGAAGCCTTCAAGGGTGTTGTTCATGGATTTTTAGGCAACAAAAGAGATGACAACTACAAGCATTTGGTGACAGTGCTCCTGCAAAAATACCGTAACCTTGGATGCAACATGTCCCTTAAGAACCATTTTCTCCACTCCCACCTAGACTTTTTCCCTCCTAGTTGTGGAGCTGTTAGTGATGAACATGGGGAGAGATTCCATCAGGACATTTCTGTTATGGAACAAAGATATCAGGGCCGTTGGAATGAAGTAATGCTTGCGGATTACTGTTGGTCTTTGTATAGGGATTCTGCGGAACTCCATCACAAGAGGCAAGCTAAAAGACGACGAAGTCAATAGGCCACCACATGATTCTCTTCAGACACGACTATCTGCGAAGTATTTTTCCAGCAATTTAGAACTCTTAGCATGTAATTACCAGTTAAAAAATAAAATGCACTTTCATTGTTGTTAGCATGTATGTAATTAAAATGTATCCTTTTCTCTCAATCCGTTAATATGTAATACTTCCACCTTGTGCATATCATAGAAACTAGAGCTAATAAAAATTTTTCAATTTTATATTTGTTTTTCTCAACCCAAAATTAGTAGGAATTGTCTCATGAAGCGCTCGAAACATTCAAAAATTATTTTTTTTGTTGCCCAGTGTTATTTACATTTATATCATCACATTTTAACTACCATTACCTGCTCCTCGAATCGCTCTACCCCTGTCTCCTCCTTTCCTTGTGGTGCTTACCTCCTCTTCAGTTTTCTTTCTTTTCCCTCTTCTGCAGCGTTTATTATAACGGCTATCACCTCTTCTCTCGGTGTTCTTTATTTTTCAGCGTTTCTGGTTATTATACTATTAGTTATTGTTGTTATAGTCATTGTTATATTATCACCAGCTCCTGCTTTACTCCTCTGTCCTCTGTTCTCTCCCTCCCCTCTCTTCATCTTCTTCTTGACCTTCTTTCTTTTCTCTTACTTTCTTCCCTCATCATTTTCACCATTTCACTCTCTTCTTCCTCATAAATAGGTACTGTATTTACCGAATTTAATCTTGTTGATGTTCTAATCCCATCTCCAGTTTGTATTATAGCTCTTGATATCTCTTCATGTTTCAACTATTCTTCCCATGCAATTCTACTAATTTTTTTAGTCAGTTTCTCAAAATGCTTGTATAAATGTGTTTTCTTAAATAAATAATATTTTTAATCCACTTAAAATTTCCCTTTCATGCTTGGTGTGTTGAAAATGAGGTATACACTCAAAAAAAGACATGTTCTGGTGTCCCTTGCACATTGGAATAGTAACAAAAAGGATAAATGGTTTATTAATTTTGTTCCAGTAGGTTTTATATAGTCCATGACCAGTTAGATAATGTATTACTCCTTTAGTAAGATTTATGTGCTTTGACTTTAATCTCTCATTGACATTATTAAAGTTATTCTTCCCACTTCATATTGGTTCCATTCACGCTGCCAATTTATTTTTGTTGTAATTTTAATACGAGGGCCATCCAGAAAGTAAGTCCCATTCGCGCATGGAGATGCAACCACTTGTCGGATAGGAATGCGCATGCGCAGGAGTAGAGAGGAAGTATGTGGGAATAATGAAGTAAAGTTTCAACCTTTTGACGGCCGTGGTTACCGCGCTGTGCTAGGAGAAAATGGGTGCTCTGATATTGTCTCCCGCCAACTGCGAGGTTCGTGCAGTCATCCGAGGTTTGCTCGCTCAAAAGCAAAGTCCAGCAGAGATCCATCGCCAATTGGTCGAGTGTATGGACACGACATTATGGTAAGACGATGGTGCAGGCAGTTCACTGAAGGACGAACCAATATTCACGACGACGACCGTAGTGGCCGACCGTAGAAGTGTTGGAAAGTGTGCGGCAAGCAATTGAGCAGAACCGGCGCTCTGCCGGTTCAGAACTCTCTTGTCAATTCCCCAGATGTCTCGCTCCCTTGTGCACGAAATTGTCTACCGGAAGCTTGACACAATTGGCGATGGATCTCTGCTGGACTTTGCTTTTGAGCGTGCAAACCTCGGATGACTGCACGAACTTCGCAGTTGGCGGGAGACAATATCAGAGCAGCCATTTTCTCCTAGCACAGCGCGGTAACCACGGCCGTCACAAGGCTGAAATTTTACTGCATTATTGTCACATACTTCCTCTCTATTCCTGCGCATATATATTTGACTGAGTGATTATAACTTCCAACTATTTCTCTTACTTTCTGAAAATTCTCCTTTTTTAGCCAGTAGATAGCACCCGTTAACTTTATTAGATAATCAATGAGCCAGATACCCGTTGTTAAAAGTAGGGCCATGGTCGATGTTGTACTTACTGCGCTGTGTATCTTAACAGTGTTTTCCGCTTGGTTCTTCTTAAGTGATTTTTAGTTCATTCTATAGGCCCATACTCCCGCCTCATGAGCAGTAATTGCTGCATATATACTGATGTGATAAATTGATCTCGTTTTTAGTGTTATTTTGAATTTTGATTGAGTTATCCTTGCGAAGTTAATTGTTTTTCGGATTTTGTTCTTATATATTGAGTATGATTTATGAAATATACTTATCTAAAACTTTTCTCCATGGCGACGTGTTACCAATTTTTGGCAGCCGATTTCCCATTTTCATTTGACTAACTCTCGTACTTAAATCGCCGTGTAAAGACATGTATTTTCTAAATCATCCGTCGAATTGACTGTGGCTTCAATTTCCGCAATTGAAAAATGACTGGAGACAAAGTGTAAAAAATGTCAGCAGGGCACTTTAATTTTGCAAGATTTTTCTTTTTTAAGTCTCTCCAAAGATGGACAAGGCTGTGTTTGGGCGAGGTAGCTTATTGTACTTATCTAGGGGTCCCAAAGTCTGTAGTGAAAAAAATTACGTGCATCTGTGAATCCAAAAAGGATGAGCAACTTAATAGCTCAAGAGAGAGCAGCTCCATGCGATTAGGTTGTAGTTGGACAAGGTGGAGAAGCATCTGATGGAAATAACTCCATGGAATACGAAGCCTATATTACAGTATGATACACTCAGTTTACCAGACCGAGAATCTGCGAACATATACAGTTCACAGTTTGTAGATTTAAATTAACTATCTCTTGTAATAGTTTCAGATTATAAAATAAAACAATAATTTCACATTTACAGAGCAAACTGCAACTGAATAATTTTTCCAAAGTTCCAAAATTACTTCAATTCTATATTCTGTGTCATAACTTACCAAATGCAATCATATTTTATCTTATTAGGTAAAAAAACACCCATAAAATTTCAAAATCTAGCATGAAATGAAAACTTAACATATTCTGCTATTTTCTGATCAGTTATATTTTTAATAAAATTGTACCTACAACACATTACAATTTTTGACTGTTGTACTAAAAAGTTAAGTAAAATGACTTATGTAGTTATTGAACTTTATGACTCAAATATAAGGGCTGTCTATATAATTCTTGGACTAACAATTAATGTGGGAATTTCAACTTGGCAAGAAGTTTGAATTTTGAGAATAAATGGAAGTCAGAGGAAGCCAAATCTGGTGAGTATGGTATAAGATGTGCAGGTGTGTTTTCTTGATAAAAATGATTGCATTCTTTAAAGGGATATTTTCTCATTATTTTTATGTAGTTGCTTTAACTGATATAAATAGTACTTATGTTATGCTTTCTCCTTCTAGAGCTAATAAGTTAGTAAACTACTTTTACTAAAAAAATTCTAAAAGACTGATTAGAGCTGAATAACCGGCTTCCTACATTGTTTTGATTGGTATTTG
The DNA here is from genome assembly GCA_030762175.1 of Metallyticus violacea. Lineage (NCBI taxonomy): Eukaryota > Metazoa > Arthropoda > Insecta > Mantodea > Metallyticidae > Metallyticus > Metallyticus violacea. Next base: position 14,660,689 of record CM060843.1, on the reverse strand, counting down.
GATGTTGGTGTATGATGGCGGATCAGAGTCTCGTAAGCGATAAATCAACGTACAAAATCAATTCTGCAGATGCTAAAATGTTCAAAAAATGTTGCGATATTTTCTTATCGCCCTCTTCTGCAAAGCTTTCTCATGTGCAATTATTAATGTAAAGTATAACCTAGCGTTTCCTTTGAAATGCCTATAGCCTCAGAAGTTTTATGTGCTTAAACTTGTTGGTCAACATCCCGTTTTTGTTCAACAATCTCTGGTGTTGTTGCATCTTCATGTGGAGTATATTCAAGGCTGATATGACCATGTTTAAATACAGCAACAATCTTCAACTATTAAAAATGAAGAAGAAAAGTCCTCATTAACTTGTAAATTTGTTTTGAATTTCCAGATGTATGTACCAAGTTAAAAAATGATAATTGTGTTTCCAATTTTCATTTGAACGCTCATTTGGATCCAGAACTTATGTTTGATTATGTACATTATTTATATACTTTTGTGTTCATGTTTACGTACCTCAATTTAGATTTATATTTAATTGTTCTTATTAATTCTTCTAGATAACATTTGTCCTATTTAGCCCCCCTCATTTATGATAGTAGAATTCTAAAAGTATAAGGTTTGTAAAATTAATAATACTTAGAATCTATTTTTAGCTTTGAAGGATACTAGTCTATAGTTTAGCTTAAAGTCGCTCAATCATTATTTTATTTTTAACTACATTTTGGGAGGGGGCTTTTCTCGTCCTTCATTTTATCTAACTAATTTTATCCCGCGTTTTCTTTAACCTATCATTGTCTAACCTATTCTAATGCTCCATTATTTATTTTGTTCACTTTTTTATCCTTCACTACTTTTGCAGCTCAAACCTGCTGTTTTTTCTGTTATTTTTTATTTTAATTATGTCCTTGTCCCTGTTACTTCTGATAGTCTTGTAAGAGTATCTTTACTTAACTATTTAACTCGTTTTGTTTGTGTACACTTTTGTTTGTACAGAGGGTGCCAAAATGTATACACATTTCAAGTAAAGAAAAAACTGTGTTAACATAACAAAACTGAATTCACACAAACAGAAAATGATGAGCACTAATCATCTTAGACTTTTACAGTTACAACAGTTACTCAAAATGCCCACCATCTGCGTCGATACATTTCTGAGTACGTTGAACTACTGATTGAGCAACGTTTGCGAAAGGGTTCTAAGCGATTGCAGCACATGCCGTTTCAATTTCTTCCCGAAGTGCTGCCAGTGTAGCTGATTTTCTACGGTATACAGCATTCTTAAGAGTTCCCCATAGGTACAAGTACAACGGAGTTAGATCCGGAGAACGGTTCTGTTCTGTACGCATGTCTCCATTGCCTTTGAACTTCAACAACATTCTTGGTTTTCCAATATTATTGGAAAATTGCTTTCCACTGTTCAAACGATAATCTTGACTCATTTTGTTGTAGCAACGCTAGCATAACGTAATGGGAGTCACATCTGTTTACACAACATCATACGATAAACTTGGCTTCATTTGTTCAATGTTGATTTACCTGTCACGTAGCAACGCTATCATAATGTATGTGAGTCACATATGTTTACAGATTATCATACTACACATTACTGTTGTTTTTCGGTACAACTTTGAAATATATTAAATAGATATCTATTGTAAAAGTGTGTATACATTTTTGGCACCCTCGGTATTATCTGGACACAAAATGAATATGGCGGGAGCAGGGACGAAACGCATATTAAGTATGCAAGATTGATCTTACCCAAAATTAGTGTGTAGTCTTTATGTATTTAATTTTTTCTGAGAATTAAAATATTGTCTTGTTTGAACTATTGACCTGGAAGTATAAACAGATCACCGATAATACGGTCAAACGCTCAGTCTGCCTTGCATATGCATAGTAGTGCCTTTTTACGTCACTGTCATGAATAAACGAAGTTCTTTCAAGACACATTCTGTGCTGTGTAGGCTAGCCTCGTCTCCGCCATAGGTTTGGATTATATCTGCCACTTGTTTTGGATTATATCTGCTTTCTTCTGGAATTTTGTAGAATCTAAATCCTAATAGAAGGACTGGAGATGCAGAAGTTATCAATTTAAAACACAGTATTTGCTATTTTTGTTTTATTTAGGTGATATGAAGTAATTGTTTTATTTTAGTAGTCAAACCAGAGTATGTGGGACTATGGGCCTTGTATTAGATTGCTAGCGCTTCAATGATAAGTATTTTCCCACTGTTTCTACGTAACTGTTCCGAGTGAGGTGCAATGGTGCGGCATATTACAAGAATAATGGGGAAAGGGCAGGAAAAAGTTTCGTAAAATATAATTTAATTTTATTTATATTACTGATAATCACATGCCATAATTTGGAGCAGAAAACACGTTATAATAATATTACAGTCCTTTTGATTATTTTTAACATAAAGTACATGTTCTATTAATTTTGACGTCTGCCCTGTACAAAAGCATGCGATTTTAAAATATCTGCTTGGACATTTATTTATAATGTGATTAATCATATTGTATGCGTTAGTATTGTTATTGCATGATGTTATAAATATTCTATTTTACCTTTAAAAATATGTAGCAAAAATGATAAAAAATACAAATTGTAATGGGATGCGTCTGCAGAATCCGCTGACTCCTATCTAAACTCCAATCTTACATTGCGGAGTTACTCGCTCTTATTCTGAGCATTAGAAGAACTAGATTTTCTGTTATAAAGATCACCAAACGATGAATGAAATTATATGCGAAAGAAAGAAAGAAAAACTATAATTTCAATCCGAGAGGGAAGCAGTGTTTACTATGCTGTGAGTGAAAAACGTTTATAATAATGCTTGTAACTGGAGCTTTAAACCGAATTTCCAGCCACTAGAAAAAGAGGGATCTTCCTTACATTCGAAAGCCATCTGGCTCTACTTCCAGTAATCATTCGTCGTAATACACAATCTATCATAAACACTATAAGGTTGCTCGCTAACCAGCGGCACATCCCAAATAATCCATGAGCTTGGGACCAGTTCCACCGGGACTAACCCACCCCTCAATTTCTCTGTGGAAGAGGCTCGGAAATCCGGCCGGTCCATCTCCTCTGACGTCAGAGGTATGATAAACAACCAGGACCGCAGAACTCGCATCAAGGCATACAAAGCACGCTAAAGAATTAATTTCTCACTCATTCAGCCTGTAAAATACATGTCACATTTCCCTTGTGCAATGCGCCTATTGGTAAACAATTTTGTGAAGCTTTAGTCTATGCATGGGCGAGTATTTGAAAGGAATATTCCCAATCGGAGCCTTTTCCTCTATAATTAGTGTCATTTCACAAAATAAGTGCGCATGAATCACACGCTTCTGTTTCATTTAGGCAGAACTTTAAAGAGATCATAGTTTATCTCAGAAAAGCTCATTTACATTTAGCCAAATTGCAATTTGGGGGGGGGGGGAGAAAAAAAACCTGTGAAGGATATATTTTTCTAGCTGATAATATTTTATTCATGAGTAACTAAATTAAAGCTTTCTAATTGCATTGGTCTTTTCAATTAAAATATAGTGAACATTTTCTTAATAATTAGAAAATAAACAACTAATGCTCCTCGTTCGAAGAGAAAGAAAAATAGATCATATGAAATCCTATTAAACTATTAATTGTTATACCAAAAGCCCTGATATATTTTTAAAATCCAAAAATCCAAGCACTGTAGGCACACGCTGCAAGAAAATCTTTCAACAGGATTTTTGTTATAGTATGTAAAGTATTCAATTTAATCACAAGTCTCGAAAATTAAGGGAAAAGATAGTCAAATTAGAAATGAAATGCCACGCCTCCGGCACAGTTGTGTAGAAGTAATATTCTATCATCAGCGTAATTTTGCAAGTTGTTAACCCATAGTACTGTTGTATTGAAAAGCAATAAAAGTATAAATTACTGTTTTCAGAAACTTCACATTAAAGGTTTTCCGAAGAGGTCGAATACTTGCAACATTTTTTTTAAAAAAAGTGAGCAAATAGTGTAAAACTGAGTCGTTGGAAAATGTATTAATTATAAAGATACATGCTTTATTTCGTTTACTGCAATTATTCATGTTTTGATATTTAGAGCCTGGATTTATGACAAAAGCCGGTTTTATTGCTGATATATTCGTGAACTATCAATCATGTATTTTTGGATATTTTTGTATGTTCTGGCTATTCTGTCCATTTGTGCTTTTTGTGCACTTTATTTTTGCAATTTTCCCATATTATATTTAATACTTTATTGGCGAGAATAAGAAACTGGTTGATATATTAAGTTCACCTGTTGTAAAGAATGTTTTGCAGTGGATTTAATTTATAAAGGAAATGCTCTATGGCTATCAATGAGTTATCACTCCAAGGAAGTCTGTCCTGGTGGTGTAGTGGTAACCATGCTTGCCTCCTTAACCAAGATCGCGGGTTCAAACCCGCCCAAGATTGGTGCATTTTTTCGGAGCGTAAAAATCCTAAGTACGGCTTCCTTCGGAAGGGAAATAAAGCCGTGGGTCCCATGTCGTACATTTACGGCACGAAAAAGAACCTCAAGCCTGAAAAAAAGAGGCCTCTGAGCCAAAGTTGTCGGCCGTTTCACGCCCTAAATTGAATGGAACACTGATGACCTGAAATGTTAAAGAGCGTCCATAAATAAAACAAATATATGAAATTAATCCCTCCAAGGAAGAACTTTACACAAAAGTTAAGTCAGATAAGTACATAGCTACAGTTTTATTGTTTCGTTTTCATTGTAGGCAAACGATGTTCGTTTATGGGCTGCCGATCCCAATTTGCATTATAAACCTGTAAAGATTTTCACTGCAGTTACAGTACGATACGGTTACAAATACTGTAAACAGCGACAATGACATGATAAAGGATATCTTTTAAATGCAATAGCCAGTGATGAAAATCAGACTATTACACATAATTAGCCATGGTACATTTTTACTGCTATTCTGACTTGTAATATTACTGTCTTCAAAACCGCTGCGAGTGGCCGAAGTCGTTAAGGGGCTATCTCGTGAGCGGGAGATCTGGGGTTCGAATCCTGCCAGGACCGTCCTCGCTGACTGAGGTCATTTCCAGGTTTTCCTCTGTTCTCATAACTGGCAAATGCCGGGGAGGTACCCTAAACTTAGGCCTGGAACATTTCCTTCCTTAAAAAATCCTTTCCTAATATGTCGTTTCTTCTCATGTATCATCAGTATCACCGCCTGTGGTGCCTCAGTAGTAAAAACGGGCGTTAAACACCATTCAACTACCTTCAAATTGCCGGCAATTCATTCTTTGTTAAACTCAATATGACAATGCCTCCCCTTTCATATTCTGTTCTTTGTTAATAGAAAACTATTGAGGAGAAGTCAGTTTTTTTAGTAAATGTCTTGTGCGTTTTTGTGATTTTTCTTTGCAGATAACATTGCTGTTTAAAAAGTATAAAAATCATTATTTAATTTCTTTCGCACAGTAAAAATAGAATTATATATAGCTTCAGGTAACTAACAATTTAAAACAAAACATTTTTGTACATAAAATTATCATGAATTTCAATTAAAATTTATTTACCAGTAACAGTGTCATCTACTGTATTACATATAACGTGTCTCCGTTTGCCTGACAGCATTTTTGTCAAATTTATTAAGAAAAAATTTATTTTAGCCCTCAAAGAAATAATGCTTAGTAAAATATATACACATAAAACATTAAAGCCCCAGTTATTTTCAAAACTGTTCGTATATATCACATTTTCAGCTTGCTAAACACAATTACTGTTTCCTGCAAGCACTTTGTTGAGATTCTTGTGTTTCAAAACAAACATGATTTGAGCTAGATTTCAATGTAAACAACCACGCTTCAGAAACTTGATATGGTGAATACAGCTGCTAGTTCAGAACTTCTGCAGGAGAACCGGGGAACTGGAAGAGGTAACGAGGTGTCCAAACAGACGGATGGCGTGAGTTATTTACACAGCAAAATTAACTGGTTGCCGCCGCTATCCTAACGCCTTCATGGCGAAGACTTGAAGTGAACCGCAATTACTTATCTCCATACAGCTGTTGTAATGAGAGAGGACTTCATTTAACACGTCCAGGAATGTGTGTTTAAGTATTATATGTATTTTTTATCATTGGAAATAATCTCACATCCGAACGATATCCTAATATAAGACAGAGAAAACAAATACGGAACGTTACATCTTTCCCTAGAGTTAAGCTTTTTAATTTCTACCCATTCGGTAATTTTAATAAATACTATAATTGGTGGTAAATTTGGCAATATTGGCAGGCAGAAAAAGGAGTTTAATTCAGAAGTCGACCTCTGATGTTTTTCTGATCTCTGCAGAGGCTCCGTACGTTTGATAGATTTGTAGACACCTGTTGTTTTGGTTTATTTACGGACGCTCTTTAACATTTCAGGTCAGTAGCCTCCCATTCAATTCAGGGTGTGAAACGGCCGACAAATTTTGCACAGAGGCCTCTTTTTTCAGGCTTGAGATTATTTTTCGCGCCATAAATGTACGACACGGGACTCACGGCTTTACTTCCCTTCTGAAGAAAACCATACGCCCGAAAATATCCATCGATCCTGGCCGAGTTTAAACTCTCGATCTTGGATTTAGAAAGCAAGTATATTACCACTACACCACCAGGACCGACTGTAGACACAGTGTGTTCTTAAGAAGAGTATACAGCAGCCTTCAATATAGGATATTAAAGGCAATTTAAAATTTTCACTCAAAAATTAATAGTAAAATGAAAGAGGATTAAACCCTATATAAGAATGGCTTCAAAACTTTTTGCTGATCGAAAGAAACTAATAGTTAATAATCCATAAAAAAGTAACATCAGAATTCAACGTTATAAAAATCTACAACATTTATGGACTAATCACACATTGCACTCTATTGTAATAGCAAGTAAAATATTAATAACATATTTGCGATTCTATTTTTACCCTAGTCTAACGTCAGTGATTTATTATATCCATATGTTTCTGGCCATAATAAACTATAAATTAATAACATAGATATTTTTATCTGAGCTGATGTTTTCCTGCTAGGGGTAGAACTGTCTATAAAATGCCTGAACTTTAATTTAATATTCCTTTTATTGTATCTTTACTATATTGTAACTATGTATTGAAATTTATTTTAATAGTTGATAAAAAGATTACGCTTTGCATTACAATTTGTTTCAATTTATTGTAATAACGAAAAAATTAAATGATTTCAGTAAATAAACAGAAACAAGATAACTTACAATGCTTTTCTTTAGACCGCTCTGATATTGTGTTCATTATATATCTTTGTAAAAAGAAATACAACAGAAGCAAATGCAACTTTTAGTGAAGCCGTATTATTGATGCCAAAAGAAACATAAGTATTATTTGTAAGCGAGTTGTGTGACAACATAAAACGTGGAATAAACCGAGACTTGAAGCACGGTTAGGTGAAAAACAAACTAATACATTGTGCTGAATGCTTTTACCAACACACTCTTGTATTGCCTCTAATCTTTATGTACTACTGGTTTACTATAATATATGAAACAGTTCCTACAGATCTCCCTACTAATATAACCGCCACGGGTGGCCGAGGTCGTTAAGGCACGGACTCATGAGCGGGAGATCTGGGTTCGAATACCGCCAGGACCGTCCTCCAGGTTTTTTCCAGGTTTTCCCCAGTCCTCATAAATGGCAAATGCCGGGGAGGTACCCTAAGCTTAGGCCTGGAACGATTCCTTCCTTAAAAAGAAATCCTTTCCCAATATATCATTTCATCTCATGTATCATCAGTGTCCATCGCCTGTGGTGCCTCTGTAGCAAAAATGGGCGTTAAACACTATTCATTCATTCCCTACTAATATATATATAATATAAAAATAAAGTAACAATGTAACAAATTAACCGTAATTATAATAGAACAAAAGGATAAAACACTAAGAAAAAGTCACACTTGAGATCGCTATATTTCGAACTCGTAGAGCTCTTCCACGGCAAGAAGACATGTGTGTGTGTGTTTCATGAGATGTAACTTTAATGTGTTATTTGTATGTAATCAAAAGGGAAAGTTCTCTGGTGTAACTGTCTACAGTAGCCCAGTCAGAAACGGGATAAAGGAAAAAGAACCAGTGCATTGCACTTCTTAAAAGAACTTCCGTTGGCGAGAGTTAATAAGGCCAAAATCTGTTAAGTACGTTAACGGGAATAATTTGCCAGCTATTAGTATGTTTATCTTTAAAGCAATCAATGTGGATTAATATTTTAAATTTTCAAATAGTAGCGGGAGGCATGTGTTGGCAGGTGAATTTGCCAGCCAATAGTGAATGTGTACATGTGGCGTAAAATTTGTGCGTGCTCGTGTGACCCCCGTGGGCTTAGTAAAGCCAACGTTTAGTTAATTATAATTGGGTATATAAGAAAGCCTTTGCTCGGCTGGGGCACGCTTCCAGAAACTCAGTTTTAAGTCTACTCTCGGCCGAGGTACTTGAAGTTCTACATTTTGCTGAGGCACTCATCTGTAAGTTTTACACGCAGCAAGACATACCCAGTTATAAGTTCCACACTCCGTTTAAGTTTGCTCTGCTAAAGCATCAGTTTTAGATCAGTTCATCAGCTCGTTAGTTTAGCAGTTCATTTCAAATCAGATAGACAGATTATTCTTGGTAATCGCGTCAGCTAAATTTACATTTGAAGTAGTAAAACCTATCGTACGCAGAACACTAGAGAACGCGAAAGATCTTGCGAATAATAAATTACCATATATATTATGTCATCGCGTGGTTATTTTCACAGTCGATATCCTCTCCCAGTCTTTTTGGGCACGAGTCACAAACTAGATAAGCAAAATCCTGAGATATTGTTGCCGTGAAGCTAGGCAACAACACCGAAGCGATCATTAATCAATCGACGAAACCGCTTCAAAATTGGGATCACCAACTTGGGGAGCTAGATCACAAGGGAGGTTAGTTGATCTTTTTACAATGTATACTGTACCAACTAATGCAATATTATTAGCTTACTATATTGCATTTTAGATTTTTACTGTACTGTTTTCAGTTCATGCTTTTGCACACCCAGTTTATTCATTATAATTTTATTTAAGTTTTTTTCACTAACACATACTATCTTTGAAATAAAGAATTAGATTTGAAAAGTTAGACTCACGGCCGGAATTCAAATCACAAATATTCAGCCTTCTGAGCTGACGCTCTACAACTGAGCTACCGTGTCCTTCAAGCACGGAACCACGTACCTCTCTCATTCGATCCTATATATCCCGGAGGCCTCCCTAAGATTTTTCTACTGTGACAGATTACTTCCTTAAGAGGTGACTGATAATGCTACGAGTACTTATGCATCAGTTTTCTACCGATGGGTGAGAAAGGGGTAACGTCCTATTGTAATATGCGAATAATTTTCTTAATAATTGGTACATTTTAGTTAAACAAATTTTGTTGTAGAATTTAACATGGTAGAAATACTATGCAGTGAGACTTAAAGCTTCATATATGCACCGGCATTCTGCATTATTGCTTGTAACCTATGGAGATATTTTCGACTGACTTGAGCAGGTACTCCTGTAGTATGTTAGTGAGGATATGCCGAATGCGATGCGCCAGTTTTTGGTTTGGTGCGGTACACTTCTTCCTTCGTCCAACCCCACAGGAAAGTGTCACATGGAGTGAGGTTGGGCCTTGGCGACCCAACCAACGTCCTGAAAAATGTTGGTCAAACCATCCCCGTACGTTGAGTGCAAAATGAGGTGGGGCCCCATGTTGCATGAAAACGAGTTAATTGATGTTTTCATATTCTATCACTGTAAAGAAAACATGTATTAAATGACATAAAATATTAATATATACAAACGTTATATGCATATTATAATATGGGGAGTTACTTCTCACTCACGTGTAGGTAACCACCAGGTATACCTACGTAGCAGTTAATTTATAAACGAAAAAAATTTTGTTTCATACTTTCCGTGTGAACATAAGTTGCAGGTGCTTGGGGCACACGTTAGCTGAGTGGATAGGGAATCATCTCGGAAGACTTTAGATCCGTTGTTCGATTTCTGGACTGACCCGATTTTATTTTAGTCGGATTTTTCATTTCCAGCTAGTGTGAAAGAAAATGCTCCATGTATAAATTAACCTCTATATATTGGATGAAGTTTTTCCCTCGTGGGACAGATCCATGCCTAACGGCCGGTCGGTCGGTTCAAGCTGGTACCTGGGTGAACGGGAGTCAGAAAGTTCGGAGCTACGACTGTCGCGTAAGTTATTACTAACATTTAAAACACTTCAAAGGTACATTTACTCACCATTATCAAGCAAGAATCTGCTGTAACACATTTCTGGCATCAGTTTATGAAGTTAACCGTCACCTGCTGCAGTTCCCGCTGAGAAATGAAAGATATTTCTTCACGAATGTTAATTTTCAGTTCATCTAATGTGTGGATTGTTTTGTACACTTTTCCATTTTATGAAAATTAGTGTGGGACATGTCCTAATCTCTTTTCATTTGGAATCTCTTATATACACCTGATAATTATCCAAAGTTGCAGATTGCATATAGCAGTTGCAGAATGAATGGATGGTGTTTAACTCCCGATTTTGCTGCACCACAGGACACTGATAATACATGAGATGAAATGATAAATTGGGAAAGGATTTATTTTTAAGGAAGGAAGCATTCCAGGCCTAAATTTAGAGTACCTTCCGGGCATTTGCCATTTATGAGGACTGAGGAAAACCTGGAAAAAAACCACAGTCAGGGAGGACGGTCCTGACGGAATCAAACCCCAGCTCACAAATCCGCACCCTAACGGCCTTGGCCATCCATAGTTGTAGCAGTTGCAGAGGGATGAGTTAACATGTGTAAAATTATGCTTGTAAGTATAAATAAAAAAATAAGTAAGTAAGTAATATTCATTGAAAGGATGTTCATGAATTATTTTTCTATTAAAACTGCATTTATAAAATGATCTGTTTGTACGAACCACTGTTCCTGTTATGAATGGGTGAAAACCTTTTAGGAAGATATTTTATAAAATTTAAAATAAAAATTACAATACTAACATAATCATATTGATTCCTTAAGGATTTACTAAATTTATATTAGTTATAAATGTCTGGTTATTTCGATTTGATAGTACAAAATTGAAATCACAGACTGATCTTTTAATTTAAGTTCATGTTTTTAGAAATATTTACCCCATTTAAAAACCGCAGAAAAATGAAACAGGAATTTCGGAATATATCGATTGAAAAATTGCAAAACATAAAAAATTGTATACACTTTTGAAGATGAGTGGATAAAGAAACAGACTGCAGAAATTGCAAAGCGGAAACAGCTCTGTTTCAATGATGTCCTAAATTTATATTAGTTATAAATGTTATAAATGTCTGGTTATTTCGATTTGATAGTACAAAATTGAAATCACAGACTGATCTTTTAATTTAAGTTCATGTTTTTAGAAATATTTACCCCATTTAAAAACCGCAGAAAAATGAAACAGGAATTTCGGAATATATCGATTGAAAAATTGCAAAACATAAAAAATTGTATACACTTTTGAAGATGAGTGGATAAAGAAACAGACTGCAGAAATTGCAAAGCGGAAACAGCTCTGTTTCAATGATGTCTATACTATAGAACTTTTTGTGAGAGTGAGTGTACAAGAAAAGGGTAGAATCACGTACAGGCGCTGATTATTTATAGGAAGACGACTCAAAGTACTTAAGGAAGAGAAATCCTTCACAAGGATGAAAATGGAATAGCAATGAGAAAATTTATCATTTTTCAACTAATAATGTCATGTTTCCCTTAAGTCTGAAATCACAAGAAGCGAACACAAACTTGACTACTGTAATGGAATAGCTGCAGCGGGTAACCTTACTAATACAATAAAAAAAGCAGTCAGCTTCATGGTCCGCTTGAGTTACATCTATTGATTAGATATTTGAATTTCTGACATTTGTGCTCAAAGCTGTTTAGAAGCAAAAACCATGATAGCATCCTTATTTCAAACCAAAAAAGATAAATAACTATAACAATTATAGAGAAATAAGTGTATTGAACGCTGGGTATAGGAGGTATTAAAAAGCATTGTGCAAGGATGAATCAAGTGAAACACGACTATGTAGATCTTGAGCAGGCCATGTGTATCCCTTTCAAACACTCATAGGATTGGATCATTAGGGGCAAAGGAGCATACCTCGGTACTTCTTACTCAACGGCTGGTCATTCGCCGTCGCCTATGAACTTCAGGGAGGAAGATATCGGACGTAGACTGGATCAATAACATTGTTTGCATATCGAACACTCAAACGCCGGTGAAGCCCCCGCAAGGGAGATCGAGCCACTCAGAAAATCCGCTTCCATACCAGACGTCGGGGTTAAAAACCTTTACAAAGCGCAAGCCTCCGCCATACCGCACAAAGCCCACCTTACCGTGAGCTAAAACAGAATCAGTGAAATGAATTATATGAAATGTGGTAGCGGAACATTAGTGAAATGTAAAGAAGCCTAATAGACCACGAAAAATTCCGACCGACAAACGCTGATTAGAAATAGAAGAGATTTCGATCTATTAACGCATTTAGTCTTTACTGACTATGTCGGAACTTTGATAAAGTAGATAAATCTATTTTAGAAAAATGGGGGTTTGCGCATCATTTGATCAACTATCTATATGGGAATACTATTGTCGCGTCACTATTTATCTGTCCATTGCCTAAAACCTATTATATTAAATTTAATGTGCACTCGCGTATTATCTAAACATTAACAGGCGTGACATTAGGGGATGTAGTCAGTGTTTAATCATTTTAATTTGTCACATCCTTGTACTAAAAATTAACTGGAAGCAATTTTAACTTATAGTTGTTAGAAATGAAATTATAGAGTTCCTTTCACGTTAAAAGCTAGTTTATTAATACTTGATTTACATCTTTGATCATAATAACATACCTCTGGACTATAGATGGCACTGAGGAGAATCTGTCTCGAACTGTTCGGTTTCATATCCATCGAAGAAAGAAGGGATATCGCTTAACTTTTACAGCTAATGCTTCATTTTTTTTTTTTTTCACGCATGCGCTTATGGTCCCTTTTCAATTCAAAAGATCCTTTTCGGGTATATTTCTATGCCTGCTGTGTTAGCAATATAAAATGCACTTTCAAAACTTACCATTTCAAAGTCCCCATGTAATACTGTAATATTTTTGAATATAGAATGTATAATTAGTAATAAAGTTGTTAAAATAGACAAAGATGACATACTTGGATGATGTCCTGCTCTAATTGAACAAAGGAACATATCTAGGAATTTATTTAGGATAAGATGCTATATATATATATATAGCATCTTATATGAAATACATTATAGCAAGAAACTAAATATTGCATTTTTTCCTTAGTGTTTCAGCAAAATAGATTTGAAAGTTGGTGAAAAGGAATATTGCAGCATAGAGTATCATCGTCACAAGGGTTTGAAAAACTGATTATATATAGGAATTTGAATATCGTGATTTTGTGGCGTTTCAGCTTTATTTTTATCGATTAATTTCATAATTTTAAATGTTGTTCAGTATTACAAGGTCCTTATGAAAATCCATGGTTTTTAAACTTTTTATATGACAAAATTTACAAAATATAGTGAAATACTGGAATCTAAATTCTTCAACATATACGAGCAACTTACACGTGTTTATTTTTGCCATGACTGATAACTTTGTGAACTGTTTAGCGATGGCTAAATGACACATTGGTTTATGGTGTCAGTCAGGCCGGACTGCTTGATGTACTATAATCGTAAATATCCTTTTAGTGGCCACGTAATTAACAGTTAATGGTGTATGACCTTTTACAAAGTAATAATAATAATAATAATAATAATAATAATAATAATAATATAAAATTTACGTATTGCAGCATTAAAGGATTAGATACGAGTTTAACTAGATCGGGCCTATAAAAATACGCGTTTTTGGTAACGGAACTCTGTTCTGATAGGATTTGTTCTGAAATTAATGCAGCGTGTGTTGTGTTTAATTTCGCAATCCTTTTAATACAGAGAACGGCACGTTGCAGCACCCAGGTAAATAACAATCTAAAATTTGTGATTATCGTCTTTCTATTTTCATTAGTTTAGCATATTTTATATTTTCTTTGTTTTAAAGTACAGATAATCCATGGACTTGCTCCAAAGTTCTCGCAAGGTTGGCAATAGCGAATCAACCAACTCCCGTTTCATTAGTACGCTAATACGGTTAATGGCCGTTTAGAAGTTTCGTAGCTTCCTGACGGGAAAGAGAGGACTGCTGCTCTATAATGACGAGATATGTAATCTGACAGAAGTTAAAGTAGCTCGCAAATTTCCAGTTTATATTTCTGGCACATTCAGATACGGTCTGTCGGCAGTTAAATATTTTTACATATATGAAATACTGTTTTTCAAAAAGTAAATAATATTTATACATTATGTAACACATTTTTGTTCATTCTCAATAATTGAAAATTTATGTGTTCAGCCCTATTTATTAGTTTATTTAAAACTATTACAAAATATATAGGCATAATGCTATATCTTTGAAACTAGCTCATATTCAATCCAAACCAATTAACTATCATGATTGTTATTTTCATCTATAGACATAATAAACCAGAAAAGAAGAAAATTGTAAAGCAAAGCTACGAAATGGATTATAAATATAATTTTGTATTTTTTCAAAGAATGACAGGGTTTCAATATTTATCTACCAATGACAAATGATAATATTTTGCATCTGAACATCCTTAGGTTTTTACTAGGGTTCTTTATTGTTTCATTATACAATAATAATAATAATAATAATAATAATAATAATAATAATCTGAAATGCTCCAGCCCCGTACCTTGTTTCCTACACCGGGACAAGTGTTGCAAACTCTTGCACTTTATTTCTAAATTACCAAATTACATTCTCACATTATTATTTTCCAGATGATACTTATACCTAGGTTACAATTAGAAATTTACTAAAATAATAAATTTTATAAAAAAACTACATTTTCCTTTAACTACTTCCTAATTGCTGGAAATCAGCAATATTCCAGTAATTGGAAACCAGCTGCTACTTCTACTATTTCCACTTAATCTTTAACTATAAACTATTATTCACCGGTATCCGGTATAAACTGTACTGGTGGCCAGTACATTTCTTACATACTTTTACTTTACTACTGTCTATATTTGTATAAAACTATATATTATATATCCATTGATCGTATATATTTCTTATCATATCATCTTTCTATATTATATCATCTTTATGAATATATTCATGTACATTTCATATTTATATCTTATATTCCCCAATTTTTTCAACACTAATTATATTCTTTGTTTGCGAATCTAATTGACATTTATCACAACAACATTTACCTTACCAATTCATTACTTTGACATCGTTAACAATGGTAATAATAATATCACATTAGTATTGATTATAGTTATAATAGTTATAACAAATTTTATTATATTTTACTTTACTTCTTTATCTTTACCTGTTTCTTCACTCTTTCGCCATACGCTTTTTCCACAATCATTTTACCATCCTCTCATTCTATATACACAATACTGTTTTATATCCTATAAAAAGTTCCCTTTCGCTACTCCACTATACTTTATATTTTACTGTTGCGTTTTTTTATTTATTATTTCATTGTATAGTGAAGGTACAGTGATAGCATTTTAAATGTCTCGCAACTTGGATTAGTTGATCATTGGACCTGTCACCTCCAACCGCTGAGATTCGCCACGCGACACGCGTAGGGCCAGTCTTTCTTCCAGTCATTTGCAAGCAGAATTTCTACAGAGTCGGATAGTTGTGTTGTGTAGTTGAGAGTGAGTTTTCACTAAATAATGCAGTAGTGTGGTGAGACATTCCCCTTCAAGACAACAGAAAGGTATGAAACAGGCAACAGCCCGCTTCCAACACATTAAACTATATTAAAATTAGTACAGTCATTTAATAAAACATTCTCTGTGACTTCGGGAAAAAGCTGAAAACTTCTCATTAGTCCATGATGGGAATGTGCCGTATATTTGGTCCCATAATAATTCGTCCTGGTTATGGCTATCTCGATCTGCAGATCTTACGTTTTGTGCCTTTTATCTTTAAGTTCCTTATCTCAAATTGATATATTTGACCTTCTCCGCCATCCCTGAAAGTTTGTATCATGAGCTCGGAAACACTATTGTGAAAATAATTGTTTTTGGAAATGGTCAGACGGATTACACTTAATTCATATTTTGAATTATTTTAACATTTTAATTTGCAGCGTTCTCGAAGGGTAAACAAAATTGGCCAACCTTCTAATGCTGTAGATCTGTTGGCTTACTTACGGACAAACACAGAAAATTATTTACTATAATTTAGTTCTCAATGTGAATATTATTTTTATTTTTCAATGTAATTCTCCGCAAGGTTAATGGATTTCTTCCAGTGATTCTCCAATGCTATTATTCCGTCACTGAAATAGTTTTCCGAAAGGTCGAGGAGCTAGAGGAGTATCTCTAGATTTGATGAAAACGCTGATCAGCAAGGAAATTTTTGAGCTAGAAGTCAGAGGGGGTGAAATCTGTGGGGTAAAGAGGATGCCGCAGTAATTCATCCTTCAACTCTCTCAATTTTTTCAGTTCTAAATCTTTTTTTGAGCAAATCGAATTCTGCGATAATTTTCTTATAAAAATGCGGTCTTTTTCTACGTATTTTTTTTTATCAAATTGGTTTGTTATTTTGACTTTGACCTACTGAAGACAATGTAGTAAGAAATTTTCTTTGGCGTATCAGAAGATTGATGAAACCGACTTTGTCTTCTTAGGCTTCAAACCACAAGCTTCTGTGCACTGTGTTTTACTTCTGTTTTGATGATGATGTATGATGGTGGAGCAACTATAATTATTGCTGCGCCCCAAGGAATTAAAATCTTTAGATGACTTGCCACGATTTACGGATCCAAAATAATTTATAGAGTATCTTCACTTTGGGCCTTAGGATTTGTTTTTCCATTCAGTCTCATACATTTATAAACTGACGAACAAAACATTGTGATATTTTCTTACGAATTCATGTTAAATAAATCCTACACATTTCTTAGAAATACCTATAGTCTCATGAATTTCACGCGATTTAACTCGCCGGTACTCCAATACCATATCATATATTATTCGGTTAATTCTGCTGCTGGTCTTTTTGGACAAGTTTCAAATGGGTCATCTTCAAGGCTGGTGCGCCCATGTTCAATTCAGCAGCCATTTTCAAGCGTATAAAATGAAGAAGAAGAGTACCCATAACTATTTGTAGGTTTTATATACATTTTGGGGGGGGGGGATTAAACCATCTTTTAAGTATATCACTGCGCGACATTCAATTTTATCCGAGTACCCACACTACTGCTTTAGAAACTTATATTAAATAAACTATTTGAAACAATGAGCTGATTTCAAGAATGCTACGAGTAGATGTACAACATATAGAATAATTATCTTGCCAACTGCATGGTAGCCTATGGTCGAGTTCGAAATATTTTTACTACCCTCGTAAGAACACATAAGCTTTAAAAACTATAGTTGCATACAGTATTGGAATGTGTACATTATTAAAGCCCATTTAATCCTACCTAATGCTACAATTATTAATATATCAGCAATATTATCCATGAAATGAGAGGAGTATGCTAATGGGTAAACTATACCAATAAATTTCAATTAATTTGTTGGAATGTGTTGTTGTTTATAACAGTTATGAATACCGGGTGTAACAATAAGGCACGGCCAAACTTTCAGGACACGTAGAAGAAGAAAATATGTTATATGGACATGGGTCCGGAAACGCTTTATTTCCATGCTATCACTCATTTCTACAACTCTTCATGGTACATTAATCATGGGAAACACACAGGAACAGAACGTACCAGCATATCACATGAAACTCTTTCATGCTGAAATGTTCAAAATGCCCTCCGCCAGCCGCCGTCGCATTGAATTCCGAATGCATTGATGTATCCCTGGAGAACTGCGAATTGATTCGCAGCCTTCCACAATACGAGCACGAAGACTCTCTGCTCTTGTACCGGGGGGTTCGATACGCAAGAGCTTTCAAATGCCCCCATAAATAACAATGAAGTGAGTCACATGTAAATAATACATTCGTTCAAAGAACACAAACCCTGGTGGTAAAACTAAGAATTACAACATAACCAGGAGGGTATTTTGAACATTTAATGCAGGAGAAAGTTTCATATGGTATTCATGAGCCAATCATGAATGATGTGTATATGCGGGGACATTGTTTTCGTTTATTAATTCCTTTTATTTAGACATCGTGTAATATTAATGTGTTTCTTAATTTTAAAAAATAACAGGTTGATTAATGATAACGCATGCATTATATTTATACTCTCATGAAGATTAAGTTTAGATTCTTGGGACTTTAATATCTGTTCTGTGAATCAAAGAGAAATTTTGTGCAATAATATATTACTCAGCGGAGAATAAAATAGATTAAACTCCCTAAGTGCTTGATATTTCTGTAATTTTGTCAGCAAAACGAGCAGGGTTTTCAGGACTAACGAAAATATTGCTATACATAAACCCTGGGAGGCATTCTATTGTATCCCACCATAAAACGTTTAGGAAACCATGTTTTAGTAGTAGATTCAATCCGATCGTCATTTATTCATTTTGTTACGAAGCGAATGTTTTATCGATAAACAGAAAACATGTCTGATTCTACTAAATGACTATCTTGCAACTGCACAACGCTTGGCAATAAACCTAAGCGTAGGGCAACAACAAAAGGAAAGCGGTAAATGAAAGAGTACGTTCAATTCTTCACTTTATAATCAATTGTCCGAGTTTTATATCCCAAAGGTATAGTTCGGATATAAATTCGATAGATGTCTCCGTATGGAGCCAACTGGGGCAGATGGTATTTCTATAACACTACACATTTGAAGCAAGGATCAAACGACAGATAACTCTATAACAAATAACGAATCGTATACCCATGAAAGAGTTTAAAGCAATAAAGTGATCATAATACGTCTTGCAGCTAGCTTGAATTGCTTTATTATTGCACAGTGAGATTATTTCAGTTAAGGGCCGCCTGAGTGTAACCGTAAAAAAGGGGATGATATAGATAGCAGGCGCTCTTAAAGTTAGTATTTTAATTTATTGTTTATATTTTAACTGCTATTGATAACTATTTAAAACTTATTTTAATAATAAGCGCTCTGAATTATAAAAGACACCAATGAAGATGTTCCTCAGCTACAATACATTGCCGGTATCTACTGGAAAGAGGCACCTGAGCAAAATTTATCGGCCTTTTACGCCCTGAATTGAATGGGGACAGTGATGACCTGAGATGTTAAAAAACTTTCAATAAAACAAATCAAAGCTGCTTAGGAAATTCCAGTTTCTCATCCGTAAGAACATGGCAGTTCCAAACAAGATTCATGTCATTAAGAGATTTTGTGTCTAGCATTTTTAAATATTTTCTAGCGAATCGGGTCAACATGTCTCTGCAAGAATCAGATTTCACGTAGTGTTGTGCATACAAACCGTAATATAGCCATCTATAATTACGATATGCTCTGAGGATATAATTGCATGCAGACTGAATATGAGACAGACGAGTTATAATTTATGTTTCTCTTACGAAAACTGTATAAGGATATTAATTTAAATTCGTAACTTTTATCATTTCAGCACAAATAATTTTGTAATTTCTTCCACGAAATGTTAACTGCTACTTCTCTTTACGGAATGTTAAAATATTGTTTCTTTGTACGGAGTAAGAACCACGATTTCTGCTAATGGGGTTTAAAACACGACTTCTCTCGACTGAATCAACGCATAACTAACAACTTTTAAGATGAAAGCGGTCATTAATTACAATAGTACTGTACTAATACTATTCATTACAATGCATCATTTTCAATGTTCGTATACAAAGCGAATGCAATTCGTTAATTTCTATTTAGTCGCAACAAAGCTGTCTGTCTCTTGTTTCATTCTTGGTACACATTATTAATTTTGTTACGCTTGCCATTGGTTAATTCACTCAGTATTAGAATTTTCTTATCTATAGTTTTAATCTTTTCACATTCTTGGCTATGTATGTGTTCCTTTGAACGTTACATTTTTTCTTATTCGGTATTGTCATAAAGGCCAACAAACAATAAGACATACATTGTAATAGCCATTATCTGATATATGAAATCTATATAAATTAACTTACTAGATTTATACGATTTAAAACGTATTGCCAAAGAATATTTGTTATTTGAATTGAAAATTAAAGCCATTATCTAACATTAAAACATGTACAAATGAGCTTGTTAAATTTATATGATTAAAAAACTTATCAATTAATGTATCTTATTATCTTACGTAATGACATACGTAATTGAAGTTCTTAAATTAACATAGCTAAATAGCGATTGATAATAAATATTTATGGCTTTATATTGAACATTATAGCCTTTACGTAATATACAAACATGTGAAAATGAACTTATTAAAAGTAACATTGTTAAACAACTGCTATCAATGAGTGTTTAGGGCCTTAAACCGGCTATTTTCCGTTTCAACTTATTAATCACAAACATTTGTATGTGCAGACGGGCATTGTCATGGAAGATGAGCGACTTTTGATTTTTGTGCACTTTTGCAAGGAGTCAACATAATACTTTGTTCATTTGTTTCACCTTTGATTGCGCTCGGCGATTTTTCCCCCTCTATTTTCATCTCTGAGGAAGATGAACCTCTTCACTCGTTACATGTGGTTTCAACTCCGGCTCAAAGTCTCTAATTCACGTTTCACCAATAGCAATAATTTGACACAAGAATGCTTGATCTTCAACAGCGAATCTTTGTTTCAGAAAGTTTGCTTCTCTTCTGTAAATAATTTGTCAAAATACGGAATGCTGACATTGGTGGAGTCCTCGTTTTGAAATTCTTCAGATGTCACACGATGATCTTGAAAAAACTCCGATATAATTTTCACACATCGTCCTTCTGTTGATGTCTTCGTACTTTCTGGTACTGAGCCACAGTCTATTCTGATACGACCAACACGAAAACTATTTCCTCAACGAGAAACTGCACTGTGAACTGAAAAAACTTCATTCATAGCTTTCTGTGCGACTTTTACTACGTAGAGTTTCGATCTTAATCTTTGCATACCTGCAGGCGTGAATTCTACCTCTTATTACCTGTACTCAGAGCTAAGAACAAAAATGAATACACGTTTTTCTTTCTTAAGCCTTCAACTGCAACTGACATACTCATCACTAGTTTTGCGCCTTTTAATCTGCATCATTGTCAACCATTCATTGTTTATGAAATGATTATGGCTGTTATGTAGATCTCATTTTCAGAAGTGTTTCTCCTAATTAAGTCTAAAAATGGAATCATTATGTACGCTAGCAGAAACATTACGTTTGCTGAGAGGAAGCAAAAAGCAATCTATAGTATTCCTATAACAGGCACGAGTTCTGAAATGACGAGATACCTGATGATGATCACAGGAAGTTTAATCAAAGCCTAAAGCAGCCAGTAGTAAGCAAAGTAGATAAGCAGCTTCTATCTGTAGGTTTATATACAGAAAGAAGAAGTAAAGCTGAGCCTGGAAGTCGTCAATCCGACATCTTCAACTTCATATGCATATCCTAAACTTCACGAATCCAAGACGGAAAAAAAAAAACAAAAAACAAAAAAACGCAATTGTAAAATTGTACAAAGCTGTTGCAATTTTCCTATACTAATTGGATTGTATTGTTGGAGACGCAAGAGAATATTTCGATATTTCAGCTTTGCTCAATGGCTGGCCGTTTGTGCCTAAGCCCTCAGTGGGGCCGTCTCGGGGAGGAAGGAATAAGTTGAAGGAGACACCAGGTCGCCAGGATGAGGCAGATGGGATTACTTTACTTTGTTTCGAGATAGAACACCCCTAAGAGAGCGGGGCTCTCCCTGCAAGGAGTTCGAGCCGCTTCCATGCTAGACGCCGCGGCAAAGCGCAAGCCACCCTCACACCGCACCAGCACACCTCATCGTGACACTGAAGTAACGGATGGAATAATATGAAGTTGTAGAACGGAACATTCTTGAAAAAGAAAGATTCTTCCAGCATTCGCCTAAGCGTTAGGAAAATACCCAAGGTAAGGATAGCCGACTCCAGGGGATATGAACCAGGATATCTCAATTCCATCCCAAGTACAGCCGCCTGAGCCACTCTGCTCGTTCAACCCCTCTGTTACCTGTCAATCATGAAGTCTGTTTCTATAAGTTTCTCGATAGTTTTTCCCTCTTCCAGTAGAGAATTGTGATTACTGTTTCAACTTTAATTAATTTGTCATTAAGTGTTCTTCCTACTTCCATACTTCTTACATGGACGATTTTCTAAATGTATTCTAAATATGTAAGGGCTATAAATCTATAATAAAGACGTTCCTCAAATATCATTATTGTAGTCTTTATAATTTTGAAAGTAGCATATATATGAACTTTTTATATAGTCTCGCCACAAAAGAAAAGTTCCCTTACAACGCAAATCTGAAGTTTTTGTTCGCATATTTTGTCAACAAGCTAACCACATCAAATTAAATGTAACCTTATATGTCTCCTATTTCTATAATTAAAGTGTTATTTTTGCACCTAAAGTATCTGGTAAACTTTGAATTAGCGGTTTAAAATGAAATTTAGAACAATACGGATGTATGTTATGATAACAATTATGATAAACAATGCTCCACCAGCGGTGATATTCTGTGTGGTGGACTCGAGTTTGCGAACTATCGCTCTGTATTGCAGCAAACTATTGCGAAATACAGGTATGTTAATAATATTGCACTCCTTCTGGCAGTTTTTACAGGGAGTGTCTACAGTTGTGAAGTTATGTTTCCAAAGGCTTTTTTAAAAAAAAACTGAAATGCATAAAAATTTATTTAACAGGGATATCGCTGAAAAGGATAGAATGTGTTCCTATTTCTCTCTCCATGTCTTAAAAAAATGGAGAATTGAAGGCTTTTCTTGATTCACTCAGACTGCTTTTTTCTGGTTTTGTGTTTATTCAAACCCCAATTTATATGGGGGTTCGCAATTGTAAATGAGATGCACAATTCAATGAAATGTTCTATGTGTTTTTGGAATGGGGCCAGGTGCATGCACCATAATCTTCCGAAGTAAGTAGGGGACATGGCTGGTGGCTGGACGTAGAATTTCCTGTTTCTTGCCCTATGGAATAAGTATTTCTTTTTTATTAAACACACATGACATAGAGACCTCTGACATTGCTCGATAATATTAGCATAAGGGTAATAAAGGGCAGTGTGTATCTTTTCTAGACTATTTTGACAGACAATAGTGCACTCATATGTATCGTTTTAGATTCGCTTCCATAGGTTTAAGTGCGGCGCTACTTCAAAATTCTTTACCATAGATAAAAAAAAAAATCTACATAACTGGTCACTATAGACGTAGGGTACCAAAAAATGTATATACACTTCAAGCAAAGAAAAAACTGTATTAACTGAATTCACACAAACAGAAAACGATGACCTCTAATCATCTTAGACTTTTACAGTTACAACAGTTGCTCAAAATGCCCACCATCGGCGTCGATACACTTCTGAGTACGTTGAACTACCAACTGAGCAACGTTTACGAAAGTGTTCTCAGCAATTGGGCACATGTCGTTTTCTATGAAAATAAATGTATAAATTATTATCCTTAGTCAGATGTTTACAAGACATCATACTACACATTACTGTTGTTTTTCGGTCCAACTGTGAAATATATTAAATAGATATCTTCTATGAAAGTTTGTATACAAGTTTGGAACCCTCTGTGTGCATGGGAACTTGTAAGCAAAACTTTATCACTAGGTAGGTAGTATAAACTGCTTTGCAAAAATTATATGCAATAATTTTCTAAAAGCATGTTTTCGGCTGTATTTTACTTAAAGTGTTGTTGAAACAATAAAAGAGCTCACCAAAATTGCAGCATTTATTATATCTTCAAACAACAGTATATATAGATAGAACGCTTTGCAAAGAATATTTTGTAAAAAGACTAAGGATAATAATTTATAAATTTATTTTCATAAAAATTGTAATAAATTCATTATGTTAACAATTAAAATTACTTGCAATACTTTTCTAAAAGCATGTTTTCAGTTGTGGTTTACTTAAAGCGTCCGATCTATATGTACTGTTACTTGAAGATATAATAAATGCTGCGATTTTGGTGGGCTCTTTTATTGATAAAATTCAACAGACATATTTTTGAATATGATAGAAAGGGCACTCTGAAAGAGTTTTTTCGGCGAATGTCCATAATTTAAAAGCAGTTTATTCATTTTCAATAACGTTCCCTTTGAATTCTGTGCGCGGAAGATTCTAACCTAGTCATATTTGTGGCTTTCAGTCTTAATTTCTTAAAATAACAGCATTGACAGCTTTGCTTTAGAGAACTACTTCTGTCAAGCTCAGTCCTTTGCCAGAAAGAACAGATAAAACTTCAGTGAATGCAAAATAGGCTGTACAGAGGGGATAATAAAGGGTATCCAACCAAAGCTGGACATTAATAATTGTTACGTTAAGACCGATGAGCGTGATTTTACATATATTGTGCTTAAATCGGAAAAGTGTCAGGTTCAATTTAGTCTGGCAGAGTTAAGTTCATTTGGTCTGCTCTTCCCCTCCGACAATACTGCAATTATAACGTAACAATAACAAGGATAGCACTCGCACACGTATTAACCTATGTGAAACATGAAAGAATGTATGTAAATACATGTGTATTAATACCTGAACATAATAAAGATAAATATTAACGTAATAATGAGAGGAATAAAAGAACAATACTAAGAGTAGAACAAGCAGTGACAATGCCTATTCATATACATATAAACCTATGTAAATCATAAGAGAGGAAACGAATGCAGCTATAAAACATATAACATGAAAAACACTAGCAATAATATGGAGTGGGTGAGAAGATTTATGATAGTATAAAAGAATAACAACATGAAAAATTCCACCCCTGGATAAAACAAAGATCTGCATTGTTACAATTTAAAACTAAGATAATTATTTCTAATAACGTTAAACTATTTCTTGTGAAATACTCAAGTTTGGCAGTCTGTCTCTGACGAAACACATTGGGGTGGCCGAGGTCGTTAAGGCGTGGGCTTGTCTAGGAATGTCTTCCCTGACAAGTTATTTCCAGGTTTTCCTCATAAATGGCAAATTTCGGGGAGGTACCCTAAATTAGGCCTGGAACTCTTCTTTCATTAAAAAAAATCCTTTCATAGTTTGTCATTTCATCCCATGTATTGTCGGTCCTGGTGGTGTAGGGATAACCATATTTGCCTTCTAAACCCAAGGTCGCGGGTTAAAATACGGTCAGGACCGATGAATTTTTTCGGGCGTAAAAATCCTAAGTACGGCTTCCTTCAGAAGGAAAGTAAAGCCGCGGGTCCTTTGTCGTACATTTACGGCATGAAAAAGAACCTCAAGCCTGAAAGAAGAGACCTTTGAGCAAAATTTGTTGGCCGTTTCACGCCCGGAATTGAATGGGACGCTGATGACTTGAGATATTAAAGAGCGTCCATAAATAAACCAAATCAACATCTCATGTATTATCAATGTCCTCCACCTGTGAAGCCTCAGTATTTAAAACGGGCGTTAAACACTATTAAAAAATTATGGTAGAAGATAATAGATAAAGTGATAAGCAGTGCAATGATAATAAGAGTACGTACGGGTTTTCAGAGCTTGTGTTAAGGCTATGAGAGGAAGATAAAAGTTTGAAAACGAGAAAAGTCATCGGATGGAGAAGATGTATGAATAATTTTGAAAAGTAGTGTGAGACAAGGAATATTTCTTGATCTTTCAAGGGGAACCAAAACAGCATATCTAGGGAGGGTGTTATATGATGGAACAAACGCACATATTATGTCACGCTGAAACTTTTGCGTTAGGCAAGAGTTTAAATCTGCCAGGAGAAAATCGCTGAGGCGTCGTCAGGGATTGCTTAAATATATTTGAAAGTGGGGATGACAGAATTTTCTCTCATGCAGATTTCAGCAACATTATTTCCCCAACAAAGATTACTGTCTGTAATGACTTGCAGAATCATATGTAATTACATTTTGATTTATTTTAATGGGAGAAATAGGAGGAATATTGCTTATGTTTATGGTACTTAGCTACTGCTGGTGTTTCACTACCATGCTTGGGATTTTAAGGGATTAAGACCAAATTTCGTATTAACTACAGAAGTATCACCTTTACACTGATCACTTACAACTTTACAATAATGGCCAGAATAATGAACTGTCTAGTTATTGATACTATTGTAGTCTATTGTGAAACTTCTGTAGCTGTTGTTGATTTTCTTTATTGTTTCTCTCATGCTATCACAAAACAAAGCAATCAATAAAGTTAAAAGAAAAATGAACTCTCTGACATAGCAGCGCTAGAGAAGTTTCACAAAGTTGGAGAGCAGCAGTACTTGTCCGAATAGCGCCTTTGTTGACCTTGTGGTTTGAACCAGCTGCGGCAAAGGTCGAGTTTGTCAAAGTCGGTGACTAACGATGCGAGCTCAATTAATTACATTTTCTTGGACCCTCGGAACGGTAGGGGAAAACTATCCAGTTACATCCGTCACATTTTAAAGTTGTTATGCTTTGAAAAAGAATATTAACGAGTCTGGACATAATGCGTTTGGTTTAATTATAAAAATGAAATTAGGTTAGGCTTTGGGTATCTACCGGTGAGAAATACACTAAAATACTTTTAAATTACACCTTAGAAGGCAATAATAAAATTTTTTCACGTACTTTTTCGCTTTTCCCTTTTCTGTCGGTCTCGCGGCAGTGTGCATTCATTCGTGAAAAAAAGATTACACGATTGACTTTAGAGCAATGCATTTTTGTGCGTCAGCTTTATTTTAAATATGAATCAACAGGCGTGGGCGTGCAGACCTTATATAGACGTTTTATGATAAACTCCTTCCTTCTAGAATTGCACCTCACGGTTTTGTGCACATATTTGAATACTCCCAAAAAATCCACGAGCAAAAATGTGCAGTTTTAACAGAAGAAAAACCAGACGAAAATGGCGTATATCTTGAACCACAATTGGGGATACGGGATATAAAGGAAATCATTACTGATCCATTGTCAATCAGATGCTTTTCCTGCCTGATACCAATGCCTGTTTAACCAAGGCAGTATGACAATTCCAGTATCTATTATAATAGGGTTTCTGAACCTACTAAATTCCAACCTACTGGTGGATTCTAAGGTGAATTTTAATGAATCACGAAGATTTCAGATGTCACAAGGGGTCGAAAGAAAGATTCACGTTTTAATATTTTCTTAGAGTAAATTAAATTTTAATAACTTTTACTCTTTTTAATTAGAGTGTTCTAATCTAACTAGGGGTCTAGACTTTTAATTTACTTCAAGCTGGTCCCGGACTTAAAAGGGATAAGAACCCTGTTCTAAAAAGAAATATTGTGTACGCTTTTAAGAAAGCGGAATTGAACCTTGGGCGTCACTGGCAGTAGCGTAGTTAGTATCCAGGTTGTAAAACACTGCATAAGTATACAAGATTTATAGCTAAAGCCTTCTACACTTTAAAATGTCTTTAGATAAACAATCTTTAAACAAAGTTTATAGTACCAAAGTTTAGGTACTTGAACATTTATGAGAATTTATTTTATTTATGGACGCTCTTTAACATCTCACGTCATCAGCGTCCCATTCATTTCAGGGCGCGAAACGGCCGATAAATTTTGATCAGAGGCCTCTTCTTTTCGGCTTGAAGTTCTTTTTCGTGCCGTAAATGTACGACACGGGACCCACGGCTTTACTTCCCTTCCGAAGGAAGCCATACTTATGAATTTTACGCCAAAAAAAATAAAAAAACTCTATCGACCCTGGTCGGGATTGAATCGGCGATCTTGGGTTTAAGAAGCAAGTATGGTTACCACTAGACAGACTCGAACGCTTTAATAAGTACAGAGAAACATACCTGTGTAAAGTACTGTAGAAATATTAAAAGCGCTCAATATTAAACAAATAAAAAGTAACAGGTAATGAGATGAATGGTAACAATACATTCGAATTGAAAAATAAAATCGCGTACATCTTTCATCCTTGCTTTAGAGAGAAACATACACACTGAGTACTTATAAAAAACATTTTGAAACGTCAAAGGAAAATAAATTTTATATCTAATTTCTAAATTTAATATTTAATTTTAAACTATCTTTTGACATTATTACAATCTTAATAAAAATAAGAATAAAATTAGGAATAACCTTTTTATTGGATGTTGATATTTTTCGTTAGACTAAACTTATGTAGTGTTAACTTTTTTGCTACCTTTCAGTTTTATTTTGTAGTAAGTTCTGTTCTGAGAGTCGCAAGCTTATAAACTTTAGGTGAAAATTGAAATCGAAGTTGGGATGTTAAATATGAAGACAATAAATGAAGAATTAATGTTATTTTCGGCAAATGCTTTTATCAGAGTTACCTGAATAAGGCAGAACCGTTTCCCTTATGCAGTTGACTTTGGATCTATAACACACTAAAAGAGAGCTGCTCTACTGTTTTGTGCAGTGTATTTCGGCAGTGCCAAGAATAGGTTAGTTTTAAACAGAAACACTCTGGAATTAATTTTCTCTGATTATGGCTTTCCGGAACTGCACTCGGTTTATTCATGGAGTAGTGCAAACTACACCACACTGTTATCCTGTGAAAACTTAGTTTAAACAAACAAACAAACAAACAAACAAAAATGCACCCATTAGAGTGAGTCAAAGTCCCTTTGTATAATTTCCTTTCTGCTTTTGCAGTTTTTGTAAAACAAATTACGTGTTAAGGCTTTCTGAAATGCTTTAAAATAAACCTCAAATAATAATTTGCAATTTTAAGACAGAAAGAAAAACGTACATGAACTTTGATGTGGCTCAGTTTATCAGGACAAATTTGGGGAATAGAAACTCGGGATGATTGGTATTTAATCTATTTGTAAGCCTCAAGCTAAACGTGACCCGGGGCAAAGCTCGCAACTTGAGAAAGCCGGTGGGGTTAATTTCTCGAGGCAATCTGGAAACTTCTGGTCTATATCAGGCATGCCACTCTAATGTTCATACAATTACACGACCTTGGTCAGCTATGTTACTTGAGATTTTACATCTGTACATGTATTAATATTAATGAAGTAACGCAAGATTTAAAACAATTTAATTTACTATTCAATGTGACATTTTATTAGCAACTTATAATAACCCATAATTTCCCGGAACTGCTAGAATCTATTCATACAAATATTTTTTCCCCTTTGAGTTCCATTTCATAAATATTTTATGCTACTCTTTGATATCTACTTTCATTGCCTTCGGATAATATACCTGTGATACAGTTGCGTGCCTGTTCATATGTATATTCGTGAGAATGCTAGCTGATGTCCAACTGAAGTGAGTGACGTCACAGGGAATAGCGATATGCTATACTTAAATCAATATTAAAGGGCATTATGTATTTATTGATCATTTATTTAATCATGAAAACGTAAACGCCCTCTAGTATTTTATATTTATTCATTAATAGATTCACATTGCTATATCAATTTAATATCTAAGCGAGATAATAACGAAGAGAGAAATATTTTAGTGGATGATACACTGGTTCCTATGTCTTTTTAAATCTACAAAAATTGCGTTTAATTAGATCTTCCATAGGAATTATGTAAGTTGACAATAAATGAATTTAAAAGTTATTTTACCTTAAATAACTCTACAAATACAAATTTCTAAACATATTATAAATTTACAATTTTATTTTTAATGCTGAAAGTATGAATTGCTTATTTTCTTAGTCTGCATCTCTTTTAAAAGACGTGAACATTGTCAAAAGTTCTAATTCATATTTTTGCATTAAAATATGAATTGCATACTTTTATCAAAAATGAATTCGGGATTTTTTTTACTAAACTTCTTACGATAACATCGCCAATGCATACAAAAATGAAACTGAGTAAAAACGCCACACGTTTGCAAATGTTTAACACATTCTTCCTTTGAATTTGGAAGTTAATCTGTCTATTTGAAACCATAAAAAGCGACCCAAATTTGAAACCAAAAGATTCTAGTGATATAAAAATGGGTAAATGATGCAGTAACGGTAGAAACAATTTATTACTTCCTAATCTTAAAAATTAAGGGTACGCTAACGAATTACTTAAAACTAACCTTAGAAAGCTCTACACGTGCAGCTTTTAACCAATTTTCTTCACATTTTCAACATTTCATCAGAAAAGCTAATAAAACAATTACAAACTGATTTTAGAACACTTCAGAAGAGTAAATATCTATGTGGCAGTTTTTTTAATGAATATGTTAATAATTATTTGATTAAAATTATAAGTACTACATAGTGTAAAACAGCGAATTAGCACATGAATATAAATCAATATTTTACAAAAACATTAGAAATGTCAACGTGAAAATATGACCGTGTGTGTTATATTGACATTTCAACAGGTCCTGTAATATGGCTTTGGAGAACTTTGATGAGAAATTGCAAGATTCATAAATTTCACAAATTGACCAGAATTAGACAGAAATGAGCCATGGTTACTTAATTTGACACAGTCATGCGCTTGTGTAAAAGAGTATCATTAATATTAAGCATGAACTATGTGGTAATATTAATGATAATATAAACAAATTTACTAAAAGGCTATAGACAGGAGGGTTCGGGAAGGGCGGTGAATAAATGGAAAGGGGGCTCAAGAGAAAGGGTTCTATTTATGTTTATATATATAGTAAATTACTAATGGTAAAACCTGTGATATAAGTATATAGATGTGTTTATATATGTGTTCATATTGGTCTGTATGCATGTGTGCATATATGTATATTTCGATTGTTACAAGGGCGATATCAGTATATACGGCCGTAAGGCCCATGCGACAGTTGTACTCACTTGTGTGTATTTAAAAACTGCTACAATGAAAAGGTCCATTACTACTATAAAAGACTGTCTTTGTTTTTTCTTTATGTTTGTCCTATAATGCATTTATTCTGTTTAACTCTGTAACCTATCTATGTATAACAGATCACTTTTATATAAAATAGACACGGCCAAAATTTCTTTGAACTCAGGTTGAAGGAGTTGCTGGCGAGAGGAATGCTGATGGGGGTTTGTTTCGACGTCTTTGTTGCTCCCCGCCAAATAACTCTTCTTGTCGATTTACATGGTCTTGCTAATTTTTGGGACTTGATAGTGCCGGGTTGAGTGAGGGGAATTAAAGATGATGTGTTCATGAGAAAGAACACTGTGTTAATCTGTCAGTTGACGTCGTTTATTCAACCAACAAGCGCGTACCAGGGCGTTTCTCGCCGGACCGCAGTATTGAGACATTTCACAGACGCGCGGAACTATAATACTTGACAAACAGTCGTTTTCTGATTGCCAAGAAGAAACACCGAGCAGAAGTGAAGCTCGAACATTGATTTTCTAGTACGAATTCCCAAGATTAATTCTCAAAAAGGGCGATTTCATGCCCTTAAATACTCAATAAGACTCGCTTGGCCACGTGACAAGGAGAAGCTCTATTTTCCCACCACTGTGGATTCAGATTCCGTATAGGCTATCGGTGACATCATGAAACTCTCATATTATTGGCTAGTCAGATTATCCCAACGTAACAACTTGGCGATTTATCCACCGTTCAATTTCAACTTCTACCGTACGATATAGTTCAACGCTCTTCAACAGTAGCACAGGTGTTAACAGCGTTCTTCTTTGCCAACATACCCCCTTCCAATGAACCAAAGAAAAAATTACTCTAGTGTCTGCCATAACGGTCCCTCTGCGGTTCGAGGGAGAATTCCTGCTTTTCGTGACATTTTTACACACTTACAGAACCGTTCATTTACAGCTAGCTGAATGAAAATGTTACATGTATTCTAATGAATTTCTCACAATTGATGGGGTATCAAGCACGGTATCAGGTTCAACAGTATTTTTACAAATGCACACCCATACATATATATTTTTTTTTCACGACATGATGGCAAAAGTAAAAACATTAAAAAAAACTAAAATAAACCGCTAAATATTGTAATATTTATTCAAGTGTTAATATCAGAAAAAAGGAAAAGGTCGTTCAAATGACAAACGTTACCGTTTTGTTGCCATTTTCAGCCAAAATGTAACCAAAGCCCTCCTTAGTAACATTTCTCCAAAAGTAATGCATATTGACTAAAGGTTCTATAAAGTTAATGCGAGCTTTTTAATTGCAAACTCATGTGGATATGGGTAGACTTCACAAGTATGGCGTGTTATCTTGTAAATGTAATTGACAACCGAGCGGGGGCAACCTCCGGAGCCTTATAATTTATTAAGCATTAACAGCGGAGTAGCAGAGACCTGTGCATGTCGACCTGAGAGTGAACATTAAGAGCAACTTCCGGCGAGGTTTGGCTCGATAAGACGCGGTGGAGCGGCAACGGAGATAGATAGCAGCTTCCGGAACTGGGCAAGGCCTTCATCTCTTTCTCTTCCTGTCTTTGTGTTATCTGTCATGGAGAAAGTTTTGCAACAAGCTTCCAGGTTCATTTTATCCATAGTTAAGCTTTATTATCTCCATGTGACTGCACTGATTCTCAATGATGCGATACCTCCCTATTTTCTTTGACCTAAATTTTCCCTTTATTGTTATTTAATAACTTTAGAATCTAATTTTCTAACATGTTACAAATTTTCCAGAGCTGTTATAATCCTTTAACACCTAATTCGTCTTTTTTACTCTCTGCTACCTCACGCCCTGTCACTCGCAATACGTCCTCTGGTATTTTGTTTCTCGCCCAATTATTGCCAGTAATTAATTGTATATTTCTATCTTTTAATAATTGTTATTATTAAATATTGTTCAGAAAATTATATTACTGCAGTTTGTTCTTATTTGCATCCCGTAACTCGCGGAATAACAGGGCATATTAAAATTACTAGGTACATTTCTGTTATCGCACCGAACGGAAGATATATTGTCATGATGTCAACCGATACGCAATTGTATACGTCAAGGCTCCTTTTCATTGAAATGCTTAAAAATATAAGCCATAGATCATGTTTTAAATGTTTCATCACGAATTTTTGGGATGATGCATACTTTCTTAGGTTAGGTTTAAGCAATTTGTTACCCTATCCTTAGTTTTTAAGTTTAGGAAGTGATCATTTAATTTTTTCCATCGTTCTTCCATCATTTACGCAGTGTTATAGATCTAGAATCTTTCACACTTTATGACTGCAAATAGAATGATACACATCCAAATTCAAAGGAAAAAAGCATTAAACATTTGCAAACTTATGACTTTTTGTACTCTTAAGATGTTCTGCACTCAATTTCGTTTCTCACATGCATTGACTATATTATCGTAACGGGTGTTAGGAAAAAAACTGAAATTAATTTTTGTTCAAAGTGTTTAATCATTAATCTACTGCTTTAATTCAGGTTATATTCAAACATTAAGCAAAGGCCTTTGTTGAATATAAAAATTGCTAGAAAGTTTGTGATTTGAAGAGTAAGAAACAGCAGGTTTGAACACTTCTAAAATGAAACATACTTATATTTTTATCGACCCCAATTCGAGCATGCATACACAATGTGGAACTAGTGCAAAGTTGAGGAACAAAGTGGAAGATTAGTATCCGTTATTTGATAATTGAAGAGTAATGGTTCCACATTTTCTGTGCCCTACTACTTTCGGCCAGTATAATGACATCAAAGGAACGTAATGAGTAACTGATTTGTAGGAACATGTTCCCCTCAGGGTGAAATATCCTATTTATTATTGCTATCGTGTTCTATTTTTCTTTTATAAATGAGATGAATAGTAGAGAAAACAAGAATTAGTACAATAAGGACATAGCACAGGTTAAAATGGCACTTAATTGTCCAATGATTTTGAAGTATATAAGAATTCGCTGGTTAGCTCCAATTATTTGGCATATCGAATGGCAAAAAAAAAAACAAAACAAAAAAAAAAAAAACGAGATTTAGAGATTCGTAAATCATGTCTTTAATTCCATCATGTTAGAAAATTTGTTGTAAAATATATACCATCAGAGTCAATTGAAAGTCTGGTTATCAGTTTTTGTATATACCTGTAATAATTTAGAGGGCAGTGTTTCTATTCTAGGTTCGAAAAAGATTTAAAATAAAATTACAAGAACAATAATCAGAAAGAGCTTAAAATTCTAAACAAATCTGGTTTATGTGTTTAGTTCGTGAGATTATATTATTATGGATTTTCGCTATTCGGCGTAAACTGAAACTAGCTAAGCTATCCTGCAGTCCTGCATTACAACAGAGTTTGATAAATATGTGTATGTGTTCACTTGTAGTGAAATTGTAATATACGAGGGTAGGTCCATAAGTTTCCGGCCTAACCGTTTTCTAGATATAATAAATATAGAAACTATATTTCACTTTTCAATATAGTTACCCTTTATTTCAATACGCTTTTCAATCTTTGAAATAACATTTCAACCCCTCCTCTAGATAGTCAGAAGTCTTGACTGCAAAATGGACATAAGCAGCACCGATCACTTCTTCGTTATACTTAAATTTCCTTTCTCGAAGATCCTTCTTGAGTTATGAGAAGAGGAAATAGACACTGGGAGCTATATCTGGGCTGTAGAATGGACGGTCGATCTCCCTTAAGCCACATTTCTTCACAGCTTCCTTTACAACAAGAGCTGCACAGGCACGTTTTGTGAAGAAGGTGCACACCACCACCCAACTTTCATCACCTTTTCTCTTTGATGGAAGCACGTAGTCTGTGCAGTAGGCCAGCATAGTCAATGAAGAGTATTCCTTTACAGTCTCAAAAGATTATGCCCATGATCTTCTTGGTTCACTGAGTGACCTTGATCTTTAGAGGGTTACTTTGGCAGGTTTAAGCCAATATAACTGGTTTACGTGTACGTAACCGGTAGGTATTGCATAGACAAAGTAAGAAAGGTATGTGTAATGCATACGCATTAAAAAAAACCCCTACTGGGTATAAACCTGTCAAAACTTAAGAATTCGTCACTAAAGTTTGCTTGCTTTGTAAAGTTCCCTTCTGCTCACATCCACTTAGCTTAACAACGCCACTACACATACGAATTGATTGGCCTTCATATACCATTAACTTTAGTGTTTAATATAATAATTATCTCTGGACACAGATATACACCCTGAATGGGTGTTTAGTATAATGGTACATTTACGGCACGATAAAGAACATCAAGCCTGCAAAAAGAGGCCTGTGAACAAAATTTGTCGGCCGTTTCACGCCCTGAATTGAATGGGACGCTTGTGACCTGCGATGTTAAAGAGCTTCCGTAAAAAACAAATCAACAAGTATAATGTTAGGGCCACCTTGAAGACATCACAAACAAGCTGCCTTGTATAACACATCAAAGTTCAGATGGCTGTAGTCTGTGGCGCTTATTAGTGGGGGAGAAGAGAGACAGAGAGCAAAAGAGAATGGTTTAATAAAAACAAACATACATTTGACATATAAGAAGTAACCAAGTTGTTAATTACCCCAAGAAAAATTTTTTGCAAATTTAGAAATTCAAATGATGAAATATCCACAGTTATAAACGGGAATGGGAATGAAATTATATTCAAATGAATACAGAACACGAAGAAGTGTTGTGCTCTAAAATAACGCTGAGAAAATAACATTTTACAGAAAACGCATTTAGTATGTGCTAGGAAACTAGGATAAAATTAGGAGAGAACATTACAAGGTTTCTTCTAACTTCTAATAAGTGGAAGCTATACTTTGAGTAATACGATTAGCCTTAAGTTTAAATGCATATATATCAGGATTTTTCTAACAGAAATTTAAACTTACCACAAACAGACCTTTTTAAAAACTTTAATCAATACGAAGACCTCCAATATGGTGATCTAGGCCTCGTTTAGTCTTTTCGAGAGCGATGCTCGCAAATATTGAGCCTTCACACACTTGTCGGACTCCCCCCCCCCTCCATATCCTCCTTCCCTTACTGTTGTAATAGGACAGATCAAAGTCTGACACAGTCTTCTGATTTATCGACTGCAATGATGATTGATGTCCTGAATAGAACATTTGCATTCCCAGATTCTCACAGTTCGTCCTTTCCTGAAGTCAGATGAGTAAGGCATTATGGTAAGGGTATGTGCTACGCTCCGTGAAATGCTGACTTAGCGCGGCAGCTGTTCCCCCTTATGAACTATAAGACATCACTTGTACTGTGTGAAGGTCAAAGTTAAACTTGTGATGTGCATTTGTTTACTGTTTTAAAGGACTACGTTCTTTCTTCCGTGATAGTACATAGAACAGTTTAGTAGTTTTTTGGTTGTCCTTGACCTTCAGCTATCTTGAATAACGAACAAAACACAGTCGTTTTTATGCAACTTCAAACGCAATGTTAAAAGATAAATAGTACAACATATCAATTGATTTAAAATAACGAAGTTAGCTTTCATATTTCCTCAACCATCAATGAAACAGTAACAATGTCACATTATTCCCACTTCAAGCCAAGCAAACTTTTCTGAAGAATTTTCTTCTATCACTAAAAATTGCCCTGTTATTCAGGTGGCCTATTACATAAGTGTCTAGCACTACATAATGAATGGAGGAAAAATTACCCAATGCACTTTCGATTACTGCAGTTCGGCAGACTTGCAATTACTGAATTTGCTGTATGTTTAAATATTGTTAAAAAATTAATATTTGAGTGCTAGGCAGACATGTACAGTAGCAACCAATTATTTAAATACTTTTTTTACCTTTATGATTTACACTTATGTGCCGTCTGTTTTTAGAAGAAATATTTTCTTAAAACTGTATGAGTTAATATGATGTTTGTTCAATAAACAATGATCATAATTTTTACAGGAATAATTTCTCACACTAAAATTTAAATGTTCAATATTTTGTTTTGTCAGCTAAATACGAAATGTACACGCGGTACTACTTATATTATTGTCGCTTTCAAATCCCGCCTGTTTAAGGTGCACAAGTTGAGAATGTTCAGTACCGCCTACAGCAAAATGGAGATGGCACACAATGACCAAAATGCTGGTAAGAAATTATGCTTTGGCTCAACAAATCTTCAGATGAGGTCTATTCAGTGTTACAGGAGGCTTATGGGGAGTTTGTTCTTTCATATATCCAGTTCGAAGACGGCGGTTGCGATCGTATTCGATAGTCTAATGTGATAAGTGGGGAAGGAGCTTGTTGATTCAATTGACTGGTGGATGTCGATTTCCTCTTCTCCTACTGCCGATCGAATATCGCCTTGCCAAGCTAGCGTCGGTGGATTGATGGAATTTTATGATCCTCGAAGAGAATCTTCCATTGGCGACGACCCTATATGTTTTATAAAACAAAGCGTCTTATAAAACATATAAAAAAGATGTACACGGCCATCTGGCTCTTTTTGTCCCTTTTCCAAAACAAAACACATATTGGTTTATGTCTAAAAGGCTTTGTAAACCAGTTATTCTACTATTCAGGAAATACGCAAAACGACTTATCTATTGATACGCAAACATAAACTGTACAAATTGATTATAATAACATTTATAATACATATAATTAATTATGCTAATATCAGTAATATAAAAATGCAAGTTGTAGCCATTTTATATTGTCTCACGGTTTAAAATGTTTAAAGAGAGGAGGTAATTAGCTTCAAAGGAAGGTGACCCGACGCTCTAGTTTGTGCTCTAACGGAAGAAAACACCATGAGAGAGGACGATAAAATAACATTATAAACACTTTCGGAAATTCTGAAAATTTCACTGAGTTTCACCTACATGTTCATAACTGAAAACGTGCATATGAGATGTGTTTGTGCACGGTGGGTTCCAAGACTGCTGGTTCCTGAACAAAAGAACGTTCACGTGCAAGTTTGTATTAAGTTATAGGAAGATACGGAGTTTCTTTCAAAGGTAATCACTGCTGATAAACTTTGCTGCAGTATTTCATTCCTGAGAATGAATAGCACAGCTCTGTGTGGAAATTTCCATCATCACAAAGAAGAAGAAGAAGAAGAAGAAGAAGAAGGAGAGAGAGAGAGAGAGAGAGAGAGAGAAGAATAAGAGAAGAAAAAGAAAGAAGCCAAACTGGTTGCTTCTACTAGTCAATTCATTTATCGATATTCAAGAAACGGTTTGCCAGCATGTTGTATCTGCACACACAACTCTAACTGTTGCTTTGCATCCAACTTAGAGAAAACTCGTAAAATGTACATGGATGAGTAAAAGTAAATTGTCAAAAAATTATGATTATTCTTTACTGAATAGCCCTCACAAAATCCTCAGTGTTTCGCAGGCCCAATCAGTGTTAATTCAGGAAATGAATACATTTTAATTTAATACAGCATGTAGCTACTGTACCAATTAGCTAAAAGCATTTTTGTGATACATTAAACAGCAAGACGGATTTAATGATAATAACAGTAGCGCTTTAAGTCTGAACTTTGGTCAAGTTTTAAGGAAGCCTAGGCCATAATTAGAGAGAATACAGTTCAGCGGAGAGAGAAAGAGAAAGATAGAGAGGTAGATCCCATGATATTAATGTTATGCACCAACTTTGCTCACGTATTGTGCAGGTTCTATCAAGAGGTGTTCACGACGTGAGGCAATTCTATCCCAGTTCCTTCATGAGATAGACGTGAGTTTGATGCAAGTATTGAGTTTGTGTTTGAAGATTTTTCAATCGTAAATTGTTGCTTTGTTTATCATTACAATTAACTTGATTCTAGTACTCCTCTATTATGAATTTTCATTGAAAAAGCATTCATCGGTACCGAAATTATTAACTTTATTGGTATTTCATTGCAACTCTCTTCTAAAACAATTATTTCTGAGTAATAACAATAGTATTATAAAATTATTAACTTGGAGCCTTCAGTAAAAACGATTTGCCTAAGTGCTTAAAATAAAAAAATAAATATATTATTTGAAATATTTGCACCTAATGTTTTCTTATGTATGAAGGATATAGATGTTGAAAGGACATTATCTGCTTTTTGAAAATTTACAGAATTAAAAAAAAACAACCTATAATTACTGAAATACTTAAGCAATTGGATTTCTGTGAACATTTAACAAAAATTATGTCTATAGTTTTTAATTAAAAAATTAGAAGTAGTGAAAATATTATTTTAATTAAATAATGATCATCTTGAATTGAAACAGTGTGCAGTTTCTTTAAGCTGAAATTGTATTTTCGTGGAGGTTTTAAAATTGTCTTTAGCTGCTTTCCAGTTATCGTTTTCACAGTCACTTCATAACTTGAGCATTTTTGAGTGTTTCTTAATTAAACAAATATGTGTTCAGGAACATAAATAAACTGTAATGTTTTTGTCTTTTTCAATGAATTCAAAAGCAAAATCAACTGGCAGAGAGTTGTGACCAGTGACCGGTAAAATACTTTGCCTGAAACATTCACTAGTGGTTTGTTAGCCAAAGGCCGACCATTTCTATAAGAATCGTTTGACAGTCACTTGATCATGACTCCGGTCTATTTTATTCAGAGCTTCACACATATATACTCAATTTCGTTGTCACTCTTTCGAAATTCATTTTAAATTGAAACAAAGTGTATTATATTTTAGGTGACTTTTTGAATGATTTCGCGCATAGTAAAATTATTGAAACAAAATTGACGGCTATAATATTCCAATAGAATATTTGATTCTATTTTAACTAGCAGAATTAAGGCTATGAGGACTTTTCTTCCACTAAACAATCCTACATAAATGATATGAGAATATAGAAAAATATTTCAATTATGACATCTGCACTGTTAAGTTTATTATACATTTGAAATTAACACTAAACAACCAACATATGTAACATGAAATTACTAATTCGTTCCTCTCCTGAGTGTTGAATGAAAACTAGTGAACATTCAAATTTAGTTACAAAGTATAATTAGCGACTTAATGTGCATTACTCAAATCAAGATTCTAAAATTTAATTTGTGCCTACCTAAAAAAACAAAACGTTTAGTTGTAAGTTAAATTAAATAATCACAAATATATCAATTCAAGGTAATAAACATAAGAATAAAAATAAATACATCAGAGCAATCTTGAAGACACGGTTGATCTTGCAACTATGAAACTTTGGCTTCTTCTTCCTTTTTATATTTTTACAGACCAATTCAAAATTAATAGCTGAGGACCATTATCTGCAGCAACCAATATACTTCTTTAGCTTTCAGTGCATGTGCTCTTTTTTCAACATAAAAATATGCAAGTACATTATAATGGGTGTCCGCATATTTTAATTATTAACTGTAAACAAACACCAACTCGAGGATTGCCAAAACAAAGTTTATAGTTGGTGTTGAAAATTCCTATAAAATGGATGCATTACTTGTTATTTTATATGCTCTTCATTGTACATTTTCCACATTTGCTATACCTTCATTTCAGGTATTACCTTTTCTTTATGCTCAATTTTCTTCCTGATTTAGCAGCACAATATTTGAGTTAGCACTCTTAAAATTAAGCTAAAATTTGCCCTCTTCTATATCGCCTGGCGTTTCTTTCGACATAGAATTTTATTAAGAAATTTATTTTCAATATTGTTGATCCTTTTCGTAGAAAACTACAATACTCTAAGAATACCTTTCATACAAATTGAACCAACATTTTTGCATTTTTCAAAACTAAATATTATGTATGTTCTGTTTTTTCCTTTGTGTATTAAATATTTTTAGAACTCACTGATAATTAAATTAGAAACCAGAAAGAGTTGGAAATAATCACCTTGTGCTTTCAGCCTGGGTACTTACTAGGGTAGGTCCATAAGTTTCCGGACTCGCCGATAAGGATTATCACCTTCACATAACCCTTATCTGGTGTTATACTATAGTTACATAAAGAAGGCTATGTGTAGAAGATTATGACATGTTCAAAATGGAGTATCAAGCTGATATTAAGTTCTTCACAAAAGAAGAACTTACTCCAAATGAAATTAAACAGCGATTTAACGGTATATATGGGAAAGCAT
Organism: Metallyticus violacea; assembly: GCA_030762175.1. Classification (NCBI taxonomy): domain Eukaryota; kingdom Metazoa; phylum Arthropoda; class Insecta; order Mantodea; family Metallyticidae; genus Metallyticus; species Metallyticus violacea. The sequence goes on along the minus strand of CM060843.1, from coordinate 14,619,532 downwards.
CCCCCTCAAATTCTATCGTGAAAAAATGTGCCAAACTTATACGAATGGGTCGAGAAAGCATTGAAGACGAAGAGCGCTCAGCTTGGAGGTGCTCACTCCTGAAAACATCGCTCTTGTGGAAGGAGAAATTGTGGAAGACCGGGGGCTCAAAGTTACAGAAATAGCATCAAGGTTGGGACTTTCTAAAACAACAGTCCTTCGAATTATTCATGAGCATTTAAACGCGAATAAGGCTAGTGCAAAATGAGTACCTAGACTTCTTTTCTCAGTTCAAAAGCAATAACGAGTCGTCTGTTGTCAGGCATTTTTGGAGCTCTGCCGTGGCAACGAGAGAGAAGTTCTGCAAGCAATTGTTACTGGAATGAAACCATGGTCCTCTACTATGTTGCCTTGTTCAGAAGAGAATCAATGGAGTGACGTAAATTTGGCGAAGCACCACCTCTAAAGGTCAAGGTCACTCAGTCAACCAAGATGATCATGGCCACAATCTTTTAGGACTGTGAAGGAACACTCTTCATGGACTTCAAGGAGAGGACCCCCACAGTAAATGGGGAGTACTATGCTGGCCTACTGCACAGACTACGTGTTTCCATCAAAGAGAAAAGGCGACGAAAGTTGAGTGGTGGTGTGCGCCTTCTTCACTACAACGCGCCTGTGCATACAGCAGTTGTTGCAAAGGAAGTTGTGAAGAAATGTGGCTTCAAGGAGATCGACGATCCACCCTACAGCCCAGATCTAGCTCCCAGTGACTATTTCCTCTCAAGAAGGACCTTTGAGGAAATTTCAGTGTGACGAAGAATTGATGGATCCTGTTTATGTCCATTTTGCAGACAAGACTTCTGACCACTGGAGGGGGGGGGGATTGAAATTTTAATTCAAAGATGTGAGAAGTGCATTGGAATCAAGGGTAACTATATTGAAAAGTAAAATATAGTTTTTGTGTTTATCATGCGTAGAAAATTGTTAGGTCAGAAACTTATGGACCTACTGTCGTACTAACCCCATGTGACACACATCCAGTCTTCATATTTGTGGGGAGCATAATGTACCTGTAGCAATTCATATTCTGCTTTTGGTTTCAAACACTGATTTTATAGACTAATTAAAACAAACGCCGCATTTAAGCAAAAACGCAGTTTCTAGATGACGAACATTTTCTGGAACAATATGATAACACCAAAAACTGGATTTACCAAAAAGTGCACAGTCCTTACATGTAATTATATTGCTTTAAATACAGCTGAACAATGCTTGTAGCAACTTTAAAACTGAGTTCACTTGTTTATTCCCATATCATGATGTTGTATTAAGTTAGACCAGAATTCACAATTACAAAACTCAATTCATTTTAATTCTGTTTTAATAACAAATCACGTATAACTCATATTCTTTTATTTAACATACAGAGGCACAACCTTTCAAGATATCGGATTGAAAAATAATTCAATTACTGTGTAGCAGTCATATATTGCACTTTTAATGTATAATTTTTAAGAGAAAGGCTTGGTAAACTAAGGTACATAATTATTCAAGCATATTTACAAAAAAAAAAAACTCCTTCAGGATGTTATTGAAATTTAAGAATCAGATTAAACAATTCTATGGGAAGATCAATCTACATAGCATTACGATGTTAGAACTTAAACCATTTCGTCGCAGACAAAAATCTGTGTTGGGTCTTCAAAGTCTGAAAAAAAATACCTGATTTGTAAATATTACAGAAAATAATTAATAGCATCGTTGAGTGTTTGCAGAACGACGCGTTTGTCGAGAATTTCCATTAGAAATGGAGGCGTTAATAGTTTAGGCAGACTTTCAATTTGATGTTATCTGATACCATGTAAGATAGAGGTATTGAGTATGCACAAAGTACTGTGCTCTCTGTTTATTCAATCGGTCCTGGTGGTGTAGTGGTTACCATACTTGCCTCCCTAAACCCAAGATCGCGGGTTCCAACCCGGCCAGAACCGATGGATTTTTTCGGGCTAAAAATCCTAAGTATGGCTTCCTTCGGAAGGGAAGTAAAGCCGTGGGTCCCGTGTCGTACATTTACGGCGTGATAAAGAACCTCAAGCCTGAAAGAGAGGCCTCTGAGCAAAATTTGTCGGGCCGTTTCACGCCCTGAGTTGAATGGGACGCTGGTGACCTGAGATGTTAAAGAGCGTCTGTAAATAAACCAATCAAAAAAAAAGTTACCCTGATCTGGGACATTTTCTCTTAATATCGAGCCATCTTTTTGTTTTTCCTCGCTCGTGGAACGGATCTGAAGCAGGTAGGTCATAGTTGCACATATCAACAATAAAGGACGCGTATTGTCGCTGACAAGGTCGGGAAGAGCGTGTATAGGCTCAAAACAGTTGCCATAGTTCTAAGTTTTAACATACATCAACTCATTTTCATTTTATGTAACGTTTTAAGAAACGAATCAGCTTCTCAGTGTCATGAAGAATTTTCAGAATGCTTTCCGAGGGTTCATCCATCTGATTCCACAGTTCGTCAAATTGTGCTTAAATTCAAAACAACAAAAATCAGTGTTGAGCAAGCAGGGGTCATGTGTTAGTAGAAGAATAAGTAACGATACCCCTTCTTGATTAGAACAATCACAGCGAAAATATCTTGCAAAGATATAAAAAAAAGCGGTTTCAACCCCACATTCTGCTATAGAATTGCTAAACTTTTATACTTACAAGGTTATTAATATATGCCTTACAGCTCACCAACTCGAGAAGAAGAAATTTCATCTTACATGAAAAAGGGTAAGCACAATTTAGTACATTGCTGGACGCGCGGCAGACTGGGTGTGGACTGTTGCGCTGCGTGCTCCCGGCTGCTAGCCCAGTCCGAGTGCGGAGAAAAACAAAGCGAAGACCCGATATTTCCACCATATTGGTTTGACCATTCCGGAGTACATTCTGTTAATCTGATAAACTGCTGTTCGCCTATTCCACTGATTTGAAGCTGCTGAGAAACCTGCACTTATTTTTAATTTAATTAAATTTTACATCATTACGTGTTTTGTTCACTTCAGAATTCAATTTATTCCTACTGGAGTATTTTATACTAATTATTTCGGATTTTGAGTTAACACGAAAAGTGAATTGGTTTGTATTTTACCATTTCTTGGAAAGCCCTACAGCACAGTTATTGATGTTTGAATTTTGAGCTATATATGCAGAGTCTTGCCTTAGGTCTTTTTGAGAAAATTAGATTATATTAAGTTCCTGCAGTTGGCTGTTTTTCATTATCAAGCTCTTCTTTGAAATGGGGCGCTAAGTAATTAGTTGCTTCTTTACCCCTTCAGAAATTTCATAAGCTGTAATATGAAGAATTTCTTTGAAGCCCACCAGGAGTATTTTCCTTGTAAAATTTCATCATTTTATCAATTTCTGAATAGTTGCAACTGTTTCTTTGTCATTTTAACCATCATTTATTTTCAAATTTTATACCCAGTCCTGTAATGTACTCGTAAAAGAATTTTCCATATTTCAAATCATTGCTTTATTCTTACTTGTGTTAGTTGATATTAATTCTTTGATATTTTCATTTATATTTGAATATTTACTGTATCGTTACGATTGTTGTTAATTCTTTAATATTTTCATTTACATTTGAATATTTACTGTATCGTTACCATTGTAATAACCACCAAATAAACACGAAATTGCACGATTTTCGTTTTTTTTTTTTTTTCGTGCAATAAATCTAATGGAAACAAATCATAATAACAAAATAAATTAATGTAGAAGAAATTATTTATTATTTTTATTTAATATAAATTCTCATTGGTCATTCGAGTACCAATGATTCGTTCGTTTTCCGAAAGGCGTTTGCATGAAATTATTAGAATTATTAAAATTAAGCTAAAAATAATTCGCACTGTTCATTGTGCCTCTGGTCTTGCATGGAACGTAGATTTCTGCAGATATGAATAACTCATAGAGATTTGCATGAGTTCGTGCATATCCAGTAACTCCAGATATTTTAAGAGGAAAGAAACTCAATTAACAGCTCCTTTTGTCAGTTTTTTATTTTCCCCTGTATAAGAATAGGGCAATGGGAAACAGATAGGCACGGGTTGCGGTCCACATGTTTCCATTCTGGCACAGAAGTTCATGGTTCATTGTTACCATGTTATGTGACACTCGCATATTTCAAAAATATAAATATTCTATTTTCTATCCGGGCACAGCATTCATTTGCTCGGAGAATTTTATTTAATTCAGACGTACTGCGTGATGCAGCGCAATGTTCAAAATTGAATATGGAGCATTGACTAACTTTTCTCCCAGTGATATTAAACAACGCCTTAACGGTATGTATGGGGAAGTTTCTCGTTCATATTCCAATTTTGAATTTTTTTCGTTTGGGCAGAGAGAACCTGGAGGAGGAAATTCTTATTTCTGAAGACGAAATAAGTAGCTGCAAGGTTATGCATCATTCACCAACATTTGCATACCATAAGATCAGTGAAAAATGAGTGCCTGGAATTCTTTTAGCAGTTCAAGTGCAAGTGCGCGTGGAATGTTTTCAGAAGTAGTTTGCCTTTGCTACGGTAGCGAAGAGAAAATAAAACTATAGTTCTCTATTATTACCCTCGTTCAAAAAATAATTAGTGAAGTGGCAGAAAACGTTGAAGCACCCCTAGAAAGACAAAAGTCATGAAGTCCACGACAATTTTTTGGAACTACAGAGGAATTCTGATGATAGACTTCATAGAAAGGGGTACAATGGTGACTGAGAAGTACTATGCTGAGTTACTGCATCAACTGTGCAGAAACTGCCAAGGCTTGGTATGCTGCACGATAACGCACCAGTCCACACGGCGGCTTCAGGAGCTAGGTTATCCACCATATCGCCTAGATTTTGCGACCAGCAGCTGTTGCCTGTTACTAAAATGAAATCTGGCCTTCAAAGGAGGATATTCACAAATGATTGTGATTGAAGGGCTCTGTTTAAGAAAAAGCTTTGAACTGTTTTATTTTTAGAAGGGAAATGTTGATGCAACGATGTGATAACTGAAGTAAAGGGATATTACGTTGCAAAGTGATTTGACCGCCACGGGTGGCCGAGGTCGTTAAGGCACGGACTCGTGAGCGCGAGGTCTGGGGTTCGAATCCCGCCAGGACTGTCCTCCCTCACTGGGGGTTTTCCCAGGTTTTCCTCAGTCTTCATAACTGGCAAATGCCGGGGAGGTACCCAAACTTAGGCCTGGAACGCTTACTTCCTGAAAAGAAAATCCTTTCCCAATGTATCATTTCATCTCATGTATCATCAGTGTCCACCGCCTGTGGTGCCTCAGTAGTAAAAACGGGCGTTAAACACTACTTAAAAAAAAGTGATTCCTTATTGCCTAACATGATCAGGCCCGTAACTCGTAAATTAAATGGAACTTTATTTTAGTTTACTATGTGCTAATAGATAAATTTACAAACTTGAAAGAGAAAAGTTGTTAGTGGTGAAAGACTGTCAGTTTTAGCTAGATATGTTTTCGGTGTGCCCAGTTGCCGTGAGAGTCTGATACAGTAGTGGGCGTCCATGTGTAATAGCACAGTTCATTCAACGTCTGTTATTTCCGCCCCGCCGTCCAGCACTCGCTTCGGGCAATTTTCCTCTTATTGGCTCTTTGGAAGACGAGTTGAGAGAAATTCGTTTTGTTGATGACGCAAGTTGCTTCAGGGGCAGAGAATCGATAAGTTTAGCTAAGTACTTCAAAAGGGAAGTCATTTGTGACAAGCAAATATTTCTGTAACTTTGTTTTTTAAACTTCCATATTTACTGGGCTAAAACACTTGAAATCTGTTTGCTTTAATTATTGTTCAAGTATTACTGCGCCTTTATATTGTGATTAAATGTTTTAAACAAAAATTCTTCGTTTTTTAAGGGTTGTTCCGCTTTTCAGCAGGTACTCTTTATTCCCAATCTCCATCTCTCACAATCTTGCCAATCTTTCTCTTGCATGTTGTAGTTTTTCATTGCTAATTTGATTACTGCTATCCACGATAGCCTTGGACGACCACGTTTTCTCCTTCCTGCAGGTGACGACTCCAGAAGAATTCTGGGCCATCGTTCGCCCTCCATTCTCCTCACGTGACCATACCATTGTAGAGTCAGCTTCTAAATTATTTCTACAACTGATTCCTCCACATTCATAACCTCTCTAACCTCTTCATTTCTTTTTCTTTCCAATCTACACACCCTGGCTCCTCTTCGTATATCTTCCATCTCCACTGCCTGAAGTTTACCTTTTTGGCGTTCAGTCAAGTCCAACCTTCTGCCCCGTAAATTAATAAACTCTCCACTAATGTATGAAGGATTCTTTTCTTTGTTTCCTTAGATATAACTCTGCTCCAAAGAACAACATTTAACATCTTAATTGCCCTTCTAGTCTGTAAGATTCTGGAGACCACATCAGTTTCACAGCTCCTCAACTCATGAATAATGAATCCCAAATACTTAAATTGCTTCACTACTCTGAGGTTTCCTGTGGTAGATTTATATATTTTCCACCTCCTCCTACTACCAGATATTCAGTTTTCTTCATATTTATTTGAAGTCTTCCATCTTCAAATGACTTCAAATTCTACATTTATATATACTTTATATATTTATATATAATTCATTTCATTAGTTCCCAATTTATTAATCTGCTTAGAAAGAGCAACTCTCAGATTTGTTTAGAGATGCATATTTGAAGTAGTTTAGAAGTTATTATTACAATTTAATCGTCTAATTACTTGTTCTAAAACACTAGCATTCATCAAACAATTGCCGTAATAATATGATATGAATGTACAAGGTTCCATTGTCGTAAGTTATCAACTAAGAGTCACTTTAAGAGACATCTTAAAAATCGTCCATAAACCGAGAGTGAAGTTTTGAGAAGAAGTTAACTATCATGCTTGGCACATGAAGATAAACTTTTTATACGTGTCTAAATATTCTGTGGAGCTCATGGTATATACATGTCCCTTTAATAGGTAACACCCCCTTTCCAAGAGAAAATATACAAAAACAGCCTTTCTGAGTTCGAATTTTCCACAGAATTTTTCACTGCCGTCTTGTGTTTTTATCATCTGACATGTTATACGTATAGGAAAAAAAATAAACCTCAAGATAAGGGTTTTCATAAGTTTAAACCTAGTAACGAAAAATGTTCTACTTTTATAAGCATGTGATTGAGATTGGGATTTGAATTCATTTGTAATTCAGTAGCGTCTGGTTTGCATGCATAACAGGAGCCATGCTGCTGCATTCCTTATAGGAATCATAGATAGCTTTTTGTTAAAAGTTTGAAACAATGCAGCATTAAAAATGTTTGCAAGAGGTAGGACATAAAACGTAACTTAAAACTGTACTCTCCTATTTGGCACATCCCTGTTTTAAACCAATAATGGATATAGAGTTAGTACATAACTAGCGAGTTCAATATGGGTGCACTTGACTGCACAAAAGTAAAGAGAAAATTTTATGGGTCCAATATATCCTCGTATATATGATAAGTAATGAGAATGATATGGAAAGAAAAAGTATTTTGATGAACAAGGAAGATAAAAAATGCAAAGAAGAAGAAGCTACCTAAAATAATTTGAGAAAGGAGCAGCGCAGTCGTTTTCGGGTGTGTATTGTGTTGTCCATTTCTTAATTTAACAGTTTTCATAAAGTGCATTATGTCTTGTGTAGTTTCAACGGCACAGCGGGTCTTTATGTTCGATTTGAAAGAATAATAGGGCCAAAGGTTAGGTTAGGATTTTTGAACAGACAGTTGATTCTGTTACTTATGTAAATACTATACTAACCCTTTTTTCAGAGAATGAATGGGCAGGTAGAGTGATAATGCATTTTAGTAGCACTCTGCCATTGCTCACACTGTGAATAATTTCATGATAGTAATCCACAAGACAGAGTCATTAATAGGGATTTGTGGCCTCTTCGATTCCCCAATTTAAAAACCAGCGACTATTATCTCTAAGGAAATAAAAAAAAAATGCCAGTACAAGAGAACCCGCACACAATACAAGAACTCAAAGATAATATTCTTCAGGAAATTGTCCGAATTTCTCAAAAGGAACAACAGCAAGTGATGAATAATTTCCAAAAGAGGTGTCAAAACTGCTTGAAGAATGAAGGTGGACAGTTTCAACACCTCATTTGAAAATTGGTAAGTAATGAGCCTCTTAAATTGGTTTCTGTGTTGTTGTCTGGTTGGTTTGTTTTATTTTTTTACCCTCCCACTAATAATCGAGAAGCAACCGGCCGGCTAAGCTGCTAACGAGCGGCCGCTCGCCCACAGCAAAACACTCCAGTGGAAAACAAAATTGATTGCACGGTGTGCATGTGTGTGTGTGTGTGCTGCATTTCTCACATTTCGCTCAGGTTTATTTACTGTAACCTTTGGAAAATGCTGGAGCTGTTCGTCTTGTTTTTATATGATCTTGTAAATGAAATTAAAAAACAAACATTTAATTAATAGTATTAATATTTATTAATGTGTTGTTTTCATTTAACACAATCCAGCAATGTTTAAAATACACATTCAGAATACATTTTATATTTGCTCTAAATTTAGTTACTGAGTTACGTAAATGTTTTGTCTTCTTGAAACGTCAATAGCAAATGACCTATTCAAACCTTGGAATGACCATTTGGTGAGGATTTCCACGCACAAACCATGCTTTGCTCTTGGCAATCTGTATGTGTTATGTGAACATCCATCACATGTGGGGTTAATCATAGCCGACTATATGTACGGTATTGATTGGCCCCAGGGCAACCACTAATTCCTGCATTGTTAGTTATACCTTTGTCTCATTAATTAATGATAATGTGGTGAGCCCGAATTGATTTGAATTTTCTCCGATCAATCAGACCTTGCTGATCCATCACTAAACCCTAAATCCGCGCAGTAATGGGAGCGTAGTTACCCTATGCTTTCAGTTCCAACGTTTGCAGAGATCTAGTACATTTGTTTGTCTATAGCCAATGCATTTCGGGAAATTTTATTCCGAATTGTTGCTATGCTTGGGTGCAGTTGCAATTAGAACTTTATATACTCCGTTGTTCTTTTTTGTATTCAGTAATGAATATGTTCCTTGGTTCATGCTGTTACTTTGAGACAATAATTGTCTACCATCAGTCCCAGGTCCGCTTAGAAATAATATTTATAAATAACACAATCACAAAAGAGTCATAGACATATTGTCGTTTACAGGAATAAGAAAGAGGGCAAAATACAAATGAAAGGGAAAGTTGCCCAGAAATAACAGGAATTGTAAACTTTTAGACTAAGAGGGTTTTGTTAGATTCAGATCAAAATCGAACCTTGGAAACAGCCGGGTATTGGAACTCATGGTGATCCCAAGGAAACAAGTGTTCTTGTGTTAGCATTGCCGAAAAGATTCATACAATAACTAAAGGAAATCAAAAATCATAGCATTTCCGATACGGCTTTCTCTTATAGTCTAGTTATTAAGCTCAGTAGGTAAGAATCGATCGTGGGAGGACCCTGTTCAAATCTTAGACAAATGGTCTATGAAAAGGAAACGATATAAATTAGCGTAAAATCACATCAATAGGAAGATAGATAGGAAGATCATATCACGTGACATTTAAAAAGTCATGCTGAATATATTTATAGCGCCTAGACCAACGGACAGGCGAATTAATAAAAGCTGTAGTAATGGTTGTTAGTTGGGGCCGGAGTGAGTTGGGAGAAGTGTAAGAAAAAGCGAAAGAGCAGAACAAGAACAGTCACAAGTTACACTGGCACGGGAATTTATCGGCTAGGCAATTTACATAAGTTATAGAAGTCACTCAGTCATTCAGTTAAATCAGGCCAGCGTTGAAGTGAAGATAGTTGACGTGAAAATTCGATAAGCGGAAACGTTTTTCAAGATTCTATCGTGACCTGATAAGAATTCTATTTATGACATTGTGCTAATAAATGGTGAAAACTGGAACTACGAGTGTTACTTTATTATTGCTGGTTTATTGTCTTCTTTCCCTGTCACAGTGTATCATAAAAACGTTCAGCTGGTAAATTGAACTTATAGCCGAGGACAATACATTACAAGTTTGTGGTACCGAATGGAGGTCCGACCATCGCCCCTGAGATACCAATCGAACTTCGATAACCTCCTTATAAACAAATAATCCAAACGCAATAACAACAAAGTAATAATTGCAAATACCACCGCAACTTGATTCACTCACTGTGGCCTGTATTATTATACTAAATGTTTTCCTCCATATTGTTTTGTCTTGTACAGTAAGCTTATTTGAGTTACGGGTCATCTTGGGTGTGGCTACTTATTGAGCTAACGCAGTCACTGCGCCGCAACCGCAAAAAATAGACGGATTCGCTGCGCGTAAAATTAGTATTATTGTTTTTACGAAGAGCATAAGATGATACAATATTTAAAACTGTTAATCATAAAACACTAATCTGTGTTATAATAGATGCTGAAAACGAGGTCTCTCAGAGGCAGTATATTGCCGGCATCTGCAGAGGAAATTCTGTATTTCATTTACATTTTTTGTCAATGAGAGATTCTGTCTCTTGTACTTTTTAACAGCTCTTTACCTGGAACAGATTGTCAGGATATTAGGTTGAAAATCTCCTGTTCACTTCCCTGTGAGTATCCTTTTACATATGTATCGTACATAAAATCCAAAAAGAATAATTAGAACACAATTTGTACATAACGAAAATACGGAATAGAATGCGTAACCAATAGCTACAAAGCTACAAGCTGCTATCTGCCCATGCATTATATGACTTTGACGACTGGCTTCCCCCATTACGCAATAGCTGTCTGCCGGACCGTTACTCAAATACCCTCAATGCATTGTTTATATTATTATAACACCATTTCGGGGGGAAGGGAAATCAGTGGAGAAAATTGGGAAGGAATGGAAAGGTGAGAACGTTATGAAGTCCCGCATTGAGCAACCTCGTCAGTAGCGGAGAATGTGCAATGTTGCTGACCATTGAACAGGAGCTGGTAAGCGGGTACTGGCATGGCCGAAGGCCTACTAGTAGCCGGAAGAATGTGGGTGAAGTTGGAGAAGAGTAAAAGGGGAAAATTATCTCTAATCATTAGTTAATTTAATCATTGGTTTTTCTCGAGTCCCACGTCGACAATTCAGATTTGGTCAGTCGATGTGGAATAGTGCTGCTGTCTGGAGTTTTTTTTTTTTTTTTGAGTAGTGTTAATACCCTTTTTCACTACTGAGTCCCTACAGGCGGTGGACACTGATGATACATTAAATGAAATGATATATTGTGAAAGAATATTTTTTTTTAAGGAAGGAAGCGTTCCAGGCCTAAGTTTAGGTACCTCCCCGGCATTTGCCAGTTATGAGGACTGAGGAAAACCTGGAAAAAACCCCAGTCAGGGAGGACGGTCCTGCGGGATTCGAACCGCAGACCTCCCGCTCACAAGTCCGTGCCTTAACGATCTCGGCCACCCGTGGGGGTTGTCTGGAGTTGCTGGAATATCTCGTGGTGCTGGGTGATGGTCGTCCGGAGTTGTCGGATTGGGAGTGAGGACGTTATACACATCCGAGGAATGCAATTGCTCCCAATGAACTGTACTCATTTTTTCTTGAGCTGCAACCTAGATTGAACATCATAGAGTTATGTAGACTCCGTTTTTTTATTTCAGATTTATTTGCTTGTATATATCTGACTGTGTTATTAAATGTGCGTTTAGTCGTAAAATTGCTTAATTTATTTATTTTTCCCCAGTATCTCTTTGAATTGGAAATATTTCCAAAAACGTTAATCTAAAAATACTTAAATGGTATATTAAGTGTTCTCATGCACTTGCATTATTAGGGGCTTTGGGTTAAAAATGTATTTTTTTATAATTTTCGAGTGATATCGAAAGTAACTTAAATTACAGAACATGGTTTTTGTACGAAGAAGGATGTTTGAAATATAATACTGTACCTCTGGGGTGGTTTAATTATTTGAGGTTTAGAGAGGTCATAGGAAAACACATGTTAACCATAAAGTCATAATTGGTGTAATATATATTATGTCATTATTAAAATTACGCTAAATAAAATTACATATAATAATGAATGCATTTACTGTATGCCACTAGTGCAAATAGTTAATAACACATGATAATCGAAACTTCTGGCAACCAAACAGGTAAGTATTGTGAAAGAGTATCTTAAAATAACTAGTAGAAAGAACATGTTTGAATTTTACATTTTTTTAATTTTAAAAAGTTGCACACTGCGCATACATGGCCCGTGAGTTGCTGTCATTTCTTCGATTTTCGTGCAACTGAGAGCCAGTTTTAGATGTAAACGTTTTGTGTGCGTTTGCTTGTTAATTTCTCCTGATTCCATAAAACTCTCCCTTAAAATGAAAGATGACATGTATTCAGGCCATATGTAAGATAATGCATATCTATTCTACATTAAAATCAAAACTTTGCAATCCTCTTCCGAAATGTATTAGGACAATAATGGAGTTAATCGCAGCAAAGTGTCAAGGTGAGCATTTCGTAAGCATCGCAGACAATACATGAAGCGGCCGATCATCAAATGAATGAATGAATGAATGGTGTTTAACGCCCTATTTTACTACTGAAGCACCGCATGCGGTGGACACTGATGATACATCAAATGAACTGATATATTGGGAAAGGATTTTTAAGGAGGGAAACGTTCCAGGCCTAAGTTTAGGGTACCTCTCCGGCATTTGTCATTTATGAGGACTGAGGAAAACCTGGAAAAAACCTCAATCAGGGAGGACGGTCCTGGCGGGATTCGAACCTCACACCTCTCGCCTTAAAGACCTCGGTCACCTGTGGCGGTTATCATCAAATGAAGGTGAATTTCCTTTAAAAACAAATTTTCTTTCGAAATGCACAAGTTTAATAAACATTGACTCATCTCAAAAAAAAAAAAAATAAAAAATAAAAAGAGAAATTGTACAAGCACTGTACAATTTTCTACGTCGGGTTTTATTTATTTATGGACGCCCTCCCATGTGGAGTTAAATACATCGTTATTCTACATAGATATAGTGCAGGTGTAAATAGTCACATGTCATCTAGCTATCTCTTGCACTAGAGACGTGCGGCATGTAAATTACATTTTAGTTAATCGTGCTCAAGTTGCTCTAGGTCAATATTTCCAACTCTATTGCAGCCCCCCATCTCAGCTAACACTCTGTGACCACGTACTCCTTTCGGAGAACTATTTAACCATGTTCATGCTACTATTAGTAACCTTACATTACCTTTTAAAAGACTGAAAACCTACTAACATCTGAAATAACATTTAAGCCCCTAGACGGTGTGTGAAAAAATGTTTATTGAAAAAAAAAAGTTTTCACAGTAACAATAATGAAATAAATTATTTCTTAATATTTATCACGTTTCATTAGCACAAACTTTCAAATATTATAATAATTAATCTTGAGGAATACCTCACAAATTGACTTACTGAACAACAAAATAAATCAAATTTCTAATGAGAGCAGAGTTTATATCAAGATATCAGCTTTATGAGAAACTGAAAAGTATTAACAAAGATATTTAATTAAAATGTAACAAGCCCAGAATTCAAATTTACTAATATAAATTGCATTAGAATAAAACATTTTAAAACCTTGAGTTGAATTACGTCTGCAATGTTTCAAATGCCTAATGAATTATCCATAATAAACCCACCTCAAAACGCCCTAGTATTGCTGCTACTTTTAAGTTCAGGGGAATGTGCGTTCCTTCGCTGTCTTTTCTTGAATATCTTCATATAAAGTCACTCAGCAACTCCTTCTAGCTGCCAACCCTCCTAATTTCTTATCGGATGACAATCCTCAACATACTTTAGCCAATCAGCTCAATCTTAACATGGTCGAAGTAATACGTAAACACGGACGTGCTCACATGACATACGAATAATGATCATACCTTAAGTGAATACCGCCACGCTATGTACAAATGTACAACTTCATGTCCAAAGCTCCTTCTCCCATGATTGTCTGAACTCTGTAAACATTAAATGCCTTAAGATCACTTTCTTACCTTAATTGAAGTGCCTGAAGGGATTCTAAAGGTACTAATGTGATCATATCTAAATATAAAAGCTGAAATTGACCAGCAAGCTATTAAAATCGTTATTATTTTGAATTAAATTCTTTTGCAAATACTTTAATAAATTACTTTTAGCTGTCTAATTAAGCTATTTTATTTATTGCAAAATGCCATCTTAAATTTATGAATAGAAATGCTTTAATGAGGTTCTGCAACAAAACGAGTCTAAAATCCTGTGCTTTGTGGGCAGCTTGAGGACTTCCCTTGCGTAACCACTAGACATCGGAATTTCTAAGCACTAAAAGAGAATGAAGTTATATTAATGTTGACTGAAGACAATGGGATTATTACAATAGATCACGAGCCACAAAGAACCCTCCTCTTACGCCTGTCATTCGTCAGGACTTGTTTACACGTATCTAACGGTGGCTCATAACTTCTTTTATACTGACCTAGTTTGAGTGTAACTAACTTGAAGTTAAGTCCTTAATAATGTTGATGGTTAGTAATAACGTCCCAACATCGTGGTTGGGCGAGTAGGGATGGTTTGGGAATCTTCTTAACATATTTTGTGGCTCGCTAATATTAAAACACTGATTATGACTGAAATTCTCAACTGAGTTACACGAGTAAACCATTTGTACAATAAAATATATTCCGCCCTTCACAGAACTTCAATGGTGTGGTTGATTAATTTTTTCTACACTCTCGTAAAGAAATGTGAATAATTTTCATGTACGAGCGGATGAAGATATATTTTTTTCGCTAGCGTAATTTTCTGCAATTTAAAGTCTTTATTGATTTGATCATATACTATTTTTTTCCATTATCTAACTATAAAGTAGTCCACCATATTAATAAAAATACATAATTAAGTAAATTTATTAATTATTCCTACCTTTTTAATTGCTATTAAAATGCAAAACCCAGTTTTACTTTAAACACTATTACATTTTCATGCATTGCATTGTAGCTATAAGGTAAAGAAGGCAAGGTTCCTACCGGAACAAGAGCGCACAGAAACTTAGCCTAGCGTCGGTAACCTACATACCGCTATAATACTCAATGTTATAATTAACACCGTCTCCAAAAAAATATCGAAATGTATTCTTAAATAATGACGTATTTAATTTAACAGTCTGCTAAAGGATTGCATGAGAACTCCAGCGGTATAAGCGTGTTATCCGTCGCTATAGAAATTATTTTAGACAGCGGGTAGGTACTACTATCAATTCTTATACTGAAACGTTCCTTTAGTTGCTTTAGGATTAGGTAATGAAAAAAATACTTCGATGTTCGAGGCAATACATGTACCTTGTTGCGTGACCTAAATCATGAAACAGTATTTAAACTTCCCAAAGTTTATTCTTTGAAAGGTGATAAACTGATAATATTCTCAATAACAAATTCCGACTTCTGGTGACTGTACATGACGCTTTCATAATTCCGGAATTCAGACAAACTGGCGCCAACGTCATAAACCCAAATATTTCGTTTTAAATCTGTTCACTCCACCATAAAGACCTGCTTTATGTGATGCGATTGTCATAAAACGTATTCATTCTGTCTGTACTCAATATGGATTTAGTTTGGCGTCTAGCCACCTCTTTAACAACTTTACACCATGGAGGGCTATATTAATGATGTTTCCAAGTATTTATAGGTCACGTGTTTCGATCCCTAAATGGATCTATACTTGAGGCTAGCGCTCATGAAATGAAAAATATTTATATTGTGTATTATTCTTACCTGTACTCTATTGCATTTTATCTGTACATAAAACTGTTACTAATCAGTTTTTCACGTTTACTATAGATATTTATAATATATGTTCAAATAAATGTCAATCTTTAATATGATAAATCAAAATACGAACATGGTACAATTTCTTCGGGAAATCAAGTGAGTCCAATGGGCGTTTGACTGATGGGTAATAGGTAGATAGGTGGGAGTTTAAATGACTTCCCGCATGTCAGCCTATAAGGCTTATTGTGCTACCCCATTGGTTTTTTTTTTGTTGATCGATTTATTTATAGACGCTCTTTAACATCTCAGGTCATCAGCGTCCCATTCAACTCAGGGCGTGAAACGGCCGACAAATTTTGCTCAGAGGCCTCTCTTTCAGGCTTGAGGTTCTTTTTTGTGCCGTAAATGTACGACACGGGACCAACGGCTTTACTTCCCTTCCGAAGGAAGCCATACTTAGGATTTTTACGCCCGAAAAAATCCATCGCTCCTGGCCGGGTTCGAACCCGCGATCTTGGGTTTAGAAGGCAAGTATGGTAACCACTACACCACCAGCCCGACTACCCCATTGGAAGAGATACCTTAATTGTTTCCCAAAATCAGTAGCAGTACTTTGGTTCCAATGTTAGCATCCGTTCCTGGGTCTTCCCTGGTTATAGAAAGAGTAAATTTCTTTCTTTCCAGGATTGGACACTCAAACAGAATATACGGGGCATATTCCTCATTCTGTTTGCACAACGTGCAAGTGGGTTCATCTATATAGAGTCTCACTTTTCGTAAATGTTTTCTGAAGTGACCGCCTGTTGTGAGATGCCAGGGTAGACAACGCATTTAGGCATTCCCATACCAGAGTTCCCCATAGGTAGAAGTTCAACGGAGTTAGATATGGAGAACGCGGTGGAAAGTCAATTGGACCTCTTCGCCCTATCCATTGCCTCCTTGGAAGATTGCCATCAGGTAAGCCTGTACATCTCGGTGGTAATGTGGAGATGCACCGTCCTGTTGGAAGTAAAATTTTTCATTTCCATAGAGTGTATGATTGGCGGGTAAGACGTGTACATATCATGTTCAGGTACATTGGGCCAGTTGATAATCTTGACTTCGTTTGTTCATTGTTGATTTACCTGTCTCGTAGCTAGGCATCATAATATATGTGAGTCACATCTGTTTACAGAACATCATACCACACATTACTGTTGTTTTTCGGTCTAACTTTGAAATATATTAAAGAGATGTCTACTGTGATGGTGTTTATTCATTTGGCACTCTCGGTATATAAAACAAGTAACGTCCATTAATAAGGGATAGCTGTAAATAAGTAATTATTGAGTGAGTTAATTCACTTCCACTATTATTTAGCACATGGTTTGTAGAGAAATAAAATTCCTATTCGTAAGTACAGGCTTTTCTTACTTGAATAGAGATTTTATCAATGCTGTATGTTCTTTGGAATGAACAATCCTGAAGGAGTGCTTAAACAAATATCATAAGGTGATTGCCTTTAATCTTCAGGATTCTACTGTTATAAGTAAAAGACCATGGCCTACCAACTCTGTTACTTTTTGAAGAATCCTCCCCCCCCCCCCCCGTTCTCGATTCAAGTTACATTAGAAACAGCAACGCCCTGCTTCTTAAGATATGCACCGCCTCCTCATAAGTTGCAACAATTTCTTCTGAACTCTTCAACAGATAGTTGGAAGCAAGTAAAAACCAAGGCATTGTCGTGTTGAAGCAGCAATTGTCGAAATCAAGAATTCGTTAGTGCTCTGAAGATTCTCTGTAAGCAAGCAGTCTTTGATATGCCCGTTGGCGGTGATCTGTTCCTGAAGAGAATGATTGCAATACGGCATTTGGTGAGTTCTTCCGGCCTACATTTCGATATTGCTTAATCTTTGCTGGGGGGTTCTGATTTGGGAAGACCCATATAGTAAAGTGTTACTTTGTTTCTAGACTGTAGTGATAGATCCAGTTTTTAGTATCTATTGTGGACATGTCGGCACATTGACTAATCGATGAACCATTTCCTGGTACCATTCCGCTCTTGTTCTCTTTTGTTCTTCTGAGTGTACCCAACGAGAGCAAATCTTCGACACACGCAGACATTTGTGCAATTTCTAATAACTTCGGCGCATCATTCTCTATCTCCTATAAGTCATTCGGGGGTCGTCCTTCACTATGGCTTCTACACGAATGTCTAATACTGTTGGATACTCCGTGTGTTCCTTGTCTAAACTCTACAAACCTTTCTATATGGAGGAGCAAAGTCTGAAAAAGCTCTATACTTTTTGCCAGGACCCTTGTTTGCTCATAGAGCGCATATCGTAAAAAGTAATGGCGCCTCCATTAGATAGCGAGCGCATGACTACAATTAACATGTTGGTGTATATGCACCAATGGATGCCTCGAGAAAACTTCCGCTATGGTTAGTAATCAAGAATATTAATTCCTGTGCTGCCAACAGGAAACTTATATTTCTCATGGTTACTGTTTGTTTTTTCAAAAGCGGAAAATTAAATAGGTTCCCTCTTACTTTACTAGCAGGACATTATTACATACACCAACGCTTGAATGTTTGACCGTTCTCTAAAATATACAGAGTACCAATTGTTTTCCCCTTTGTCTATAAGCATTAAAGTACCTTAACCATGTTATATACTATTTAACTGGCTGTTGTTTAACAGTTAAGTGCTTTACATTGTTACGTAACTATAAATTACTTGGAAATAAGTTCAAATTGCTTGTTTAACTTAATTTCTTATCAAATTTCTTACTGTAATATTTTGAACAATGCTGTAGTCTTCGGTCTTTGGGCATATTTTCTTTTCTGTTAGGTTAGAAGTATTATATTCTTATTTAAAACTAGCTTAGATATTTAAAATATTTTTATTTCTTTCCATTCTAATTTATATCCAATAAATGATCTAAATGTTATTATTATTTTTTTGTTATTTGGTTATTCTTTATTTTAAAAGAGACATTATGTGATTCTATCTTTTTATTTCTGAATCCTTAATAGGTTTTTAAATACATTTTGAATATGAAGGTCTCAAAGTCTTAGTCCGCAGCAGAATACTAGCCACGGGCTAGTCGCTCACACTGATAGACAAGTTCCTCTCATCTTTCTACCGGCAAAACTTTGAAAAATACAAGAACGAATCTTTCACTAAGGGCCCCGAACTATTATACAAATATTTTTACATAATTACTTGCAAATTATGCAAATCTTCAATGTTACAAAACACCATGGAAATCCCCGATGAAATATACTCCTCCAGAAACTTTCACTGTTCTGCGTCACCGCATTTCGGCAATTGTGACTCCAATGTCATATACTTAACACTACATACAAACGCAAAGCATATGCTACACGTTCGTGAATATTAGCAACCAAGATTAATTAAAGTATCCCAGATTTCATTTCGGAATGAATTTTCTGAAGGATGTATATATTCAGCAATTGGCTAAGAAAATCTTCACAAAACTTTCCAAATAGATTGTTCTGCATCATTTTATTTGGCAAAGAGCAGCGAAAAAGGCTGAATTCGCGCTTACTGTGTCATGTGTTCAAGAATTGAATGTGTCCTACCGCCTTTTTGGGGCCTAATGAAGAGCTACCTCCCAAGATAAGCCATTAGTGTCGTCACTTTGGGAGTATTACAAGTTTACATAGGTTATGGGCAAATCCCACTTTATATCGTTGAAGGCATGTGTAAGTAAATTTGTAGGACATTACCTAAATAACATAAACGTTTATAGACAATAGTTTGGGGCCTCTAACTATAAAATCACTCTGTAGCATGCACATATTATTTTTATTTCATAATTGATACTAATTTCTATTATAGAAGTTGTTCCAAATTATGTCCGTCTGCAATCATCCTTTGACACACTTTAATTAAATGTGCATTCATTCACAACAGCTCTGCTTCTGTAACTTTTCCAATTTCCGCCCCGATATTTTCTTTATATTCTCTTGAAATCTGGGGGCTATTTCTGTAGACTTTATTTTTTCTGTGTTCTAGTGGTAACATCTCAATACAATGCATTATAGTGAAAATGTCCTTACTTTAAACGGGGGAAAAATCCAGATGCCAATACACACTTTTCAATTATTCAAAGGACTGAAAACGATGGAGGTTATAATAACTTAAGGGAAGTAAAAACTTAAATAAATAACTTTAGTATCCAATATATTTATAGATATTGAACGATTGGGTATTAAAATATACATGAGGCACTATTGATAGTTTTTATGAAACGAGAGAGTAAAGTAGGGGTTTATTCATGAGGACTCCTTGGGAGACCATTATCCACGAGTCAATGAAATGCGTTGACTCTCATTCTGCACACAATTTTTTTCGACTACTAACACGAAATTAATATTTAACAATCATTATATATTAAGCCATTTTTCCGTTACTTAAATCAGAGCCAACTTTTGTCTATTGCAATAATTTTGGTAGTCATTTATGGATATGTAAAATAAATAACTTGCAGCGTTCTGGAATTCTTTTGTGAATGTATGTGCCTGCTGAATGAATATGTCAAAAATTAGTACATATATTTATTATTATTATTATTATTATTATTATTTATATATTTATTATTATTTGTTCCTCTTTCAAATTGTACGTCATACTTAAAACGATATTTACAGAAATATGAATGAAAACGCATTATTTATATATACATTAACTATTAGTTTTAACCAACAAATAAATTGTTTCCAGCTTCGCGCACTTTGGGTAGGAAAATGCTTATATTCAACCAATTAGCGTGTTCCGCAAGCAGATCCCAGCATGCCAATCGAATTATATCGGAATAAGTTTTAAGTGAGCTAATGCTCTGTTTCTTCACCAGTTCCGAAGAACTCTGCTTCATTACATAAAAAGAGATATATGTTGTTCTCTGAAAATAAAGAAAAAAAAATGAAAGCGACATGTGAAAGCAGTTAACGAAGAAACATATATATTCTTATCTTTCAGAAAAAAATATATTGGTAGAAATCTTAATTTGGATAGTTGTTTAGTCTCCTGATTGTTAATTTTATTTAAAAAAACAAAACTAAAAAATAATGAAGTAAATATTGGTATGAATGTTAATTTTAATGCTATGTTAACTAATTATTGTTTATTTAATTTCGTTTTTTTCTCTTGATAGGCATATGTTACCTAAACATTGCATTTATTTTCCTTCAATTCTTTTTAATACAAAATGTATTTTGAGGAGTGAATTAAAATATCCACAGTGACTTAAACATAGTTAATCTCTGTAAATAACACCGTTGGGTTGCCAATGCCGACGAAACAACGAATTCTTTAAATGCTAGTAGAAAAAGGTAACTTAATTTCTTTTTAAAACATAACACATCTTATATTACAAATGCCTTCATTGAATTTTGTATTTGTACATTTTTAAAAATAATATTATTATAATGATTAAAGCTAAAATTACTTTTAATACTTTTATGTATTTTTTGCAAAATTTTGGAGTTAAACTGGAATAAACCTTGCTCTAAATATTGTTGTAAAATATAAAATGTTTTAAAATTACACTGACCTATTGATTTGTTTGGTTATCTAGTTCTTGCAGTCCTTGGAGTTTGGCAATTTTGAAGACAGTTGTCGCGTTTCTATTCATCGTCTACTTTACAAGTTGTGGTGAATGGAAATCTCTAGTGCCAGTTTCCACGAGAGGAGGTACATACAAACGGCTGGTGTTAGTGATTCAGGAAGGGATTTGAAGGATTAGTAACCTTAATAGTCTCTCCCTAACTCCAGTGTTAACTTGCACAGACGAAAGCTACAGTGAATCCACACAATTGAAAGGGCTCTCTATTGCTACAAATTTCCAAATCCGGTCTTGAATCTTGCAGAAGACACTTTCGCAGAAGCGGTGTCCCAGGGGAGAGAGCCAGCAAGGCATGGCAGTGATTGATGACTGCGCTCTCTGGGGGGAGAAAGAGGGAACTATATAGTAGCAGCCGAAGTACCGGCTCTCGGTTTGTTTACAAGCACTTAGCGAAAATTGATAAAATAACAAAAGCTTAACGCCGAAGATTTTCTTTTAGTTAATGCATATGGAAAAGGCATTAAAAATATGTTAATGCAAGGGATCTGTTTGCTTATGAGAAATGGTGTTGCATTAGAGGCAGGAGGTAGGAACTAGAATTCCAGACAATGTCGGTTTGTAAGCTATTACATTTCTTTTCCTATTGTACAAACCATACTTGCCTTGTAAACCCAAGATCGTGGGCTCAAACCCTGTCAGGATCGATGGATTTTTTCGGGTGTAAAAATCTTAAGTATGACTTCCTTCGGAAGGGAAGTAAAGCCGTGGGTCCCCTGTTGAACATTTACGGCACGAAAAAGAACCTCAAGCCTGAAAGAAGAGGCCTCTGAGCAAAATTTATCGGCCTTTTCACACCCTGAATAGAATAGGACGCTGATGACTTTAGATGTTAAAGAGCGTCCGTAAATAAACCAAATCAAACAAGCAAGGAACTGTACAACAGTGTTCCCAGCTAAGGTAGTTATTTGTTCATGCAGGTTGTTTCGCTAATGTCTGAATTTTGAAATAACCTAGTCAACCTTTTTCTTGCCGTTTTTCTACCTCTTTGTACCAAATTTAAAGAAATTTATGACTTTTTGAACACGTTCAGGAATTTTAAACTATGTGGTTTTGTAACATGTGATACTGTATACAAAAATGCTGTTATTTTCAAAGCTGAATAACTCTCTTTTACTAGTGGAAAAACTTTGACTCCATTGACCGCCAGGCATTATGGTTCAAATTGTGGGTAAAAGAAAGGTCGAGGAAAATCATTTGTGTGAAATGTGGAAGTTTGCATTAAGTAGAGGAGGAGGATAGTGTAACGGAGAATTTCGTGAGCGAAAACGGAGAAGAATGTTTTACCCCCTTTACCGTTTAATTTGTTTATAGAAACCATTATTGATATGACGTTACTGGATGATATGTAGGCATCTGTAGTAGAAGATATGCAGGTGTTAGTGCTTTTGCACGCGGTTATATGGTACGACGATTGACGGGCTACAGAGAGGGCTCTACAGACTGTAGACCTATTGCAAAGAGTTAATACGAATTAGACAAACTAATGACTTTCAAGAACGGATCGGCTAATAGTAGGGCGGAGACGTGGACGTGACAGACGCAAGACTACTTAAGAGTTTTATATACTTGGGCGCTACTTTTAAAATGAACGGATGAAAGTCAAAGCATGAAGCAGCAGAAGTGAAAATAGCGTAGCTCTTTGGTTGCGTAGTAGAATCCCAGATGTGTGAAAGCTAACCGGAAACCGTCTATGGGGCACTAGTCATATCTATGATGGCATATGGGGCAGCAAATTGGGTATGGGAACAAATTGCAGACTTAGATTCAGTGAGAGCATGTTTTTTGAAAGGAATTTTGGGGCTTAGGAGGGGCACAGCGAATTGCGGAATTGAGATGAAATATGGGGCATACAGCGAGTCTAGAGGGTATAAAATCAGAGTAGTGAAGTGTTGATTGCAAATTATTCATGGGAGCCAAACGTAATTATGGCACTGTACTACCATGAACAGCTAAGTTTGGCAGGGAACATGACATGGCATTCAAATTAAGAAGAGCTGGATTCCATTCAAGGGAATAGAAAGAGCGTGCCGAGGAAGGCTAACAACCACTCTAGGGATATGGATATGCAGCATACAATTGCGCAACGCAGAGAGATAGTTTCGCCAATAATATAATCGGGGTTGAAATCTGAATGGGGGGTGAAGTACATACATCAAAACAGGGTTCGCGTGGCTCAGATTAGAGGCATAGCGGTTGAGTAAATGCTTTGAGAATCTACCCCATCTGCGAGGAGGGGAAATTATAGTTACACTTACTGGCCAAATGTAAAGAATGAATGAAAAAATATCTACCACGATCCTTTACCTGATCGAACAGAGGGAGGTGATCATACTGGGCTCTACTGTCAGGTACCGCCACGGGTGGCCGAGGTCGTTAAGGCACGGACTCGTGAGCGGGAGGTCTGCGGTTCGAATCCCGCCAGGACCGTCCTCCCTGACTGGGGTTTTTTCCAGGTTTTCCTCAGTCTTCATAACTGGTAAATGCCGGGGAGGTACCTAAACTTAGGCCTGGAACGCTTCCTTCCTTTAAAAAAAAAAAAAAAAAAAATATCCTTTCCCAATTTATCATTTCATCTCATGTATCGTCAGTGTCCATCGCCTGTGGTGCCACAGTAGTAAAAACGGGCGTTAAACACTACTCAAAAAAAAAAAAAAAAAATCTACTGTCAGGCAAGGAAGAGGAGGTGAAAATAGACACATTTCTGATCAATGGGAGATAGCTTAGGTCTGAAAGGGCTAATAACAGGAAAGAGGGTGGGGAAAAACAAACTGAAAATGTGCCACATTTATACTGTTTTCTTAATTGTATATAATCTAGTAACCTAGTGTGCTCTAAGAGCACGTATGGTTCGTTGAACCTGTGCTCCGGTTGAAGTTTTACTAAAATGGTGCCTCTGTAACAAATACACCCCGACTTCTACACCTACTTCCACCACCACCACTAGAGGAAAAAGAAGGAAAAAAGTCAGTTCATTCCCCTTTTAATAATACCAAAATGCTGTCAGTTACATTTTATATAATACCGTCATCTCGGTTTAGAACCCATTTGCGGATCTAAATAGCATGAATCTGTGATGAGATCTTCGAACTATTCCAGGCATCACTGTGTGACTCTAGAAATTTTTCGTTTAATTTTTTCTTTGAACTTGGTAAAAGATCCTAAAAGTCGCAACACAGAACAGAGTAGCACCTACAAGTTCGTAATGTAATTGAGCGAGAGGCTTAAATCCCGTTGGGAAAATGATGACGGTGAGTACCACATTATAACTTTATAGGCAGGAGCAGCTAAGATTGGAAGGGAAAAAGACATGAGCCTTCAAAGTGGGAACCATCGGGTTGGGAAATATTTGGATAAGTAACAAGAGTACTGTATAGAGGAAGGTCAGGTACCTCCTGAAGGATATGGACAGGCAGCTTACAATCGCGCAATGTGGGGAAAAGATCTCGTTGGAGGTGCAAATAAGGTTAAAATTTGGGTGGGGAATGGAGCTGACAGGGGCCAGACTCATTAAACAAGGACTCGCGTGTTTTAGGCTTGAGAAATGGCGGCAAATCAGAATCTCAGGAGAAAATGGACTAAGATTTTGCCCCTCATGGTCGCACATCCTGGCGAACAGTAGCAGCACTGAGATATTGAGAAAAAAATTACTGCCGCCTTCCTTTACTGACTCTAACAGAGGCCAAGAGGTACCCTGGGCTCTGCTGGTAGGCAAGGATGAGGAGCCGGTAGGCAAATTCATGTCGAACGTGAGACATCTCAGGTCTGAAAAGGCTGAAAACCCGGGGGAATTAAACTTAATTTAAAAAAAAAATGTATGTATTATGTTTACTTATTTCACTGACAAGGGAGAAGGGATTTCATACTCTGTATGTATATATGAAGCTAATATTGAGATTATTATTATTATTATTATTATTATTATTATTATTATTATTATTAAGGCTATTAATATAATTATTATTTTAACTGCCTCAAGTAATGGAGGTATGACTTATTTAAGTAATGTATTTTTTATGGAATATGAAAGGCACTTACTCTTAGACCGGTGTGAAAGTTGCAAAGTTATTATGTCTGTTAATTTGAATAAAACACATTCATTCATTCAACTTTATAGGCAAAAGCAGGGAAAACAAAAATTAATAATAGTGTTGTTTATAAAAATTTTACTTTCTGGTCCCATTGGCATTATTGTATACGTTTTTAACATCTTTCAAAGATTTTAAACAATGATTAACTTCCGTATTCATGTTGACATGCGCTGGAAACTGGTGATACACTATAAAATGATAATTGGGAAAAGAATTTTATTTGGAAAGAAGGCCTAAGCAAGGGAAAGCGGCCCTGGTAAGAATGGAACCCACACCTTCCGTTCGCGAAACCTTGCCTCTAACGCTCTTCAATGATTATTTTAACGTAAACGTTATTATATTAAAACTATTTCTAATATTAAATGGGTTTACTGCATGAGCACAGAAATTGTGTATATATTCATTTTTATGAAAAATAATGGCATTTAAAGCATTGAAGAAGCAATCAGCTGTGTCAACTTACAAGGTGTAGACTGTTTATTACGTCACCGCCAACACCACAGTAATCACATCGTGTGCTAACTAATGATTTATGCACCGTAAACCCTTCTGTCGACTGCTGCATGATAACTACTGAATATTTTGTAAGAGGTTAATATACAGAACCACAGATTGAGTCTGACCTCTTTCAACACACTTCAATTTTCATTATTCAGTTGGTAGGTAACCAAGTGCGAGAAGGATTAGACAATGAATCTGGGAGTGCTTGCTGTCTCTAAAAACGTTGCTCACTTGTTCCTTTCCCAGAAAAAGAGAGAGAAAAAAGCACTCTCTTAAAAAAGACATCAACATTTGGAAACGATGGTGCTGCAGTTCCCTCTCCCCCTTTTCCCTGTTAGTATTGTTACAGCGAGATGAAAAGTATGGGAAGGGCTGAGGAAATGGCTCTCGGTGCAGGCGGGCACAGGAGCTTGAAGTGGTTAAGCCCTGTAAGTACCACAGGAGATTCCGTGGTTCTGAATGTCGAGTTGGCACAGTCTGGAACAATAGTACGTCACTATAGAATGGCCTGGATGTAATGGCAAAGCTTTGAGTAACATTCTGTGACTGTTAATTATTAAAGCAAAATGCCGTAGCAGGAATATTTACAGAACCATTTAGAAGGACTTACTGTTGAGGAACATTTCATCATTAGATTTTTTCTATCGCTTAAAATTAATGTTGTAAATAGACATTTTATTCACTTATTTTAGAAGCACGATGAACATAATTATATTAATTATACAACAATAACTATTTTGATTGTATTTTTAAGTAGACCTGTGATTCTAATCCCTTCAGGGTCTTTCTCTCTGACAGGGGTTTTCAAGATTTTCCTCAGTCCTCAAAATTCCCAAGAAATATCTTAAACTTAGGTCTGGAATACTCCCTTTCCGAAAAGTTCATTTGCAATTTATAACTTAACCTCAGATATGCTTAATTTCCACCACAGTTAAAGCTTCCTATGGAAAGTTGTTTGCGATCTATAGTAACAGTGTCCAAGTACTTTAACGTATGACAGAAATGTCATGCTTTCACCAGCAATGATATTCCACTTGTTTGCTTCAAGCGCGAACTGTGGCATTAAATTCAGTTATTTTCTCAAGAAGAACAATACCGACTACCGAGGTAGGTAGGAATATGCGGTGCATTTCCAGTCTAGTACCTAAGCAGTTAAATAGGAGGTAAATTTTTAAATTCTTCATAAGACTAGCGTTCGGAATTTTAAACTGCAGTACTGTTAAAATTTCCCTGAAGTTTAGACAAAATGCAAACAGACATCTACGTTTTTTGCCTAATATTGGGGGAATGTATTACTTTTTGCCTAATGTTCATGATAACTCTCTAAAAAGGGTCTGAAAATTAAGCCCTTAAAGATAACTATATCTTGTAACTATATGGTTTAGAATGATGTACAAAAGTCATCGATATTCTAGCCTCATCCACTCACCATTTTTAAGTTACTAGACATTGTTCCAATTTAAAGAAAAAAAAAAAAAAAATATATATATATATATATATATGCTTTATAATTATTGTTTGAAATTTTTGTATGGGCTACATCAATGCGCTCTCGTTTGAACTTCAATTCAGTGAAAACAGTGTCTCAATAGCACTTCTAGTTTCACCGCCAAGGGTAGCCGAGGTCATTAAGGCGCGGACACATGGGCGGGTTTTTTCCAGGTTTTTCTTAGTCCACATAAATGATAAATGGCGGGGAGATACCCTAAATTTAGGCCTGGAACGTTTCCTTCCTTAAAAAAAAATCATTTCCCAATATATGATTTAGTTTCATGTATCATCAGTGTTCATCACCTGTTGATACTCGCACATGAGCAGTTAAACAACATAAGAAAACTCTAGTTTCAGAGATATTTTTATAGTAGCTTTAGGTTAATTAATCTTTATACTTATATATTAGATGCTCAAAGATATCGTTATGCAACTTTTGAGAATGTGCAGAATATGTATACAAAATTATGCGGAAAATTCCTAAGTGTAGTAATTTTTAAACATATTTTATTAATTTTTCTTTTGCCACTTTTTCTACCCATAAAATAATCTTCATAATTTCTCCATTGAAAATTTATCTACTGCAGAAACTGTTACAAAAAGCTTAAAACTATTAATAATTAAACATGTAATAGTCCTCTTTAGACATTTTATATAAATGACAAGTGATTGGTGGTTTTCACCGATGTGTTATTTTAAGTGATTTATTACAGGGTGCAAACATTAAAAAATTTTAAGTGAGCAATATGTTTTATTCAAATGTGGTATATCTTGTGCTATGCTCTCTCTATTGATACCCTATACTTTCTTTCAGCTCTTTCTTTACGAAGTCACATCAGCATGGTGTGATAAGCAGGTTAGTTGGCCATTGGCTCCTGCAAATCCTAGTTCAAGAAATAAGACGTTCTAGCCATGCTGACTTGACTTCTCTTCTCTTTCTCGGCACACAGCAAGGAGATATCTGGGGTAGAATGCATGTGCTTTCGGCTCTTGAACTCTAATTTGTTAGGCCCGGGGCATTTTCCATAACCTGCACCCAGTATGACTCAGGTCGATTGTTTTATTGTAAAATTTCGTTGTAAATTTGCTAGTTCAGTTGTAATTATGACATTAAAGTCCATTATCCTTTGTTAATGCAGTAGGATATGCTTTACATTAATATATGTGGTCAGGTGTTTGTCTAATTATGTCATAAATGTGGCAAAAATTTGAAGCTTTATTGATTAACTTGGACATATTCAAAGCTTAGAATTTAATAAGTTAATTGATATATAATTGTTTCAGTTATGTATTGCATGTTAAAGTTATAACTGTTTTACCATAAATTATTCTTAGTCAAAATTTTGATTTAACTTACAAGTGTTAAATATATTTTTCCTCTTGTTCAGAAAACTATATTCGTTTTCCCACTATTAGAAATAGTAAATTATTTTGCTTCTGCAGTACTGCAAGGTTGCCGTTCCATGGCTTTATCTTGAGGGGGGGTGTTCCTTCAGCATACCCCCAAAGTAAAACTTGTTTGACATAAAAGGGAAAGTGTCGAACTCAGGTTATTACACCATTTTACTTCAGACATGGTGAAATGTTTTAAACTGAATATTTAAAAAATGATGAACTTCATGGGTAAACTATGTACTGAAAAATTGAAAAGTGAGAAAAAATAAATTTGTACAGAATGTATAACACGCGTTGAAAACGCTTTTACCATTTGCGAATATTTGAACAAACTTCTCTTCGTAGGAAGGGCTTTCAACTCTAAAGATTTCTTTCCATGGCATTGCATTTTGATGTGGAGTCTTCGATTTTTCCTCTTTGAATCACTTAAGACCGATTGCTTTTACTCTAAACAAGACAGCCTGAATTTATTTCAGTAATGCTGAAATGATGAACTCTTTGGGCTACTCACTATAATATAATACTTAGTAATTTCATTAATATTTTAGTGTTTCTCGTGCCACATCTGTGAAGGCCAACATGTGCCTAATAGAGCAAAAGTAAAAGGTACATTTTCCTCTCACTGTCAATATTAATATTTTAAAGAAAGAAGTGTTTATGCATCATATATTTTAAACAGCACATCAATTTATTAATTTATACTTAACTGTAAACTTGTTACGATAACAAGAAGTGCTATGGGGTTCGAATCCCACTAGGACCGTCCTCCCTGACTGGGGTTTTTCCAGGTTTTCCTCAGTCCTCATAGCTGGCAAATGCCGGGGAGGTACCCTACACGTAGGCCTGGAACGTTTCCTTCCTTAAAAAAAGATATCCTTTCCCAATTTATCATTTCATCTCATGTATCATCAGTGTCCACCACCTGTGGTGCCTCAGTAGTAAAAACGGGCGTTAAACATTATAAAAAAGTGCTATCGAAAAGTTCCCGAATTTGAGTTTGCTTGCGAACAAGTACAACACGCATACCGCTGGGTACCCAGTTACAGAATACTTTTTCTTGCTTTGTTATGGTTGTTATATTGCAAATTAAAAGTTAGAACAATGTCTAAGACCACGAAAGTAAAACTACAAAACTTCTAAATAATTAAATTGTCTTTAACACCTAACATGCCTTTAGCAATATCAGAGTATAGTTTTGTGCATTTGACGAAAGGAATCCATGCATCTTCATACGCCCAACGTTTCATTTCCAATTTTAGGTTCAAAGGAACCTTAGTTAGATTAATGGAAAAGTTTTAAAATTAAGAGCTGGAACTGATTTACAACAGTTTAAACTTGGAAACGCCCCGTGTAACAATGAAATACCTGGTTACTAATTTTCCTTTGTTATTTTCCTCCTTTGTACTCTTCATTCGCCGCTGCAGGCGAAAAGCAAGCAAACAAGCCACTCGTCCATTCAAAGTACAAATTGTCTCACTGACGTCACATAATTACATTCAAATTAAGCGGATTTCCAAACCATTCGGTCTGTGCAATTACATCTCTGATCTTCAGTGACACAATTGTTCTTACGTGCAACGAGTTCATAAAATATGGGTTATATTCTGCTGATAAAATATTGAATCGTATTTTATATTTGCTTTTCTATTTCGCTAGCAGCATCAAAGCAGACTGTTATATACTTCGTGTATGAATTTCAGTTGCAACATATAGCGGTGGAAAATGAAATACATTTCGATTATCTTTAACTACCTTAACTTGTAAGACATAACCTGACATCCATCTCTTGTGTACATGCCATGCTTGCCAGTTGTTTGCATATTAAACACACAGTGTACGTATAGCTGATATGCGAAAGTAGGTCCATAAGTTTCCAACCTTGCCGTTGATTATCGTCTTCACAAAACCCTTATCTGATGTCATACCTTATTTGTAAGTAAATAATTGCTGCTGTAACTTCCGCTCCGTTGTGTTCAGTTGTTCAGATATAGTAGCATAAAGAAAGCTACATGTAGAAGAATGTGACATGTTCACAATGGAGTATCGAGCTGTTATTAAGTTCTTCACAAAAGAAGAACTTACTCCCAATGAACTTAAACAGCGATTGGACGGTGTACATGGGGAAGCATCTCCCTCATATTCAACCGTGTATAAGAATGAGCCTTACCTTATCGAATGGGTCGAGAAAGCATTGAAGACATAGATCCGTCAGGTCCTTGGAGGTGTTCGCTTCTGAAAACATCGCTAGCTCTTATGGAAGGAGAAATTATGGAAGACCGGCGACTCAAAGTTACAGAAATAGAAGCAAGATTGGGCCTTTCTAAAACAACAGTCCTTCGAATTATTCATGAACAATTAAACATGAATAAGGTCAGTCCAAGATGTATGCATGGATTTCTTTCCTCAGTCCAAAAGCAGCAAAAAGTCATCTGTTGTCAGGCATTTTTGAAGCTCTGCTGTGGCAACGAGAGAGAAGTTGTGCAAACCATTGTTACAGGAGATGAAACTATGGTCCTCTGCTATGCTCCCTTGTCCAAAAGGGAATTAATGGAGTGGCGTAAACCTGGCAAAGCACCGTCTCTAAAGTCCAAGGTCACTCATTCAACCAAGAAGATCATGGACACAATCTTTTGGGACTGTGAAGAAATATTCTCCATTAACTTCATTCAACACCACAGTAAATGGGAAGTACTATGCTGGCCTACTGCACAGACTACGTGCTTCCATCAAAGAGAACAGGCGAAGAAATCTGAGTGGTGGTATGCGCCTTCTCCACAACAAAGCGTCTGTGCGCACAGCTCTTGTTGCAATGGAAGCTGTGAAGAAATGTGGCTTCAAGGAGATCAATCAATCACCCTACAGCCCAAATCTAACTCCCAGTAACTATTTCCTCTTCTCAAAATTCAAGAAGGACCTTCGAGGAAGGAAATTTAAGTGTAACGAAGAAGTGATGGGTATTGTTTATGCCCATTTTGCAGACAAGACTTCTGACTATTTTGGAGGGGGGGATTGAAATGTTAATTCAAAGATGTGAGAAGTGTATTGCAATAAAGGGTAACTGTATTGAAAAGTGAAATATAGTTTTTGTATTTATCATACTTAGAAAATGGTTGGGCTGGAAACTTATGGACCTATCCTCTTGTATAATAAAAGGTTTTTATAATTTTTCATTTACTTTAAGTACTTTCTTTATAGTTCCCCCTGTTAATATAAGTTTGGTTTATTTTAGTTAGTTGTTTGCCATCGCTTCTTATTCTGGACTTGTATTGTGCAGCAAGATGTTTTTGGAGTAAAACACTGAAAGAAATGTTGCGGTAGCTAAGACCACGGTGTCAGATGATGCGATGGTTTGCCAAATAGATATGGATTTATTTGCTGAATCAAATGCTAGTAGAAGCTTTGGTCTCATAGATTGGAGTATAAACGAAAGTTTGAGCACTCTATTCAGTGCTCAATACAGACTTTTTTTTGCGTTTTCTTGCAACTTTTTGAAATTGGTTTCATTCCTTAATGAGTACCTTAAAACACGCATTTTAAATTTAATACCACACTAACTATAGTTTCTGAGAAAAGGTACTTGTATATGCTACTCCTTTTAAAGTATTACATCATTTTTTAACAAAATGCTTTACATTTGTTTCTAGGACAAACATGTATTATATAACAATACACATCTTTTATTCTGAATATTTAATGTTTTGGATATAATATATTGCAAGGATTAAACCTGCAACGTCAGTCCCGGACATAAATTTATTCGCTCTAGTTTATCCATCTCTTTTCTGGTATTCCTATTCTCCTCCAGCATGTCTATCTGTTTAAGTTTCATCTGAATGTATCTGCCTTCATTTTTGCGATGTATTCTCTCCATTTTCTATACTATTGTTTCACTTTTTGCACTCTTTAAAGCATTTTTTAAATATTTCAAAATACATCTGGTGTGAAACACGGAGTTTAGAGAAGCCCTTGGGCCCTGGCCCTACTCACGGGCATATCTAGAAATGATTCCTGAGAATGGATGCATTTTATTTGTTTTTATTGCATCAGATACACGCGATATAAAATAATACATTTTGTATGCCTTAACACTGTTCATAAAAATCATAAGTGATGAAAAATTAATGAAGAACTCCACAAATGAAGGTAAAGCGTATACATTCCATTTATTGGCGTTTTAATCAGTTGTAAGTATGGCCTCGGACCGGTTGGCGCTTTTTTTCGGGCGTAAAAATCCTAAGTATGGCTTCCTTCGGAAGGGAAGTAAAGCCGTGGGTCTCATGTCGTACAATTACGGCACGAAAAGGAACCTCAAGCCTAAAAGAAGAGGCCTCTGAGCAAAATTTGTCGGCCGTTTCACGCCCTGAATAGAATGGGACGCTGATGACCTATGATGTTAAAGAGCATCGGTAAATAAATAAAAAAAAAAAATCGTTGGCGCATGTCAATCTGCAGTGGAAAAACAGGACGAAAATACAGCTTTGATAATTTCGACTTACCTCTACATGATTATTCCAGGACTGTTAACGTATGTTTTGCTCTATTTATTTCAATTGGATATATATAAACTACAATCATGCAGCAACGTCCGACATCCGCGGTTACCGTACGATCACTGTCGCGAGCCATATGCGTGAACAGTTCTAGCCCAGGCAAGTACTAATCCCTCCCACAGGCTAAAACACCAGCGAGCGGAAGGTGTTCTGTGTTGATTGTTGTTGATTTGTTTTATTTAACATTTCAGGTAATGTGTCACATTCAAATCAGGGCGTGGAACGGCCGACAAATTTTACTCAACGTGTGTAGTTGATTTACTTAAAAAAACTCTTTAACATCCCCGGTCAGTAATGACCCATTCAATTCAGGGCGTAAAACGACCTATAAAATTTGCTCAGAGGTTTTTAGTTTTAGTCTTGTTTACGTGCTCCAAATCTACATATGATCCACAGCTTTACTTGCCTTCGGAAGGAAGCAGTACTTACTGGGAGGGTTTGAACCTACGACCTTGGGTCTACCAATCGGGAGGGTGTGTGTGTGTGTGGCCACGCTGTCACTCTGATTACGCAGTGCTTGCTGTTTCGCCTTCGCCTTGAGTAAAGTTCCCTAACCTTGCGGTTGTGCTTGCGAACGGGTTTGCTGTGTTCCTGGTATCGAGACAGACCTGGAGCATGAATCAGTAAACGGCATTAGGATTATTGGCAGCCTACGGTCTCTGTGATGGTTTCAGACAAGGTAAAAAAACGTTCTCTTTCTTTTCCTAAATAGACCTATTCACGGCAGACGAAAATATAAAATCTGTTTCATATTTTTTGAGATTTTCTTATATAAACTTTTATTCTTAATAAATATAGGCGTTATTTAGCCATATAGTTACTATTTAACCAAATAAATATTAAATGTATTACATAGATATTATTTGTCTATGCATATGCAGACAATATTTGGGCCATATATTCGTGGTGGTAAAATAAAATGACGTTTTGCCTTTTTAGTATGCACCAAATAATTTCAGGAGTTTGTTAAATTTTTTCATGCTAAATTAAATTTTCAAATGTATTAGATTTTTTGGTAATGTCAGCTTGTTCAGTGTCTTAATTATGTTTGTTTTGCGTACCATGTCCATTTACGTTCAAGGTTTTTCAGTATTCTAGGTCATAATGAGTTCGTAGGTAATGTCTAAATTAGATTTTATTTATTTAGCTGTTTAGATCATGCTCATATTTGTGAAAAGAGTTGACATATTTTACAATAATTGTATGACATGTACTTGATATGTTTCTTAAAAACTGTTTGCACGTGTATTTGTTTGAGTTTTTGAAGTTCAAAGAGTCCAGTTAATTATTTATTTATTATGATAACTTTGCTCATTATCTTTGCAATTTATTTTAAATTGTTTTAAATGTTAGTAAACTTATAAGGCTGCGTGTTCCTGTTTTAAAAGAATTTTTGCCGTACGCATATGCAATTAAGTAAATCCACGAACTTTGGACCCTTATTTCGTCAAGTTTCTCTTTTTACTTAATTCTCCTGAAGGTCAAAGGGAGGCTCCCAATTTCAAATGTTTACACATAACAAGATGTAGATAATTTTGATAATTACGTGGTGGTTATTGATTTTAAAATATCAGTTACTCAAATAGGTGTAAGAAAAGCTAATCTTTCAGTATTGGGGAAAGGCGAGCAAAAATCATTAACGCTAACTGTTGAGTAAGTGATCTTACTTGTTTTTGAGCAGTTTTTTGCGTTATTTCTGCTAGCTTTCAGCTGATTACCTATCTGAACTCACATTCTCGTAAATTAGTTGTATATATGAATTATATGGATCAACATACTTTGGGGTTCCGCACAAATGCCCTGTCACCAATCATGCGAGTTCCTATTCTACCAACTTGTCAGATAAAGGATTCTAAAATATTCATATCCACATTACCGAGAACCTTTCAGATAAACAATCACGAAATGTGCTTCTCTATCCTGTCAGAGTTCAAGAATCGAAGCGTTCTTGAAGATTTTGCATTAAATATACAATCCTTACCTCTCCTTGTTGGTGAAGTAAGTCGAAGGTAGGTCAAAAAGTAACGTTTCTCAACTAAAATGTAAAACATTTGAATAGTATTAATGCCCGCTTTTACTGCTGAGGCATCACAGGTTGTGAACACTGAATACATGAGATGAAATTATAATTTTCAGGTCAAGTTTAGGCTGCCTCTGCAACATTAGCAATTTATGAGCAATGAGGAAACCCTCAGTCAAGAAGGATGGTCTTAGCGAGAATCGAATCCCAGACCTCCCGCTCACGAATCCGTACCTTAACGACTTCGGCCACCCGTGGCGGTCTAAAATATAATCGAATGGGTAAGGACCCAACATAAAAGACATTGTTTTACTTCAACACCAATCCTTTATATCTCCACACACATCAAAGTTATTCAAGCATTTATTGCACATACAGCATGTCACCACACCCTGCGATAGAAACTGGTATCCTTCTGGTTGAGACATTTCAACACTTCATATTGACAGAGTCGCAATTATTTACTCCTCAGATGTTTTGTCAGTCATCCAAACAGACGAATTCATCGGTGGTTGCCAAGCCATTGGTCCAACACGCCATTTGTTATCGTTCAGCAATCTACAAATTTATAACACCATTTGCATTATTGAATGGGAAACACATCTGTTCCGTACACAGACACAAGCCATTGAATAATGTTCCGTATTTTCTGCCCACAAACCTCTGCACACTTTCTCTCTTATCAAATCTTTCAGAACTATTGCCATTTGTGATTGTTGCTGCGTCTATGTTCTATTGTTGGTGTATATCCCCTGACAATTGACTACATACTGGTGGGTGCTCAAGTTGCAGCGAGATTTATGCCGTTGCTTTCAAGTAATAAAAAAGTAAACTTACTATCTGACCCATATTTACTAATACAAAGAGAGCATCTGGATATCTGTCAACAGGTAGGGATAATTTGAGCCTCTCTTAAAATGCTATTTCAAAAAGAGTAACTGCATATTTTATACAATTTATACTAGGCCTACGAATTTTACTATGTTTTTCATTCTTTATATATTAATGCTTTTGAGCCTGTATTTTATTTAAGAAAATTTCCATTATGAATGTCGTCTTTATTGAAATATAGTTCCAATTATTGCCTGCATTGGTTGCAAGAGCTGCAAAATCTGAGACATTATTAGCAGACATAGAAGCCCGTAATAATAATTTATGTTCGAATGCATGAAAAAGGGCTACCTGCATTTAGGCATCACATTTTAAAGCTCTAATCTACGACCACACTTGGATCGTCAGTTATATTATTGCTAGAAAATAAAATTCTCAATGTATGGATCTGACGCTATAGTACTTGTGCTGTTGTAATTTTCAATTTCCTCTTTCTTTCTGGCTGTCACTGACATAATCTAACGGTAGCGGGCCTGGATTCAAATTCCTAGCTGAGATTTTTTCAAAAGTTTTCGTTTGTTCTTTTGATAAATACGAGGGAAACTTACATCATAAAGTATCATGAGCTCATTCGGTCAAGTTATCACATACCATCAGGCACAATAGATCTCCAGGTCACTGTGCGTGATCATTTAAAATAAAACGTATCCCACACACATTCACTCTGTGTTATATTTCGCAAGCTTGCATTCTTTTATTGGCCAGGCTTCATGCCCGTGAATTGATTGTTATGGCGTAATGTTTGTATTCCTTTCCTACTAAGCCCATTGTCCTACTAATGCGAGTAAAACTTGACTGCGAGATATCATGGGGGTACCAGTAACATCTTATCGCTTCTTTAATAAGCGCGCCATCATTAACGGTGTAATATTCTGTAATACCAGCTCAACGATGTCTCCCTACCGAAGCTAACGAACATTTGTTAGCTGCCGGAATAGCTCCTCGTTTACATTCAGTGACCCAGGTATTTCGTAAATGATGTGTATAATTAATTGTAATAACACAGGAAATTCCAATGGGGTAAAATGTGGAATTCTTTATGGGTAAATATGAAAATTTCTCAACTTATTTATTGCGTTACATGAAGTATTTCGTAGTTAATTGGATTTTTTCATATTTTATATTTTTTTGATTCCAGTTAAATAAGAAATATTCTCTTATTATGATTAATTCCATGGAACATACATTTGAACTAATCTCTCGTTTAAGGTATTGGTTTGTGGAAGTAATAAAGGAAAATTTCCTTGCATACTTTCGAAATTAATCCTTATAAGCTTTCCTTTTTGCCCACTTACGAGGTTGTAATATTTGTGAAGTATGAATTTGTGAAATGAAATAAAATCTGTTATTAATGTTTGGGTCTTTCTTTTGTTTACTTCGAAATTTTATAATGTAATATTTATTATTTTGTATTTACTGTTTTTGCTTGAACTTCGTATAATGTTACTTTCCTTATCTTGGGCTAAAATGTTCATGTAATTTCAATTATCTTGTTTTGGGGAAATAATGTTGTATGGTTTTAATTACTTTATATTTTAATGTGCCAATTTTATTTGGACTTTACGTACTCCTATGCCCTTTACTTATTAATGATATTACCATAATGTGCACATTGTTTGAATTATATTTTAATCCCTTTAAATTTACCAAGTGTGTCAAAAATATATACACCCTTTTACAGCAGATATCTATTTAATATATTTCAAAGTTGCACCGAAAAACAACTGTAATTTTAGTATGATGTTCTGTAAACAGACGTGACTCACATTATGATAGCGTTTCTACGTGGCAGGTAAAACAACAATGAACAAATGGATTTTTTTTTATTCATTTATTTACGGACGCTCTTTAATAACACAGGTCATCAGCGTCCCATTCAACTCAGGGCGTGAAACGGCCGATAAATTTTGTTCTCTTTCAGGCTTTAGATTCTTTTTCGTGCCGTAAATGTACAACACGGAACAAGTGGAGTCAATGTTATCGTTTTAACAGCTGAAAGCAGTTTTGAAGTATCCAAGGC
Organism: Metallyticus violacea; assembly: GCA_030762175.1. Classification (NCBI taxonomy): domain Eukaryota; kingdom Metazoa; phylum Arthropoda; class Insecta; order Mantodea; family Metallyticidae; genus Metallyticus; species Metallyticus violacea. Next base: position 14,581,145 of record CM060843.1, on the reverse strand, counting down.
CCTGGATAGGACGAAGAGGTCAGATTGAGTTTCCACCTGTTCTCCGGATCTAACTCCGTTATACTTCTACCTATGTGGAACACTTAAGGGTGTTGTATACCGTAGAAAACCAGCTACACTGACAGCACTTCGGGAAGAAATTGAAACGGCATGTGCTGCAATCGCTGAGGACACTTTCACAAACATTGCTCAGTCAGTAGTTCAACGTGCTCAGAAGTTTATCGACGCCGATGGTGGGCATTTTGAGCAACTGTTGTAACTGTAAAAGTGTAAGATGATTAGTGCTCATCATTTTCTGTTTGTGTGAATTCAGTTTTGTTATGTTAACATAGTTTTTTCCCCCTTGAAGTATGTATACATTTTTGGCACCCTCTGTATTAGAAACAATGTGGTTTGCACTTTTTTTTCTTTTCTTATCTCGTCATGTTGGGTACACGGGCCTTCCTACGATCATGTCCTGGGGAATTTTTTTTAATTTAGTACGTTTTCTAAAGTCGATGCTCTTTGGCGATATGAAGATAATGTCGATGAATTTGATTACTAATCAATTATATTGCAGACAGCAACAGAAAATTATTAACATTAAAATGTGCTTTTTAGCAGACAATTTAGAGTGACTTGCAACGAATATTTTATTTTTAAAATGTCAAGAATAGCTTTTGTGTCTTATAGAATGCCTTAGTTGACAAGCCCAATATTGCACAGTGAAATATGAACGGTATATCAAGATAAAGTGATTCTTCTTTAATATCGACACATTTTTTCTTCTTTTCTTCCTTTAATCTGCGAGAACCGGATTTTTTTCACGTGATATTAAATTTTATTTTTTTCAATTCCTTCACTTAGCTTATCCAGGTTTTCAGGTACTCTGTAAGTATACCTCATACCATGCAGGCTCTTTAAATTTTTATCCTGAAATATCATACCAGTCTGTTTACAGTACGTTAGACAATTAACAAAACGTCCATATAGAAGATCAACTTCGTGCAATGGTGTGCATGGCATTTTAATCTGTGTTTAAACTAAGAATAATGTTTTTAACATTTGAACTTCAGAGTTACAGAACTGTAAAATCATTCTAGTATATCAATGAAATGAGAATAGAGGCGAAACAACATTATTTCAGACATATCACAAAATTTGATGAGAGCTTGTTCATTTCATAAGGCTTACTTGAAACAAACAACGAAGCAGAAGAGATAGGGTAAAGAGAATACGTCTATCGTAGAATTATTTCAGGCTTTAGTTATAAAACGTGTCCACTCAGGCATGTTTTGTCTCTGCTACTAAGTGTGCCACAACTGGCGGCGCCCGTACCTTAAACTCTGCTACATAGTGTATAAGTATTCTAATTTACATGATTAATCATGTTTCTGATTTCGTTTTAAGTGTTGTAACGGTCCTGGTGGTGTAGTAGTAACCATACTTGCTTCCTAAACTCACGATCGGGGGTTCAATCCCGGCCAGAATCGATGGATTTTTTTCAGACATAAAAATCCTAAGTATGGCTTCCTTCAGAAGGGATGTAAACCCGTGGGTGTAAAAGAACCTCGAGCCTGAAAGAAGAGGCCTCTGAGCAAAATTAATAGACAGTTTCACTCCTTGATTTGAATGGGACATGATTACCTGAGATGAACCAATTTTATTCAGTTAAAACTGCACATTTTCTATTGTTTACTTTGATTTACTCTATTTCAGAAGTTGAAAATTTGCACGCAATTTCATAAATTGAAGTTCTGGAAGTAGACAATTAATTATGAAAGTTTTGAATAAATTCCATACGCAGACTTCCATTTGCATTTAAGTAACGTTTATAAAAATATGTTGCTCTAGAATCAACTGTCTATTGATCGTGGGGAAAGCATGTTTACTCCGTGAGTTGGCAGAGAACGCTTCAAAGACAGGGACTTAACGGGACCCTCTTACGTCTAGTCAAAACGATACCTCGTTTACGGACAAGGTTTAAAACTAAAGCTCTATAGAATAGTTTAATACAATATAATAAAGACAACCATTTTTTCATAATTTTTCAATATAGTCATTTGCATGTTTCAAATAATATGCCTGTTTCTGATTTTATTTCACTCTCAACTTTTATCTGTCCCTTTTATTATCAAAATGACGTTTAGTAACGTATGTTGCACATTAACTCAATGCAACCACTAATACACAATAAACAATGCAAGAAGAGGTAAACACTATTGAATTAAATAAACATTCTGCACCAAATTTATTTAAAAATGCTCTCTATCTAAAATGCAAGCAAATCAAGAACCGTTTATTCAATTTTATAAACTCGTCTATCCATCTGAGCATTTATGTCTTTCCCTTTGCATGTATTATTATTTTATAAATTAATTTTTTTCTAGAAAAGTTTAAGTATGCTTATTAGTGTGGGATTGTAAAATATAATAATGTTTAATATAAACAAACTTAGAGAAATTTCTCATTAAGGTTCAATCATTTATTTATTTGTCGTATTGCTGCTAAGAGTTGTGGTAGGTTTATACTAGGCGATATAGATACATCTAACAATCAACATCCGCTTTTCTTCGTTTTCTGTCTTGTCCATGTTGACTGCCTTGAAAAATACTCTAGAACTGGCCTTTACAGATAACGGTCAGTTGGAATTCTCCTGGCCCATGACTAGCTTCCAATGGGTGCCTCACTTCTACTTCATATTCCAATTTCACCTTTCCGTTTGGGTTGCTCCAGATAAGACCCGTGGCCTTCATTCCTGCCACTGGTCCAATTTTTGGATCGTCATGTACAAAATTTTGGATATTTGGTGATCCTAAGGGAGCTTGTGTGGTACTTTTAGACACTTTCTGAAAATTAAACAACAATTATTCTTACAAATGTTCATAAGGCAAAGGTTATAACATACAACTCACCAGAACCTAATTTACACGTAGGAACCTTAACCAACTATCAAAACAGCTCACAGATGTCTAATTTCTAAGTATGCAGATAAATGTGTAAACTGGAAAATAGTTGTAGAATATACTATCGCAAAACTAAGATATGTCTTGGTCTTAGATCACTATCTCGTTTTAGCTCCAGATTTACTATAAAATTGTTTATGCTATTTATATAATTATAAAATATTAATTAATATTTTGGAATAACTCTTTGAAAGCAAGCGAGTTTTTATACATCCAAACAGGGCAACTAGAATAATCTGTGGGTCTAATCACACAATTTCATATAATAGCCTTTTAAAAAAACTTACCATTTTTAAGTTTCCTTATAAAAAATTACTTTTTATTATAAACTTTTTGTTAAATATTAAGAATGGATAATGAAAAATGTGTATTCTAGACAAAGAAAACGAAGATATCACTATTTTATTTTACTATCAAAATAGAAGAGAAAATAATGACTGCATAAGTATATTTATTGCTCTCTTAAACAATTTTAAATTTTAATAATAATAATAATAATAATATCCAGTGTAGAACAAAAATACAAATCTGTAATTACAGAATACCTATGTAACAAGATATCTTGTTATATAAAAGAACTTATAAATGAAAAATGATTTTCTTTGATAACATATTAACTATGATTTGTAAAATTATTTCATTAGCTTTAAGAACATAATACATATAATAAATATTGTTAGCAGATGCACCTAGCTAGAATTTTTCTATGAATAAATGTTTAATGTACATAAAATATGATAAATATTTAATATTCGTGTATAACTAATAATGTTTTAAACACTTTACACCAACATATTGGAACAATATGCACATATTTCGTTTAAGTTTAACAGATTATCCAACGGGTAAAGTATTAAAGATAAAGCTCTTAATCATAAAATATCAAAAGCGTACTTTTAATTTCTTGTACATTTATATGATATATGTATGGATTCCAGCTTTTCGAATTAATTAGGTTTAACTATTTCAAGCAGTTTATTGTTACTAAATTCTTATATTTCTTATTCTTATTTATAAGGTAATTATTATACATTACACATTTTTATTTCACTTGCAAACAATAATTTGCATTCAAATTTAAGACAGAAAAAGATATATTAAAACTATATATATATATATATATATATATATATATATATATATATATAAGTGCATATACAGAATATTTAAAAAAAACTATGCCATTTAAACGTAAAGGCAAGAAATTAAAACTAAACAAAAAGTTTCAGTGAATATTACGCTGTAAATGAATGGTTTTCTTTTAAGATGGAACTCTAAATGGAACTCTACGAGTAATGTTTTAATAAAAAAACTGTAAATCTTTTAAGACTTCTTTTGTAAAGTAATTTGAATGGAAAATAAGAAAACATACATATTTTAAAGTATTGATTTAAATATCACATAACGTTACATTTGTTAAATACTACAGAATTTTCTTTCCAATTTTAAATTCTAATTTATTGATAAGATATGCGCAACTATTATAAAAAGCTTAAAAACACGACCGGATATAAAAGTACAGTTCTATAAATTGGTAGAAGAGAGAGAAGGTGTGTTTGCGGACGCAACAAAATTGCAGAAATGAGAATTTTTGGGGCTATTACTAGGATACACAAGACTGAATAAGAAAAGAAACCAGGAAAAAAGAAAATTTGCACTTATGATAAAGTAGAGTTCAAGATCAACTGAACAATATATCTACAAAGATAGAATGGATCGTAACAGAATACTAAAATTAGCTATTGCTATAACAATCTAGAGGCCGAAGAGATTAGTACGTTCTAGACAGATGGAAAGAGGCCTGAACTGGCTATAAGGCCTAATTCATGCGAGGCAGAAGAAAAAGAAGAGGAACAAGGCGATAATCCTTATCGGCGAGACCGGAAACTTATGGACCTACCCTAGTACTTACCTAAGAAGATGTTAATTGTGTGTCATAGAAAATCGACAACATTTCCAGCACCTAATGTAAGCAGGGCGAACACCAAACTCTATTAGCATTTATTACATAATACCTAAGTTATGAAATGGTAATGCGCATGAGCGTCGTGAGCCTATGCAAGAAAATACCGGTGGCAACGCAAGGTCTAACCGCCGACCGTCTGAACTGTGTATGGGGACTTTAAAATTGCTTTCACTGTAGATTCTGGCAATCTAGTTCAGACACACATGAGAAATGTTGCGAGTCGCGAATTGATGAGGTTAAACGTGGCAGTTATGGAAATTTTCGTCAGTAAATGGAATGTGTAGAAATGTAGATCTCATTACACACTGGTATTTAATCCATGAGAAAAGAAAAATTTGCATTGCTGGACGTTTGCATAGCAACCAACCTTACCCGAGTTCAGTGATTTTCTACTGGAGTTTCTTACACACTCATCGTGAAATATGATATCCTTTTCAGCCTTCTAATTGTACTTGATGTGCGAAAGTTTTATTTTTTCTAGGGCGCTGACACACGGTCACGAATGCTATGCCTTTTTTCCTGTTTTACAGTGAAGATTTATGGTACACCTGCAGCCCTAGTGATTGTTGGCTTTCACATACATACATATATTCTTCACTACTACAACCTGTTTCCATGTTGATTACCCTGGGATAATTAGCATATTATGTTGCTGTTCAGAGCATCGTAAGATGGGCTGCGGTAGACTTCTACTCTACCTGATTTACAGCAGTTGTGGATCCAAACTGAAAACAAATACTAACGGTCCTACGGTATATGCTAAATGTTTAAAAAAACTTCACTTTCCAACACAGAAGAAGAGCTGAACGAAATGTATATGGTAAAATGACAAACTCCAAGGTCTTTTGGGAATATTAAAGAGCAACAGTATAAAAGGGGTAGCTTTGGCGAAGATGATCGCGGCTTTTATGATAATGAAAGACGGGTGGCAACAGAGATGACATATCGAACGTTGGAATAAAAAGAGGTCTGAAAGATGCTGGGATAGCGCTAGCGCCCGAAGACGTTGGAGGGAGAATTGAAAATTCTAATGTGTCAGGAATATTTAGACAAGTCAATCTGTATGTCTGAGAAAAAGAAAACAGAAGCCAAAAGACACTCTATACCTATGTTTTATTGCTCTGAAGAATATGCAATTGAGAAGTTTCACTGTCCTCGACAGACTTGGCCTAAACGTCTAGTAGAAATTGAAGCTTTTATAACTTTAAAATTTCAAATGTCACATTAAATAAAATCAAATACATTTTACTTTCATTATTCTTTATTTATTTTACTATTTCAACTTTGCGCTTATATTTCAAAGATGATGGGTACGTTGAATGAAAGACTTTTTCTTTATTTGGTTTATTTACGGACGCTCTGTAACATCAGGTCATCAGCGTCCCATTCAATTCAGGGCGTGAAACGGCTGATAAATTTTGCTCAGAGGCCTTTTTTTCAGGCTTGAGGTTCTTTATCGTGCCGTTAATGTACGACAGCTTTACTTCCCTTCTGAAGGAAGCCATACTTAGGAAAAAATCCATCGATCCTGGCCGGGATCGAACCCGCGATCTTGGGTTTAGAGGGTAAGTATGGTTACCACTACACCACTAGGATCGACTTGAATGAAAGGAAACATAGTTAGACCAGCAGGGAATTTGTATTATTTTTACTTTGGGACCGAAGCTTCTCACCAAAATGATTTTCCCGTAGACCTATTGTGGATACATTTCATACATTAAGAAAATCATTCGGCCCTTCTCCATTTAACTGATGGAAGTGTTAGAACATTTAGTTAAATTCCAGAGCTATGCAGGTCGAGGTTAGAGGTACTTAAGGTGGGGTTTCACCCCCGTGATTAACATCCTATAGCTATTCAGAGTAAAATTAAATAAACAAACAAATTAACTGAATATTTTAAATATTTGAGGGACTATTATCGTATAGGAACCTGAAAAATGAGACATAAAATATATAAGTACTCTAGTGATGTTTGGAGGAAAGAAAGAGGATAAAATGTGGTTAATAATTCATTTAAAGGAAAACAGTTATGCTGATATAAAGGCGTGCATCAAATTACAAAGTGTTTTGTGATATACGTACATAAATATAAACCAGGCATCTTAAGGTTGATTAGGTTTATTTACGGACGATCTTTAACACTCAGGTCATCAGCGTTCCATTAATTTCAGGACGTGAAATGGCCGACAGATTTTCCTAAGAGGCAACGTCTTTCAAACTTGAGGCTCTTTTACGTGCGTAAATCTACCGGAACCAACCGTTTTATTTCCTTTCCGAAGGAAGTTTAATTAGGAAAAAATCTATCGACCCTGGCCGGGATAGAATCTTGAACCTACCAGGTAAATATAGTTACTACTAGACCACTATGACCGGCACATTTTAAGCTCGGGTCTGTCAAAAATACCTAACAGAAGCGAATAGCACAGGTTGTGATGAAATAGTATAGTACTGGTTATAATGAAACAAGTATAGGTCATAAGCAGGGTCAGTCGATATATGCTCCGGACTGGACTTATTACTGATCTACCATATTGCAGTTGGATAATCAGAACAGAACTGCACAATGCATATGTATAACTAAATCACTTAGCATGGAAAAATACGAAATGAATTTCCTTTTCCTCCGCCGCTCCAATGCTAAGTAGAAGGAGCAAACATTTGTCACGAAGCTTGCTCGTTATCCTGCTCTTTCAAGACCCCAAGGAAAAGAAAACAATTAAAATGTGATTTTTTTTACATAAGTTATTTGTATAAGGCTTGGTATCAAAATCAAGTATGAAATATCCGGGATCTGGACTCAACTCGAATAATGGATTTTCGACTTGCCGTGCCATTACTCTTATCTGAGGTATTGTGCCATACCTGATATTTCTCATCCCTGGGGACCTTTAAAATGATTACTTGCAGGTATTGTATCCCTAAGAGCCGATTCGAAACTTTTAGGTACATATAACCCAGGCCTCATAGTTAACCTCACTATTAGAGTTGATTTATTTGAAAAGTGATTTTTTTTCCCCACACAAGACGTGTTTTAAGCTAAGATAACCTCATGACCTCATAGTTTCCATATATACCCTTGATTCCAATCCTAAATAATAAAATGTGTTTATTTGTTCTATGCCATCGCTATCAAGAACAACTTTATTCTTGCTGTGCATTTCCCACCAGAAAATGTTGCTTTTAACAAATAAAAATTTATTCTTTTAACTAGCTTATTAAGCTCATGTAAATTTTTCTGCACGATATTGTTATTTTTTACAATTATGATTTGGTCTTTAGTAAAAAGCAGCGTTTAAAAAATCTTCGTGGTGAGATCGTCGAATATTTCTAAACTATTCGCTTTAGTTCTTATGAAAGTATTTGAAATTGGCGTAGAAAGATCGTAGGGTCTTTCTGTTCTACAAAAGCTAAGGCTGCTAAAGTTGAGATTACCTGCCCTACTGTAGTAAGTGTCCCCTTAAAGACAACTGCTGTGGTGTACGCACGATGGGTTACCTTCCCATTCACCCTTCAGGGCGCAGCTTGACCTGTTACCTTTGATTTTTTAGCTTGAGGGATATGCCGGAACATTCCGTGCAATCATAGATGGGCTTGCGTGAGTCTCTGAAACACACAGCACTGAGCTTGTCTTGACAATAAATAGTTATCGCATACAATCACTCTGCGTACTCACATAGAGAGTTACACAAATATAAGTACGTGTTTGTTTTAGATCTGTTTTCACTGATCTTTGAACAAGAGTGTTTTTTTAATACTATACTTAAATATTTTACAATGGCTTGTGCAAATAGGGTGGTTTCTGTTAATTAGAGATTGTCATGATACTTACTGGTGAATGACATATTGCGATCCTTAGGCACGATAGGCACAGAAGAACAAGACAGAGAGCGGAGTGCATGTTTCCTGCAATATGAATGCGTATTTTAGGATATTAAATTGATGAGTAGTACTAGTTTTACTAATTTTACACATTACTTTTGTAACTGTCAGTCGTTATACAGAGTGGCCCAATGTAATGTAACTGGACCGCCACGGATAGGCGAGGTCGTTAAGGCGCGGAATCGTGAGCGGGAGGTCTGGTGTTCGAATCCCACCAGGACCGTCTTCCCAGACTGATGTTTTTTTTTTTTCCAGGTTTTCCTTAGTCCTCATTACTGGCAAGTGCCGGGGAGGTACCCTAAACTCAGGCCTGGAACGCTTCCTTCCTTAAAAACTCCTTTCCCAATATATCATTATCTCATGTATCATCAGTGTTCACCGCAGGGCGCTAAACACTTAAAAAAATTGAATTTCTCTTTGAACTACCTGTCTCTATGCTTTTCCTCAGAGTGAAATGTGTGCTTCTTGGGTTTAAAGAGTGAAAATTGTTACATAAGATCTAAATTATCGCTAGTACTATCACAAGAGGGTCTCACTACATTCGTGAATTTATCTGAAAAGCTCATACCCTCCAGTGATATTTATTTGGAATATTTCACAAATTCAATAAAAATATTAATATCATTCGTCTAAACTAGGTCTGCAAAATTGTAATAATTGTAGATTTGTATTATGAACACCCAACCTTTTTAAACCATTTTACAACAGATATGAATGTCGGTTGTCAGTAATACCAATAGAGAGGAGTCAAATATGATTTTAAGACCATTTCATGAATGGAATAAGAATAAATGTAATACATATATACCGAGGGTGCCAAAACTGTATACATACTTTCACAGTAGATATCTATTTAATATATTTCAAAGTTGGACCGAAAAACAGCAGTAATGTGCAGTATGATGTTCTGTAAACAGACGTGACTCACATATATTATGATAACGTTGCTACGTGACAGGTAAATCAACAACGAACAAATGAAGCCAAGATTATCGTATGATGTTCTGTAAACAGACGTGGCTCACATTACATTATGCTGGCGTTGCTAAAATAAAATGGAGTCAAGATTATCGTTTGAAAAGCGGAAAGAAATTTTGAAGTGGTATTGGAAAACCGAGAATGACATTGAAGTTCAAAGGCAATGGGGACGTGTGTACAGAACAGAACCGCCAACGCGAGTAACAGTTGTACGCATTCGAGACAAATTTGAGACTCATGATGCCGTTTCAAAAGGGCAGATCTGGCAAATTACCACATTACCACCGAGATGTACGTGCGTATCTTGATGACAATCTTCCAAGGACGAAGATGTCCGATTGAGTTTCCGCCGCGTTCTCCTTCTACCTATGGGGAACTCTTACGGATGTTGTATACCGTAGAAAACCAGTTACACTGGCAGCACTTCGGGAAGAAATTGAAACGACATGTACTGCAATCGCTGAGGACACTTTCGCAAACTCAATCAGTAGTTCAACGTACTCAGAAGTGTATCGACGCCGATGGTGGGCATTTTGAGCAATTTTTGTAATTGTAAAAGTCTAAGATGATTAGTGCTCAGGATTTTCTGTTTTTGTGAATTCAGTTTTGTGTGAACACAATTTTTTCTTTGCTTGAAGTATGTATACATTTTTGACATCCAATCGCACAGAATATTAACAGTATTAACACTGTTATAATCTCTACCATTCGGTTTGGTAATACCAACTGAGATAAACAAAACAGAAATAACGTTTTCCCGTTCTGAACAACGTGTTTATAATTTACAAAATACACCCACACATTAAGTTTGTTAAACGTACAGTGTTTTTAAAACAGTGGTCAGCAAAGTGCGCGGAAGAATTGTAGAGGGAATATGCAGTTGGCTCACTGACCAGAAGACAGTAAAGGGAATTGATAAAAAGTTTCGATAATTTCACTGGATTGGTCAAAATTCAAAGTTTTATTGATCGATGCTGTGACGACGTCACATAAGTGGAACAGTCGATGTAAAATATAGATAGATATATGATACCGCTAGTTTTTCTTCTGCTATGTTTTAATCTAGTATAACTCTAATTCATTTTGTCATTTTATTCTTCATATATAACATATTAAATAAATTATATCTATTATTAAGTATAGAGTTATACCAGCCTTCCCGCGATTAATATATACAATATTACTTACCTTCAATATTAGCTGGTAATTCTAAAACTTACCTTAGTTGTGAATATGCCGTTCGCAGTGAAGTAGAAACTCAGAAAGGAATACCCTTTCCACTTCAAAGCATTAAACTTAATTGTTTCGTTTTTACACTGTGAAAAAATTCCATTATCACCAACTTCAAGAGCGACATGTATACAGTAATTTCAGTATATGAGTGGAAAATGGTTCGGAAACTTTCAGCAGCTATTAAGCAACCCATTAATTTGCAACAGTTAAAGGCAGTAAAACACTTGTAGGAAAGCACACGCTTAGTACAATAGCACGTGTTTGCTTCTCTATTTATTTCACATACTTGCTTTCTCTTGTACAGCCAAGTCAATTTGAAAATCAAGGAATTAGGACAACCTTTTTATACTTAAGAAGTTAAATTGTCGTATTTATATTTTGTACTTATATTTTATATACACTATAGAAAAAAGAAATGAAAAGTTATGTTAAAACTGGAACGTAAATCTGAAATTACATATCACTTCAAATGATTATAGCATTACGACACGGCACAATTTAATGTTTTGCTGTCACTCAGAAAAAATAGAAGCTATTATTGACTAATGTCACCGAGCGGGGTGAATCAGGAGGTTACACTGGGGTTTTGCATTCGAGAGATCTCGGGTTCAATTTCCATTGGGCCTAGACCATCCTAATTTTTTTCTCTTGTTTTCCCATAATCACATAGGCGTTAATGATTGAATGGATATTTACATTGCATGAATTTCCACTCGCCCATTTAATTTTTTTTTGTCTTATTTCATTCAATTAGCTATCGGTCCTGCTGGTCTAGTGGTAACCATGCTTGCCTCGTAAACCCAAGATTAAGGGTTGTCTCCCGGACAGGGTCGATGGATTCTTTCGGGCGTAAATATCCTAAGCATGGCATCCTTCATAAAGAAAATAAACCCGTGAGTCCCGTGTCGAAGATTTAAGGCAGTAAAGACCTTAAGCCTGAAAGAAGAGGCCTCTGAGCAAAATTTATCAGTCATTTCACGCCCTGAATTGGTTGGGACGCTGATGACCTGAGATGTTAAAGAGCGTCCGTAAATAAACCAAATCAACAAATTCCGTTGGCTCTGTTATAGGGTCGAAAGTTTAAGTACAAGGTGGGCTGACGCGGTGTGTTGATGGCTTGCGCTTTAGAAAGGTTTCTGTCCACGTATGAAATGAAGATGGGCCTTCTGGGGAGCTCAAACAACTTAAGGGGAGGGCTTCATTGGTATCGGGATGTTCTGTCTGAAAAAATGCATTATCTGCAAATGAACCCTTCTTAATTACATATTCCATATTATAATACGAAAACTTCACAACAAGGTTGGGAATATAAACCTGGAACCAGAAAAAACAAATAACTTTAACACAGAACTACCAGTAATTTCACTAAGATAAATGTATATTTTACTTAAGGGAGAGGATTAGAAAATAATTTGGATATCAAAATCTCTTATTTTTTTCATTTTATTCCTAATTTAAAATTTTCTCCTTAAAATAACAATTTAATTGTTTCCATATGTTTTTTGGAAACTGTTTTTATACTTTTTGTTAATGGCTATATGCTATGATCTAATTAGTCGGCCCTGGTGGTCTACTAGTAATCATACTTCTCTGGTAGTCCGAAGATCGCGGGTTCAATCCCGGCCATGGACCATTTATTTTTTTCGGGCGTGAAACGCTAAGGGAAGGAAGGCTTTCTTCGGAAGGGAAGTGAAACTGTGGGTCCTGTGTCTTAGATTTATGGCACGTAAAAATACCTCGAACTCGAAAGAAGAGGCCTCAGAGCAAAATTTAACAGCCGTTTCACTCCCTGAATTGAATGGGACGCTGATGACCTGAGATGTTAAAGAATGTCCATAAATAATCCAGTTAATTACTAACCTAATCAAGGAATTTTTGATGTCTCTACTTTGAAGCTTGTTTTCTTGTTTTTTCAATACATATTAAACGTTTTCTCACCTCGTAATATTCTAAAATGCCGAAACTTTCGGAAATCATTCAATTAAATGTTTTACACACGTTTTGTAAGAGGTGTATTTTTAACCACTATAGAAACTAAACTGTGTTGTACATTGTACAAAATAAATTGTTAAAAAAAATGGAATGTAATATGCTATTAAATTAAAAGTAATTTATATTTAAGATTATTTAATGTTTCTTGCTTGCATATTTGTAATAAAATATTCCTTAAATACTCCTTACATATAATTTAACATTATAGAGATAAGGCATTATATTTACCCTTAAAAATAGATCTCTAGAAAGTTAGGGCTATATGAGGCCTTCTCTACTAAATTCATGTTTTCAATAGCATGTGTTAGAAATTTTAAGTTATTGAATTGGATTGCTGGAGACGGAGGTCATTTTGGCACTTCAGCATTTCTCTAGAGCTGCCAATTGAGCCTACGCCCCTCTGATAAGAAGAGATGAAGTAGGGGAGACATCTGGCGGCCAGGATCCAAAGGTAATGAGGCACGAACACAGACAGAATCGCTAACATTATTTCAGATAAAACACCCCAAGTCAGTGGAGCACATTTTCAAGTAGTTTGAACCTCTAAAAAGGGCGTTTCAGTACCTGACGCCGGGGAAAAAATCTCTCCAAAGCGCAAGCCACCGTCACACTACACACAGCAGCAGCTCTGGTGCTTTAACCGAACCAACGGAATAATGAAACAAAAAGGAAAACGGAAAATCACTGAAATGAAATATACATTTCAGAATTTGCCTAAACGATAAGGAGAAGCACGAAAAAAAAAAAAAAACACCCAAAACCCGGCCTGAAGAGAATTTATCTCGGTACTTCTCTAATGCCAACCAGGAATATTATCACTTGAGCCACAGTGTGCCATAAATTAGGCAATTAGTAGACCTAGGACAAGCGTGGCGTTGGTTAGAATGTATTTCGAGCATAGTTTGGCAGGACTGTCTTACGAACAAAAACGCAATCCATTTAACGTTTAACTGTAAGCAACAAGCCTTTCATTTCGTGTCATACGTGACTTTTCATTTTCAGAAACTTTCTCTATCTCGAATTGTAGGATATTATGAGGTAATATTTATAGAGAGGAATAAATTTACTGGTAAAGGTTACATGTTTGTTTCATTTATTTATTTAATTAAACTCTCAACGGAGCTTAGGCCGTGAAAATGATGGCCATGCAGTTTCAGAATTTCAGAATTTAGATAAAAACACATTCAAGTGTATGTTCATGACCAAGGTAGTAATCGAACAAGTTTATAGATTAAAATTCAAATGCTAATCATCTTATGGCAAAGTGAATGTTAATCATAAAAAAGAGAGGTCTAACTTCGTGCAACTATATTAAAGGAACTTTAAAATAAGATCAAAATGTACACACAAATATTGTTCTATAAAGCTAACACTGACGTTTGATTTTATTTACATGAAACTTGGGTTATCGCAGTCATATATTCATCATCAACTTTATTAACAGAAGATTTTAAAGTAAGAAACCAGAAAGAAAATACTACCACATTGACAGTGCGTAGAATTCTTTACAGCAGTGACGTGTAGAGAATGATTCACGGCGTGAACCCTAATGAAAATGTGTAATAAAAGGCTGAATCAACAATAGAAGCAGCAACAGGTAACAAAGGTTAAAGCCTTTAGAAGGATAGTGGAAAAGTGACATAAGGATTCATAATCAGCAGGAACGTGTGCCGCCACAGTATGAATATGGTTTCCTAATCGGTAGAATGGAATGTAACATGACTGATTTTTTTTTCTTTCTTTCATTCTTTCTATCTTACGAAAATAGCTTCAACAATTCTTTATTTCTTTCCCTGTTTCTTTCTTCCTGTCTTTCTTTTCTTCTTATGAGAATATCTGCAATAATTTTGCACAGTGAGGAAATCAATTACAGAATCACAGAAAAAATTGCAAAAATCGGTAAATGTGATGGAGCATTGTTTTTGTTACATGTGAATGAGACACATTTAAAATTTTGTTCAATAAAACCGTCTGGGTTGCTGAAATTAATTTACAAACCAAAACTGTATTATTTTGGTTATCTGCAGAAATAGAATGAAATCATTCATTTTCGGGGATCGTATGTGTCGTAATCTGTCCCTTGCACAGTTCTAATTATTGACGTTCTCCGTTACCTGGAGTCCACAAACGAGTGCGCGTGTATCTACTAATACATTTGAATATATTTACTACAGTTATCTTTAATTAGAGGGCTTTTAATGTTTTAATATCAAGTTACCAATTTATCGTTTAAAGGCAAGGTTTTACTGAAAATGTGGTAAAACAAAAAAGTTGAATTTAGCGGTTCAAGAAAGTTTTATATTACAAATGTTGATTACAGGTTTTGTGAGACCGCCTCCTGGTCTAATGGTTACCAATGCTGGCTGGTGGCCGTCAGGTCCCGAGTTCGTTTCTAGATACCTGCTTAGCATTTTTTTTTAAGTTAAGAGAGCTCATAATGGAGTCCGTCCAGCCTCGTGAGGACAATGATTGAGCTGCCTGATAGAGAGGTACCTCAAAAGTCATATAATAGGCGACCGGCGAGGTGCCTGATGCTGATCACATCTCTTTTGCAATATTGCTCTTAATCAATGATGTTGCAAGACGGACGATAGAGGACGCAGCAATCGCTACGGCAGGCTAAGACACGCTATCGTGCTGTAGCGCCATAGGGGAGGAGTCAGCGAGTGAATTTGAATGTCATTACAAATTGACGTCATATTTATGATTCATATATATCAGCTACTTATATGAGTGAAGTTTGATATCTGTTTTTGAAAACCATAAATATTTTTACTGTGAGGAAGTAAATCCATTGATCTCACATTGAACATTTGTGGCACAAGAAAGAACCTCAAGTCCTAAAGAAGAAACCTCTGAGCAAAATTTACCGGCCGTTTCACGCCCTGAATTTAATGAGACGCTAATGACCAGAGATGTTAAAAATGGTCCTTAAATATAAAACAATATTTATAATATTATGTATTTAAACACATATTTCATTATAAAACAACACACTACTTTACTTTCCGCACAGCTACTTAAATTTCCCCATTATATGCTGATAACAAATTAATTTATAGCAACTACTGATAGGTGAATAAAATAAGAAAACTTCACCCATACTTTAAACTTTATGCAAACACTTAGAGAGCTAAATTTTATTTGAAATTTTTTGACATTTCAATTTGAGCTAGTTTTAATTCATTTCTCTCGATACGTTAAAATAAATTAAAAAATCTGCAGGGAATTTAAAATTTTTTCAATCAAAAGTAAATAACGTAATTTAGTAAATTCTCGGACATGTCAACTGTTACGTTTTAAAAAATTTGTTTTACGATAATTCATGAGCAGTTTTGAATTTCATTCTTATTTTTTCATATTGCATTAAAGAAAAACATCCTGATATTTATCGCTTTGCAACACTTCATTTTTTTTATTTGTTGCTATGGTAACAAACTTTAGTTCTTCTAGGCCTTGCGTTTCCCAATTGGCAGTACAGTACAGTCCAGGGAGGACCTGGTCTTTCCTTCGTAAGAGGGTATACTATACCGTGTAGAATGAACTGATATTTATTTACCTGCAGAGAACAGAGTTATTTTTTTGTTTTGTTTATTTTCGTACGCTCTTTAAAATCACAGGTCATCAGCGTTCCATTCGCATATGTACGACACAGGAGCCACGGCTTTACTTCCCTTCCGCAGGAAGTCATGCTTAGGATTTTTTACGTTCGAAAAAATCCATTGACCTTGGACGGATTTGAACCCTATAACCAATTAAAAGAGCTAATAAAGTGAGCTTTGTTACAAATTTTCAAACAAATTAACTGAAGCATTTTTTGTAAATAATAACTTTCGGTGCTTGACGTCCAAGACTAAACGCCGAAGACGAAGGGTGCAAGTGGTTAACAAAGATTCCGACAAATCGACGATTTTGGGTCTAACAGACCAGTATAGCAACCGGGACGGATGTACGTAAGAGGGTAGGTCCATAAGTCGCCGATAAGGATTATCAACTTCATAAAATCCTTATCTGGTTTTTATTGTATCTTAATTCAGATATAGTTGTATAAAGAAGGCTATGTATAGAAGATTGTGACATGTTCGAAATGGAGTGAAGGACTTACTCCAAATGAAATTAAACAGCGATTGGATTGTGTATATGGGGAAACATCCCCTTCATATTCTATACCGTAAAAGAATGTGCCAAACTTTTTCGGATGGTTCAAGAAAGCATTGAAGACGAAGAGCATGCAGGTCGGCCCTTTGAGGTGCTTACTTCTGAAAACTTCGCTCTGTGGAAGGAGAAATTATGGAAGACCAGCGACTAAAGTTTACAGAAATAGTAACAAGGTTGGGCCTTTATAAAACAACAGTACTTCCGATTTATTCATGAACCTTTAAACATGAATAAGGTTAGTGCCCAGACTTCTTTCTTCGGTCCAAAAGCAGCAACGTGTCATCTGTTGTCAGGTATTTTTGGAGCTCTACCGTGGCAACAAGAAGTTCTGCAAGCCATTGTTACAGGAGATGAAACTGTGGTCCTCAACTATGATATCTTGTCCAAAAGAAAATCAAAGGAGTGGCAGGCGTAAACCTGGCGAAGCACCGCCTCTAAAGGTCAAGGTCACTCAGTCCACCAAGAATACCATAGGCACAATCTTTTGGGACTGCGAAGGAATACTCTTCATTGGCTTCAAGGAATGAATGAATATTGTTTAACGCCCGTTTCAATTTCAAGGCAATGAACCACAGTAAATGGGGAGTATTATGCTGGCCTACTGCACAGACTACGTACTTCCATCGTAGAGAAAAGGGGAGGAAAGGAGAGTGGTGATGTGCGCCTTCTTTACGAAAACGCACCTGTCACATAGTTCTTGTTACAAAGGAAACAGCGAAATGTGAAAATATCGAAGTTGTTCTTGCAGAAGTCACTGTATCCAAAACTGGCTCTATTGAAGTATTGTCTTCAGAATAGGAGCTTAATATTGTAGCAGACTATACTCATGAGATTTATTTGCGGCTGTTCCTGTACCTTTCTGTGACCGCCACGGGTGGCAGAGGTCTTTAAGGCGCGGATTAGTGAGAGGAAGATCTGGGGTTTGATTTTCACTAGAACTATACTCCCTGACTGATGTTCTTTTTCAGGTTTTCCTGAAAATGGCAAATGCCATGAAGGTACCCTAAAACTTTGACCTAGAACACTTCCTTCCTTTAAAAAAAAATCTTTCACAATTTATAATTTTATCTCATGTCCACCGCCTGTAATGCCTCATTAGTAAAATATATATAAAATTTAGGGCGATGAACACTATAAAATATATGCTTGTATATACAGAGGGTGCCAAAAATGTATACACACTTCAAGCAAAGAAAAAACTGTGTTAGCATAACAAAATTGAATTCACACAAACAGAAAATGATGAGCACTAATCATCTTAGACTTTTACACTTACAACAGTTGCTCAAAATGCCCATCATCGGCGTCGATACACTTCTGAGTACGTTGAACTACTGATTAAGCAACGTTTGCGAAAGTGTCCTCAGCGATTGCAGCACATGCCGTTTCAATTTCTTCCCGAAGTGCTGGCAGTGTAGCTAGTTTTCTACGGTATACAGCATCCTTAAGAGTTCCCCACAGGTAGAAGTCCACCGGCCGGAGAACGCGATGGTCACCTCTTCGTCCTATTGTCTTTGAACTTCAACTATATTCTCGGTTTTCCAATACCACTTTAAAATTGCTGTCTGCTGTTCAAATGACAATCTTGGCTCCATTTTGTTGTAGCAACGCTTACATAGCGTAATGTAAGTCACATTTGTTTACAGAACATCATACGATAATCTTGACTTCATTTGTTCTTTGCTGATTTACGATAATTTTGGCTTCATTTGTTCACTGTTGATTTACCTGTCACGTAAAAACGCTATCATAATGCATGTAAGTCACATCTGTTTATAGAACATCATACTACACATTACTGTTGTTTTTCGGTCCAACTTTGAAATATATTAAATAGATAACTACTGTGAAAGTGTGTATACATTTTTTGGCATTCTCTATATATGTGACAAACGCTTTGTATTCTCATTAAGTTCAGACTTTGCATCTTTTTAGTCAAGTAGAAATCACTAAAATTGTTATACCCAACATTTAATTTTGGATGTGGATTGTATGATGATTTATACCAGATAGTTGACAATATATACATTTTCTTCAAGTTGTTAATTTTACTGTAACTTTTTTCCGAAATATTTTACATTTATTTAAAGGAGTGGGATATTTATTGAGCTTACAGTTATGGAGACACTATTGCAGATGATGTCTTTGAAAATTATAAGCTATTTAGTCGTTCGTAAATAAACTGCTGTTTTGTAACATTAAATTCAGTAAAACAGCAATAAATTGAAATTTTCCTTTGTTAACTTAAGTAGCCGTTATGGATTTTTTTATATTTTTGCCAATTAGCAGCAATGTCATTAATTTCACTTGGATAAAAATCGTGGCTTTCAAAAATGACGATATTTCTAAATGTCATCTCAATTTATTCAATATTAAAGAGACGCCATTCTTAAGCAAACTGTGCAGGTGTTTGAATAAGTGAAAGGTCAGTTGAATACAGGCGAGGTGAAACAAAGTTTCTTAACCTGATTTAGGCAGCTCTTGGGTGTTCTATGTGAAATATTTAACCTGGTGTTATCACAAAGAAATCTTCTGTTGATTACTCCTGACAATCTTTCTTGTACTTTCTAATGCATTCTATCAATTCCTGGACAATATTGCTCCAAAGTAATTGGTCGCGTAGGATGCAGGATATTGTAATGTTTTAAGCCATCTGCACACCATCATACAATCGCCAAAACTTTCCTCTTGTGCACTTTTGATTTTGCGAGTTTCGACGAGATTCGTATGATCATTTGCGGCTGTCATAGAGAATCAAGGTAACATTAACATGAAGAAGAAGAAGAAGAAGAAGAAGAAGAAGAAGAAGAAGAATGAATAATTTTTATTGCACAGAAGCAATGAACAAACTTAACCACCTGCATTTTTGATGCTCTTTAATTCATATGGGATCCATTTGCCAAGTTTCTTCAACTGGTCACAAATAGTTCAAGTTCCAACCTGTTCAACAGCAAGTTCTTGAGTAGTTCAATAAATAATTGAGTCAATGATTTCCCTAAGTTAATCAGCATCAACTTAACTATGATGTTTTCAGTCTTAATCATCTCCAAGAACAAAACTGAACTGAAATCTTTCTCCGTATCCTTCCTCAACATTTCGAGCGGGATGCGTGGCACTGTGTCTAAGTTTTAATTGGCGCATGAAAAGTATATCCATATTCTTGCATCCCAAAACATTTACTAAAAGATTAGTGTATCAAAATATAATCTAATTACTTTTAATGTTTTATTTATTAAAAGAAAAATAACTTTCAAGATGTAAGAGCCTACACATTAGAACAATGTTTTATGTATTACTTTTGAAAAACGTTATAGATTTGTTTTTCTCTCGCGATCTTAGATATTTGAATTCATGTAGGAAACATCGATCCATTAGCAAGGCCTTTGCCGCTAATGTTCTAACCCCAGTTGGTACTGCAAAAGAACATTTGATCTTGCTTACCGCAGTAATGATCGCCATCTTCGTCAGCGGTAGAATAACAAATGATGCTCGCAATGTGGCAGGACGTTATCACTCGCCAGGACGAGAGCAGAGTAATCTATTACCGTCAGTCTTTGTAAACGCGGCCCTTTGTGTTAGAAGCCCCCCATTCTTTTGTTGGTGGACGTCTGTACCTGTCGGTTGGGGTTGGTCGGTTCTCCATCATTCAGATTACCAGTCTGGGTGCACTGCAGCGAACAACAGACGTTCTTGTTGGTTGTGTGGACTTAAGTTTGACAGATGACTCTTATACGGGAATCAAATACTTCACGACTGCAAGTTGGGTTACTTGCACTTGTGGGTTTCTCAAGTTTGTGAAACTGTAACAAATCTTCTCTTTGTATGTGCGCGTGCTGTATTAAGATTTAAAACTAAATATCTTGGTGCAAAACATTTTTAATTCCATAGCTCCTAAATAACTAAAAGGGAATCTCGCCAAAATATATTTTTATATATATATTTTCTTTAATTGTTTACAGAAACTAGGAATTTCTATCACACTCCATGTATCTTTTTTATATAAGAAAATTATATATTTACTGACATATTAAATATTTAGTTACGTTTTAAATTGTCTGTTACATTTTATTTTTATTCCAATTTTATTCACTCAAAGTGCTCTTTAAGACATGATTGTAACATTTTCTTTAGATTTTGAACATTTAACCACAAAGGCAAACATTTCGTCATTTTCTTTTCAGAACACTGTTATGTTATTCAAGATATAAGATCATTTATATTATTTTTTATTAATATTAAATAGTTCAAAATTTGTTTCTAGGACAACCAGTGTCATACTATACGTGTGTGTGTATATAGTATATGACAGTTTTTATCATCGTAAAATTAATAACTATGCTTGTATTTTTATTTAGTTAAAAATATACAGTCTACCTCATATGCAACATATTAACACATTATCATATAAAAGATGTCGGTCCTGGTGGTGTAGTGATAACCATACTTGCCTTCTAAATCCAAGATCGTGGGTTCGATCCGGCCAGGATCGATGAATTTTTTTTGGGCGTAAAAATCCTAAGTATGGCCTCCTCCATACGGAAATAACGTTGTGGTTCCCATGTCGTACATTTACGGCACGAAAAAGAACCGCAAGCCTGAAAGAAGAGGCCTCTGAGCAAAATTTGTCGGCCATTTCACGCCCTGAGTTGAATGGGACGCTGATGACCTGAGATGTTAAAAAGCGTCCGTAAATAAACAAAATAAAAATACACAAAAGATAGTAGGTTTTTTTAACTAATAGATATAGGTGATTGGAAACTTTCATAATATATTTTATAAAACTTGTTAAAGTAGTCTATGATAAACATTTGATTATTGCAAGGTTTAGAAATGTTCATTTTGGTAACCTTACATAAGCTGAGACCATTGGAAAATCAAACTGCTTAACAAACTGAATGAAAAAACTGTAAAAGAAACCAATATTGTACAAATAGAACAGGGATAAACTAAATAAGAAAACAAAAACACATAGATACGAGTATAAACAAAAGGGGGCTAGGGGATACTCCACACCTTCTTTACTACACTTATTTTCAGGAGTTATAATTAAATATAGTCGCATGTTCTTCATCATAACAGTATTATAAATAGTTTTTTTTTGAATGATTTATTTATGGACGCTCTTTAACATCTCAGGTCATCAGCGTCCCATTCAACTCAGGGCGTGAAACGGCCGACAAATTTTGCTCAGAAGCCTCTCTTTCAGGTTTGAGGTTGTTTTTCGTGCCGTAAATGTACGACACGGGACCCACGGCTTTACTTCCCTTCCGAAGGAAGCCATACGTAGAATTTTTACGCCCGGAAAAATCCATCGGTCCTGGCCGAGTTCGAACCGGCAATCTTGGGTTTAGGAGGCAAGTATGGTAACCACTACACCACCAGGACCGACATTATAAATAGTAAAAGAGAAATGTCGTGAACTTGGGTTATAATATCACTACACTTTGCTATAGAACTGAATCACTCATGCTGACCTACTAAATGTGCAAACTGCTTACTGTGGTTCTTTTCTGTTCTTATGACTGTTGTTCTCTTTTTCGTTCCAGGTAAGCACCATTTTCATTATTTTCTTTCCGCTGACGTCAGATAGAGGCACAGTAGTCAGGTAAGTCTGCCATTGTTCGCTTTTTCTGCTTGGTTTACTCTCCTGCTATTCGTGCGGTGAACTTGGAATGGAAAGCCGGGATAATAACGCATTCCCAGGCAATGTGGAGTAACCCACGTTACGACTAGGATCAGTATGTCCAACTGCAGCCATTTTTGAATCTGTAGAAATATGTAGAACATTTCCAAATTTTCTATTTTAATCTTGAATGCCATATTTGCACCAAAGTTATCAATTTAAATATTTTAAACTACAATACTTAAGCATGACTTGTGTTAGTGTTTTCGTTTGAAGGTAGGAACAAAATAATACTATTTTAACATTCGAATCATGCTGGTTTTATAGTATCATTTTCTATTATATAAATGATTAATTTTGCAGCCATTTTGATTCACTTATTCATTTTTCATCCTTTGTTTAACAAAATTCTGGCGTCATTAATTGTCGGCTATGGATTAATCTTTTATCGAAATGAAGTGGAAATCTTTAGCAGTTACTGAGGGGATTATTTTGAAAATAAGAAGAAAATTACTGCCAAATTCTCTCCTCTTCAAGGGATAGGTTTTCATGTTTGAATGTCACAACTCAAGATATTGATGTAAGCAACTGCAATATTTGTGCTTTTGTTAATAAAAAACTATTTAATGTTTAGTTTCTTAAGGAAACAATCCATTTTTTAAAATATGCATTTCATCTTTTTTTCAGTTGCTAGAAAAAATTTGTGGCTCTTTACCTTTAACAGGCTACTTATAAAATCGAAATTCGAACACTATCACTAACTATTAAACTATTTTCTTTAACGTAATTATTTGTAATACAACTATGAAAGTCGTATTTAAATTTAAAAAAAATCACTTTTAACAGGTACACTATTACTAAGGCAGCCCTTTAAATAAATTTAACTTATTCCAATCATTCGGAGACGTTTCTTAATTTAAAGAATTTGTTCTACGTAGTTCTCAATAGCGCGGGATTGGAAAATGATTGCCTAAAAATCTGAATAATATTGCCTGTATCGCATGATGATGTCTTTTTAAATGTATTTTGGTCGGCAAAGCTATAGATTAAATTTATGTGTATGGACTATTATTATGTTTTCTTTAGAGATGTAGTAAATTCCGGTTAAAAACGTAATTTATAACCGCTTAAAGAATCCACAGTATGCACTTGGGCATGCGCAGCGCGTGCTGTCAGAGTTGCCAACATGGTTACTTGTGCAAATAAATCTTAGAAGTTGGTGTGTTACATAATATGACTTGTATTTTGTCACATCAAAGTTAGAGTCGTTGGTATGTTAGACAACATTATAGCAATGAGATTACTTAAAGCAATTTATAGTTTGAGTGCCTTCTGTTAAACAGATTGAATTTTGTACTTTAGGTATTTCTTGCGTTAATAATAAAATATGTATTATAATTCACAGCTTCAATTTTGCAACGCTATCCATTGTACACAGTGAAGTGTAACGGATTCTATATATATAGTTGAACACACTGATCAATATTTTGCATTATCGTTTTATTGCGGAAACCAAAGGGTAAAAATTAGAAAAAGAGATTAATTTTCCAAATTAAATAGAAAGAGATTTAGTCGTAAGCGGCTCAATTAAAAAAGGAAATTTACCGAATTTATTTTACAAAATGTTCGCTTATTCCGGAAAACTTAACCATTTTGTTCATTATTTCTGTTTTATTTTCTTCTTCATTTGTACTTCCATATTTCACTTTATAATACCATTTCTTTAGCCATTATGTCTGGCGTGTTTTAATTAGGCACCTGTGTCTTAATTCTAAATGCTGTTTAAACGAGCTTAGTTCAGATAATTTTTAAAAATCAAAATTCCTCTTTTATTCCCCATTTTTCTTCTTTTTATGTTATTTTGAAGCTTAACTGTATTTTCCGTCCCAATGCATTTTAGTACAAAATTCCTGAGAAATGATTTAAAATAAATGAACTCAATATATTTCCGTAAAAATAAAATAATTTGTTTAAAAAAACTCTCAGACACACAAACCCTACATTTTCAAAGCATCTACAAAATAAAATCACATTCTTTCAGCATCTGATATCATCTGAAACAAAATGTATTTCTGTTGTACTTTAAAACATCTTTTGGATTCCTGATCATATTTGGTATCCATAAAATTGTTACTTCATTCTGAAATTTGTGCAGCAGTTCGATAATTTTTCTGATCCTGTGATAAACCACTGTTGCCAACATCGTTTCCAATGTCTTATAGCCGACATTACATTTTATATAACTTACTTGGTTGTCATCTGCCCTTCGATACAGATAGCTGGCAAAGTTTGTGTCAGGTGGGAACCTTCTACACCAGTTCGAGGTTAAATATGGCAATTTAGTTGACAGTAATGCCACCAGAGATAAGACGTGGTGTCACCACTACGAGTCGAAATCCAAAAGACAGTCTGTGGAATGGCAGTCTCTGAATTTTACGAGAGAAGACAGACTCATGTTCATCGCCGGCAAAAGTTCATAACAAATAATAGTAAATATTTGGATAAATATTGTACATATTTGAGACCCTACTCTATTTGACTGTGTAATTATGCACTCTGTACCTTTTGTATTTTCTATGAAAATAAATGTCATTACTTTTGAAAAGACGTTCGTAGATTTTGTCAGCTCTGGCTTATGAATTCATTTTTGCTTCAAAATAAAAATGTGTTTTAGAAAACTAAAAAGTTAAGCTCTGATACTTATGTAAATTATGAAAATAATGACGACTTGTCAACTAATATATTTTGAAAAAATAGCATATTAAATTAAAGAAATGATATTTTAAATTAAAAAGATGACGCTATTCAAAATATTAGCGACATTGTAATATTAGTAAAATAATGACAGAAAAACATAAAAACATTCCTTTTAAGACGTAGGATTTGTTGTGTCCGAGGGTTTTTATTTAAAATAATGTAGTAATGGTATGAATACCTGCGCCGTGAACACTGTAGACAGTTGTGCGACTTTAAAAAGTATCTTGTTGGTGTTAATGAATGATGGTATTTTAAAACAAGGGATCTGCAAGCCAGGGTTTCCTCTTCTTCATATTACTTAATTCGGAGTAATCCATTTTGCCTCTTAAACGATTTGTAATGGGCTTCCTAGGTCTTCCTCATAAAAATACTGTGCGTGTCTAACTTGAAAAAGTCTTATTTTCTTTCGTGTATAGATTTCTCAACATTGCTAATCTAAATGTTGCATTTTGAACTTAAGTTTTACTTTCAACCATGTATACAGGCCTCCTTAAATTCACAGTCAAATTACTGCGGCCCTTCAAAAATCAGTGGGCAGCTTAAATTTCTTAAATTAACCATGAAACCATATTTTTAATAAACAAGTGAACAATAATTTTGCCTACTCCGTATACGTAAACATTTCAGCTTATATCTTCTTTTTGTGTCATTAAATTTTGCTAGCCGAATTATTGAAACTATGTAAACAAACGAAAGTGTCTTAAAAGTTGAATCGGGAAGACATATATACAACGAGCGAACTAAACAGTGATAGAAACAAGGAAAGAGCACATTGTGGCTTTCATTTGATTTTCTATATTGAGATATTGTAGAAACCCCAAAAATTGTAGAAGAGTTAGCATAATAAATTGAAATAAGTTTTAGATATGTTCAATCCCAGGGACCGAAGAAATATAAACAGATAAAGCACATGTTTTTTTTTTTAATAATGTTTAACGCCCGTTTTAGCTACTGAGGCACTACAGGCGGTGGACACTGATGATACATGAAATGAAATGATACATTGGGAAGGGATTTTTTTTAAAGGAAGGAAACGTTCCAGGCCTAAGTTTAGGGTACCTCCCCGGCATTTGCCATTTGTGAGGACTGAAGAAAACCTGGAAAAACCTCAGTCGGGGAGGACGGTCCTGGCGGGATTCGAACCCCAGATCTCTCGCTCACGAGTCCGCGCCTTAACGACCTCGGTCACCCGTAGCGGTAAGCACATGTTAGAATGATCAAGTTTCATATGGAAATGAGACAGGCCAAAGGTCCACAACGATGTAGTTTAAGAACAAAAAATGTTAATTTATTTATAATATTGATTTCCTTTATATATTAATATCCTTAAATGTGTAAATAAATACAATTTATTATCGCTTGTAGGGAATTGGTATCCATGCATACAATAAAGATACAGGACTTTTATTATATCTATTTTATTAGTCATTAAATATATAAAATTTTATAATATGAACTGAAGTTAAAGAAATACTGCAGTTTTTGTGTTAAATAAACAATTCATATTACATAATACATGAACATGCTTCTAAACGTTTTCCAAATTGCGCAATTTTATTTCTGGCTTTTTTGAACTAGGCATTGAAATATTCTACTCTATATTTAATCCTATTTAAAGAGTCATACCCCCTCTAACGTAATGCTATATCATCCTCAAAGAGGTAGGGCAGCATCTGATTTTTTATTTGAGCATGCAACTTGATTCCATCTCTCCTTTACTCTCTCTAATTTAAACTGAAATACTATCTCATTTATTCCACGTATAGGGTTTGTCGTAACACGTGAGTTCATTTCAGCGGCAGATATGGGAGACAATGATAATGAAAGAGAACACCCAACAGAGAACATGTGCGGTTTGTTTAATGTTTGTAGTATGTAGTTTGTGCATGATGATATATCTTCACATTTCAAACACCAAACAGACTATCTAACTTCGAAATTTTTCAATACGTCTTTTAATCACGTAAAATTCATTACCGGACATGGCAAATTTAATTTTAAATAGGTTCATTACAGAATGCTATTCCGATCCAATGTGCAAATCCCAAATGTCTGAAGAAACAGCTTATTTTCTTTTTCTCTGTGACATACATCAGTGAAAACAAAACTTTCAAGGGCATAGACGTTCTTGTAATGTTGATTTATTTCAACCTGAGACACTAACTAGTAATTTTAGTAACAATTATTACAATTTATACTTCGAAAACTATATAAAAATTTAAGTCTGTTTAGATCTTTCTTTTACATGTTTAAATAACTTTATTATACAATTCTATCATATTAACTCGTGCAAATTTGTAAAATTGTAACTGGAGCTTACCCAGAAGTAAAGTATTATTTAAATACATTGTAAATAAATAAACAACAATTGCAGTCCAGGTTACCGAGCAACGAGAGGTGATGATTGAATCTTCCTTAAATTTAAGTTTTAAATTTCAAAGTAACGGTTCTTGGGTCGTTATATCATTTTTTTGAAATTAGGCAGAATAGAAAAACAATCCAGTTAGCTATAGGACGATAAAAAATGTATATTAGGAAATACTGCAATAATACAGCTATTTCGGAACCTCTGCTTATATTCTCTTTCTTGTAAAGTATTTTTCATAAAAACACGTCTTTTACTTTACATGCTCAGTACTTTTGTCACATTACTCTGTCCAAATTCAAGCAATAGTCCAGCTTGCCAGTAACAATAAAAATGAAACAATGCGGTAATAATTTAAGACATTACATAGTCAACCCTTGTAAAAAAAAAGTTTAATTTTTCAGAAGGACAAAAAAAAAATATTTAATCCAAGTAAAAGAGGACAGAATATTTCTTCATTATAAAATTCAGATATTTAGTAAACATATTAAGTTTTACATACTACAGATCGGCAAATAATTGTAGAATAGTATGGCATGGGCTAATATTGTATTTTAAATAATACAAATGAAATGCATGTATCTATACAATCTGCAATTGGATTTACACCTAGAGGCAGTGGCGAAATGATAAAATTAAGTAATTACAGTTTTATTTACAAATTATGCATGTCCACCTCTTGTCAGCCTAATTACACACACACACACACTCACACACACACACACTCACACACACTCACACACACTCACACACACTCACACACACACTCACACACACTCACACTCACACTCACACTCACACTCACACTCACACTCACACTCACACTCACACTCACACTCACACTCACACTCACACACACTCACACTCACACTCACACTCACACTCACACTCACACTCACACTCACACTCACACTCACACTCACACTCACACTCACACTCACACTCACACTCACACTCACACTCACACTCACACTCACACTCACACTCACACTCACACTCACACTCACACTCACACTCACACTCACACTCACACTCACACTCACACTCACACTCACACTCACACTCACACTCACACTCACACTCACACTCACACTCACACTCACACACACTCACACTCACACTCACACTCACACTCACACTCACACTCACACTCACACTCACACTCACACTCACACTCACACTCACACTCACACTCACACTCACACTCACACTCACACTCACACTCACACACAATAGATACCAACCTAATTAAATATCTTTCAACGTATTTGAATATAAAATATATATTAACCTAAGTTAGCACATGCCAACGTTAAAATACATGAAAACCTAATTTAATACGTGTCCACTTAATTTAATGCGTATCAACCTTATTAAGTATGTGTCAGTTGCAAAAGTTAATGTATGAAGTAATATATTTTACTTCCGCGAATTTCTCTTAAAATTTTAACTGTTAGTGCACAGCCCTATAAAGATTGCTGCAGGTGAATTATTCCAATTATCAATGGTTTTGCTTAAGTTCAAATTTTTTCAAACGTTTTTATTAACTCACTATCTTGTCTGTTCGGGTGAAATTTTGTAATTATTTCATGCACTTCTAAATGAGATAGAGACTTTAAAATTTGCACATTCTGACATAGGTCAGAAATGGATGACAATACAATATAATACAGTAATTATCAGGTTCAATGGTTCCACGGTTCAAAAATATTGTTCCGCGTTTTGAAAGTAAAGCAGCGCAATATCAAACACGAAGGTTTTAAAAAATTTAAGACTGAATAGTAAGAACATATTTCTGTAGTTTCGTTAATAATGTATAAAAATATAACATTTATAATAATCTTTATTTAAAAATAAGAACTGATGACTGTATTATATTTTATATTTATCTATACAATAAATAAATAAATAAATAAATAAATAAATAAATAAATAAATAAATAAATAAATTATAGTGTAACTTGGTTTATATTTAATTTCAACGTTTTATTTGAATCTAAAATGATTAGAATTATTTTTTTTTATATTTTGATAACAATACAGTCGCCATGGCAACTATTCAAATAAACAGCGCGATGTCGAACGCCAAATTCCAAGAGACGATGGGAAAACGTTCTTCTCGACTCGCTAATGGCACGCAACGACATGCTAAATATTTTGATAATGCATTCGCTATGGCTACTTATCAAATTTAAATCCTCACAATTAAATCCTTACAAATAACGATTTATAATCTTATTTCTATTACATAATTTCAATTGCGCTAGTATTAATGTGTAACATGTGTATTAATAATGTATTAATAATTTCAACTATGTAAATAAGTAGTAAATGAGTTTTATATTTAATATAATATAATGAGTTACATATATTATTAAAGATTTGGACTTCTATATTGAGGATCTGGTACGAATGTATTTGATACTGAAATAACATTTTTCAAAATTAACTTTATTTTTCTGTGTTTTGTTTTTAATAAAAAAACAATAATTAATCACCTGTTTCGATATATCAATTGAGTAGGTAAAACAATTTTCTGTTTTAGATGAGATCAAGAGAAAACAAAATGAACTAAATCTAAAAGTTGCTGAATTTTTGTTATTATTTAATCAAGATGTCTAATACTGATTGCAAAATTACATGCACACTAAACTAAAAAGTAGAAGATAATTAAAATAAAAATATTTTTAAAAACCACGTTTTTATTTTCATAATTATAATTGAAATAAAAGTATAAAATAATTCATCCTAGTCAAATGCAGATTTATAACACCATGCAAATTCATAATCTCATTAACTTTTTTTACAAACATTCTTCCAAACGAAAAACCTGGGGCGCATGCAATAGATAAAATTAATAACTGTTAAGGGTATTTATATTTTAAATTAATCACACAAAAGGTTCAGACAAACTATTGTGTGCGCCCCACGTTTTTCGTTTGGAAGAATTTTTGTAAAAAAGTTTGAGATTATGAATTTGCATGGGGTTATAAATCTGTATTTGATTAGGATGAATTATTTTATACTTTTAAGTTAATTTATAATTAAGAAAATAAAATCGTGCTTTTTAAACTTATTTTATTTAAATTATTTCCTCACCTGCGTTCTGTTTGGCTCTTGAATTTGTGCACAAAGTGCATAAAGCTGCCAAGGGTTCTCATCCCACATTTTCGAAACCGTGTTCTCTCATGGAGAGCAGAGAACGGCAGCCAAATTTTTGAAAGGGGGCAGAGATTCTTTTTGGTATTCACAACAAGAAGCCACATGTTCCATTATCGAACAGACCTATACTCTAACTCTTTGGATAGCGTTCTCTCATTTCTAAGCATTATCACAATGAAATGCAAAACCATCCAAGCCTTTCGCATTAAACGCTTCGCTTGATCCTCCCACCTTAGCTTTTCGTGTAAATATATTCCTAAGTATTTGCAGTGTTATTCTTGATGGACGATTTCCTCATCCATACGAAAGTCTAGAACAATTTCCTCTCTCTGTCTGTTAAACGATGGAGATATATTTTTATCCTTGTTTATGTTAATTGTGTCTATTCTAGCCCACTTACCGACTTCATCCACGTTCTTCTGCAAAGTTTCAGCATCAGGATTTTCTCTTATATCTTTGTATTTAAAACAAACGTCAGCGAACAATTTAACATTGGATTTCATATGAATTGATATTTTTTAATTGTGTTTAACGCCCGGTTTTACTGCTGAGTCACCACACGCGGTGAACACCGTTGATACATGAGATGAAATGATATATTGGGAAGGAAACGTTCCAGGTCTAGTTTAGGGTACCTTCCCGGCATTTGCCATTTATGAGGACTGAGATAAACCTAGAAAAAACCTCAGTCAGGGACAACGGTCCTGGCGGTATTCAAACACAGACCTCCCGCTCACGAGTCTTTGCCTTAACGACCTCGGCCAGTGGTACGAAAACTGATAAATCGTTAATCGAATTAAGGGCGAGTAACGGTCCATAAGCGATGCCCATTTCGACGTTGTGTTACCAATTCTAATACGTTAATTTCGATCATTTTAACATTATTGTTGCTGTTTTATCTAATCCAACATGCGATAATTTTATCAGTCAGATATCATGAGGAACCATCTTAAAAGCCTAACTAATATCTGTACAATGATGTCAACCCTTCCACCATTATCAAGTTCACCTCCTAGATCCTGGAACATGGAAACAATCACACGATCGCATGAGGAGCTCTCACTGAATCCGTGCTAACCATTTTTACATTAGCAATATTATACAATTATTATTTATGAAAATAATATTTGTATCGTAAAATAATTTAATTGAATTTAAGACCTAGATTAATAGCTTTCCTCTCTTTTACATTTATCTGCCCATCCACGTTTAGAACATCTTTATTAAAAGTAGCAGATGTGAATCAGTTTAGAGATTTTAAAGGGTCTGGCTGGTTTGTGGAGATAGTAATCTATAACGTTTACTGCTTGGACTTCAAATGTTATTTCTAAGGAAGGGCAAACTATAGTTTCTTATGTATTAATGCCCTTTTAAGGATATTCGTTCGACTATGTGTTCCGGAATAACTGCTTCCATTTTCCTACTTGCGGGTATTCTCTGTCAGTTCTCATTTGTTTTAATTTCTGAGATGGAGCAAAATAGGGCTCTGATGTTGGTGAACATCTGATATGTTTTAAGCGTAAATTTATAAAGTAATTCAGTGTTAAAACTAATTAACACAAACAAAGCATGGACAAGCGTAATTTTTGTTGTAAATAAAAATGACAAAGGCTGTGTACAGTATGTGTAGAGACGTTTTAAATGATAATGCGTTTGCATATGATGATGTTCTCATTTTCGTTAAACAAATGGCAAATATTTTTGTAATGTCTTTAATTGCGTCCTCTTTAAAATTTAAGCATAAAAAATCAGAGATAATTTCAAAGCGGGAATGACGCTGTGAAACCTATAAATATGTATTAAGCATTGCTTTTAAATTCCCCCCTCAATATATAAATTTGCATGCTTTTTGTTTTAATTCAGTCAATGTTAAAATGTTAGGTATTTAGTCTGGAAAGTTTTGAAATGAAAGCGTCGTATAATTTGTGATAACCGTTTTTTTGTTCAGCAGGCATTTTGAGGAATATTCCACAATACTGCACGATGCACCAATTAAAAATTAAAAGCAAATAAACTACTGCCCAAAATGAACTTTATTATATCGAATTCTCTTTGTTCTAAAATATAACGTATCTATTTATTTTTAATGTCATTACTCTTCTAGAATGTATATAATTTTACATTTTAGGTATTTAATTAATAAATAATGAGGTTACACTATACAACAATTAAAATGAATGCAAAAACTCTTATTCATTAACTGAAATTTGCGAGGGTCAGTACTTCTTGCTGTGCCACAGTGCACAAATTTTCCTGCACGTCGTCAAGCAAACATGAATACAAAGAGCGAAAGCGTGGTATAATTATGAAGCTATTAAAGTTACTTTCTACACTTATAGCCCTTCAAATTACTACCTAATAACCCTCGACCTCTTTTAAATGTGTATAGGGGTGCAAAGAGCAATTATGCCTCATTATTTTGCTCTAGAGTTCCCGGGATTCGAAGCCCGAAGTAACACAAACAAAATTCTTAGCTGTAAGCTCTCATTAGTTGATACGCACAGTTGAGAGAGAGAAACTCGCAAGATAACGCGATAGCAAAATCTCGAGTCATTTTTCGTCAATGCTGAAATTATAGATCCAATATTGGATAGAAAAATATAAATTAATTGTCTTATAAATGTTTGTAGTCACCCACTCGAATCTATTTTTTCTCATTAATCATTTTGATACAAATATGAGTTTCCCTTTTTGAATACTTCCAGCTATTAACTTTGCACTTTTACACTGTAAACACACTTTCGGTTAACTGCTAATATAATAACAAACGATTAGGAAGTTAATCCATTACGATTTAAATGAACCTTCAATTTATCATTAGCTACTTCAAGCTTTAGGAATTAATGCATTTGTGGCTTCTTAAATCGATCATGCATCGTTTCATTGATACACTTATCTCTCTTCTACCTTTAGGTCTAGATTCCAAAATGGTACGTGGGATCCAATCTTGAGGCATATATTTTAAACGTCCCGTCCCTATTTTCCAGTAAGTTGATATTATATAACTTAAGCTCTCTACTTGAAATTCATTTCTTATGTTTCCATATTTTTTTGCTGTGTTACTCCTTTTACTGGTCCTATAAAGCTCTGAATTCTACCTGTTGTCTTCTTAGTATGAATTTTAGCTGTCATATAAGCCAGTAGTTATAGCCGTCATTTTTAAACTTTAACCTGGGTTTCATTTCTAGCTTGTTCAAGTACATAGATTTTATTAAATGTTTGTATAGTTTTTTATTTTAGTAGGACCGCCTCCTACTGGAAGAAGGTAGTCACCAGAGCTGTATAATGAAAATGCAGGTAGCAGCTGGTAGTTCGCTTGAGAGAAGGAATCTGTACCAGCTAGTGGTTCTACGTTCGTTTGTTACTTGTGTTTTCATCGTGTTTAAATTGTGTGCTAATTATTCTTAGTTAGTCATGTTCTTACATTAACTTAAGTCTTGAAGAACGGATGTTTATGTGAAAACAGGTTTTAGCAGAGAAGTGGTAAGGTGATTCGCAAGAAATTATTCTGGCAATTGTGTGTAGAGAAACTGTTCGCCAAACTGTTTAAAAGTTACCAGAGGCGGTTTTTCAATGACAAGAAGCGTGCTCCGAATTTTCGTGTTATATGGAAGAAATGTTAAACGAAATAAATTTCCTACGGAGATGCCGCCAATGTATTGCCGCTGAGGGGCATCATTTTCCACACCCTTTATAACACAAGTTAGTGCTTGTTATTATCAATGTTAAATATCTATCGTTTTGTGCTTTCAGTAAAAATATAAATGTAAATATTAACTTTACGCGCGCGAACTTTCTCAGTTTTTCTGTTTCTATTCTGTTCTATAATTAAATTTTTATCATTCCAATTACAGTCTTTGCCTCTTTAGCCATTTCCCTCTGAAAGCCATAATTTAATTTTTTTTCTATTTAGTTCGTGAATATCTAGCATTTGAGAAATAGAGTCAGTTCATAAAAAGCCTTTCGGAGGTTAACTTTCTCCTCGGAAATGACAACTTACTGAATGTCTTGTCGCTAAATTTTCCTTAAAATTAAACATATTTGATCATCTTTTCCATACTGTCGCGGCTTCATATTTTGGAATTTGGAGTCACATCTTTTGTTTTCGGATAACTGCAGCATTGAAAAATTAACTCATAAATGAGATCGTTTAGTATGAAATTACATTAGCGAAATTTTATCCTGCGGTAAAAGAGTAAATAGATTATCGTAATGGAAACTGGTTCTCTTAGTCTATAAATATGGTTGGTTTTTGTTCATCACATCTCCCTGGGTCGCAATTTAAATTTTTAATGCCTGCAGCGACGTTGTTTCCCCTCTACGCAATTTTGGGGCATCTGCTTACCTATGTCACAAAGTCCTAGTGGCGTGCACATAGGGAAGGCCAATCAAGCGCTGATTCGGTAACAGTTTATTTTGCCACTGTCATAATTTATTTTATAATACAATATACTCGTACGTTAAATGCGTTACATTATTTCAATCGGGGAAAGAGTGTTCATGTCGAGGTTCGTGTTTGGAATTGGTATTTATATAAAAAGTTGACCAAAGCATCTCGACTGCCTGAATATTTGGCGCATCCTCTAATTTAGGCTTCCAGAAATTGGACTTTCAAGAGGTTCAGCACTTTTTAAGCAAGTCTCGAGCTCTTAAGTATGAAAAATAGTTTCCAAAGGTGCGACCTCTTAAGATGGACTAAGCTCTCACATTTACGAAGAAGTGTCGAGTTCTGACAGCTCATATATGAGGGAACTACAAGTGTTCCCATCTTGTAGAATGAATTAGTTGGGACGGAGGAGGACATTTTTATACTTCAGCCTTGCTCAAGGACTAGCCGTTTGTGTCTACGCTCCCAAAGAAGGAACCTCTGGGAGGAAGGGGTGAGGTGATACAGACACAGGCGGTAGGATCCAACCTTGCCGCCTAAGCTACCCTGCTCGTATGTAATGCTATTTAATCCGTTTTCACTACTGAGGCACCACAGGTTGTGAATACTGGTGACACATGAAATGAAATGATAAATTGGGAAAGGAAGCGTTCCAGGCCTAACTTAGGGTACCTCCCGGCATTTGCCATGTATGAGAACCGAGGAAAACCTGAAAAAACCAATCAGGGAGGACGGTTCTGGCGGGATTCGAACCCCAGACTTAGAGCTCATGAGTCCAGGTCTTAACGACCTCGGCCACCCGTGGCAGCCATAGTGGACAATGGCCTGTCAGTCTCCTGAACAATTATCTTCTATTTGACAAGAGTAATTGTTTTTACTTACATCTAATAAATATATCTAATTGATGCTTGAATATTGGCCGTCTTTAATCAAGTTTCAATGTTGTTTATGCTTTCTATTTATCCACTCTATAAAAGCTATTTTATTGGATCATGTGCGATACCCAATAGCAGCTTCAGTCTTAGTGCATTCTCAGAATTCACCATGTCAAACTGCTTTTAAATGCCCCGAATACCACTATGTCCCGGTACGCACACCAGTTCAATAGAATTCTGGTTCCCCAGTATCTTAAGTTGCTAGGCATGAATTCAGGCATTACCAATTCAGATTTGACTACTGAAAATTCAAGAACTTTCAATGCCGCTTGACTATCCGAGATTGCAGTTATATGCCCCTTATTTGAACAGTGGAAGTATCAAACGTTCTAAGTGTCATTTTGTAAACTTTACAGAATAAACAAAACCTGTCCGTTTATGTTAACATTTAACGTGTTACACCAAAACTATTATGAAGATTTTTTCTACAAAAGTATTTTGTATAAAAAATCTGTTGCCAAAAATATAACGGTAAAAAAACTAATAACAATAACAAGGTTCTATGTGCCAATATTATGGAAGAATAGGTTACAATTGCCACGCAAAACTTTAGTTTCACTTTATTTCAGGCTTTAGAAGGATATAATTACAAAAATAAAATCAATGACTAACAGAAATATATGTTATAATGTTATTAAGTATAAAATATGTTATTAACGACAAAAGTACAAAAATTTCTCATGAAAAATGTACAAAATACCAATCTTCATATTTCCTTCTCATAAGTTTAGTTTTTCATTGTTACACAAAGGTTGACATTTATGTCTGACAAAGCTCTCTGTATTCTTCAGAAAAGAATTGCAACATGGACGAGAGTTCTTTTTCTTTCTTTCCTCCTTTCTTTCTTTTTTCTTCTTTTTTATCTTTCAGACGAAACACAAGTTTGCAATCTTATGCAAATCGTAGGGAATGAAGGCCTTGCTTATCCAATTTGTTTTCTCTATAATAATGAAACCTCTATCACAATTCTAAAAGCCTTGACCATTTACTAAATATTACTGTACTGTCAATATTTTTCCTTAAAAACGAGTATCATGGCATGGCACTTAGAACATCAAATGTGAAGCGGTTGACGGGTGTCAGGGTGTCGGCGATTGTGTGTATGGTGATTGGATAATTGTTATATTGTTTTTTGTTTCGTGATTCCAAAGTCCCACATTGGTTGCGTTCTGTAGAGCGGTTTTAGGAAAAGTGTATGTGGGGGATGCGGAGGTTCTGTGTTGACTGCTGGTTGTCGTATTGTTGTCCCAACGGATCGCTCTAATTTTATTATGATGAATCTCAGGGCTCGCTGCAGTGTTTTGTGACCCACGGGAACAGGAAATGTATTACACATAAGATACATGAGACTGATTCCTTAGTGAATTGTTTATTCAATTTCCAGACACCACGCTATTAACATCAAACTGATCGCCGCTGTCTAACCACGTCCTATAGCTCTATTATATTTGATATGAAGTCCACACTTCTAATCCCTGTCTTATGACTCTCTCCGCACTTCTTTGCCCTCGACACTCTTTCGAATCTCCTACGGCTCTGCTTCCGACTCTCCTCCACTTTGTGCCCCACTGTGTCCTCCACTTCTCTATCCTCCACTATTATTTCGGCTCTTTGACATTCACTTTTCTCTCTCGTAACCACGCCCCCGCTAAACTAAATTACCTAATTTATTCTCTACTTCTAAATTCCTTATTGGCTATCTTAAAGTATTTATTATACAGCTAAGTTGTTCTCATTAGTTGAAATGTATTGACATTCACTTTCCCCACAGCTTTGGATTTCCTAGAAAGTGGCTACTGTCATACATTTCGGCTTCCCCTTTAATAAAATTTGACAATTTCCCATTCCATCTTTTTCCTTCACTATCCCAAACCTGATAACGAACGCATATTTCCCATTACAACCCACTCTCATTCTCATGAACAGACGGCATAGCTCTTTTGATTTATATCTTTCTATGTCTGACGGTTATAAAACACTCCGTCTAGATCGTGACATTTATATTCCTTTTAGAATAATTTCTTTCAAAGTGTGATGCTTATGTTTGGTTCCCACATCCCGTTATAGCCTTTTCCTTATTTAACCATCTTTGCCGACAATGCAGCTATTTCCACACCCTGCTAGGCGCGTGACCATCAACAAAGAAACCTTTCGTCTTTTGTCTCTTTTAGCCATGGGTTAGAAAGGATATGCGGGCGAACAGCCCGCTGGGTAGACGTATACAACAGCTCTCTCCGTCTCTTTCCTACAGGCTTACAGGTGGCTAAGTCAACACAAAACATGGAAATAAATACAATGTCTATTGCAAATTACTGCTACCTGCCAAAAGTACACATACACATACATGTTAATCCATAGTAAGCGTACTTCTAAATCATTAAATTAAATACCTACCTAGTAAATATCCTTATCGACTTATTACTTTTATAAATATGAATTTGCATCCTCACTTCTTGCGCGAATGTAAGTATTACTATCATCAATTTATTAACATAATAAAGGTAGCCTATAATTACGGCTGCAGATGATAACATAGCGAGACATTTAGAACTGCGCTATCTGTTAACGCTTGTTTGAACTTCTTCATCCGTTTTTTTAATGGTGTTCAACACCCGCTTTTGCTACTGAGGCACCACAGGCGGTGTACATTGATGATACATGAGACGAAATATCGGGAAAGGATTTTTTATAAGGAAGGAAACGTTCCAGACCTAAGTTTAGGGTACCTCCCCGGCATTTGCCAGTTATGAAGACTGAGGAAAACCTCGGAAAAAATACAGTCAGGGAGGTCGGAATTTGAGCCCCAAACCTCCCGCTCATGAGTCCGCGCCTTAACGACCTCGGCCACCCGTGGCGGTACTTTATCCGTGTATAGGCACTTACAACACGATTAGTAATATGCGTCTGAACGTACTTTAAAAAAAAAACAAAATATTAAATGTTGGAACGACACTTAGAAACTTTGACATTATTTTCCACTATTCATTTAGCCCTTATCGCTTTCCCACATACTTGCTTTAATATGAACTATTTATGTTCGAAAAACTCTTGCGTACTTGCTCCGATAAAATGAAAGTTTCCTGCTGTATCCGTACACACCAGCACCAACGCCACGACTGGTTTTGGAACCATCCCTCCATTATAGGTACGTTCTTCAAATTTTGAATGATTTAACTTCTTTCAGGATAAGAAATGGCGAATATTTTCTTAAACAAATATCTCTGTTTCGGTGCAGAGTAGCGTTATTTTAGACTTAAGGGTAGTGTTTACCTACATGATTAGTATTGAATGCAGTATTTAGAAATGGGGACACGAAACGCTTTAATAATTAAATAGAGAGCTGACGTATTAACTCTTCTATATTCAGTGTCTGTACTCTAAAGGGTGTGAATGAAGAAGTAATAGTGATTATCAAAGTTGAGTAGAAAAGACTCCAGCTGCGCCGAAACAACTGCTCATCATCTCTTGGGCTCGGCACGTTATTTCGGAAATGTTATTCTTAGTGACATTCAATGAATCTTTCCCTCTATGTTTCTCTCAAGAGCGCTGCCGTTTTCAAATAGACCGTCATCCTCTAGAGCGCGGGCAGCGAAAACGGAAAACCACGTGCTGCAACTCGCGTGTCCCCTTCTAAGAAATGTTTCTGTATACAAATTAACCTCCTATGTAGTTAATGGCAAAACTATAAGACTTGTAGCATTAAAAACTGCTTGTTAAGAAATAAGCTACTGTAGAGAAAATCCTAGGGAGGTTTCTGCAAATATAGAGCCAGAAGAGGCAGGTTCTGATTACGTGCTTGGAGGAGGACACAGTTGCGATCCTTGGTTCGCCGTGACTGGAAGTTTTTCAAACCAAATTCTTCTTTCCAACTAAGCATACGGCTGGTGTAAAAGAACTATTTGTGTATACTGGACGGCTTCTACTCTCCTTGTATGTTACAATTTTCGTTTCAAAAGCCTTGTTTTAAGTCAGTAAATTCTTTGTATGTCAACTGCTGCTAAATTATATTTCATTTTAAAATCATTGCCCACATATTTCCAGTAAGTGTTTCCAGGATGAGTTTAATCTGTTATTTAGTATTCCAGCATATAGCTTGTCGACACAGTTGCTATAAATAACCGCTCTTTAATTTGTTGGAACGATATATCTATTCTTTGTATAAATGCGTAATGTAAATACTTGCTTTAGATTAAGAATTAAGTGATTTTACATTTTCCTACTCCTTCCCCCATTCAGTCCGTCCCTTATGTAATTTCCGTCCATTCATATTTCTGATAAAGTGTAAATAAATACCTAAACATGAATATACAGCATTCTTATTCCCCGGAAACTGAGCTGTGCATTTATCTGGTTATCAATCATATTGTTAAAGAACTCCCCATTTTTCTGCAGCTGTTTAATTAATATAATGAGCACACAAACCATGTTGGTTTTAAGACGATGTCTGCTTGCTAACCGTCTACAAGTTTTACAACTAACAGAAAAGATAAGCAAACCCTTAACAAGGAGTTTCATGGACAAAAAAGACTTTTGTAAGTTGTGGTTACGAGCGTATCTCTGTGTAAATAAAACTAGTCATGTAAACTGCTAAGAGAAGAGAATCGCCGTGAAGGTAGACAACCCGTTTTTTTTTTTTTTTGTCTAAACGAGAAAAACGCCGTGAAGATAGATAACCCGCGTGTGAAACACCACAGGCTTGTATGTTTTCTGTCCAGAGCTTGTAAGTGAATTAAACATATATTATGTTGTAATAAAATACATTTAGAGAAAGTTTCTTTTTAATAAAAGGACCAATTGAAACTAATTAGTGCAATTGCTTTAATTATGCCTTATTTTTCTATAACAGAAAAAGAGACTATATTTACCTCAGCATCATGTCGAAATCGATGCTTTAGAGTCTAATCTCATTTTGTACTTTAAAGAATTTTGCTATTAATTACTATTTCACGTTTCATCAGTAAAATTTATTATTACAGATAATTTTAATACAGCAAAACAATGATAATAAATATATGCTATTTTATCTATTTGGATATTTAGTTCAGAACATGCATTAGGCAAATGAAGTGTTTATTTTATGAATCTGAGAGTTTGTTGATATACATCGGAATACTTTTGTGGAGTTTATGTGATCAGAGTAACATAGTAGTCAAACATAGAGAGGAATGAAGAACACTGGAGATGATCAGCGGCGGGTCATTTTTGATCATGTTTTTTTTTTTTTTTTTTTTTTTTTTTGAGTAGTGTTTAACGCCAGTTTTTACTACACCACAGATGTGGACGCTGATGATGCATGAGATGAAATTATAAATTGGGAAGGATATTTCTTTTTTAAAGGAAGGAAGCGTTCAAGGCCTAAGTTTAGGATGCCTCCCCGCCATTTGCCAGTTATGAGGACTGAGGAAAACATGGGAAAAAAAACTCAGTCAGGGAGGACGGTCCTGGTGGGATTCGAAACCCATAACCTCCCGCTCAGGAGCCCGCGCCTTAACAACCTCGGCCACTCATGTTTCGTGCCAGCAAAAATGTCTTGCAAACAGAGTTCTGATAAACGAAGGTATTGATAAATGGTCATGCAGTCTCATTAAATCACAAACACAGTAGATGAACTTGTTAGCATCGTTGTGAAGACCTTCCTGCGGAGACATTGAAAGGTCTTTGTGACCTATTAATATGTTATGATCAAATGTATGCAAGTAAATAAGGATAATTGCTACAGACTACCTCACATGGGGAAGCAAGGGTATTTGTCTTTAATTTTGCATGGCAACTGCAACATTATTTCCTCCCGTGCCATGTTGTCTGAAAATACTGCAACGCCATCTACTCAATATCCTTGATCAGCATTCTCTGTAAGTAAGTATGTGTTCATTTATTCCGACGGTGCCAGGCCTGGACTGTATGGTGAATGCTGGAGCACATCCCAACAAATTTATTGATTTTCTCACGAACAGCAGCAACAACATGGGGACGAGCATTGTTACGAAGTTTAACATTGTCATCATTAAAGTTACGGCGTTTGTCACGAAGGGCATGACTTAATTTTAGCAAAGTTTTAATGTAGGCTGCAGCATTCACAGCGGTCCCGTGTTCAGCAAATTCCGGCAATAAAACACCATTCATGTCTCAGAATATAGCCACAAGCACTTTATGAGCAGATGAAGTTACTTTGTTTTTTTTATTTACTGGGAAAGCAGAATGTTTCCATTCATAGAGTGTTTGGTCCCATGAAGAAACTCCTGGCCCGTCAACGCTTTGTGTCAGATGCAGAAGTGAAAACAGCAGCCCGCAGATGGCTATACTCCAACCGAACGACTCCTATGAACAGGGTATTAAGAAACTGGTATCACGATGGGAGAAATGTGTTGAGAAAGTTGACGACTATGTAGAAAAATAGACAAAACATGTCAGTTCATTTGTGCATTTTTTGTAATGATACCTATTAAACTTTTTGTAAAAAAAATTATAGTGCATTACTTTCCGACCTACCCTCTTATAAAGGAAGAGTATTTTACAAAATAACGCTACTTTGCTTTC
The DNA here is from genome assembly GCA_030762175.1 of Metallyticus violacea. Lineage (NCBI taxonomy): Eukaryota > Metazoa > Arthropoda > Insecta > Mantodea > Metallyticidae > Metallyticus > Metallyticus violacea. Next base: position 14,538,228 of record CM060843.1, on the reverse strand, counting down.
TACGTCTGTGTTTTTATACGTGATGAATGAAAATAGGAGAAAAAATGGATCACCGAGGTATTTAGCATTTGCAGCTCTTGTTGCCTTTAGCTCATCAGGGAAAAAAGTAAAAGAATACTTGAAATTCCATAACTGAATCATCTGGCTGTAATAAACGTGAGCTTAACAATTGCCATCACTGTGCCCCAAGCGACAGCCTGAAGGTTATTGAACTCATTCAGTCTGTGAATAGACCACACAGATTTCAGTAGACGTGCCAGAGCACATAATTACACGGAGTAGCACCTTCCCCTCCTGTGGTGTGGTAAATGCAGCGTGTGTCTGTTTTCATTGTCTTATTTGCTCAAATAAATGTGCGCTCTTTTGTTTAAATTTCTTGCATGGTTATCAGAGGGCAGCGCCATTATAAAATATAATAGCAAACATTTTTTAATGAAATCTCTCCCTTTGTATGATTAGTATCGCAAAGTCAGGACACATAGAATGCGTTTAATTTAAAAAATATTGTGTACAGAAATAGATCCTGTAAGGTAATTTTCAACTGGTTTATTTATGAAAATCACAAAATTATAAATGTATTATTTATATTAAATGTATCATGCTGGAGGAATACGGCACAAGCTGCTAATTTGCATAAGCGTCTTGATAATAACTTTTTGGCATTTCTGTCATAAAATTGATTCATGTTGCACTTCACTCCTTTTGAGTTCAAAAAGGAACCACTCTCGATACTGCATAGAAAGAGGTGTACATTCATCTTGAATCCCTTTAAGACTTTTAAGGTGTCATTTTTTTATTTTTTTTTTTTTAACGTTTTATATTTTTTCACAATATTTTGAGGGGGACGAACCATTGACTGATTGATTTTTTTATTGATTTATTCATGGACGCTCTTTAACATTTCAATTCATCAGCGTCCCATTCAACTCAGGGCGTGAAACGGCCAACAAATTTTGCTCAGAGGCCTCTCTTTCAGGCTTGAGTTTCTTTTTCGTGCCGTAAATGTACGACACGGGACCCACGGCTTTACTTCCCTTCCGAAGGAAGCCATACTTAGGATTTTTACGCCCGAAAAAATCCATCGGTCCTGGCCGGGTTCGAACCCGCGATCTTGGGTTTAGGAGGCAAGTATGGTAACCACTGCATCACCAGGACCGACGAGCCATATGAGGACATATAAAGAGCCGAATATGGCCCACGGTCTACCGATTGGCATACTTGCTCTAAACCATAATAGATAATTACATTGGTTTTAACATTCGCTTCGTTAATTTTGCAATGTATATGACAGGCTTAAGACCTGCTTACTGAAATGTGGGGAATAATACTTGAGGAAATGAATGTAAACACTTTTTACATTACTTGGAGGAAATGTTGGGACGGACTTTTCCACTGTAGGAAAACAAATCAATTCTACATTTATGATCCTTATCGACGTAGCTTGCGTGCTAAGGAGTCTGACTGTAAACTGGATTGTCCGAGGTTTGGGCCCCATCCCTTTAGTATCATTCACTGTGCTATCCAAATGGTATCTGGTATTTCTGCGGTGTAAACCTGTCTGGGGGATTAAGCGGTGGTTGGGATGTAGTGCTGGCCATACTATCTCCACTGCATGCCCCGGGCTAAGTGTGCAGTACTTTACTGTTGCTCATCTCGAAGGCTGCCAAGGTTATCCGAGGTAAAAACCAAAGCCTAGTTGTTTCCAGCTGTTTTGCTTACCTTCTATTTGCCACAGATTCATTATTTAGTATTTTAATTAGTACCAAAATACTTTTCCATTAATTTTCAAATTCTTCGCTTGGTAATTTTATAACGTGTGCTTCTGGATTTGTAATATACTTGCTTTATTTCGTTTATATGTTTACATCTTGCGAGCACCTTTATTCCAAATTAAAACATAAATATTAGATTTTTACTATACACCTACTATAAGACTCTATTTATACAATTTTATTTATAGTTCTTCTAATACGATTTTCACTTTCCCCTTTCATCTCATTTATGCTTACAAAAAAACCAAAGCAATCAAAACGATAATGAAAAATCTTATTTTTAAATATTTTGAGGAAAAGTCAACATTTTCATTTCAATTTGATGACCATATAGGCAGAATCCACAATTTTGAGAGCATAGTCACTAAATTATGAATGCATTTGACAATTAGAAAATATAAAAATGCTGTACATTATTTAAACAAATATTTATATTTACTTTGTGTAACCAAATAACTACCTGTTGATTGTGATGTAAATCATGATTTATCTAAAGAACCCATGTTGAAGCCCCCCTTTTTTATCTAAATGGCATATATAAACGTTAAAATGACCAAATTATATTTCATGACGGTACAAATGTCTTTTATACTAACTCATTGTTTCAATGAAAACAAATTTCAAGATCTTCTTTCAACATAAAAAAATATTTTGATTCGTTTATAATCTCACTTGCCTTCGGTTATTCATATTGATAACTTTACATGGTTTTATTTAAATTTAAACTGCCGTACTTTCATAGCCACTTGTGTAATTCAACTCTGGATGCAAAAAGGTGCTCATTCTACAGAAGATAACTCTTAGATTAATTTCTGCAGTTAACGGAACAGTAGTAAACTACTCATAAAGGAATTAAAATTGTCTGTTCACAATGCCTGTCTCTTTTACCTCTTGTAATAATAATAATAATAATAATAATAATAATAATAATAATAATAATAATGTCCGTATTATACCATAAGTGATGTCTGCATTTACAGTCATTATAAGGAAACTTTAAATATTATAATGAAGTAGTTAATGATCATTTCGCCCTATTATAATAATAAATATAGATTTGTCCAAACTAAAATTTTAAAATGCTCTATACTTTTGTATACTTTATTTTATGTACATTTTATTCCTGCATACGCCAGTATATTTGGTCAGTATAAACATAATATATTTGATTATAAAAATAAATATTTACTAAAACACCCAAATATTGTTTTAGTATTTTAAAAACTAAAAGTCTCTAAAATGTATGAGTAAAAAGACAAATCTAAAATTTAAATTAAAATATCGGCAGTTATTATAAAATAACTATTTTAAATCTATACATGTGACTAAATCTAATTTAATGCACATTTTATTCCTTAACTTGGGCTGTTTAGGCATTATAAAGATGGAAAATGTACACAAAAATGACCATTAAATATGTACTATGGGCATTAGCAATAGGCATTAAGCATTTTACTGGTAATTAAAAATATATGTAATTTAATTTTAAAAAAATAAATACTTTTTAATTTATTACTAAGGTACCTGAAATCGTAATTTAATTTTTGTATAAGAAGAAAACAAATTAAATGACTATTCTTATAATTTAAAAAGAAATATTATTTGCGAAGAAAAGACATAAAACGCAAGATGTTGAAACAACTTAATTTTTCTCCTAAATATTTTTATATTATCAGATTGCGAAAGCAGATGCTAACTCTTGTCGAGTCTAACAAAAGATACCGCCAGAAATTCCAAGGCACATTGTGTAATTCCGCATGGCAGTGAAATTTTCAGATGGCAAATTAGGTACAATAGTCTCATTTCCATTACAAAGTTTGTTCTTTCCCGCGTAATTGATGTTTAAATCTTTGTAATCGAAACTGTAACTATAGTGATTATTTTTACAAGCCAATTATGCAAACTGAGATCGACAACTCACACACTAATACCGCTCGTCCACAACGAAAACTAACAGTCTGAAATGTTTAATGAGATTTTTCCTAGGAGGAAGTTAGCACACAGTAATACCTTTATAAAGCTAATTTCGCCGCAAAACATTCTTTACAATAGTTGTATTGAAACAAACAACAGTTATCTTATTTCCGCCAATGAAACATCATAACAGAAAATTTGCGAATATAGAAAAAGTAGCAAAAAGGGTAGTAATAGGCAGAATAGTACAACAAAGGCAAAAAGAGCAAAATGTAAAATTAATTTAACAATTTCTTGAATTTTTAACATACCATTTCACCGCAGCTTCATATACCAAGCACATTTACGATCACAGCAGCTTTGGAATATAGAAATGGCTATCGAAAGAATGTTCCCAAAGAAACGCAAAAGAAAATAAATCCAGGGTCTTATATGAAAAGTCACGAAAATCTGTTTGCCCCCATTATTTATGTATTCAGCTTCCCATATTTATCCTTATTTAGTAGCGACATGTTTATGTTTTACTTTATACCTGCTATTGCTCTAAGCTTCATCAATTTTGTTTTGACATTTCAAAACAAGAAGCAGAAGAATAACAAAAAGAAAACAGCATAAGCACATGCATACACATAGAAACACGACGTCAGAACAAATGATATTCGCTTAGAAGGAAAATTCTTGCTGTCAGGTTGATAAATGGAAGTTTCTGACCAAGCTACGAAATTCTCTCGCAAGGAAACCACATGCATTTCCACCTAGAGACATCTATGCGCCAGAATCCGGAACTAGCACAGAGTAGAGCGCGCTGCTACTGACGATCAATTTTGGAAACATTTCTGTAATGTCTCCGGTGACGTGCCCGACAAACGAAAGTGAAATAGATTCCCACTACTGAGTAGAGCGTCTGTCGTTATTCTTTTATTTATTGGGAGGAGAATGATAAATGACTAGCTACATCCGCCCCACAAAATGGAAACTATGTCCAGTGGTTTATTTTAGTGCGACATTCAAACGCTAGGGCACTTTCAATTCAATGTTTGGTCAAGCTACATTGTGATGCTCTTTTCCGAGTTTTTATGCATTTACTGCGCAACTTTGCCGATGGATTTACGACACAATTGGTTTACATTATACGTTTTAAAAAGTTTGCCGAGTTAACATATACTATTTAATATGTCTTTCCATTTTTGTTTCATTGCATAAACTAGATTATACCAAAAAAAAAAAAAAAAAAAAAGTTCGGTCTCATTTAGAATGATCACTTCAGCGGACCAGAACTAAATTCGAATATTTTTCAATATTATCACATTTCTCTACATGTTATCTATATAATTTAACACTATAACCAACAGAACATGTTTTCTTAATAGTGTTTAACGCCCTGTTTTACTGCTGAGACATCACAGGCGATAGACATTTAAAATATATGAGAGGAAAAACGATAAATTGGGAAAGGTTCTTTCTTTCTTTTTTTTTTTTAAAAGGAAGAAAGCGTTCTAGGCCCACGTTTTATGGTACCTCCGGCATTTTCAATTTATGAGGACTGAGGAAAACCTGGTAAAAAAAACCTCAGTTAGGGAGGAGGTCTTGGTGGGAATCGAAGGCCTCCCACTTACGAGTGTGCACCTCAACGACCTGCCACCCGTGGCGGTAACAGACCTGTGTTTATAAACTATTCAGCAAATCTTACATTACATACATCTGGTATTGATTTCCAATGAAGAACTTTTGATTTTTGATTTATGAATGCGCAGATTGATACAGTCATTACACGTTCTTCGTAATGTAACTTTGTTCCTTAGTGAAGATAAGAATTGATAAGTCGTGATTATTTACGGTCTGTATTAGGTTAGGTTAGGTTGTATGTGTACTGTGAATTCAAATTCAATGGACAATTGCTATGCTAAGTCAGTTAAAAATACCAGAAGAAGTTTCAGATACGTTTGTAATAAATTTCCTTGATTGTTTCAAACTTTGTCATTATCTATATTTTGTTTCAGAGACAAATTCGATCTAAATTTTCAATTTTCTATGATTCTGGACACCGGGAAGTTATCCATATAAGCAGTTATCAAGAAACTGAAGTGATATATTTTGAATATGTTCAGAAATATTTCTCATACAAATTTCGCAATTATTTTCAACTATACCATACAGTTGAAAATGTGCACGGTGTATAAGCCTTTGCAGCGTTATATTAACTACCAAATAAAAATTGAAAAAAAAGGCATTCATAAAATAATGCTTACCGAAAAGAGTGTTGAGCACACGGAATTCTGCGCCCAGTTATAGCGGCATATTTGTATTTATGGTGTCTAAGAAAAAAAATTAATTGCAGTGGTTGGTCAGCCATCACTCTTTATTATTTTAGGAAAATTACAGTAGATTTTCCAGCTACTCGACATGCGTGTTTTAGTAAAAACGTTGCGGTTTTGAGGAATAAAAATGTTATTTTAGTATAAAATATAGAATATTGAACTGATGATGTTTGTAGATACTAACTAAATTCATATGGTTCATGTGGTCGGTAAGGACCCGGAACAGGCCTTAGGCCTAAGCCTTGTAAGTCAATAATGATTATGAAAGCTCATTGAAGCAAGAACTAAGAATCAATTGGTCGTAAATAGCATATTCAAATAAAAAGAAGACATGAGGTTTTTTAAAGATAAAATAAATAAACTTATAAATATGATGCCCATATGTGGTTTTATTAATTTACTAGAACTAACTTGATATACGAAACCTCACTTCAACATTCATTGCCTTTGTAATATCACCACACAAAGGGAATCAGTAGATGCGCCCCCCACACAGCCCCAATCTTACAGCGATCCTCTCAGGACACGGGAAATTTGGAGCCTATTTTCATCGCTTCAAAATAGCAGAGAACGCATCATGTGTATGTCAGGAGGTTTACAAACGGTGGAACAAATCTTGTGGGACTGCAAAATTTTGAAGAAAGAGTGAGAAATATTCCGGAAAGATGTAACAAAAGTAATTAGGCGATGACCAATAGACAATAGTGAACTTGTTTTAAAATATAATAAACAGTTTAAAACTTTTGAAAACAGTATACATTTTGACAGTTTTCAAATTAACACAAATTGACTAATAGGATAGGAAATGTGGTGACTGAGAATGATAATATAAAAGCATTCAAATATAACCAATTTAGATAATCTTCAAATATGATTAGGCTAGAATAAGAATGAAACGGTGTTCAAAAATAGTATTAAGGACAACATGTAACAATGAAATGATAGCAATGCATGTAGTATTACTAATTATTATAGTAATGGAGCATGCAGTAAATAAGGAAGATTAAAAAACACACACACACACACACACACACACGCACACAGAGCCATGCATTTGTCAATGACGCTGTACAAGATTCTGCAATTTTTAGATGGCATGAAAGTCTTAGGGAATGATACATTTTGGCTGACATAATGCAATCAGAGATCCCAAATCAAATGGCTTTATTTACTTTCGCTTCATCTGTTAATCCTAAAGCAGTAAGAACTTTAAAATTTCACAGTAAATGCAAATGTTAGAGATGTCGAGTTTTCTTGACTCTGTTAGCAAGGAGTTGAATCCTGCCTGGTAATACAGCATTATATTCAGAATACTATTCTATGATAGAAATGTTACTGGTGTAGAAAAGTCCGATCGCTTTCCGACTGGTCTTTCACTAAAACTATTGTTTTAAAAGGACTCACGCAGCATTTATCGATTACACCAAAGCGTTCTACCACATTAACAGAAAAAAGCGCTTTGACATTTTACAGATAATGAAACTCCGAATCAGACAAAAACAGGAATATGCAAACTATATAAAAATAAAATTTCAATTAACAAAAATGTATAGTCTAGTGATGGGAAACCGACGAACAATACAATTTGTAAAGGACTTTTAATGGTTTGTGCAAACAGTGAATTTTTATTTAAATATCCAGTAAACAGTACAAAGGAGAAGTGTACAAGATAACAAATTTATCCGATCAGGAGGTAATATTTCTATTAAAAAGTTATTTTGGAAAAACATGTAAAATTTTGGCAAGACACGTTCTCATATCTTACCAAGGGGTTTGGGAATCAAATAAAAACACACAAGGCTAACACAGAAATGAAATGTTTATAAACTTTTTTTGTTAATTTGGTTTATTTTCAGATGCTCTTTAACATCTCAGGTCATCAGCGTCCCATTCAATTCAGGTCGTGAAACGGCCGACAAATTTTGCTCAGAGACCCCTCCTTTAAGGCTTGAGGATCTTTATCGTGCCTTAAATGGTCCTCGGCTTTACTTCTTTTCCGAAGGAAGCCATACTTAGGATTTTTACGCACGAAAAAATCCATCGATCCTGACCGGGTTTGAACCCACGATCTTGGGTTTAGAAGGCAAGTATGGTTACCACTACATCACCAGGACCGAAAAATTTACAAAATGAAATAATAAGAAGATAAATCACTTAAGGTTGCCTCGACTTGTTTTTCCCTTCTTCTATAGGTAGGAAATGTTTATTTTTTTAAATATTTAAAGGGATAAAAACACCCCATAAGGATTATTATTTGGAAGAAGGATAATAAAATATAATTTATTTTTATTTAAAAACAAAACAATGTGTTAGTCCCCGTTTGCTAAATACAACTTGCTTAATACACCTTATGTTATATAGATAATATCTCTGAAATAAATTTAATAGCAATAAAATTTAATTAATATCAGTCTGTAAATATAAAATGCTCAATAGAAGACAATTTTATCGAAGTATAGTAATAAATATAGGTCTTCGGCAAAGATGTGTACTTTCTCAAATTTTGATATCAAACCATGTTTTAAATGAATGAAAAATGACACAACCAAAGGGAATAATCTTGGGAATAAATAATGCATAAATTAAAATCTATAGACCCCGATGATCAGGCGTTGGCTAGTGATGAAAATAGTCTCCAATATAGTGTAACAAAACTTGTGTTAAAGAAGTAATATGGAGGTTTTTCAGGTAAAGACAACGGAAGGCAAGCACACGAAGAGGACTAAAATAGTTATCGAAGTCAAAGTATACAGGTAGCCGAAAAACAGATTGAATGACACGTCTTCATAGATATTGGGAATGTTGAGTTAATGGAGTAGGTAATTGCTGCTATGTAATGAACTGTAGACCAATTTTGGGCCACCCAAAGGTACAAGTAAGTGTTCGTATACTTGGAATGTAATACTAATAATTAATATAGATATTAAAGAAAACACAAAACATAAAAAAAAACTAATGAACTCAAAAGTAACAGCTGCTGTACAATGTAAAAATAAAATGTCAAAGTGTTTTAAGAAAAATTTTCCATTATATGGCTGTGAAACATGAATCATAAGATCACATATAGCACAAATTATATTCCTCAGATCAGTTTAAAATGATCCATTATTACATAAAATCAAAAAGTAAGTTATATAAGAGATATATTAACATAAACATATTGTAGGAAAAAATAAGAATTATCAAGAACAATGACAGAAAATTGAGATAGAATGTCCTTATATGGATCACCAAGACAAGTTTATTATTGTAATCCTGTAGGGAAACAAGACATGAATCGACAGAAAACAAGATGGATAGATGCCGTAAGCTTCGGAACGGGATAGCAATAACGCAATCTTGAGGGGAAGAAGACATTTAGGGAATATTCCTAAGGCCTGTAGTAGTAGTAGTAATGGACTTTGTTTGTATTGTACCAGTTTAAAAATACATTAAAGTACAACTGTCACTTGGGTCTTAAGGTCTTACGTGCTAAAATGGTCCTTGTAACAATTAAAATGACCACACACACATATATTGTTGATTTTTTTTATTTACGGATGCTCTTTAACATCTCAGATCATCAGCGTTCCATTCAATTCAGGGCGTGAAACGGCCGACAAATTTTGCTCAGAAGTCTCTTTTTTCAGTCTTGAGGTTCTTTTTGGTGCCTTAAATGTACCACACGGGACCCACGGCTTTACTTCCCTTCCGAAGGAAGGCATACTTAGGTTTTTACTCCCAAAAAAATCCATCGGGCCTGGCCGGGTTCGAACCCGCGATCTTGGGTTTAGGAGGCAAATATGGTTACCACCACACCACAGAATCGACGTAATACATATATACAAACCTACATGCATACATACAAATATGCAAAACACGTCGATATACTTACATCACACGTTTTCTGTGAATAATTTTACATAAAATACATAAACAAGAATAGAACTCTTACTCTTGAACCCCCCTTCCATTTACTCACATCCCATCCCTTCCCCTCTTCACTATAACCATTAAAGGATAATATAAAACGAAGTAGGTAAATACAAGACTAGTGGTAGACTTTGGCAACGCGGTCAGTATTATGCACAGCAATTGTCTGTTAAAATCCACCCGCGACTTTGATTAACCTACTATGTGCAGCAACGATTTTGACTGATTGCAACAATAATAATTACGTGTCATTTAAATTTTAATCCATGCATACACTTTTAGCAAATATCGCTTTAGAACAGTCTTAACTTACCCCACTAACCGGCAGCTCTGTACTCGTTCATCTACGCGCAATGCACTAGTGATGCTGAGTGTGTTGATCATTATATCCTTCCTCTAAGAGTGCTGAGAAAACATCACTCTCACATGTTTATTAGCACCATCGTGATAATGCTGGTACTGCTTTCTTTCCAGCCCTCTTATATTTCATTGAGCATCAAGAACAACTTTCATATTCAGTACAAACATCAATTTATAAGCCTCACATCGCCTAAACTACACATAAAACTGAAGAGAAACTGCTTGATGTGAACCTCACATCACAGTAATCTGCTTTCATAGAGTTGCTCATGTTAATATACAAAGCAACTACACTTTCTATTGGGACCCCGCATATACAGACCAAAAGAAAAGTTTGCGATTTATTTCTGTTAAGAGTGCTGAAATAAAAATGTACTTACACAAATCATATATTGCTTATAGAGAATAGCTGGAATAAAGTGTATTGTGTTATGAAATAAAGTGCACATTCATAATGAGGTGCTAACTTCCTTCATAAGGCAAACCTATTGCTGGGCAAATAACTTAGCATTTCATAGAATTCAGCTCTCAACACCAGCAGTAAATAAGTATGAAAACTTCAAAATAATATTTGCAAACCAAATTCCTCTCGAATTGCAATACACTTTCCCCGTAGCGGCCTTTATAACTTCACCACCAGATGGGCGTCAGAAATAGTTCTTCTGAAAGCACAAAACGCCGACATGTGCAATTGCGCTTCCACCTAAAACTGACAATAGGGCTAAGCCTAAGCCAATACAACAAAACAATATTGAAATCAAAAGTAAATAACTTATGATATCCCAACACCTGCTTTAACATTTTATCTTAACTTATCTTAACAATATTACAATGAAAGTGTTTTAAAGTCGCACACTCTGATCAGTCGAACAATTGTCGAGATTCCCACGCAGCAAGTGCGACGCCATTTCCACTTTCAGTCAGTTTCGAGCGAGATTTCGACAGAGTCGTGCAGTTGCGCTGTGCAGTCGAGAGTGAGATTTTATTAAATAGTACGGTAGTGTTCGAAAATGGTGATATATTTATTGCGTAATTGTGTATTCATCTTCAATGCGTACATCAACCATAGAAAATCGTGTAACAGAACGAGGCAAGTATTTAGACACACATTTCTTTGTTCCAGCACGAAAAAACAACGTTAATGTTAGTATAGAAGTTAAATGAAATAGGTTCTGTGATTTATAGGTAATCAAATCGAAAACTGCTCATGAATCCACGATGGAATTGAGCCCTATATTTTGTCCCAAAATTATTGGTCTCATTCCCCATGTCTTACGGTTGTGTCTTTTTGTTTGGGGGGGGGGCATTGAAAAATACAGTATATTCAACTGAGGAACTTAAGCAACATTTGAAACCATTTAGGTCCTTGGTGCTAGTGACAATTTCCTAAGAAGATATCATGGAAAACTGCCAACATTTCCATTACCTACTGTTAAGGTGGGCGAATAATAATTCTCATATTTAATATGCTGTACGTAAGTTAAACTTGAGCGCCGCGAGTATACCCAAGGAAATACCAGCAGCAACGTGGGGTCTTGCACCGACCGACTGAATTATGGCATCGGGACTTTTAAACTGCTCTCTATGTATGCATGATGGAAATATGTGATACTTGCTCGTTTTCTCAGGCTGATCTAGTCATTTATTCCTAAATCCAAAATGTCCGTGTTGCTTAAACCTAACCTAACCTAACCTAACCTAACCTAACCTAACCTAACCTAACCTTCAATAGAAAGAGACATGCATTGAAATTATGTAAATATATCACAACCTTGACCTGTCGGATTTTTTTCATTCGTTCAGCACGGTAAAAGAAAAGTACCCATTTAGCTCAATGATGATTTTAAATCTTGGGGGCGGCTGCCGGCAGTAAATTAAAATTCCAAGATTCTTATCACAGTTTTGCAATGTTCAGTATGTAAGGTTAATTTATTCTATTTGCCTTGAAACATAATTTAAATAATTTGAGTAGTTTCTGGGATTTTTAAGAAATAGCGCAAATACCCAAATACAAGCAGAAATTAGAATAAGATTAGTACATGTCCAATCGTGGCACATGCAGCTAGTGAAAAGGAATATATATTGTGCCTCCTGTGATAGGCCATGAAATACAAATTATATTTTACTGAAAACGTACTAATATTCACTTTAAATTTTTATATATCACAATAATATAATATAGAAAATTATTTTTCTCTTAAAACAAAATGCGGTTCTTTGATCTTCGTTTCCAGTCAATCTAGATCGGATGTTATTTCCCTTTGTGATTTTTCTTTGTTCTTTACCGTTACTACTATGCTGTTAATACTAAAATCGACACAGATACTATAGGATGCCGACTATGCTAGCCGGCAGTAATGTAAAATGTTGCAATAAGAAAAATGGAATCAAAACTACAATAAACACTTGCTCTAAAGTGTTAAAATAGAGTTATTTTCATTTTCTATGTTATTTATTTGTTAAGTTATGGTTTAAAGTGACTTAATTCTATTAGTTCAATTCTATTTTGCCGCCTCTTGAATGATATCTGGTATTAAACTGTTTGTTTCACAAGGACATACATTAACTGGACTATTTTCCGTTTATGTATTTATTCTACCAATGAGGCTTTTTGGGAATACTTTTTTAAACTTACACCGTACAAAAAGACTCTTACAGCTGTTCAGGGAACGCTAGACTCCAAAGAGTCAACGGGTAAGGTGTTGTATTGCTTAAGAGTTTTGAGTATTTGCCACTAGAATGCAGTAGCTTTAGTGATTGAGCTAGGATCGATACGTGCCAAGAGTTCATATCTCCAACACTAGGTAGCGGTAATGTCAAGTATACAATGCGAGGGGATGGGAATTTCAGAGGCGCAGATTTTAAAATAGTCTTACGTTATGTCATATATATATATATATATATATATATATATATATATAAGGGCAACCAATTAACTGCTTCTATAATTTCAGTGCTGGCTGTGTCCTTACGCTTTCTGACTGGAAAAGTTGGGAGCTTGTTCGCACACATTTTAACTTAACTCATATTTATATTTATTTATATTAATATTGATTGTAAGGTAGTTTATATACATTTAGAACTGAATTTATTGTAATAAATGGGTAAAAATGTCTGGCTCTATAGATCCGGAAAGTTGTAAATATTCCTTACAACGAGAAGAACAAAGGAAACGAAAAAGCAAATAAGGAAAGAAAAATCTGTAAACTATTTGACCAAAACAAGGCCATAAGCATATATAAATATAACTTGACATGCGATATTCGCTACCTACATTATAAAATATATAACGACAATAATAAATAACTATTAAAATAAATTATATATATAACGGTGACATTTCTTCACTTTATACGCAACATTTCAATCATGGCAACATTGAGGGATTAATGGAGCAAAATTATTTTCCCCTATTAACCAGATTAATAAGTAATTTGTAACCCTATTTAATTAAAATTGTTTAAATTATTTGTAAACATGTGGCATAATTTAGATATGCAGAGTAATAGCTGGTACGTATGATTTACACGGCTTCTAACCTGACAGAATGACTGTTAATGCGCATGCGTGACTAGTTAGTTACTGGTCACTTTTCTGTGGTCAATGAGGTGCCTCTAGTGAGGTATTTTATCGTGCAAGGATAGCTTTATGCATGTTATTCTCAACAGAGTCTAGACCCTATGACTCTTAACTTGTGAAGAGATTTCATACTGTTTACGAGATTATAAAGAAAATTTAAGGAAATAGCTGATTATGATCTCACTGTTTTGAAAACAAAAATAGCGCTGGAATAAAACGGTAATATACTTAGGGCGCAATTTAAGGAATTTAGTCTACTTGTCCAATGTTAAATGGTCCGAAATTTTCCAGACAAACTTTCTGCGCATTGAATTTGGCATTGAAGTGGATATAGATACGCATTTGAACACAACAATGCAGTTTCTCCTACTTTTACTCCCTGTGTTATGTGGGTAAAAATAATTAAAATATTTTATGGAAATAATCAAACGTTGTTGATTTGGTTAATTTATAGATGTTCTTTCACATCGTCATTAACATTCCATTCGATTCACGGCTGAAAAATTTTGCTCAAAGGCCTTTTCTTTCAGGCTTGAGGTTCTTTTACGTGCCGTAAATCTATGACCCGGACTCACGGCTTTACTTTCCTTCCGAAAGAAGCCATACCTTAGAATTTTTACGCCCAAAAACATGCATCGATCTTGGCCGGCATTGAACTCACGATCTTGGGTTTACGAGGCAAGTATGGTTAACACTGCACCATCAGCACCACTAATCAAACGTGATAATACTAAAAATTAAATTTTAGCTTTGCTTTAATTGCAATTTTAGAACCAATTTTGTAAATCATTGTCTACTACTCAAAATGTATTGATGTCGCAAACCAATTAGCTTCATTAACTCCATCTCCCTTTGGACGCTAAAATTTGAACTTATAAGTTAATCCACTTAAATCACACACTACAATCTTGGGATATAATTGTGCACTGGTAAAATAAACTCAGACTGCCGCCCATCAAGATAAACAAAGTAATTAATTATATCAGCATGGCAAAACAACTAAATGTTTATATAGACCCCTATCTAGAACGGCACGGTAGTTAACCCATACATGCAATAAAGGATCACACATTAAAACATGTAGCAAAAGATCTACCTCTCAATCTCAAAAATAACTCATTCAAGTGTTTGTTATGCCCCGCTTTGATTATTGTGATGTCTTGTACTCTAATTTGAATACTGGGCAGAACGAGGGGTTACAATGCGTTTACAATACCTATATCCGTTTCTTCTTCAACACTCATAAACGTAATCATGTGACACCTCTACACAATTAACTGTCATGGTTACCTCTAAAATAACGTAGGAATTTCCATTCCGTTAAACTCCTGTTTAAACCGCCACGGGTGGCCGAGGTCGTTAAGGCGCGGACTCGTGAGTGGGAGGTCTGGGGTTCGAATCCCGCCAGGACCGTCCTCCCTGACTTAGGTTTGTTTCAGGTTTTCCTCAATCCTCATAAATGGCAAATGCCGGGGAGGTACCCTAAACTTAGGCCTGGAACGTTTCCTACCTTAAAAAAACTCCTTTCCCAATATATCATTTCATCTCGTGTATCATCAGTGTCCACGGCCTGTGGTGCCTCTGTAGCAAAAACGGGCATTAAACGCCATTCAAAAAAAAAAAAAACTCCTGTTTAAAATTCTCCATGCCTCCCCCTTTAGTACTGTCCCTACCTCGAACCCGGAATATGAATTTACTGTCTACGCCGCACATTTCTACTTAACCTCATTCATAGCGTCTGTTCCCAGAATCTACAACCCCCTTCCTTCTGAAGTCAGAGATTGTCGAACAATAAAGCAATTTAAACGCAGATTAAATTGTCATTTCTTAGCACACAACAGTCAAGACTCTCGTTATTCTTCTTCCTCTTTTTGTTCTTCTCTTCCTCCCCCCTGGTGATCTTTTTTATTTACTTTATTCTATGGATGCTCTTTAACATCTCAGGTCATCAGCTTCCCATCCTATTCAGGGCGTGAAACGGCCGACAAATTTTGCTCAGAAGCCACTTCTTTCACGTTCTTCGTACATTCTAAAAAGATTTGCCCACTCTTTTACGGTAGAATATGAGGGGGATGCTTCCCCATATATAGCGCCCAATCGCTGTTAATTTCATTTGCAGTAAGTCGTTCTTTTGTGAAGAACTTAATAACAGCTCGAAACTCCATTTTGAACATGTCACAATCTTCTACACATAGCCTTCTTTATGCAACTATATCTGAACAACTAAACACAGCAGAGGGGAAGTTACAGCTGCAATTATTTACTTAATTGATGAGGTATGACACCAGATAAGGGTTTTGTAAAGATGATAATTCTTATTGGCGAGGCCGGAAACTTAATGACCTAATGTCATATGAGGTGGTCTAGTTGCTGAATATTGCAGGAGTGTTTTGGCATATATGGTATCTTAGTTATACAGAGGACATAGTTTACTTAAGCAGTTAGTGTGTTTCAAATATATGGATCTCAAGATAAAAACGAGAGCATATTCCACAAGTCAATAGTTGCACATTTGAAGAAAGAGAATGCTGCACGCAAAGAGTTAACTTCACAGAAATAGAAACCTCAAGTCTCTGTTTTAATATTTATTCTTCTCTGTTTACGTACAAATATATGTTTCATCTTCCATTTCAAGACAGTGAAGATCTGTCACCCACACGTGCACAAATATATTTGCTTTTGGAAATATCTCTTGAAAATCCTCACCTCATTAAATGTACTTAATGTCCTCACTTTTCCTTAAGGTGACGTTGTTATATTTTTTAAAATCCGCACCTTGTGGACGATACTGCTCTCTCAGGACTCAGTCTCTCAGCCTCATTGACAGTTTTACGTGCTTTTATTTTCTGCCTTTCTTTTTTATGTAATCGGCTTTTTCTTTAAAGTCTGTGCTGCATTGCCCATGTATGAGATCTATGTAAGAAACTATTTGGCTTGAATCGCATTAATTTCAATGCAACTTTATTATAGAACATTAAAATGTCCTCAATTTAATCACCACAATAATAATGTATCAATAAAAGATATATTTATAAATAATCGTTGTTAAATAAGTAGGCAGTAGTGCTGGGGTGATGTTTTGTTTCCTTATTTGTGCTAGTGTCAGTGAATATATAAGCAGCTGTACTAAAAGGTAGGCGAAATTAAACATTAAAATTAATACGGCATTCATTAGAATAAAATTGTTGAAACCTATTAATGATTTGAATCTTTTAATATATTAGAAACCTGAATTAGACACGTTTGCAGACAACAGAAAGCTAGGGATCGAATACCAAATTGCTATCATTCTTTAAATTATGACAAAATTTCAGTATCTTAGATGAAAATTTGCAGAAAATATGAAATTTTTCTGATGGAAAAGATTACACGTTCTAAGAGAACTATAGTAATATTTTTTCCAAATTAAAGTGTTTTAATTTTAAAATTCCATTCAAATTAAATAATTTTGTGCTAAGCAGCATGTAGCTAAGAGACAAAAATACTTTTCAAATGATGAAGATTTATGTTTTTATTACTAATTTACTTATTTATTAATTTATTTATTTATTTACATGACAAGAGTTAAGGTCATGCGGGCCTTCTCTTCCACTCTATCAGACGAAAAAACAGCAAACATACACAGGACAATATATATAGTTACTTATATAAAAGCAGAAAAAAAAAATAACTATATTGTACTACGTGTAATTATTACATATTTTAACACAATTAGAAAGTTGGTAAAGTTAATGTTAGAATTCCATTTGTTCTTTAATAATCTTTCTGGAGTACTAGGGGTGTGTACTGGTAGTGTAGTGGTTACCATACTTGCCTGCTAAACCCAAGATCGCGGTTTCGAACCAGGCCAAGATCGATGGATTTATTCGGGCGTAAATATCCTAAGTATGGCTAACTTCGGAAGATAAGTAAGGACGTTGGTCCCTTGTCGTACATTTACGGCACGAAAAAGAACCTCAAGCCTGCATGTCGGCCCCTGGAGGTGCACACTGAACACATCGCTCTTGTGGAAGGAGAAATTATGAAATACCGCCGGCTCAAAGTTACAGAAATACCAGCAAGGTTGAGCCTTTCTAAACCAACAACCCTTCGAATTATTCACGAACATTTAAACATGAATTAGATTAGTGCAAGATGGGTGCCTAGACTTCTTTACTCAGTCCAAAAGCAGCAACAGGAAATCTTTCTCAGGCATTTTTGGAGCTCTGCCGTGGCAACGAGAGAGAAGTTCTACAAGCCATTGTAACAGGGGATGAACCTATGGTTCTCTATGATCCCTTGTCCAAAAGAGAATCAATGGAGTGGCATAAACCTGGCGAAGCACCGCCTCTAAAGCCCAAGGTCACCCAGTCAACCAACAAGATAAGGGCCACAATCTTTGGGGACTGTGAAGGAAAGCTCTTCATTGACTTCAAGGAGAGGAATACCACAGTAATTGGGGAGTACTATGCTGGCCTACTGCACAGACTACGTGCTTTCATCAAAGAGAAAAGGCGAGAAAAGCTTGTTGGTATGCGCCTTTTTTGCAACAACGCGCTTGTGCACACAGCTCTTGTTGCAAAAGAAGCTGTGAAGAAATGTGGCTTTAAGGAGATCGGCCGTCCACCCTACAGCCCAGATCTAGCTCCTAGTGACTATTTCCTCTTCTCAAAACTCAAGAAGGACCTTCGAGGAAGGAAAATTAAGTGTGATGAAGAAGTGATGGATGCTGTTTATGCCCATTTTGCAGACGAGACTTCTATTTGGGAGGGGGTAAATTTAATTAAAAAATGTGAGAAGTGTATTGAAATAAAGGGTAAAAATTCATACCTAAAAAATGGTTAAGCCTGAAACATTTGGACCTACCCTCGTCTATATTTGTTAGCGACCTTGGATGCATCGAATTGGTCTTTGTTTTGAATAGCCTTGTGTTTAATGATGGAGTTTATAAACTTAATAAAGGGAAATATATTGTCAAAAACAATACTAATTACTCTACAAAATAGGGTTTATTTACTAAAAAGTGCTTTGCAATGCTGTTTTTGAACCGAAATTCTAATTGTTAGGCAATAGATCTGTTTGGGAATGTACAGTGTTTTAGGGCGACGTTATTAGTTGAAATGTAACAAATGAAATGCAACATGATATTTTTACTTCTACAGGTTACTTTAAGGGAGACAAATCTCATCATTGCTTTAGGTTTGCTTTGAAATCTTGTTTTCCACCATCCGTTGATAAAATCATTTATTAATCGTATCACTTTTATTATCTTTTCGTTTCTGGCTCACAATTTCATGTCCACCTTATGTTCTATTGAAACATTTTGGATCATATTTATTGCCTTTATTTGGCTTGCAATTGTCTATATTTGTACTGTCAATATTAGTTGGAAATGAATGAAGCACTTCCTTGAAAATGTTTTTCAGCACACTATTTCATAAAGAAAGTTGCAGTTCAGATATCTTCAACTTAACTTCTGACAATTCCTTATATCGTATATCCGTGTTCTTCCTTAGTTTCCACGAAGTGTTGGAATTAAAAATAAAACATCTTCCTAATGACACTTTAAAGGATTTCTCAGAAGCGAAGTCTTTGTTGGGTGCGAATAACTTGCGACTATTCGAGATGCACATTGTGAGATAAAAATGAAATTCGCGGAAAGTAAATGAGGCAATGCTTTGAAAATGCAAACAAGTCCAAGGGATATAGTTTTGACGAAACACAAAAAAAAAACTTTATAACTTTCAAAGCTGGCTCCATCAAAAGTTGTGTTCCACGGTAAACTTGTAGAAATAATCATTGTTGATCGTTTGAGCTATTCATAGATCTCGATTTTCATTCGTGTAACTTGCAGAATATTTTTATGCCTAGGACTTGTTTCTTTTACAAAACAACTTTGCGACTTATTATGTAGAGTAACAAAATGTTCTTTTGGTTGTTTTTATTTTCCTTAAAATTAAACAAAATAATGCTCTTTTGCCAATATCTACTATCTTCTTATTGTTGATTGGAGCTTCGCTGTAACATACTTTTTGGGAAGGCAGACCTGAACTTGCCAACTTTAAAAAGCATGTCATTAATGTATTCACTTGTCTCAAGATATTCAAAATTTTCTTTATTATATGTTATACATAATTTGAGCTAGCCCAGGACCACAACGAGGACTACCAGGATGAGGAATAGCTTTTATTATCTTAAAATACTTCGACCACCATGTTTTGAAGTCCATAACATCTTCTGACTGTGTACTAATGTAGCCATGAAAGCATTTGGGCGCCTGCTAGCTGATAGTATTAATGAAACATTACATATGGAATACACACTCGATCATGACGTTGCAGAACGAGCTTCACGAGACCAAAGTAACTATGACGGTCGTAAGTTAAAATTTCAGGAAAGTACTAGTGTATGATATTACATCATTCTATCATCGTTAATGACAATAAAAATCGCCCAACAGTGTCCACTGCAGGAATCGCTGAACATACAGCGTTTTCACAGTTGGTGGGGTCGGTCCTGTGGTGTAGTGGTAACCAAGCTTGCCCTCCTGAAAGAAGAGGTCTCTGAGCAAAATTTGTTGGCCGTTTCACGCACTGAATCGAATAGGACGCTGATGTTAAAGAGCGTCCGTAAATAAAAAAAAAAAGTGGGTGGGAGCTGATGAAGGTGATATTGCAAACAGATACAAACCTCATCTGGCCCTTTTTGGGCTGACTTTCATTATATATATATATATATATATATATATATATATATATATATATATATAATGTGTATTGTGAGACTTGATGTCATGTATGCAAAATAGGTAAAGCCAAAGTTTTCGCAGGCAAAACATCTTGTATTAGAAAGGGGTATTGTGCATGTAATTCCAAACTATAACTGCAACGCTGTTATCTTCTTGGTAACTTTCCTTAACCTCCTCCAAATTCTTATAATCCTTAGCTGTTCTTCCTTTATGCATCATTAGTTCCGTAACTGCAGCCCTTTAGCATTTTCATTATAGACTTGATATTCACATTTAAATCCTCGCATTTCGAACACACATTCACCTAAGGAGATCGAAACTAAATTCATGGTTTTCATTGTTTGCTAGGTTATCTGTTCTCTCCACTGAAAAGCTGATAGCTGATACTTTTTATCATTAAGTTGGGGTCTAGGAATGCAAGAGGTTTATTTGAGCAGTGCGTTTGGTGTTTAGGAACTGTTCTGGTGTGTTGATCTATTCCACGAAGCGCTCTGCCTTAGGGACTGCATTGCGACTATTAACATGCTTCCCGCGCTTATCAACAGGAGACTTTCCTTGAAGTAACGGAGATGTTAAGCGATATACAGATTTCCCAGAGACAGCATACAAACTCAGAAACACGAACAGCACATGAAAGATGAATTATTATCGTCTTATTTGTGCACTGTATTCCTTTTTCGCCCTCACTGTACTGGTTTGCTCTCCATTAGTCCCTTTAGAAAGACACCTGTTTCCTGTTTAAGTAAGTCCACCAAGTGTCTGTGACAGAATAGTTCATTTATAAACATTAAACAATTTATTTATGCACTTCAGCTGGGGGCTGCAATCAGAGTCACTTTTCTTGACGGTTATAACCATGCCTTCCCAGCTAAACAAGCTCTTTTTCCTCCCTCATGAGCATAATTCTCAATATTTCGAAGTACTTTCCTCCTACTCTTTCTTGGAGATTCACTTTCAGCATAAACAACACAAAAATAACAAATAAGGTTGTAATATGCACTACAGGCAGCCACCACAACGATAATAAATATTACCAACGTGCTCTAAAAATCAATAAAATCAATATTACCAACACAATAATAAAACAATGAATTTCAAAGCCAGCTATAATTGATAGTAAAAACTCGTTTAGGACTTATTTCCTTTTTAAATTAATAGGAATTTTAACCCGGTACTGGATTTACAATTAATGCCATCAAACATAAGCAGTCAGCAGCAAAGCGTCACTTTTTATGTAGGGTAGGTGAAACATGATACGTCGAAATTAATGGAAAATCTATTTCAAGTTAAATAACACAATTAAAATTGCTCTCTAACGTCATCATAAAACGCACTCATGTACAAAATTATGTTTAATGTACGTAATAATTAAATTAAATTACGCGTTTCGTGTTTCACCCTTTAAACTGTTAGTAAGTTGATCGTACTGTTCTTTTTTTTTTTTTTTTGTGCAAACACATAAACAGTTGAAAAGAATAATTGACCGTTCAGTAAACGTTTTACCGTCCCTATCCATTTATTCACAGTAACTATCACCGCACTTTACAATTACGAATTACGTGGAAATGTAAATTAAAAGTTACCATCTTACAGTACAACTCACGGAACTGTATAAGCTAAAATACGGTAAAAGGATTTTAAACACTAAATTTTAAAATAATAAATATAACATCGTACGAGGATAGGTCCATAAGTTTCCGGCCTAACCATTTTCTAGGTGCTATAAAGACAAAAACTATATTTCACTTTTCAATATAGTTACCCTTTAAGGCAATACACTTCTCACATCTTCGAATTAACGTTTCAACTCTTCCCCCCAAAATAGTAAGAAACCTTGTCTGCAAAATGGGTATAAACAGCATCCTTCATTTAAATGTCCTCGAAGGTCCTTCTTGAGATTTTAGAAGAGGAAATAGTCACTGGGAGCTAGATCTATGGTGGATGGTCGATCTTCTTGAAGCCACATTTCGTGTTCCTTTGCAACACGAGCTGTGTACACAGGCGCGTTGTCGTGAAGAAGGCGCACATCACCACTCAGCTTTCCTTGCCTTTTCTCTTTGATGGAAGCACGTAGTCTGTGCAGTAGGCCAGCATAGTACTCCTCATTTACTGCAGTGTTCCTCTCCTTGAAGTCAATGAATAGCATTCATTCCTTCACAGTTCCAAAAGATTGTGGCCATGATCTTCTTGGTTAACTGAGTGACCTTGGCCTTTAGAGGCGGTGCTTCTCCAGGTTCACGTCACTCCATTCATTCTCTTTTGGACAAGGATCATAGTACATAATCATAGTTTCATCTCCTGTAACAATGCTTTGCAGAACTTCTCTCTCGTTGTCACGGCAGAGCTCTAAAATGCCTCACAACAGATGCTTATTTTGAACTGAGGAAAGAAGTCTAGGCACCCATCTTGCACTAACCTTATTCATATTTAAATGAATAATTCGAAGGATTGTTGTTTTAGAAAGGCCCAACCTTGCTGTTATTTCTGTAACTTTGAGCCGCCGGTCTTCCATAATTTCTCCTTCCACAAGAGCGATATTTTCATGAGTGAGCACCTCCAAAGGCTGACCTGCACACTCTTAGTCTTCAATGCTTTCTTGACCCATTCTAAAAAGTTTGGCACATTATTTTACGGTAAATTTTGAGGGGATGCTTCCCCATATACACCGTCTAATCGCTGTTTAATTTTATTTTGAAAAAGTCCTTCTTGCAGCTCAATACTTCATTTTGAACATGTCACAATCTTCTACACACAGTCTTCTTTATGCAACTATATCGGAACAAATGATTACAACGGAGCGTAAATTATAATACAATTATTTACTTAACAGATAAGGTATGACACCAGATAAGGGTTTTGTGAAGGCAATAATCCTTATCAGCGAGGCCGGAAACTGATGAACCTATCCTCCTAACTGGTATTTACTTTTAAAATAAATACTTTCATCATTTCATGGTATCACAATATAACCAAAAATAGCCAAACACTATATTTTAAATTAATATCCTCTGCAACGTAGTCTTTCTGTTGAGCCCCAGGTTCTAAAAATGCTCAGGAGTGGACAGACGTAATATTATGTTCTGAGCAAGGATAGCCTACACAGTAATGAGAACTCCATGATAGATTCCCTTAACCTTCTCGCACATTCACTTGGAAAATCAGCACTACATTTGCGCAAAGTAGCACTAGTTCAAATGAAGAAAATGTTCAACTTGTCAATAAAAACTAGAACTCTAATTTTGGGTAAGCTCAGTTTTACAGCCTTAATGGACGCTTCGCCATGTATGCAGGCCGAGACGGTTTACAGGTCCCAACTAATGAACATGAACATGGGAAACAACAGAACAGTGCCGCGGAATGTTCGGAATTTCAGTTGCGTGGTGTAATTAGGCTCCATGTTTGTAAAGAGTATATCCCCTAATGATGAATATAATTAGTCAATATGCTGTTGTAGAGATATCCACTTTCAGGACAGATCAAGCGAATTCGCTTGACCAGAAAATACTCGCATATGCCGGTTCAGTTACTTTGCCAAATTGATTGCGCGAGGGAGAATTTATAAGGACTAATATTAAGAGCATCTAAAATTGGGCTGTTCACTGCATTGATTCATAATGGACCAAATACTTCACTAACGAAGCAAGGGATTTTCTATTTATCTACGGCTAGTTAAATCCGCATCTCTAATGCTTTTCCAATTACGTGATCCTTTTGTTCATTTGCAGTCCTTGTTACACGAGTCAAACTATTTATCGCCTCATCCCAGCTTACGTTTCTGCATGCTTGTTTGTGTGTTCATTTTTGTTGGGCATGGGTGTTTTGCCATGACATTTGCGAACAGGGAATTCGAACTGGGTTTATTATTTACGTCATTAATTGCAGGATGGAAATTGCTCTGTACGTCACAGTCGTCCTCTGGTGAGTGTGTAGGCCATTTGTTGCGCACAAAATGTTATATATATATATATTTTACTTTTTCTTATTCATTTTTAATTTTTTTTCAATTTTTCTATGGTGCGAATATGAAAATTTGCAGTTTATTTACATTTGACGAGATCTATTCTTTATGGTCATGAATCTGTTACTCGTTCCTTGCTTTAAGTCAGTGATTGTGAAACTGTCTCATTTATACATCTTTATCTAAAAAAAATAAATAAAAAAAAATGTTTCCTGTTTTTAAAATACTTATCTCATTTAATACAGGTAAACATGGGATAGAATCAGATAGCAAAGGAGAAAAAGTTGTAAAATTGTCATGGCAACGTCAGTCGTGTTCTTGGTCTAGTGGTTATGTTGCTGACTGCCAGACGGGAGTCCCGGGTTCGATTCCCGGTACCTACTTAGGATTTTTTCTAAGTTAGGGAGGTTTGGAACGGAATCCACTCATACTCATGAGGACAATTAGGAAGGTGCCTAATGGAGAGGTGGCGATCTTCGATCTAGTAAACGGCAATAAAGTGTTCGGCGGGATGCGGAATGCTGTGTGTTGATTACATGCTACCCTGCAATATTGCTCTCTATGATATGTGGAGGTATAGGACACAGCGGTCGCCGCGGTAAGCTAAGGCCCAAATGGGGCTGTAAAAGGCTATAGAAAAACTTCTGCCACAATGCTAAGCATTGCTACTTTTTTCCACTGACTGAAATATTCAAATTAGTAAAGTTCATATCTATGGTTTCATTTCTAAGCGTTAGAGAGTAGTATAGTGTAAGAATACACCAGTCATGTTTTTAGCTTGCAATGTTTTTTGAGGGCCCCTTCTATTTTAGTTTGATATCTTCCTTCGAGTAGTGTGATCTGTAATTAAAATAATTAATACATCCTAATATTTTTAATTTTAATATAATTTAACACTTCATAATGTTATTTCCCTGTAAATGTTATTACCTTCGATTTAAAATTTGGACATCTATATATTATTTCTTTGTAGTTTCATTCGCTTTAATCAGTGTTATTGGAAGATTATATTTTGAATCAGTAAAAATTGACTGAACGTTAAACAACTTTCTAAACCAGAAAAAGAGAATTCTAGATAAAATTCCTGGTCATTTCACGTTCAAATAATATCTTAATTCCCTTTTAGATGAGTAAAGGCGATGAGCTTACTAGCTACATCTTACCCTCTGAGATGTAATTAAATTCTTCTTGGTATAGCTATCTCGTTCACTGAAGACATCCACGTTCCAAAGGTTGGAACTACGGAAATTCACCAGCCCATCCATGGGGAGCACTTTCGAAGCGAAATAAAAATTAACTAATGTAATACATGCATTCGTAAACATTTATAAATCTAAATTGAGTAGAATAAAGTCTACAAGGAAATATATTCAAACTAAATTAACTTCTTTTGTTATTATATCTGGTGATTAAAGTAAACCATTGTCTCACTTTAGAGCTCTAAAATTATGAACGCAAGAAACACGGTTCTTAGTAGAAAGTATACATATATATGTAGTATATATTTGTTTATATATAAAAGAGTCTAACTTTATACATCTAATCATTTATATTTATTTTACTTAGAATATTTATTTAAAAGTCAAATGTAACATACACAGATATATGATCGAGATATTAGGAGGTTTTCTTAAACTTCAAAGTCGCAGTAATACATATATTGATGTATAGTACGAGTAAAGTACTAGTAAAAAACCAATTGAAGTCTTGAAATCAAGACTTGTTATCTTCAGTATTACAGGACAGAACAATGTTATAATCGACAGGTAAGCGGAAGAATATTTACGTTTTCCAAAAATGAATGAATGAATAGTGTTTAACGCCTATTTTCACTACAGAGACAACACAGGCGATGAACACTGATGATACACGAGATGAAATAACATATTGGGAAAAGATTTATTTTTGTTAAGGAAGGAAGGAAACGTTCCAGTTTAGAGTACCTCCCCAGCATTTGCCATTTATGAGGACTGAGGAAAACCTGGGAAAAATTCAGTCGGGGAGGACGAGCCTGGCGAGATTCGAACTCCAAACCTCCCGCTTATGAGTAGGCGCCTTAACGACCTCGGCCACCCGTGGCAGTTTTTTTCCAAGAAGAGGAGACCTAACTAATAATCTATTTTGATAGAGATAATATTTAAAGCAACACAAATACATGTAACACATTTCCTAATGCATTACATTCGGGTTTTTAGCACAATCTTTATATAAAATGGAACTTTCTTGTAAATAAAGACTGCAATCTATAATGTTATTAAAATAATGTTTCAAGCATTTATGATTTCATAGAACCTTCAAACTGGTGCGGTTTATGTATTTGTTTACTTTTGTCAACGTGATATCTTCCTAACATGAATACAGTTGGCTGAGTATCTGAGCTGATTTGAAATTTAGATTATAGAAATATTTTTCTGCGCGATAATTTAAAATAATGTATTTTTTATTTATCAAAAAACACACAGCTTTACTACTCGCAACTGAACAGTTTTTGTGAGATTAGGTAAGGTGTTTCTTTAAAACAAGTTCTTTAATCATCGAAAGGGTTAGATAATTTTTATGATGAATGCTAATTTTAATTTTGTTCATACTTTATGCTGAAATATGAATTATCCATAACAGGGACTTGTAATAAACAAATGACGGAGCGGAATGTTTGCCTTGCAGCAAAACATGGTTTTCACTTATTTACTTTGTACAAAAAACATTTTAAACAAAACTATGCCCCTATATGCCTACAGGCTTGGAAAAATTACATGCTCCAGGGTGCCAACGGGGATTCATTAAACCCCACACTACCCAGAAATGAGCATTATTACTCTCAGTGAACATTTTCAGTTTTCTTAGCACGTTAAAAAAATAAAAGTAAATAAAATGTTCATTAATAAGTTTAACAAAATCAACATTGATAAATGCATAACAAGTAAATTATCTTGTCAATGAAAAATATCGCTTCACGATTTAACTTTGTTATTTTGTATATTAAAGGGAAAAATTTGCATCTACTTTTAATCACCAAAAAACTTAACGATGGATACCTAAATGTACCAATACTCAAAACTATTTTCAAGAGGAGACCACCTTCTTCAAGTCGAAAGATTTGCAAACCTTCTACTTCCGCCTCGTTCGTGGGATTTTTATGATTTCAGATATACATACTGTCATTCCATGAAAATCCTACACACCCATGAAAACTTCTCGACTCCATTTTAATTGTTCATTGAGAACTATTGTGAACTTTAATAGCTGGTTAGGGAAATACAGAAGGTGTTACATTTTTTGTTGAATTAGTATTTATTTATCTTTTATTTATTTATTTACCCTGGCAGGAGTCAAGGTTATGTGTCCTTTATTTCCCTTCTACCAGGAGAAAAAATCCAGAATACAATATACATGGTTATATAAAACACAGAAAAAGTCCAATTAAAGATATTTGCTGGATGTAAATGTTACATACTTTAATAAAGTTAGAAAGTTAATAAATATAGTGTTAGAATTTCACTTGTTCTTCAATGATTTTTCTGTAGTGCAAGGGGGGAAGGAGGAGGAGGAGGAGGAGGAGGAGGAGGAGGAGAAGAAGAAGAAGAAGAAGAAGAAGAAGAAGAAGAAGCGAGAGACAACTGTTGTGATTCCTAGAGTTAAGATGACAATTTAATTCACATATAAATTGTGTTATTGTTCCACAATCTCCGACTTCATGAGGGAGTTACAGCTGAAACTGCAGAATTTAACGTTTTAATCTATTTCTTCTAAAGGACACAACATAGATATTATCTTATATTAAAGTTTTCTTTCAAACTCAAAAGTTTAATAACAATATCAACTGCATTACAATAAAAATAATGAAAACGAAACATCTTTTTATTTAATTTATTTTTAATGGTTTCTTCGATTTTCAAAATTTTGGTGGAATTATTTCAAATATATTCCTACTTCACGCACAAAAATTTAGGTTCGGACGGCAAATATTAGAGAATTAGCTACTTATTTTATGATTATAGGGGAAATCATTTGCTTTGGGAACTGCAATTAATATTAGCACATTAGACTGTTAATTACCTAAAATACATTTCGTCTTTAAATGTTAGTTTATATTTGCCGTTGAAGATTCTTTTAACATTTAATGCTCTTTGTGTTCGTGTAATCAAGAATTACATCTTTCCATTTAGCTTGTCTGCATTGCTTTGTATAATTCTAGATATCATTGTCGATTATTTGTATCAGTTAAAACTAACCTTGCACTCTCATATTATTCTACCTTTAATCAGTTTTTGTGGTGTTGTTTTATTTTCAGCTAGTGTTGTTGCAGGTGAAAAATGACACCGTTTCTACGCTACTAAATTAAAATATAGATTACTGTATGTTGCGTCCATACTCACCTGGGAAATATGAGCATGCCAGGCACAATTATGTAAAACATATGTTCGTGTTTTGTTATCTAGATGTTGTTCACTGCCACAGGTGGCCGATGTTGTTAAGGCGTGGACTTGTGAGCGGGAGGCCTGGGGTTCGAATTCCGCCAGGACCGTCCTCCCTGACTGAGGTTTTTTCCAGATTTTCCTCAGTCCTCATAAATGGCAAATGGCATGTATCATTAGTGTTCACCGCCTGTGGTGCTTCAGTAGTAAAAACGGGCGCTAAACACTAATTAAAATATTATAAAAGCTGCTTTAAGCCTTCTTTCACACTTGGTGATCCATGGACTTTTGGGAATCCACCCAGCCAACTTAGAAGGCTCATGGCACCAGTTATACGAAAACACTAATTGTTTTAATTACGCTGAGCATTAAAATTTCAAATTTTATAAGAAGCTTTTCGATATTGCAATGACAAAATCCATTTTTCAGCGAAAATACAAACAGTTTAAGGCACATTTGGCCGTCTAATATATTTTTAAATTTATCACAAAAAATATACCCATTATATTATTGCGCTAAATAATAGGAAATTCATTTGACCACCGGAAATTACTTTATACTGGCCTCGCTACCTACAGAGGGAAACCTTGTCGCCCGGTCTGAACTCATAGCACGCTTTTTATTGCATATTTCTTTATTTATTACAGTAAATAGTAATTAATATTGATGTCAACATCACAGTAGATGATTTTATATGGATGAAAATACAGCAACTGAGTGACTTTATACGCACTGTGACAGATATACTAATTTGCTGAGCTAATTGTGTTAAAGGCTTTCAAGGGAATGGCATAGTTTATCAAATTTCTATTCTATTGAAATCCGCTTTTTTCTGTGCTTCTTTTCATTCAAAAAGGCTTTGGGTTCGAACAAATTTGTTCACTAATCTGAAAGTTCATTTCCCTAAAAATGTTGCCCCTTAGAAATTTAGCATGGACTTCTCTCCGTAAGTGCTTGTAAATTTTTTTTACACATATTCATCAAGTAAATAATCTTTGTTCACTTAGGCACAAAATACAACGTAGAAAGTCTTAACACTTACTGCTTACAGAAATGCAAAGGCAATAGTTGGCATGCAAAAACATTTGTGAGCAAACTCAACTCCGGGAGTAGCATGTCCATTGAAGGCCAACAGGTTTGCACCACTGTATGCAAACTCTGACTTCGTGGCGCAATGAAGGCACAGATAGCACCTGTGTTCATTGTTGTTATTTTACTATTATCCACGACTTAAGGAATATTTTCTGGCATTTGTAAGCATTATCCTTGCGAATAAAGCATATTGCTTACACCACCCCTCTTCAGATATATATATAGGAGTAGTATTTATTTCTCATACGTCACATACATATTTTTAAATACAAAATAGACACAAATAAATAAAACATTACTTTTAAGTATAACAATTAGGAAGAGTGCCTTCGGCAATTCCAGGAGGCACTGAATCCAATCAAAATTTATTCCAATTTGATTGGCTCAGCCCCCCTGTGTCCCGTTCATCTCCAGCTACTTACCGGAGTATCCAAGGGGACCGGACTTCGATCCAATCAAAAATAAAACACAACATTAAAGTAATTTATACCTTCAATACAATATTAAGTTACATTTCCTACATTACTAAAACTTTCTTCTTTTTAAATTTAACCCATTCGGCCAAATTTCTGTCCTTGAGAGTTGCTTATTCCTTAGGGCCTTATACACACTAACAACCTGGTTATTGGTTTATAAGGATCCTGTTTAACTAATGCTAGATAACTAGCCCCATACCCTCCCTTACTTATTTCATCCTCCTTTCACTATCTGACAATTTTATTCTCAAGCATACTTCCTAAGTATTTTACACTCATAACCATTTTTTTCTTACCTTGCCAATGTATTTTCCCAGTTCCTTAATGTTTTCATCTGATTTTAAATTTAAAATTCTTCTACCTCTTATTAAATCTGGTAGGTTTTCCCATTTTCGTAATAAGAATTGTTCCCTCCAAAACTTGGTTTGCTTACATTCTGGTATACAATGCCAGGCACTAGTAGGTTCTTCACATAAAGAACACATCCTCTTAGTGTATCCATTTTTTAATCGACTTAAATATTTTACTGCTGTTCTAAACCATGCCAACCCTTCCCTTCCTACCTTATCACAAATTTCAACATATCTTTTTCTTCCATACACCTTTTTTAGTGTACTATATAATTTCAGAGATTTTTTGGTGTTAAGATTTGCCCATATTTCCTGTTTTTCTATATCCTCAATTCTTATTGTTACCTTTTAGTAATATATATATATTATTTTGAGCTTAACAACATACTGTCCACATAAATAGCAATTTCACTTATACACAAACTACGACATTAACATGAATGATGGTGAAACATTGTCGCCGGTAGGTAATATTTTCCAGCAGTACAACGAGCTTCACAAAGCCGAATATGATAACATAAGTAATTTCAGAGCATGTGACTCCAGGGTAAATATATATTAATTAGTTGTGGTTACAAACAAGAGTGAGTAGGGGAATAAATCGATATTGTAACGCGTTTTGAAACGCTGGCCAGGGCAGTTTGCTCTGTGCAGGGAGGTAGCGTGAAGATGATGGCATCTTTACACATGTACAAAGGCCATGCTGGTCATGTGTTCAAGTAACAAAGCTATGCTGACACTAACAAGAAACTAGAAACTCCAAAACACGTACTCCGGGTTGTTTGTTTGCTGTGATAAAGAAAGCATTCAGACCGCTGTTGCTACTGATTTCATTGTAGATTAGTATCAATGAAATCTGTAAAAATAATATAACTATTTTCACCAATATACTAACATAATTATACGTTAATAGTTTATTAATAGCGGTTATATTATTAACCTTTAACATGAAAAATATGTATACTCTGCAATGGTGACATTTATACTTGCTTAAGCCTCTAGGGATATATCTTTCTACTTAGTTTTTGATGCTGACGGAATGGCATAACTATCCTTATAAATGTATTATCTGTTCCCCTCTCCATTATCAATAAGCCTTTTCGAACATTCCTTAACTCAAATACCAACAGTCGAATAACCTCATCTTTCTATCACTTTTTCTCCCCACTTGTTTACATCGCTGCCCACAGCCAGTTAGACCTCGGCATTCATTGTGGTAAATGAAGACGCAATTTTAAGTGCTACGGGGGAGTTCCATAAGTTCCCGGCCAACCATTTTCAAGGTATATAAAGACAAACTTGTCGGTGCTGGTGGTGTAGTGGTAACCATACTTGCCTTCTAAACCCAAGATCGCGATTTGATCCCGGCCAGTACCGATGGTTTTTTTCTGGCGTAAAAATCCTAAGTGTGGCTTTTTTCGTAAAGGAAGTAAACCCATGGGTCCCCGGTCTTACATTTATGGTACGATAAAGAACCTCAAGCCTGAAAAAAGAGGCCTCTGAACAAAACTTGTCGGTCGTTTCACGCCATGTTTTGAACCGGATGCTGATGTTAAATAGGGTCCGTATATAAACAAAATAAAAAATATAAAATATAAAGAGAAACTATATTTCACCTTTATCCTTTATTTCAATTCCCTTCTCACATCTTTGAATTAGCATTTCAATCCCTCGCCCCAAAATAGTCAGTGACCTTGTTTGCAAAATGAGCATAAACAGCATCCATCACTTCTTCGTCACACTTAAATTTCCTTCCTCGAACGTTCTTCTTGAGTTCTGAGAAGAGGAAATAGTCACTGGGAGCTAGATATGGGCTGTAGAGTGGGTGATCGATTTCCTTGAAGCCACATTTCTTCACAGATTCCTTTGCAACAAGAGCTGTGTGCACAGGCGCGTTGTCGTGAAGGAGGCGTATACCACCACTCAACTTTCCTCGCCTGTTCTCTTTGATGGAAGCACGTAGTCTGTGCAGTAGGCCAGCATAGAACTCCCCATTTATTGTGGTGTTCCTCTCCTTGAAGTCGATGAAGAGTATTCCTTCACAGTTCCAAAAGAATGTGACCATGATCTTCTTGGTCGACTGAGTGACCTTGGCCTTTAGAGGAACATTCCGGTTGTAATAATTTAGTAAAATGATGTTGCTTTGTGTTTAAATGTAGGTTGTTCCTGCAGCTGTACAAGTAGTATCTGTTTCTTTGAAGACCTTCTTTATTTATTTCTTATAAGCGATTGCTTCGGAAATGTTGTTCAAGTTTAGATTTGCCGCAAACCCGGTCAAAGTTTTGACAAAGGCTGTCGTAAAAGCACTGTCAATTCAGATCCATACTTTCAGCTGGGACGATAATGAAGATGCAATGACTACTGTTACATTTTGAGAACAAGACAGGAAAATGTGGAAATAAGGCATTAATGACGACGATGAATTCGTGTGATTTCGCTTTGAATTCAACGATACTGAGTAACGCAATAATATTACAACATGTGAAATTATGTAATATGGTTTAAAATATTCCAAATGTTTTAAAAATGTGTCAAATCAGATGTGTGCAAACATTTCTGTGTGTGTATCTTGCATTTCTTCGTGCATACATATTTATCATTAAAATCTGTAATTCTACAGAATCCAGGTTTTAATGGAAACATCTCTCTCATCGACTATTTTTCCACTACCATAGTAACTGCGACATTGAAGTTCTTCCCCAGAATTATTTTTAGTCAATAACTTTCAGAATTCTTGGGGTTAACTAATGACTAGAGGTGAAACAATTATTTCGTAAACACAATATCAGCGTGTGGTTGACGCGAGTATTGCACATGAAGGCAGAGAGAGGGGGTTAGAACAGAATGCCGTGCAGTCTGTTCACAGGAACATGCCGAAAATGAGCCAGTCGATTTGTAACCTGTAATGCAGGGTTAATGAGATAGAGCACACACTATCACTTATTTCGAAATTGAATGTATTAGTGGAACAACTTGGAATGAACAATTTTCAGTAGAATAAAAACAAAAAAACTGTGTGTTTTTGAAG
This sequence comes from Metallyticus violacea, assembly GCA_030762175.1. Lineage (NCBI taxonomy): Eukaryota > Metazoa > Arthropoda > Insecta > Mantodea > Metallyticidae > Metallyticus > Metallyticus violacea. Next base: position 14,504,327 of record CM060843.1, on the reverse strand, counting down.
ATCGAGTTTAAGGAACTAAAAGCTAATACGGGAGTACTCATTGTCATTTCATTACTTTATATATTACGTCATTCTAATGTATATGCCTTAGTTGCATTGTACACTCCATATAGGACTATCAAGAGAAACAACGTTAAATTTGTTAAATTTAACTCCAGAATTTCCGAATAGGCAGTGCGCTACTTGTGTGCTCCATCTTAGTGTACTTTGTATGTCAGAAACCTGCTCTTGTTTACCTTGGACCGCTGTGCAACGTTTAGAATCGTCTGTAGTATGATTGAAACTGCGGCAATCTCGCTTCCATGAAAGTAAAGGTTTTACGGACTTAGTAATTTTTTCTTTTGATAAGGTTTGTACTTTTTTCACAGCTACACAGTTTATCAGTGATGTGGATGATTTTATTATAATTTAATTTATGATTATGTAAATACTTGTTTGAGGCTCAACCTCTACTTTTGTTGCGTATTATTTTAAAATTTTAGCAACAATAAGTTACATTTTATAGGGCTGATTAATATGCTACTCTGGTGCTTCGGTAGTCTGGAGGCAGGGACTTTTCTTTGCCCTTAAGGTTGGCATATTTAAACCCGGCCGGGGTTGGTAGGTTTTTCAAGATTAAAAATCCAGAACGCAAGTCCTCTGGGAAGGACTTAAGCCATGGGTCCCATGTCGTAAATTTACGGCATGTTAAGAAACTGCATACTTGAAAAAAGAGGTCCTTTTCACGTTCAAGAAATACCTTAGTTCCCTGTCAGATGGTGTTGGAGGCGATGAACTTACCACCAGTCAGCGGACTTTCCTCTTCCCCCAAGATTCGCAGATTTATACCCAGCAGAGCTTGGTAGATTTCTTAAAATTAAAAATCTAGAACGCAAATCCTCATGGAAGGGCTTAAATCAGGGTCCCGTGTCGTGAATTTACGGCATTGCAGAAACTGCATACCTTAAAAGAGGTCCCTAGACAAAATTACAGGCTCTTTCACATCCAAGAAATACCGTAGTTCCCTGTCAGATGACTTTGCAGGCAACGAACTTATCACCTGTCCCTTTGCGCTTTGTAATTCAAGGAAGATGCCCATATTCAGGAACGAAAAGACGTACGATATCAAATCTTCTGCATTGTTAAGAGCTTACAATTTGTAAAGTAAATTATCAATGCCATACTTATATTTGTTCAGTAATTTACTAATTTTGTTCAATAATTTGCGTAAATTTTGCTATAGTCAAAATCTGAAGTGTCTCAATTAAAGTTTATTCTATACATTGGCTAAATTTTAGTGTTCCAATCAAACATTAAAACTGATCGCTGCTACACAAGTAGTTTCAATCTACGCTACAAGCCTCTCTTATTATTTTATGAAGTGAGGGGTTTGTGTATATTATTTTTGTGCTATACAAGTTGCTCAAAATAGTTTGGTAACATGGTAAGAAGGAAACTCTGCCTTCTATATTGATGGAACATTTCTACTGTAGTTCTAGAGCTTGAAGCGGAAAAATATCAAAGTTGAACAGTTATTGATAATGATCAACTGGAGGGAATAGTTTAAACTAAATACTTCAGAAGTTGCTGAGTACCCGTGCTTGCATCTTCAATAGTTACTTGTTGCCACTTGAGGAAAATAAAACGTGTAAAATGGCTTGATAAATTGATCTGTCATATGGTCAGAAATTTCGTTATGAACTCTTGACTTCATTGCTTTTGAGAAACCGTAAAAATTAAACTCATTCAAGGTAGAAACATATTGTGGAAAACTGCAGAATAAAAAGGAATATTTTCGAGAAATTTTTTTTCCTAAAATTAAAAACAGCAGAGAAAAAAATAGCCAAAGACTTTTATGGGTTAAGTGAAAGTATAACGTGTGTTAAATGTCAGTGTGACGAGGGGTGTGACAACCAGCTGTAATTTGCTATAAAACCTGTCATGCACATTAAATATTGAATGCGTATGTCATGTCACGACCTCCTGGCAAGCAGTAGTTTATAACGAGCAGCGTCAGTTTTGTTTCTATTCAGAGACAAGTGCTGAGTGAATTCATAACAATCTGACACTGCTGAAGTTGCCTGAAGTGAGTAAAGTTCTGGCATTGTTAACCTCTGGCGCTATGGTATCAATAATATGGGTAGGAAGTTAATATCAATCATAACACTAGAATTATCTTTTATTTGGTCAAAAGAACATGTAAAGAAAATAAAAAGTTTGATCACAAGCTGGGAACAAAAATTAAAATTACATATTTGTTTCTCTCACTACCAAGAGCCTTCAGAGTCCTGTCAAGGAAACTTTATAGTTAACTATCTGCTATAGGTAAGAAGATAAAGACAAAGCTATCCTATTGTGTCCCTTAAGGGCAAAGGTCTCCTAAGAACTAGAGACAGCTCGCTTTTTCCTAACGTGGTGAGCTATTTCACGCTAGTTGTTCGTATGCTGTTTAACACTCTGACTGATTTATTGTTTGGTTACTCCTTTTCTCACTGCACTTGTTGCTTCTCGAGAGATTTCCATGTTTCTCTACCTCTTGCTACAGAACATAATTATTGTCCCTAAAATATTAGGACTCACAATTAAATCTCCAAATCAATCTAAGTGATTATTGTTTGTCTTTAAAATTAAGTAAAAAATCTGGTATCTTACAAATTAAAGATGAAAGCAGAAGCTCTGAGAAAATTTCAAATAATGAAGAAAAACGATCTTCGTGCTGTAATGCTATTAAATACGAGGTGTAATCAAAAATAACGGCAATATTCGTTTTTCTTAAAGAATCTTTATTTATTCATAAACATCAATTCTGTCCCCTTCAAAGTAATCCCACCCGGATCACTTTGTACCAGCGCTTTTTCCAATCTTGAAAGCACTTCTGTAACGTGTGCTTTTCTGTATACCCTTCAACTTCTTCAGCGATTGCATTTTTACTTCGTCAATGGTGGCAAAACGTCGTCCTTTCATGGTTTTCTTCAGCCTCTGGAATAGAAAACAGTATCAGAGAGCCATATCCTGCGAATATGGTGTAGCTGAGGCAACATAACGGTTTTGTTTTTGGAAAAAAAAAAAAAAATCTCGAACAAGCTGTGAGGTGTGAGCAGCATTCTCGAAATAAACTTTGCTGCCACACGTTTCGTACCCAAAACATCCAAAAAATTGTTTGGCATGAACCGACATCATCAGCAACCTCTCTGATGTGATTCGGCCAATTTTCAGAATCATTTTCTTCACTTCTTCGACGTTATCGGCGGCTATTGATGTGCTAGGACGGTAGTCATCTTCAACGTCTTCACATCCCTCTTTGAAACGTCTGTACCACTCGTAAGCTCTTGTCTTGCTCATAGTGGATTCGTCAAAAACCACAGTCAAAATTTCGAATACTTTGTAGTACTTTATTCCACATTTCAAGCATTTTAATACAAATTCTTTGATCCATCTTTTTCGATGTCAACGATGAACTACACATTCAAAACAGCTGAAAACGCCAACATTGGTCAGAAACATGTGTACCAATAAGCAAAAAAAAAATTAAAAATCGAATTTATGAACCTGGCGAAATAAAAAACTGCCGTTATATTTTGATCACACCTCGTATATACACAAGGAAAGTTTACAGCAACATTAATTCATGAAGATGTGGTTAACGTACTTCGGGGCGATGCTCTTTTATACCAAATAGAAAGGAAATTGACTTGGCAGCTTAGGTGTGGAAGAACAACTTTCGAATATGCAAAAGGTGTACACTGTGTGCACTCAGGAAGACCTTGACTATGCTTCTACTTAAATAAAGAAGATTAGTTTAACGAGAGGGCTGTTCAATAAAAATGATCGTATAAACCTTTGCTTATCTCATAAATTTAACTATCTCAAAAATAGTTCCCATTGCACCTTTCCCAGCGTCTTCAGACATGTTGAAAACAATTTTTGACATGTCCTTGAGAATAGGTTCTCCAACCTTCACCACTGCTTCTGGCAATGGAAAAGTGCCTCCAAGAAGGCGTTTCTTCAATTTGGGGAAAAGAAAACAGTCCCATGGAGACATGTCTTCATTACAGCGAGGGTGAGAGACACACTTCACGTTGACTTTTGTGAGATTCTGCAAAAACATATGCGATGTATGGAAATGTGGCATTTGGCGTGTAATTTAGAGTTTTCGGGATCTCTGTAGCATTGCCCAGTTACAGTTGTGTGTTGCTACATGACATGCTGACAAACCATTACTTGAATATCGAAATATGACAAAATCATAACTTTAGCAGCAGAAGCAGCCACTTTTGGTATTTTTGGTGTTGGTGATGATGAAGATTTCCGCACAGAGATTTACTGTTTGCTATCAGGATCGAAATGATGTAGTCAACAGTGATTACCTTTGAAAGAAACTTAAGAGTCTTCCTGAACATCATCTTAAACTGTATACAAACCTGCATGAGAACGTCGTTTTTTTGGGAATCAGTCTTGGAACTCACTGTGCACAAACACTTCTCAGGTGCAACTTTTCAGTTATTAGCATGTAGGCGACAACTAGCGAAAATTTCAGAATATCTGTTCCTAGTTTATTCGACGATTCTCTCTCATGATAGCAAGAGCAAACTCTGCGTAGGTCTTCTGTAGCATTGCACAGACCTGAGATGAAGACTTATTCAGACGAAAGCAAACTTTCAGAGCAGCATATTGTTCGTCGTGATTCACCTCGATTTTGCTATAGTTGGAACTGAACATGTCTCAACTTGTACACCTCTCACAGGCGAAACCACAAGTGAAAACAATGATACTAATACCATTAAACTAACCTAACAAAACATTTTAAAGCTACATTTTAGTGCAAAAATTTATTAAAATATGACCGTTCTTTATTGAACAGCCCTCATACCAACCGTTTAGCAGAGACAACATACTTTTTAAATGATGTAACCGAAACCTTACTCATTGACTGTTAGGGACTTCATAAGCGTTACAAAAAAATGGGAACCACGAACTCATGAACAAAAGTGAGTCATCTCTTCAGAATGCAATGCTTATTCAAAATCTAAAACATTTTCTCATTACTTTATTACAGTTAATAAAAAAAAAATAGAATTTAAATTTCCCGAGAGTAAATTTCAATGTATACAACCTGGCAAATTCAGCGTCAATTTCTCTTTAAGCAAGATGCTGAGGAAATTTTAAGGTCTGATCAGCTGAAACGTTGCCACATAATTATAGATACATTTTATGCATAATTAATTACCAAATAAGATGATTACTTGGAGTTCCATGCACACAAAAGTAAAATGCACTTAAATGAAATTCCTGAAATAGATTTCGAGCTTGTATACGTCCACCATACTCACCCGAATTAGGTCCTAGTAATTTTTGTTCATTTCTAAAGTTAAAAAGCAAAAATTTAAAGTAACTTCGCTATTAATAGCAGCAGTTCTGGAGTCCATCTGTGATATATACACAAGTTTTTAAAGAAAGGTGTTTCTAAATTAGAATATAAATGAAATACATATGCTGATTTTTTTTTTTTGAATGGTGTTTAACGCCCGTTTTAACTACTGAGGCACCACAGGCGGTGAACCCTGATGATATATGAGATGAAGTAATATATTGGAAAAGGATTTCTTTTAAAGGAAGGAAACGTTCCAGGCTTAAGTTAAGGGTAATTCCGCGGCATTTGCTATTTATGAAGACTGAAGAAACCCTGGAAAAAACCTAAGTCATAGAGGACGGTCCTCGTGGTATTCGAACCCCAGGCCTCACGCTTACGATTACGCGCCTTAACGACTTCGGCCACCCATGGCGGTTCTAATTTTGTTGAATATTTAGCTATGAACATGGCCGACCAAGTATAAGAAAGCCAATGTTCTAACCGATCACAGTTGTCTACCGTTTCCTTTTTATCACGTTCATTTTATCGCTCTTACTTGCAATTGTAATTCAACAGGAAACGCACTGAAATATCTTTATAACTCCTTTTCCCCTAACACCAGTGTACACTAAAAATCAAGACACAACATTACATTTCTATGTGTTATTTATTCTCTTTTAGTGCACTGGCATTCTCGAAACGCCTGCAGGTTAGGAAGCTGTAGTTATGAATGGAATGAAATAAAATAGTTATCGATGGCGAAAATGAATGTGGAGTCTTTGACGCCTTAAAGATCTCTGGCATTTACCTTCTAAGAGTAAGGAAAAACTCCGAAAAATACTTACCCGAACAGATAGACCTAATTGAGAATCGAACGCAGGATTCCTGATTAGTAGTAACAAACGGAATGCTAGATCACGAAAGCGGTCCATGATATTTATCTTGAGAATATCTGGAGTTTTATTTACATTGACTAATTAGTGAATAAAACGATAAAAATCAAATAATATATCCATAAAATAGAGTTGTAGTTATAAAAGCACAGTCCAGCATTTTAACTTCCGCTAATAGTCGAACGATGAAGATTGAAGTTAAAACGATTTACGGGATATACTGTTTAATTTTTTCATTTAAACTTTATGGTAACAAATTGAAGACAACTGAAGCAGCGGAAATTAAAATGCCGGAATGGGCATTCATATTTGTAATCATATTTTATTGGTGTGTTATTTGATTTTATCATTTTATTAGCTAAATAGTCAAACTAAACACAACTTCAACTCCAGATTCTTTCATTTATACAAGGGGCATTCAATAAGTAATGCAACGCATTTTTTTTTCTTAAAGCAGGTTGGTTTTATTCAGGATTCAAATGCAGAATGTTATTCCCCAATGTTTTGGCTACAAAACCCTATTTTTCAACATAATACAGCCTTACGCTACCTTGATGGGAGGGCCTGTATGCCTGCATGGTACCACTCTACCGGTCTATATCAGAGCCAACGTCTTGCTGCCTCAACAACTTCCATGTCATCCATGTAGTGCTTCCCGCAGAGCGCATCCTTCATTGGGCCAAACAGGTGGAAGTCGGAAGGAGCGAGATCCGGGCTGTAGGGTGAAGGAGGAAGAACAGTTCACTGAAGTTTTGTGAGCTCTTCTCGGGTGCGCAGACTTGTGTGAGGCCTTGCGTTATCATGCAGAATGAGAAGTTCATTTGCATTTTTGTGGCTACGAACACGCTGAAGTCGTTTCTGCAACTTCCTTAGAGTAGAATAATACACTTCAGAGTTGATCTTTTCACCATGTGGGAAGACATCGAACAGAATAACCCCTTCAGAGTCCCAGAAAACCGTAGCCATGATTTTAGGGCCAGCTGAGGGTACGGCTTTGTACTTTTTCTTCGAAGGAGGTTGGTGTGGTGCCATTCCATGGATTGCCGTTTTGTTTCGGGTTCGAAGTGGCGAACCCATGTTTCATCGCTTGTGACAATATACGACAAAAATTTGTCACCCTCAGCCTCATAATGAGCAATCAATTCCGCACAGATAGTCCTGTGATCTTTATGGTCGTCAGTTAGGCGTCGAGGAACCCAGCGAGAATAAACTTTTCAGTACTCCAACTGGTGAATAAGTGTGTCAGCACTACCAACAGAAACGCCAAGTTGAGCAGCGAGGCGTTTGATCGTGATCCGTCGATCACCTCGAATAAGAGTCCGCACGTTCCAACACTGCAGGAGTCACAGCTGTGTGCGGCCGGCCGGCACGCGGGAGATCAGACAGGTTTGCTCGACCTCGTTGTGTTGATGACACACGCCTCGCCCAACGACTCACCGTGCTTTTGTCTCCGTAGACATTCTGCAAGCGCCTATGAATACCTGTGATGCTCTGATTTTCCGCCAAAAGAAACTCAATAACTGCTCTCTGTTTGGAACGCACCTCCGTTACAGATGCCATTTTGAAGGCTATTTATAGCGCTGCCACCTATCGGAAATTAATCAAACTGTATGAGGTAAAGCGGGAATATTTAAAGATGTTCTACACAAAATTTCAATTTTTTTCAACCAAAATTGGCCGAGAAAAAATGTGTTGCATTACTTATTGAACGCCCCTTGTATATTCATTATATTACCACAAAAATTTGTTTTATATAATAGGAGCCATAAAATGTACAACCAAAATATTAAAGTATGCAAGGGAATATCTATGAATAAAATTACTCTGTAATGATGCAAGTTACGAAATGTTATACTAATTGAAGTAGTAGTAAACTATCTAGAAAAAATAGTTCTGCTGTATTTGCTGACTACTGTGCAATTTTCGGATTTTATCAAAGGTAGCAGTATAGTTTAAATGCACAAAAATAATCAACAGTTGATTTTAAATCGCAACCAAAGCAAAATGATGGTGAGTGCAAAACATTTATTTCTCTCCGTAAATGTTTCAAATTAACTTTATTTGCGTTATCTTTTTTTTTAAAGAAAAAAAGATTATTGCCTCTTTAAACACACATAATTAATTTTATTGACATAAATTGGTAAGTGGTTTTTATACTCTATGAGATAACTTTGATTAAAAACCAAATTATATATTAAATATTTCAGGTCTCGGTCGAGAGTGTAACCGCAGATATTTGGTTTATGTTCTCGATGCGCTTGTTATAACCGCAAACTTATTCTATTTAGAAAATGCAACCTCTAGAGTCCTTGAGTACCTTAGGACACGCTGAACTTAAATTGATTGAGGCAGTTTATTTTTAGATTTTGTTTGTTAAAACATCGAATAGTATAGGAAGATACTATATATACGTATATATATATATATATATATATATATATATTTCATTACATTACTTGCATTTTATTTAACGATTCGAAAAATGTGTGCTGATAGTAGTGCAAATTAGAATGCATGTATGCAAAACAAGATTAAAATAATTCCAAAGAGCATAAAAGATAATTAATATCGACATTGGTGGAAATCCATTAAATATTTTAATTACAATAGAAGTGCACCATATATTAGCCTCGGTCAGAGTACGTAGCGGTGTTGGTAAATGATTATATCTGCTGCGCTAAATAAGTTGCTTATTTGTTATTAATTTGATTCTCAAAACAGATAAAATTACATCCCCTTGAATGAAACAATATTTAAAGCAGAGATAGAGTGTCCTGAACACTGTTGCCTGTTAATAAATGCTATAGAACGAATGTTGGCTTCTCAATAGAGGAACTTAAAATGAATGTTCCTTTTTTTTAGAAAAAAAAAAGAGCTTATTCTTGATTTTAAATAAATAAAAATACCAATAATATAAATTATTTCCAGCAGTTCTGAAGTAGAAACTACATCCTATAGTATAAAATATTTTAGGAGAGAACTCATGGCTTTTGAAAGGTTAGAAAAAGTACTGACACGCTTTTTATTGTAAAATAAATGATAGTAAAAAGACGTGAATATATTTATATTCTGTGTTTATTTTATTCTGATAGGTTAATAAAACACAGAAAATAATGGAAGAGAAATGACCTTCAAACTAATTATTTACATGTTGTCAATATTATTTGACTTGCAACTAAATGCCACTATGACTTAATTGAAAAGTGGAGAGAAGTGAAATATGTATCAATATAAATGGCCTGATATTTGTAGACGATTAACTAATACAGGATGAACTAAAAACGTCCCCGGAGTTTAAGAAATCAATATTTTCTAAATATTGATTTGTTCTTAGAAAATTCTACACAATAACAGAAAAAATCTGGGAAACCTGTATTTATACTAAACTGGATGAACATATTTCGATCCGTTGACCACCAGATTGTGTTTTATGAAAATGGTGGTCAGCACAAGAAAAGTCTTTTAGTGTGCTGGAATTCCATTCGACTAAATCCATAATGGCAGTTCAGCGTGGCTTTGGAGCAGAATGCGGGAAGGACACATAATAAATTTGTAGATTGTGGTTGTTTGTGCAAGAGGAAACCAACCGTATACTCGACTTCATCTGCAGTCGACGTGGAGCCGGCAACACAGTGCTACCAATATAACCCTAAAACACACTGAACTTCTTTAAAATGCAAATCTATAATTGTTTTCGTGTCTGTTAGTGCTTACTTTCTATACACGCTTTCATTAAAGCGTGTATAGACAGACATATTTCGTTTTATTTTTCTCTGAAGTGACGTTCATTAAGATAATAGATTTATTCGCAGGGAATTCGAGCACGCAAAATGTCTTCTTCCCTGCTGTAGTCGCCATTTTCAGTAAATGGACATATAAAACAAAAAGAATGTAAAGAAGCCAGCAACCGATGTGTACATTTTAGGGACTTTTTGACTAACTCTGTATAAATAAGTGTGATGTTTTACATAATACTCATCTAGGGAAGATTATTCCCTTTAGAGAATGATGAAACACAAAATGAACGTATCACAGACAATTTTATATTTACAGAATATTTAACACTTTTTAATGTTGTTTATATGTAGATTGACAGTACTAGATCGTTGTTATTGATTTGGTTTATTTACGGACGCTCTTTATCAGCGTCCTATTCAATTCAGGGGTGAAACGGCCGACAACTTTTGCTCAGAGATCTCTTTTTCCAGGCTTGAGGTTTTCTATCGTGCCGTAAATGTACGACACGGGACCCAAGGCTTTACTTCCTTTCCGAAGGAAGCCATACTTAATTTTTACGCTCGAAAAAATCCATCGATCCTGGCCGTGTTTGAACCCGCGATCTTGGGTTTAGGAGGCAAGTATGGTATACACCACCAGGACCGACATATTAGATCGTGTATATGCGAGAGATCGGTCTTCAATTAATTCTTACAGTCGTTGCAACTGGATTGTATGTTCTACCTCTACTGCTACTATTGATTGATTTATTTATGGACGCTCTTTAACATCTCATCATCAGCGTCCCTTTCAACTCGGGGCGTGAAACGGCCGACAAATTTTGCTCAGAGGCCTCTCTTTCAGGCTTGAGGTTCTTTTACGTGCCGTAAATGTACGACATGGGACCCACGGCTTTACTTCCCTTCCGAAGGAAGCCAAACTTAGGATTTTTACGCCCGAAAAAATCCATCGGTCCTGGCCGGGTTCGAACCCGCGTTTTGGGTTTAGGAGGCAAGTATGATTTTCTGAAGTGCACTAGTTTTCTCATTTTAATATAAATGTATTGCATATGTTTGTGAAAATCTTCAATTTCGAAACACGTGAACCGGAAAGGCAATGCTAAAGAGGAAGCACAAGTGTTGTCTGAAATCATTGCCACAGGTGAGACTGCCAACCTTTAATAAGCAAATGTTGTGATTGGAGATATTAGCTTACCTTAGATTTAATTGCTTTATGGTTTGTGTAATAGAGTTTGTTTGTTTATTTTTAGTTAGAATCCTATTATTCTCATTATAATTACTTTTACTGTGGCCTTCATAAAAAGTTAGTTTTGTCATGCTATATGTTTTACTTAGTGTATTTTTCACGATTTACATAAGTTTTTATATGTATGAAATCTTTGTTATTCTTATTATTTTATTATTACGGTAATTTTAATGTACACATAATTATTATGCACACTAGAACGTTTATTTACACTCTATTTAATTATAGATTTGCATGTGTATTATGCTTTGTTACCACTTATGTTATAATTATGGCATTGTCACTGAAGCTTGGTAGAACGGAACAGAAGGCTATAACCTTAGATCTGCTGTAAAAAATAATGAATATTTAATATACAATTTAGTAAAGGCACAAATTAATTAATATTTTACTAACTTCCCCGCAGAAGACAGTAAAAGCAATATTATCAACCGATTGTCCTATTTCTGCCAAAGTACTGGTCAATATTATTTTAATGTTTCATCAAGAACAACTTCCAAAAATAATTTCATAAATTTATATCTCGCTGGTTCTTTCCCGGTGCGGAGCCAACCAAGAGATCACCTGTAGGCTGTCATGCGTTAATTTTGCACTTGGGGTTCCTTATTGAGGGAAAAAAGAAATCTCTTCAGTGACAGAAAGAGAACTTTCTGCACTTGCGCGCAACCTTTTTCTTCAGCAGGAATCGTTTCTAAGGAAACACTAGTTCTGTGCGTCAGTGAGAAAAGTTGACGCAGGGGATCAATCTAAAATGCAAGTGTTTAAGGTAATAGGCATCAAATGTTTCACTAGATTGTTATATACAGTTTAGTTTACGACATGTTTCGGCATGAACAATGTAATCATATCAGGCTGTGTGACGTAGTTCGAGTGCACAGTTACCGCGCATCAGCTTCTCCTACGTGCTTTACAGAAAAAAACTGCAGTTGAATCAAAGTTCTGATTTAGGTGGCAGTGATCTCAGATGTGAGAGGAAATTATTAGTTTTCAAAATGACATGACGTGCTTTGTAAGTACAGCAATCAAAACCTGTAGTGCAGTTTTAAATGGCGTGCAGCAGAGATACCGTGGAATAAATTTAAGAGAGGCCTACATAGCAGTCATTCTCAAAACTAAGAGAATATTGTATACATCTTTTGAAGGCAAATAAGTCCCCTCATGCGTTAATGAAACGCACATCTGCTTCTGACAAAGCGTTGCGTGTTTTATATGAACTAACAAAAAACCTTATCATATAGACAGAAACTAATTTTACCAGCATGTGGGTAGAAAGAGAAATTAATGTGTGGTGACGCTACGAAAAATGAAACAGCGGTTTTCGAATTGCACCATCAACCGCAGAATAAAAAAATAAATTGAGAGGGAACACTTGTTTGCTCTACAGCTGGACTACAGTACCTTCATAAGAGATAAACGCCACTAATAAGCGCTATTGGATTTGAATCTCCCTTTGCAAAATGGAGGAAACAGTATCTAGTCATTTCCGGCACTGAGAGACGTTGATGATAAAAACTGTTAATAGGGTAGTCATAGAAATAGACTGCAGGACAACTACCGCTATTATAAATAATGTAAACATAAAACCAGATAAGTTAAGATTATTTAAAATGAGTTATAGATTTATGACAGCCATACATGCCAAATGATAACTGCATTCTGATAAATGTGAATAGTAAACCTTCAAAGGTAAGCTGATGTTTCTTGAGAACAAAACAACAGAAAACAATTCTTTTGGAATAAAATGTTTGGTGTCTCATATTATAGTACCTTGCTGTACTTTTTGAGAAGTTGAAGTCTGTGAATGGAAGTGTACAACAACAACAAAATAAATAAATAATAAATAAAAATAAAAAAAAACAACGTCCTATGATTTAGTAAAAAAACCACGTTTTGGTGGTTTTCTGCCACAACTAATAAATTATTGTCCCTCACCTCTGTCGAAAGTTGCACATCTAACGCATTAAAAACTATGACTTATTTGGGCGGTCCACAGTTGAGCGCAGCGCGCGCCTAACCAAGGTCATGCCAGTAGCCTGCCAGTTCTCGCACTAATGATTACACGTTGGCAGTCAGTAACAGTTTGCTGTTACGAAAACAACCATTCTTTCTTTGTTCTATTATAGCTCAGTCTGCAGCTAAGAGATGACTCAAATATTTGTGTTGTTTTAGACAATCATGCATCATTGAGTTAATGACGTAAAATTCACTGCAATGTATTGTGTTGAAATGTTACTGTTTGTATAGAGAAGAAATATGGTCTGCAGAAGTGAACCTCATATTGTAGAGGAATTTAAAGAAATTTATTAGCGCGGAAATTGAAAGCAGTGCTTTTACGAGTGAATGCACATTTTATTAAAAGATGTCAAAAATATGTGACTACAGACGGATACTATTCCAATAACTATAACATAGGTTGTAGGATAGGTCCATACGTTTCCGGCCTAAACATTCTCTAGGTATGATAAAGACAAAAACTATGTTTTACTTTTAAATGTAGTTACCCTTTAATGCAATACACATCTTACATCTTTGAATTAAAATTTCAATCCTCCCCCTTCCAAAAAATAGTCAGAAGTCTTGTCTGCAAAACGGACATAAACCGCATCCATCACTTCTTCGTCACACTTAAAGTTCCTTTTCGAAGATCCTTCTTGAATTTTGAGAAAAGGAAATAGTCCCTGGGAGCTAGATATGGGCTGTAAGGTGGATGGTCAATCTCCTTGCTGCCACATTTCTTCACAGTTTCCTTTGCAATAAGATTTGTGTGCACAGGTGCGTTGTCGTGAAGAAACCGAACACCACCACTCAGCTTTCCTCGCCTTTTCTCTTTGATAGAAGCACGTAGTCTGTGCAGTAGGCCAGCATAGTACTCCCCACTTACTGTGGTGTTCCTCTCCTTGAAGCCGATGAATAATATTGCTTCACAGTCCCAAAAGATTGTGGCCATGATCTTCTTGATTGTCAGAGTGACCATACTTGCCTCCTAAACCCAAGATCGTGGGTTCGAACCCGCCAGTACCGATGGATTTTTTCGGGCGTAAAAACCTATGTATGGCTTCCTTCGGAAGGGAAGTAAAGCCATAGGTCCCGTGTCGTACATTTACCGCACGAAAAAGAACCTCAAGTTGAAAGAGAGGCCTCTGAGTAAAATTAGTCGGCCGTTTCACGCCCTGAGTTGAATGGGACGGTGATGACCTGAGAGGTTAAAGAGCGTCCATAAATAAATCAATCAAAAAAAAAAATGAGTGACCATGACCTTTAGAGACAGTGCTTCGCCAGGTTTACGCCGGCCACTCCATTGATTCTCTTTTTGAGAAGGGGTCACGGTTTCACGATCTGTAACAATAGTTTGCAGAACTTCTCTCTCGTTGCCACGACAGAGTTCCAAAAATGCCTGACAACAGATGATTCATTGCTGCTTTTGGACAGAGGAAAAAGTCTAGACACCCATCTTGTACTAACCTTATTCATGTTTAAATGTTCATGAATAATTCGAAGGACTGTTGTTTTAGAAAAGCCCAGCCTCGCTGCTATTTCTGTAACTTTGAGCCGCCGGCCTTACATAATTTCTCCTTCGACAAGAGCGATGTTTTCAGGAGTGAGCACCTCCAAGGGTCGATCTGCAGGCTGTTCGTCTTCAATACTTTCTCGAGCCATTTGAAAAAGTTTGGCTCATTCAAGTGGTATATGAGGGGGGCGCATACCCATATACACCGTCCAATCGCTGTTTAATTTCATTTGGAGTAAGTCCTTCTTTTATGAAGAACTTAACAGCTGGATACTCCATTTTGAACATGTCACAATCTTCCACACATAGCCTTCTTTATGCAACTATATCTGAACTAAACATAGCGGAGCGGAAGATACAGCTGCAATTGTTTATTTAATAAATAAGATATGACAACAGGTTTTTGTGAAGGCGATAATGCTTATCGGCGAGGCCGGAATGTTATGAACCTATCCTTGCACAAAATACCAGGGAGCGGCTGTCGATGAAACAAGTAGATTGTTGGATTTGTTAAGTGTTTCTTATAACAAAAACAGTTTCAGATACTGGAACCATGCCGTTTTGTAACATCATACTGTGAGTAGATAAACATTTCCTGAAATGGAAATAACTTGTAACAGAAAAACAGTCGATTTACATTTTGTGTATCAACCATAATACTTGGCCTTGACAAACTGTATGTAGCATATCAGACATAGGCCCCGCTTCATATGCTGTTTGTAATATGTTATAGTTACAGTGGGAAATGCAGTCACAATAATTAATGCTTATTGTAAGCATTTGTGTTTTGATTAATAAATATAGGCAACAGAAATATATAATTGTGTATTTTTCCAGCTTTACTCTTCTAAATGTTTAACATTAAAGTTTGCACATTTACTAAGCCAGTATAGTTAATATTGGTATGCCTAATTGAATGAGTTTTATCTTCAAATGCCGATTGTTACATTCTTTCTATGTTTGTGTAAAGGTATTGCTGAAACGTCAATACGTCTTCATACACTTTTGTGAACGGTGTTACCATATTATAACTAGCATCTCCTTTGGCGTACATTTATTAGGTTATGGCAGTATTGCACATTACATTAGTAAAAAATTCAAAGTTAATTTTGTTTAATCATGGTAAATTCGGTTAAATTTGTGTGAAAACACAAATAAGAATTACTAAAATGAAACAAAATTTCACTAGAAGATATGCAACGAAGTATCATTCGTGTTGTCCGAGAATTTGCTGTCTTAATTATCGAATCGTAATTGTAGTTGATTCCTTGCGAAATTTATTTGAAATAAATGTTCTCGTTTGCCAGCAATTGTTTAAAATAGTTTTTTTTTTTTTCTACTTTGACTGTTACATATATACCTCTCACAGAATAACCCCCGCATATGTTTAAAAAGCGTGTCTTTGGGTAAGGTTTGCTTTTTGTTGAATTGGTTTATTCACGAACGCTCTTTAACAGCTCAGGTCATTAGCGTCCCATTCAATTCAGGGCGTTAAATGGCCGACAAATTTTGCTCAGAGGCCTCTTTTATCATGCTTGAGGTTCTTTTTCGTATCGTAAATGTACGACACGGGACCCACGACTGTACTTCTCTTCCGAAGGAAGCCATACTTAGGATTTTTACGCCCCGAAAAAAATCCATCGATCCTGGCCGGGTTTGAACCCGCGATCTTGGGTTTAGAAGAAAAGTATGGTTACCACTACACCACCAGCACCGCCGGAAAGTCAGCATAGACACATTTAAGTGTACTATATTCCTCAGAAACTTACGTTTGGTATGCTCATTTTTATTTATTTGATATATTTAAGGACAGTCTTTATTATGTCAGCCTCCCATTCAATTCAGTTGTGAGAAAGTTGTTAAATTTTCCTCAGGGCCTCTTCTTTCAGGCTTGAGGTTCTTTTACGTGTCGTTTATCTACTACACAGGACCCTAAGGAAGACATAGTTCTGATCTTTACGCACAAAAATCCATCTTGGCTGGGTTTGAACCCGCGATCTTGGGTGTGCGAGGCAAGTATGGTTAACACTAGACCACCAGCACCGACCCATTTATTATGGAAAATCTTTTAAAATAATTTAGAGATGTAATACGTTCGTGGCAAATTAAAAATAAAATCAACGGCGAAATATTTTGATATTTTTGTGTTCAAATATGTGTGTATAGAATTGAAATATAAATAGTTCAGAAAATATATTTCTTTTTCTGTACTTTCTTTCCATTTTTAAAATAGCTCTAATTTATCTGCTGTGTGTCATGTTTTGCGCCCTTAAGCCGTGTACTGTACGATCGATATTGTCCTGTCACATTTTAAAAATGTATTTACCTCGATTCAAACCATTATCAATGTACGAACAGACCATTCCATTCTTTTATGCACAAAAGTGGCTTCTCGTAGTCGTGATGTACTCTAATTACTTTCAAGAGCAATATAAGTGTGTAGAAACGCGCTAGGGAGTAAGGAAGCTAACTGCTGATAAAGTGGCTGGTTCAGGAGACGGCGTATAGCCAATTCTCATGCCAGGAAAACAGGAGAAGGGTGGAGGTATTCATAGCCAGGAGCAAACGGTTCTCTGGTTTGCATATGGAAACAGGCTTTATTTTCAAAATCTACTTTTTGGTTACAACACTCGTATGACCGATATGAAAAGATGTACACACATGAAGTCAACTTTGTATTTTCCGAATTTGCTTCTGAAATGGATTATTTTGTGATTTGATTTAATTTAACGCGTATGTTTTCTAATAATTTAATACGTTCATTTACACTTTTACATAATATAAAAATTAACATGTTTAAAACCACATTCAGTCATTTATGAAGTTAGTTATTTTTATTAGCGCTTACTTTTATTTAATTCCCACTGAAAACTATTTTTTTCTGTCTACCATATTATATAACTTAAATATTTCAATACTTTGTAGTTTATTTATTTTATTTCCTTCGTTATAGAGAAACGTTTACCAAACTTGTTCAAATTCTTTATTTTTTATCTTATTTTTATTTGTTTATTTATTATTTTGGTCATTTAGAGATAACATTAAATAACCAAATGCATTTATTTTCATTTTCCCCCTTTCTGACTTTTCAATAACGTAATTTCCACTTTTCTTTACCTGAAAAAGTTTATCGAACTTATAAAGTCTTATTTTATGTTCTGTTAGACCCATCTCATTGATGTCTTTGGTTATTTCTTGAATCCACTATTACTCTTATATATATTTGGGAAATTAGTTTTGTGTGCCTACTATTTTCATCCTAATTAAGTTACCAAAAATCTTAACTATTCTCTTTCTGGTTGTATCTAACCTGCTTTCCCTTTCTTTATTCTTATAGAGATCTTCATTCTTTCTGTGTCAAAATTCTATTACATTTTAATTTTATTTCATTAGTTTTTTAACTATCAATGCATTAAGATGGCTATAAGCTATTGTGCAGTAGTTCTGAAGTTAAATTTTTCAAATAGCGTTAGAATTGTCAGTCAGTCCTACTTGTACTATTTAATTTCCGCATGTTATCTATATTATCTGGCGCAAGTGCTAATGTATATATTTATAATTACGTTAATTTCTCTTTCTCTTATTATTTTACATATTTTTCTTCAACATTTGTTATTAATTAGTAGACGTCGACCAGGTCTTAATATATTTTTATTGTGTTAATTTAATTTAATTTAATTATTTTCTCTTAAAAATTGGACCAAAAGTAAATTTATTTAATATATAGAATTATTCCAATGACAAGAGGCTGTTATATTTAAATATAGTTGTGATTATTATTTTTCTTTATTAAACTGTACGGAATATTTTCTTTTTTAATCCAGTAATAAGCTTACATAAAGTTCTGTTGCGTTTTAGAGAGGCTCTCTCATACATTTCTTTTTTGTTACTAATAATCACATTGTTTTCATATAGTTCGTTAATTCAATATAAGTGAAAATCATTTATTTATTACCATGTAATTTCATCTACTAATATATTACTATAGTTGTATCTATTTCCTAACCTTGTGTTAAGCATAAGAGAGCATTTAAAGATTGGTATCATCAATTCAGCTTGATTTTAGTATTTCTGTAATCCTTCGTTGTTGCTGAAAAACATGTTTATGAATTGGATAGAAACGGTGTAATTAAATCACTGATAACCGTGTCGCTACCCTAACCACATCGTCTTTTCAGATCTAATCTGAATTCCATTTTATCCTGTAAACGTCGAGGCTTATTGCAACGAGAAATTTAAGAGCATTTAAAAGTGAAACATCGCTGCATTAGTAATATATTACTTAACTTAACATGAACTGTAATACTTTTCATGTGCAGAATGAAATTTAAGCTATCTATGTTTGTAGGGTTGAGAGCTGTAACAAATATTGCGATTTTCATTTATTATTATGATATATTTTCATAATTCCAGCTTATACCAAATATGATACGAAAGTCGACCGACGGGACTGGTTAGTCATTTGTTTTTCCTTTTATCATTTTGTGGTATGATTATTGATTTTTGCGAATAATCTATCCTTGTTCACATATTTGTGGAAAAACAGAATAGGCAACACTGAGAAGAAAAATGCACATCCATACGGTAAAATGATTACAATAAAATGACCATATATTTCAGTGATATGCTGCTGTGATTAGTTGAATTTCAAAATGTCGTTACATTTCATTGGTATAAAATATAATGATGACACTTAAGTGAAATAATCTGCTAGTAAACAAATTTCTGATAGTGACATAATGATAAAACTGTAATAATCTTAGTATAAGATGTTAAAAATAGTTTATATTGGTATCAGAGAAGCTGCAGCTATTAATTGTGCATACTTTAACAAAAAAAATCCACGTAAAGTTATGAAAGGTACTGTAATATGTTTTAAAAGTGGTGCGAAGCTAAAAACTTGAATTTTCTTGTCAGTGAGGTGGTTTTACTTGCATACCTAAGGTGCCAAAAATTTGTATACACGTTTTCCCAGTAGATATCTATTTAATATATTTCAAAGTTGAACCGAAAAACAACAGTAATGTGTAGTATGATGGTCTGTAAACAGATATGACTCACATACATTATGATAGCGTTGATACGTGACAGGTAAATCAACAATGAACAAATGAAGCCAAGATTATCGTATGATGTTCTGTAAACAGATGTGACACATTCATTACGCTAGCGTTGCTACAACATAATGGAGCGGAAATCAATTTTGAAGTGGTATTGGAAAACCGAGAATGTTGTTAGGGTTCAAAGGCAATGGAGACGTGTGTACAGAACAGAACTGCCAACGCGAGTAACAATTCCGTCTTACCAGCCATTCATATTTTCTATGGAAACGAGGAATTTTACTTTCAACGGATGGTGCACTACACATTACCACCGAGATATACATGCGTACCTTGATGACAATCTTCGAAGGAAACTGGATAGGATGGAGAGGTCTGATTGAGTTTCCACCTCGTTCTCCAGATCTAACTCCGTTGGACTTCTACATATGGGGAACTCTTAAGGATGTTGTATACCGTAGAAAACCAGTTATACTGACAGCACTTCGGGAAGAAATTGAAACGGCATGTGCTGCAATCGCTGAGGACACTTTCACAAACGTTGCTCAATCAGTAGTTCAACATACTCAGAAGTGTATCGACGCCGATGGTGGGCATTTTGAGCAACTATTGTAACGGTGAAAGTCTAAGATGATTAGTATTCATCATTTTCTCTTTTTGTTAAATTAATACACTTTTTACTTTCCTTGAAGAGTGTGTACATTTTTTGACACCCTCTGTATTTTCTAGAAAAATCAAAAGGAAATCTTTAGCGAGCTTAGGCTTTGAATATTTAATGTTACAGTTGAATATTAGTGTACATACTACATCTCTGTTTAAAGCAGTAAATTGCAAGTTCAACTAACCATAACAAAATTTTATTAACATTCAAATTGATTTGCAGTTCAAGTTTGTGATAATAAGTGCATTTGTAGAAAATGTACTTTTCATTTTTAGCAGATATATTTATTACTTTAGCCATATAACACAAGTATATGAATATAAACCATTTTCTTTTTAATTATAGATAACGTACACTAAACTGCGAACAAGGCAGAATGATTTTTTTCTTAACTGAAATATATTTCACTTCGTGCACAAAATAATAAAATTAGTGAGTTATTTAACATTATTATTGAATAATCCAAAATAATTGTTTACTATAATTAAATCTTGCAATAACAAACATAAAGTTGACAAAACTATAACAAACATCAAACTCTTTGCGTACGCATACAAGAAAGTACAATTGATCTCCTGCTGTAACCTGATTGTTGTTATATTGTTAGAAGTTTATTAACAACTGCAAAATAGTTTTCAGCTCTCTGCTTACTTAAGAAACTGTGAGCAACAGCGTTGAAAATTTGCCAGGCGGCTTTCTCATTTCCTTAAAGAACCACATCAAACGCTTCGTCTTTAAACAGTTGAGGAATTTGGTACGTCGACAAAGATTTCTTCCTTCATCTTAGCATCACTCAATTTTCTTTCCAGCTACTTGAAAGTTTCTGCTTCCCAATTCATACGGTTAGGTAGCAGCGACTCGCGGCAGCATGAACCTGGAGTGCATCATTTTACTACTGCCATGCTTCTGGAAGTTTAATAATTAGAATAAATACTTACACGTACGTAACTGAACATACACGGCAGATAGAAAGAAAGCACAAATTTCATGGTTTTCATGCCGACGATCCTTTGGTTAATGTCTGAAATGTGCAGGCTGAAATTTATCAATATAAAAAGAACCGTATGTTTCATATGAAATCTTAAGTTTGACTCATTTTATTATACTTCATGTGTCTACCCAGCTTTATAATTTCAATTTTCTCTTCCAAAGAAAAAAGGATTGGAATATAAGATATTTATATTGTTCTTTTTGTGGGCCTTCAATTAATACACACACACAAAAACAATCAATTCACTGGAAACTGCACTAGCCTGCCATTCAACAACTGTCACTAAAGAAACTGCTGGAGAATATATCAATATGAGCGCATTGTTAGGTATTAAATTGACTGAAGGTTATCTCGTATTTAATAAGTATGACAGTGTTGCCATCTATATTCCCTTTGCTATAATTATACAAGGTAGTATCCAGAATACTCCGGACTGGTGCTGCCATCTGGTCAAAAACTTACTTTGAGACTATGACCGCTGTTACTTTCGAAGTAGTTCCCTTCCATACGTATACACCGGTCCCAGCGATTCTGCCATTTTCCAAATGCATCTTGGAAGTCATGTTCTTTGAGGGTGTTTAGCACAGACAGAGCCTTCTCAGTTGTGTCGAACCAACGTACTTTCAACTTGATTTTTAGTTTGGGGAATAGAGCGAAGTCGCAGGGTGCCAAATCAGGCGAGTACGATAGGTGGGAGACAACCGCCATGTAGTTTTTCGTCAAAAAGCTCCTTGTGAACAAGGAATTGTGACATGATGCAACAGCCAATTCCCTTGTCGCCTAAGTTCGGGCTGTCGCAAAACGTCACAGTAGTACGTGGAATTCACTGTGGGGACGAATTTTTTGTGCACAATCACCTTGGTACCAAAGAAAAAGAGGAGCAAGCTCTTGACTTTGCTCTTCATTTGTCTCGCTCTTTTTGATCTTGGTGTGTTCGGGCTCTTCCACTGGAAGATTGTTGTTTTGTCTCAGGGTTATACGCGTACATCTAGCTCTCGTCGCTGGTGATGACACTGGAAAAGAAGGTTCGGTCATCGGATACGGCCTGACGAATCTCCGTGCAAACTTCAACACGCTGCGCCTTCTGATCTGCAGTCAGGATCCTTGTCACAACTTTTGCGGGGACATGATGCATGCCCAGTTCATCAGTTAAAATTCTTTGGCATGTCCCATAACCAATTTCCACTTCATGAGCAAGGTCTTCAATGGTTCGACGTCGATCTTCACGAACGAGATGTTGAGCTTTGGCAACAATGTCAGGCGTTGTGCAGTTGACGGGCCTACCGGTGTGAGCATTGTCTTCAATAGCTGTACGGTCGGCTCTGAACAGAGCATGCCACTCAAACAGACTTGTACGGCTGATGCTTTGTCCTCCAAATACTTGTTGAATCATTGTGAGGGTCTCCGTAGCACTTTTCCCGATCCGATATTTGCACAGCATTTGATGAACACTCTCTGTTTTAATCTTAGGATCCATCGTAAAATCGCCACACACTACACACAGAGTATCATGAAAAGTACTGTAGAATCTCAACACATCTACCCAGCTGCATGAAACTTTAAACACTCTCTCATCAGATGTGCTAGTGTTGCCACTTGGCGGTACAAAACTCTACTGCTACTACTATCGAAATTGCAGCACCAGTCCCGAATATTGTGGATATCACCTCATATAATAGTGTTTTGGAATATTTTATTCAACTTTATAACGCTACAATAATCAGTCTGTATAAAACCCTAAGCAAACTTTCTTGGGAAGTGACATTTTTTGTAGTACATGTACATGCACATAGGCAACAAGCTCCTAACACTTTCTCTCACCTTTCAGATCAAAATATCCCACAAACCCTCAAAACATTGATTTGCACCGCTACTGAAAATCAAATCCCTACAAATAATAACCGCATTTCCGTATCAGGCGCAATTTACAAGTCCCCTACAGACATTATTAATTTCTTCTTCTTTTTAATGATAAACAGGCATTAAATAATAGTCAAAAACGTTGAAATATTTGGAGATAGCTAAACCATAAATGTCCTAGGAAAGCGGTCCCTGTTTTTAGAACTTCCTGAAAACGTGATCTAAGTAAAAGTTTTAAATCCTAAGATTAATTTTATTACCTACATCAAAATACATAAGAATTTGCTATTTTAAAGAAGTGAGTTTTTCATTTTGACCTTATCATATATAAATAATAGAAATTTAATTAAAGTAATAAACATTCATCTAGAATTTGACACCATTATAGGTGATCCATTAAAAAGCGAACCAACACCTACTGCTAGGGCTACAGGCGCGCTCATGGCAGATTCTCTTGAGGCTTTGCCCATTAACTAGGCGTTGTAATGTAGCGAGTAAGCATATGGCTGGTGAAGTGAAATATTTCTGTATTATTACTTCACTTTTTGTATAGTTTGAGTTCGTATCTCTATAAATCTTCCTATATAATAGCCTCACTACTAAGAACGGTTGGTCGTAAGAATCGCTTTGATTTTGTTTTTGTTTCCCTAGTTGTAGGTTTTACTTTTTCATGTGTTTACAGAAATTGAAGAACATTGTTAGTTACTTCTCTGTAACTTCTTAGCTTACGCTACACAATTCACTATATTTGAGCACTGTCACTGGAATAACAGCTACAAATCTACATATAGCTGTTTGACCTCAAAATGTATTTAAAACGAAGGCGATAAATTTTGCGATTTTTGTACTTTAATATACATATTTTTAAATTATAGATTTTTAATTTCATCCTTAATTAGATTTTAGAAACATAATTATCATTCTCTTTGGATATAAAAAGTGATCGAAACAGATTATTAGGACCGTAATAAATTGACTTTTAGAGGCTAAAAGTAATTGAAACTTGGCTCAGGTCATCAATTAATAATAATTAAACACGCGGGAGGTACATTTTGAGGTCAAATTTTGTACCAACAATTCTCACTGAAATTCGTTTTCAGTGGTCGTGAAGGCAAATTCAGGGTCAGATATTTTATTACAATGCTTTCCAAAGAGAATTTCAAAAATAAAAAAATACGAATGAAATTTTGAATTACGAATTTTTATTACCACGAAACAATGTGTTTTTGTTGGAAATTACTTACAATTCCAGAGAAACAGAAAAATAATTAAAATGTCATAGGTTATATTGTAACCATTACAGAAGCATGTTACCATATTAAGTTTTTATACGACGTATTTAAAATAAAAAATAAATCAATACTATTTAAATAACAGCATAGTTTTCGAAAATGTGTTTATCTTCTGACTGTATTTTTATAAAGGAGAACATAATCCAAAAATGAAGAACATTTAATTTGTCCATGTACCTTTCAATAAAATTATCTGCGATAAGTTATGGGGTATTATGAAAATCAAAGGAATATTTTGTTACTGAACAAAAGCAATACAAAGGAGTATTTTAAAATAAAATATCAGGCATGACTGTCATTTCTAAACTTCCCAGTTTGAATAACCCCCTGTTTAACGTGAATTTAATTTAAAAATAGCACACTAATGTAGAAATTGAAGGAGGGGTTTAAAATCAATCTTGACTATTTTTTGGTTTCCCCCTCCTCTACTCCAACCACCCTTCTTCTTTGACATTTCAAGTGGTACCATTAACTTTTGATGGTTAAAGTTAGTGGTTCCATTATGTTTTAACTTTTTTTTTTATCGTTGTCTGGTAACCTAGACTGATGTTATTTTTGTTTGAATTTGAACAGAATAACACAATAAAATACAATTGAATATTTAAAGTAACAGTTATATTTGCTCAAAATTATGTATACCCTTCATGAGAGAACAGAAAGCAAACGTATTAGTCAGGATCATCGAACTAGGATCTATTACTCTAATATTAATAACTGTAATATTACCCAGGATAAATTGTGTATTTATCGTAAAACTAACTGATTTAGTTTTTATTCCATATAAATAAAATTAAAACAACAACAACAACAACAGTTTAGGTAACGTGGCAACGTTAGAAAACAAAATGTGTGATACCTTAGGATAGCATCTTCTTTATATTTAACCATCTAAAGGTATTGGTGGCATTTGAAATTTCAAACTGGGATGGCTGGAATGAAGCCTAAAATGCAATCAACGTTGGTTTTAATATCCCTTTCCAATATCTAAATTAATTATACGTTAATTAGATAGTTGTTTAGCTTGGGAAGTTTTGAAATTAAAGTCCTTTATAGTATGAATACGTTAAAATTATCAACAGATAATTACAGGACCTCTTATAATGCAATTTTAGTATATTTAACGCCCGTTTTAACTACTAAGGCAACACAGAGTGGTACCGCCACGGGTAGCCGAGATCGTTATGGCGCGGACTCATGAGCGGGAGGTCTGGGGATCGAATCCCAGACTTCGCTCACGAGTCCGCGCCTTTACGACCTCGGCCACCCATGGCGGTCATAATACGATATCATTTTGTTTAACCAGGTATTAATTAGTAATTCACACGATTTATTGAAAGGTCTGCTAATAAACTGAAGGATGTTTTAATGCTTTTAGTACAAAACTCTTACAATTAAACAAAAATTATGGCCTTTATAGAAGAAAATGATTTAATATTGAAAATAATAATTAATAATAAGACCGTTAAACAATTGATACACTGTATTTTAAGATATATATTCATAATGTTGGAAAAAATGTAAATATAAAACCATATAGAATTCCCGATACAATAAGGAGAACTTAAAACAAAAAATTACTACAAACCACAATTTAAATTTTACAAAAATATAGTTCTAGATTTAACCTTACAGATGTGAGAATTCGAAAATTAAAGCAGATTATTAAAATAAAGTCTGTAAAGGTGAGGGGCTTAGACTCCTTGGCGGACTATAAACTACTATTTTGCCCATATACTCCTTAGGTGCTATGCAGCAAATCTCTGTTTCTCTTCCTTCTTCCTTTGGGCGCTAATGACCCTAGCAGTTTGGCGCTCTTAAACAAATATAATCATCCTTCTTCCTTTCATGTTTACGGTAACCGACTACCCTATTTCTTTCGTTGGTCTGGACTAGTGTGGAACCATGGAGTATGATGAGGTCATAGCCCTGTTCTGCTGTGGCGAATCACAAGTGTAGCACCTTCGAGGGGCGAACACGATTTTGACCAACTCTTCCAAATTGCAAACATCGTTAATCTCCATGCCTAACCCACAGAACCAAGGCATCTCTGTAAGTTATGTGTTAGGGGTGATATTCGTTATACTATATTGGATTTTTAAATGTAAATGTTTTTTATTAGTAGGCAAGTTTATTTCATATTAATATTTATATTACTTTTTACTGTGTTATGTCAGTAAATCGTGACATTCAATTTGAAGAGGAGTACGCAATGTTGCTAATGTGCAACTCGCTTTTCTTTTGTGCTTTGCCAGTAAAATTTTGTGATGTTCAAGTTGGAGGCAAACACGGGATAATGCTAATATTTTGTTGTATTTAATCATTACTTTCCATTATATTCTTGACATTTTTAAGCTTATAGTAATGTTTAATGCACTCTTGTTATATTGTACCATATGAATCTTATTTCTTATAAAAATGTAAATTTGCTTTAAATATTCTTCTTTAAATTACTGTCGGTCCTGGTGGTATAGTGGTAACCATACTTGTTGCCTCCTAAAACGAAAATCGTGGATTCAATCCCGTGCAGCGTCGATGGATATTTTCGGGTATAAAAATAAGTATGGCTTCCCTCGGAAAGGAAGTAAATCTTGGCATGACAAAGAACCTCAAGCTTGAAAGAAGAGGCTTTTCAGCTGAAAAAAGAGGCCTTTTTGCAAAATTTAACGGCGGTTTACTACCCCTGAATTGAATGAGACGCTGACGACTAGAGATATTTGGTATATTTGGCATGGAGCCTCCGTAAATAAATCAAATCAACTACCTTCCGGACTACCCTCAAGGTGCTTTTCTGAGCACGATATATATTAATTATTAAGGAATTAAAGAAAAATATAGCGCACACCGCACTATTTAAAGAAATAATGAAAATGTGCGTTCATAATTTAAGTATGTTTAATAAGGAGAATTAAAGAATGGCACCAAAAAGAAGCCCAAACCCAGACAGGAATATTGTGAAGCAAGAAACAGTTCTTCCAGCCGTAATGCGAGATATTTGATGGTAACAAAGAGAGAAAGACGACCACAAAATTAAGGATTTCTGTCCAAGAGAAAATAAATTGAATATTAAATTATCTGGTATGAACAGACGTCATGGGAAGACTGAAGCAATTAAAACGACAATAAAGAACCATTTTTAAAAAGTCAAAGCCTGAAACAGCCTTTGAGATATTAATACTATATTTATTATAACTTTCACAAAAGTATACATTTATTACGAATATACACACATACAGAGGGTGCCAAAAATGTGTACACAACTTCAAGCAAAGAAAAAAGTGTATTAACATAACAAAACTGAGTTCACACAAACAGAAAATGACGGCACTAATCATCTTAGACTTTTACAGTTACAACAGTTACTCAAAATGCCCATCATCGGCGTCGATACACTTCAGAGTACGTTGAACTACTGACTGAGCAACGTTTGCGAAAGTGTCCTAAGCGATTGCAGCACATGCAGTTTCAATTTCTTCCCGAAGTGCTGTCAGTGTAGCTGATTTTCTACACCATACAACATCCTTAAGAGTTCCCCATAGATACAAGTCCAACGGAATTAGATCCGGAGATCGCGGTGAAAACTCAATCGGACCTCTTCGTCCTATTCAGTTCCTTGGAAGATTGTCATCAAAGTACGCAGTACATCTCGGTGGTAGTGTGGTGGTGCACCATCCTGTTGGAGGTAAAATTCCTCATTTCCATAGAGTATATGAATGGCGGGTAAGACGGATGTACCAATCATGTACATTGGGCCAGTTACTGTTCCTTCAAAGAAGAATGGTCCAATTATACCCCTAGATGACAACCCACACCCCACATTAATTCCATGTAAATTAACAGCCTTTTTCAAAATATCACGTGGATTGTTAGCACGCCAGTAGACATAATTATGTCGGTTAACAGTTCAACTTAAATTGTGCCTCATGGGATCAACAACTTTCTCTGCGAAAATCGCATCCTCTTGCACCATGTTCCGAAACCACTCACAGTACTGCATTCTCCTATCAGGGTTATCTTCATTTAATGCATGCTAAAATCTTTAGATGAAAGCTTTCAGCTTTGCTGTTTTAATAATACGACGTACGCCGGTTTTGATAATCCCAGTCTCACGTGTACATTGCTTTGTTGATTTCTGCGGTGAGTGCTCAAAACGTTCCAAAACCTTAGCGGGGCTTGTTGCTGTGCGAGGTCTCCCAGATCTGCCCTTGTGAACATCGCATACGGTACCATGAGTCTCAAATTTGTCTCGAATGCGTGCAATTGTTACTCGCGAGGGCGGTTCTGTTCTGTACACACATCTCCATTGCCTTTGAGCTTCAACATTCTCGGTTTTCCAATACCACTTCAAAATTGCTTTCCGCTGTTCAAACGATAAGCTTGGCTCTATTTAGTTGTAGCAACGCTAGCATAACCTAATGTGAGTCACATCTGTTTACAGAATATCATACGATAATCTCGACTTCATTTGTTCATTGTTGATTTACCTGTCACGTAAGAATGCTATCATAATGTGAGTGACATCTGTAAACAGATCATCATACTACATATTACTGTTGTTTTTCGGTCTAACTTTGAAATGTATTAAATAGATATCTGCTGTGAAGGTGTGTATATATTTTTTGTCACCGTCGGTATTTTGTGGATATTCTGTGCCATTTTCCTCTATTTTGGTCTCCTGTGACTGACACATTAGAAAAAGAATAAATTGAATTCTCGTACTTTCATTATCGCATTTTGTTATTGTTCTAAAATTTGTCAGGAATTAACAGAATGTCTAATTAGCCTGTTTCTTTAAGGAGAATTTCGTAGAATTAATGAGTTTCTCTTTCTGATACCGATTAGTCCTTGCAGCATTCCAAGAACGACCCGAATTGTGCAAAACGCGAAAAGAGAGCAAGTTTAGCAGACTTCGGCAGCTATATAGCATACATACAGAAAACAATAAAAATGTTTGAGGGTCGGAGATGGGAATTGTACCCCAGCAACAAGTGGATGTGACGTCAGCAACCGGCACACATCAATAAGCAAGGGGGGGGGGATATTCTGCCCGCAGATATGGCATGGGAAGGGGTTGGAATCCATTCAGCACACGGAGCAAATGAAATTTCGATTCCCGTCGAGAGAAAATGGGGGTACGACCTCATGCTCATTGAACTGTGTTCGTATCTGTCACCGGCAACTCTTGACATATTTAATCATCAAGTTATGGATTTTATTGGTTACCCTTTATCTTTGTTTCTAGTGACTGGCAGAGAATATTCCTGAAATATATACTGCATTGGAAGAGTTCTTTATAATATCTAGAGTTTCCCTTGTAGATACCATTTGAATCTAGAGATATCCTTTATTGTGTCATTTTCTTCGCAATTTAGTCAATGTTAGCTTAATCTGCTTCAATAAACTGAAATTAGTTTAGCGCAATTTGATTTCATATATGAAATAAATACACTTTCTTAAACAAAATTACTTCTGTTTCACTTATTGAGTCAAAAAATAGCTCTTATGTCTCCAGAATTAATTATTTTCACTTCCCCTTTACCAATAGAATATTGTTTTATTTTCTGGCTAGTTTTATGCTAAAATGTGTTTCATTATTCTAATAATATCCATTCAGTTACTTTTTTTTATAATCACAGTCGGGACATTTGAAGTCTCGTCCAGAACTCGAAACACAGATCTTCGGCGTACCGTGCCTGTGCTCTTCTATATGAGCTAAACCGTATTCTTTCCAGCCTCCTGACGGTATATAATACCTCGAAGGCTATCTAGTTACAGAGATTTTATCTAAGAGGTAACTTCAAACCTTCGAGTACCCCAGGGTTAGTGTGAAAAACCGTATTTAATATAAATTAACTCTAATAGTGCGGTTAACTGCAAGAGCGGACAGGAATGATTAGGGCCTAACGATGAAGGAACAAATTTTTAACCTTAACATTATTTATATGATTTAACAGAATTTTCCTTAATGTAAATTAATATAAATTAACCCTAAAAGTGTGGCGAATTGTGAGAGTGGACAGGAATGATTTCGGCCTAATGACGAACGAACGAACGAACGAGTTTTAACCTAAACATAATTTGTATGTTTTAACAGAATCTTTCTTAAGGTAATACATTTATTTCAGCAATATTCCAATTTATTGACCCATCTCTGAAGTGGTTTTCTGGAAGTCAGCAAAATATTTTTCAATATCTGCAATCGGCTATTGATTTGGAGAAAAACGTTGTCCAGTGTCGAACTCTGGGGAGTATGGTAGATGCTTCAACAAAACACTGAAATCTCTTAATTTTCTCATGGTTAAAATACTGTTTTCATCCCTTTTTTCCCCTTTCTTCTCCAAACTGAATTTTTTCTTATTATTTTTTTCATCTAGTTATAATATTGAAATAGCACTCCCCAGTCATATTTTTCCTCATCTTAAGATAATCATTAAATCTCATTTAACATCTCTAAAGACTCTCTTGCACATAAAACCCATACGGGCATAAGTACAGATTTCCGTCCACTGTTATGACTGCTAATTCGTATAAATCAACGTGCAAAAACCAGATCTGTAGCTGTCAGTCATACGTATGAGGTTTCGATCTTGGCAAGCGCGGTACAAATCTCGCGCTAATTTTTTGCATAAGCAATTCAAGTAAAATTTAACCTAATCTATATCATCATTTAAATTCCTATAGTTTCAATAATTCATGCACTTTAATACCATATCATTTGTATGTTTAATGAAGTCGTCTGTTTTATTTTTTGGAAGTACGAGGGTAAGTCCATAAGCTTCCGGTCTAACCATTTTCTAGGTATGATAAAAACAGAAACCATATTACACTTTTCCATATAGTTATCCTTTATTGCAATACACTTCTCACATAGTTGAATTAACATTTCAATCCCCCCCCCCTCCAAAATAGTCAGAAGTTTTGTCTGCAAAATGGGCATAAACAGCATCCATCACTTCTTCGTTTTACACTTAAATTTCCTTCCTCGAAGGTCCTTCTTAAGTTTCGAGAAGAAGAAATAGCCAGCGGGCCGTAGGGTGGATAGTCGATCTCCTTGAAGCTACATTTATTCATAGTTTCCTTTGCAACAAGAACTGTATGCACAAGTACGATGTCGTGAAGAAGGCGCACATCACCACTCAGCTTTCCTCGCCTTTTCTCTTTGACGGAAGCACGTAGTCTATGTAGCAGGCCAGCATAGTACTCCCCAATTACAGTGGTGTCCCTCTCCTTGAAGTCAATGAAGAGTATTCCTTCACAGTCATAAAAGATTGTGGCCATGATCTTCTTTGTTGACTAAGTGACCTTGGCTTTAAAAGCGGTGCTTCACCAGGTTTACGTCACTCCATTGATTCTCTTTTGGACAAGGGATCATTGTAGAGGACCATAGTTTCATCTCCTGTAACAATGGTTTGCAGAACTTCTCTCTCGTTGGCACGGCAGAGCTCCAAAAATGCCTGACAACAGATGACTCGTTGCTGCTTTTGGACTGCGGAAATAAGTCTAGCCACCCATCTTGCACTAACCTTATTCTTGTTTAAATGTTGATGAATAATTCGAAGGACTGTTGTTTTAGAAAGCCCAACCTTGCTGCTATTTCTGTAACTTTGAGCCGTTGGTCTTCCATAATTTCTCCTTCCACAGGAGCGATATTTTCAGGAGTTAGCACCTCAAGGGCCGACCCGCACGCTCTTTGTCTTCAATGCTTTCTCGACCCACTTGAAAAGTTTTGGCCCATTCTTTTACGGTAGAATATGAGGAGAATGATTCCCCATATACCCCGTCCAATCGCGGTTTAATTTCATTTGGAGTTGGTGTTTCTTTTGTGAAGTACTTAATAACATCTTGATACTTCATTTTGAACATATCACAACCTACCACAAATAGCCTTCTTTATGTAACTATATCTGAACAACTGAATACAGTGGAGTGGAAGTTACAGCTGCAATTATTGACTTAACATATAAGGTAAGACAGCAAATAAGGGTTCTGTAAAGGTGATAACCCTTATTGGCGAGGCCGGAAACTTATGGACCTACCTTAATACTTTGTGTCGACCATCTCAACTGTTACGATCATTTTTAAATTCAGCAGCCTATTTTTTAAGAGAAAATCTGCCATAAACTTTAATAAATTTGCTATGAATTTTCTTTATAATAAATTTCCTTTAAATACATTTTTAAAGTTCAGTTTGATCATAATTATGAAGTGCCTACCCATACTGCATGCTTGCTATAGACATTTGTGTTACAGAAACAATTTGAAACAACTACTTGATATTTCATTGAATACTTAAGACAAGGTAGAAAATAATTATGTTGCCATTTGCATGGCTAACTATTGTCGAGATCTTGCACGCTTCGGAGCGCCCTCGTATATCTATGCTAAATACCTATGCATGAACACCAAGGCTTAAATGAAACATTTATACAGAAAACTGCATGCTGGTTCTATAACACTTACATATTCGGAATATTTACATAGAAAATCCTTGTTTAATGCGCTGCCATAGCTTTGTTACTTCTATTAGATGCGATTCTAATGCCATTGGATAATGAAACTGATACACACTTTTTCCCCCAAGTATTTAAGTCATACTCACCAGGCTATTTGTGTTATGTTTATCAGTGTATGGATATCCACAGTTTGTTCAGTCGTGTTAGGTTTAAGCTAGGGGACCTATTCGCTTTGGGTCAACGCTAACAACTCAGAGCCTCTCAATGCAACCCGGCTTGGCTAGTGTATTAGCATATCACCCATGTGACTACTAAGTTACCCTGCAGATCTACCGAACAGAATGGCACGTCACTTCCTTGATGATGGATATATACTGCATGTTTGCAGTGCTAGGAACCTGACAGTCGCCCATGTTATGTGTGAACACTAAAAACTGCATCTGCTTCGTTCTACCAAAGTGAGCATTTACTATACTCTTCTTCAATATTGCATATTTAAAATAACCTCAAAATAAAATCGGAGGGGTTGAAGAATTTAATTGAATGCGGCTAAATGCTTCAGAAAGGAGAGAGGAGAGAAAATGTACCTAAGTTTAAAGGTATATAACCCTGAAACCATACATTTTAGAAACATTATTCTTAGTTAAAATTTATAACAGCCGTTTCTATTTTTAACACACAGTGTTTTGATACATATTATTCAAAAGGTTAGTTAACAAACTTTAATGTAATAGCAGTGCAACATGATGAGTACGGTATTTCAGATGTAACTTCCAGTTCAATAGAGAACTATTTGTTGCGCTCTTAAAGTTGCAACAAATAAAGGGTGTAACGAGAGAAATGTCATAATAACATATTATGCTATGAGTGCGCCAATATCAGAAAACAGAATCATGGGGAAAATTACAAAAAAGAGACGAAATTGAAATTCTGTTCCGCACTTAATGGGTCTTATAATTACAAATATTGTATTGTTTTACAAATCACTTTACATTGAAAATATAAGTAAAATTATTTTTAAGGACTTTGCATTTGTTTCAATGTAGGCCAATTGCAAACTAAGCAAGAATATCGTTTGTTAATATTTCACCATTTCAATGAAGTAAATATTGTACATTCCGTGTAATTTGCTTTACCGTGCTATCATTTTTGCATTTTCCCGGAGTGTTTTGTCTATGGACGAGCGCGCCATTCGTTAACGGCCCTTTCGGGGCTTGGTGATTAGCTGAAGGAGAAAAACAATAAAGCAAACCAACCATTCAACAAATCAGACCAACTGAAGTGACTCAATGGTTAGCAAATTATCAAATGAGGTATTGAAATAGCCCACCTTCATTCTTCAAACATGTTGGCATATCTTTAGAAACTTACTCACACTTGCTGCAGTTCATTTTCAGAAATGTGGACACTTTCCTGACGTATATTATTTTTGAGTACTTGTATGATGTGCGGATTCTTCTTGTACACGGCATTTTTTAATTTACCCCAGAGATAATAATCGAAGGGTGTTAAAGGGTGGGACCGAGGGGGCCACAAATCCCTACTAACAACTCTGCCTTGTGGAATCACGTTGTTAATTGCTCTCGTGGAATTATTCGCAGTGTGAGCAGTGACAGAGTCCTGTTAAAAAATTCATTATCACGCTCCATGACAGTTAAATCTCTTAAAAAAGGATTAGTAAACAGAATCAACTGTATGCTCACGGTCTTATGATTCTTTCATTGAGTTAAAATTTAAAAAGACATCTTTTGCCGTTAAAAAACACATGAGAGAGTATATACTTTGTGTATGCTGTCGAAATAAGAAAGAAATAACAAAACACACAGCTGGAAACAGCTGCACTACCATTGCGACAGTCAACAAAGTCAACAAGTAAGCAAGCAGGCTTGCTACCTCCTCCAAGGCGCGGCAAACGAACGGTAAAAACCCCGCGCTGCGGGGGCAAGCATCATTGATTACACTGCAATACTGGTACGGTCTATGACAGCTAAGAGCAATCTGTTTCTCTAGCAATCAGTCGTTTGTTTAAACGAAACTTTTAGTAAAGCAGAAATGTCTGCTATGGATTCTTTCAGTTCCTTAGGTTGAAATTACAATATTAATACGATGTGACTGAATGCTAAATGTTAGAAAATTCAGCTTGTGAAAATTGCAATTACCTGAAATTTTAAAACCGGAATGTTTATCCATTTAAATTTATTTGAAGCAGTTTGATAAACACACAATCTATCAAAATGTAGTTAGACATCTGTCCAAAATATTTGTTTGAGGTGTTTGCCCGTTAGAACCATTTACGTCTATGACAGCAGCCACTCTGGCCATTTCCAGCCCTGCATTGAATGGGATGTCATTAAATGAAATAATTAAATCAATAAATAAATAACCCTGTCAGGCATACTCTCAACTAGTTTTGAAGGATATATGGAATACTTCGCCATACCTCTTGCAAAATCTCACACAGTTGGACAATGAATTTTGTTTGGTTGGGTCTCCCGAGACTTCACATTCCTGTCCAATTGACTCCAAAGGTGTTCTATAAGTGAGATTGAAATGGGGACTCTGTGCGGGTCCATCCAATCGGTGAACTTTGTTGTCGGCACAACACCGCATTGTAATCCATGGAAGCAGCAGTAGTTCATTCCGTAAAACGGCACAATGTTGGGACTCTTTCATTGTCCAGAATGTTTCAGTGTAGGAGAGGAACACCACAGTAAATGGGGAGTACTATGCTGGTCTACTGCACAGACTACGTGCTTCCATCAAAGAGAAAAGGCGAGGAAAGCTGAGTGGTGGTGTGCGCCTTCTTCACAACTTGCCTATGCACACAGCTCTTGTTGCAAAGGAAGTTTGAGGAAATGTGGTCTCAATGAGATCGACCATCCACCCTACAGCCCAGATCTAGCTCCTAGTGTGTGTTTCCTCTTCTCAAAATTCAAGAAGGACCTACTAGAAAGGAAATTTAAGTGTAACGAAGAAATGATGGATGCTGTTTATGCCCATTTTGCAGTCAAGACTTCTCACTATTTTGGGGGGGAGGGACATTGAAATGTTAATTCAAAGATATGAGAAGTGTATTGCAATAAACGGTAACTATATTAAAATATAATTTTTGTCTTTATCACACCTATAAAATGGTTAGCCCGGAAACTTATGGACCTACCCTCTTACATGCAGGTTCTGTGCAAGTCATGAAGATATCCTACTTTGAAGGTGAGGGCCCGCTGCTTGTTGATTTTCTCAGCATGGAGCTATCATCTTACAAAATTCTATGAAAACGCTGCAGAAACTGAAAGGCGCTATAAAGTCGAAGCGTTCCGGAATGCTATTAAACGCCATTGTTCTTTTCCATGATAACGCCCGCCCCCTCACTCCCCTATTGATGAGGCAGCATATGTTTGACTGGGAAACGGTTCAAAATCATCCCTATAGCGTCATCCATGCGGTTTTTACATATTTGGTGACCTGATGGGAAAACTCCTGAACATCAATCCTATTATGTGGGATAAATGCATTAACAGTTATGGGGATTTTAAGCTATAAATGTGCAATGACATTTTTTGCGTTTGAGCTGTTATTATTTTTGTGCCCTTATCTCATTAAGGTTCAATTTACAGAGAATATAAATAAACAAAAATCACTTTAAGCTTATAAAAAACTAAAACTTATTCCAAAATCTGAAATTTTTTCTACTAAATATTGTTATGTTAACTAAAGCCATCTTAATAACTGGAGAATAGAATGGAAAAGCAAAAGAAAAAAAATAATAAATAAGGCTTGGGGCCTTCAAGTGTTTAATAAATTTAAATTTGTTGAAAATCTATGCTTTTATGATGCTGGGTGTGAAAAAGCAGTATAATGTTCCCAAGTTTACAGCCCTGGAGACTGATGACAAAATATCAGCGTGAACTGTGTTTCAGATCGAAACCATAAATGTTAACAAGATGACATCAGAACGCGCTTGGTGTGCTAAATTATTCACAACTTGTCGTGCTGACCTGTTATTTTTATGCAGTTTCCATTCCCCTGTTGTGACTAGTATCAGATATGCTGCTAGGTTATGCAAACATTGCTTCATCATTTTTTTGTAAGCTGCGTTGATATTCAGTTGCGAATTGTAACTTCACTATCTGCGTGGCGGGCGGATTGACATGCACCATAAACAATAACTTTGTTATTCGTTCTTTGATGAGCTAAACGCATGAGCTATGGTTGGGGGCACGAAATTGAAGCGAGGAATGAGTGTACTATTGCAAAACATGATTTTAGTTAAATATTAAGACATTTTATAGAAAGATCGACAAGGACTCATACGTCATGAGTTCTCCTAAATATATCTCCTATTAGATCCGCTTGCAGAGAACTTGTAATACAAAATGTATACTTGAACACCCCGAGTTATAAACATGTACCGTTATACGAGGGCTTTTTTTTTTTTTTTTCAACTTCCGATGGGGCATAGCAAAACGACAAATGTGCACATAGTCACCGTGAAGATAAAAATATTTGTCATATCGACAGACAAACTTTCAATGCCTTCTTTATAGAAGGTTGCCACCAGCGTATAGAGATAGGTCTTTTTGGGAACCCAGCATACACAAAGTTTTCGATAGCCTAGATGTTCTGTGACAATTGTGTGCAGAGCTGACCTTGAAATGTCCGGAAATTCCACAGACAACTCACTAATGGTAAACCTCCGTCTCTTTCAAATCACTTGATCAATTAGATGAACAAGCGACAGACCTACGTCCTTGTCCACCTTCATCATGAACATCACTTCGGCTTTTTGTTTTAAATTTCCTACACCATTCTCACTCTTACAGTTTGCACTATAAATACGACTCATTTCTGCTGCACCATTCTCTTTTTCTTTTGATTGATTTATTTATGGACGCTCTTTAACAGCTCAGGTCATCAACGTCCCATTCAACTCAGGGCGTGAAACGGCAGACAAATTTTGCTCAGAGGCCGCTCTTTCAGGCTTGAGGTTCTTTTTCGTGCCGTAAATGTACGACACGGGACCCACGGCTTTACTTCCCTTCTTCCCTTCCGAAGGAAGGGATTTTTACGCCCGAAAAAATGCATCGATCCTGGCCGGGTACTATTCTCTTCTGGCTGTAAAAAACGAATGACTCTTCGCAACTCACAATTGGCGGTAGAATCAAATCATGCTGGCCATGTTGAAGGGCCTGTAGCTCAGCTCCAACTGATCAACTTGGACGTTATGGTAGGGTAGAAGCGCAGTATCACAGTGTGCAGATCCGCCACTTTATGCTTGTCTGGTCACGTAGCAGAACGATCGGAGGTTGAACAAAATAGCCCTCGTATTTACATCTAGTCAGTGACATTAAACAGAGAAATTAAAAAAAATTAACACTTATCTCAAAAATACTGAAGCGATTTGTTGTCGACGTCAATTGGCCAAATGTTTGGCGCCAATTTTGAAGCGGTTTGATGTCGGGCCTCACTTGTGATGCCAATTTTGAAGCGATTTGGTAGATTAATTAATGATCGCTTCTTTGTTGTTGCGCACGCCTCATGACAACAATATCTCGGGCATTTGTTTAGCATTTTTGTGACTCATGACTGGGAGAGGATATCGACTGTGTAAATGTGACATAATACATATTGTAATTAGTAACTCGCAAGATCTTTCGCGTTCTCTGGTGTTCTCAGTACGGTAGACTTTATAAATTTAGCTGACGCGACTTTCAAGGAGATGAACTGATGTATCTGAACTGAATTGCTAAACTGATGAACTAATATAAAACTGATGCCCTAGCAGAGCAACTTAACTGCGTCTCGCTGTATGTAAAACTGCATCTGAGTTGAACTGATGCCCTGTCTTATCAGAATTGAATTTCTGAAGTGAGTTGATGTGCCGAACTGCTGAGTACGCGTAACTATGTGACGTACTGTGAACTACGTGCCCGCTTCCGAAGTAGAACTTATTATCTGAAAGCCCCAGTCTAGTAAATGCTTCCTTATATATTGATTCAAATAAACTAGACGTTGGTTTCATTAAGCGCGCAAGTAAAAGTTCAAAATATACATCTACTATTAGCTGGTTCAAATTCATCTGGCAACGCATGTGAATCACAACTATTTAAAAGTTGAAAACATTTATTTACATTGGTTGGTTTAAAGTTAACGGAACAACAGCTGGCAGATTCATTGCCCTAACATGCATATTTAAAAAGCTCGACTCTATTATCCCTCGTCAAGGAAGATCCTTTAAAAAGTGGTACTTGTCCCCTTGGGTTTACTATTCCCATTGTATATCGGTTTTATTGCCTCCTTAGCGTTCCGGGTTTCCCTAAACAGCTACACCAGAAATTTTCCCTTCTGACGACAAACACTTCATACATTGAAGTTAAACCTTATAATACACATATGTGCATCATATTTATATTATTATCACGATGCACAAAGTATGATAATTAGACTTATAATATATATATATTTCAATGGGAGTGAACTGTTGCAACGCTCAATGTCTGTTCCACATATGACACTACAGACATCATGAAAACGCCGAACCAATTCTGCACGGCATAACATGGGAGCAATTTTATGCTATGTTCACCAGGATGATAAACATTATGGATTATGTCCTACACGTTGGTGGAAAACACACAGAACAGTCGTAATCGTCATGCATAAAATGTTACTAAGATATTTCGGTAAAATATTTTGTTTTAAAATATAGTTTTCAGAAATATATATATTTTTTCATAATAATTACAATTTTATCTGCATATAAAATAGGCAATCATCAATGAGTTCGTAGAAATTTCCTCAGCTTGAAGAGAACAGAGCCTATTTTTAAGATTGCTATATCTGGTAGGCTGGACTACATTATGCTAAAGAATCATCAACAGTTGTGAGAGGCCTTCAACCTGGAATCACTCACCTAGCCAGATCACGGTGCCCCAGGGAACTTTCAGGGAAGTCCATAGAATTAGCAGGCAGGAGTTTTAACCACTCTACCATGAGGCTGGTATTAATTCTTATTAACTTAAGAACACCAAATGGAAAATATTAGTATGGGCTTATACTCTACATGAATATAGTCATTGAGAACATAGTCTGTGCAGTAGGACAGCATAGTACTTCCCCGTTCCTGTGGTGTTTCTCTCCTTGAAGTCAATGAAGAGTATTCCTTCACAATCCCAAAAGATTGTGACCATGATCTTTGTTGACTGGGTGACCTTGACCTTTAGAGACGGTGCTTCGTCAGGTTTACGTCTCTCCATTGATTCTCTTTTGGACAAGGGATCATAGTAGAGGATCATAGTTTCATCTCCTGTAACAACGGTTTGCAGAATTTCTCTCTCGTTGCCACGGCATAATTCCAAAAATGCCTAACAACAGATGCCTCGTTGCTGCTTATGGACTGAGGAAAGAAATCTGGGCACCCATCTTGCACTAACTTTATTTATGTTTAAATGTTCATGAATAATTCGAAAGACTTTTGTTTTAGAAAGGCCCAACCTTGCTGCTATTTCTGTAATTTTGAGCCGCCGGTCTTCCATAATTTCTTCTTCCACAAGAGCGATGTTTTCGGGAGTGAGCACGCTCTTCGTCTTCAATGCTTTCTCGACTCAAAAAAGTTTGGCCCATACTTTTACGGTAGAATATGAGAATGATGCACCGTCCAATCACTGTGTAATTTCATTTGTATTAAGTCCTTCTTTTGTGAAGAACTTAACAACAGGTCGATACTGCATTTTGAACATGTTACAAACTTCTACACATATCCTTCATTATGCAACTATATCTGAACAACTGATCACAGTGGAGCGAAGTTACAGCAGCAATTATTTACTTAACAGATTAGGTATGACACCAGATAAGGGTTTTGTGAAGGCGATAATCCTTGTCGGTGAGGCCGGAAACTTATGGATCTACCCTCGTAGACAAAATATAGTCATTAAAGCATTGTGGCTAATCCACTGGCAGCTGTAGATACCCAGGAAATGCCTGGAATCATTTTGAGTTCCGTGCAACTTGGGCGGTGCAGCGACATTTGTAAAGTAAAACAATAAAATCTTATTAAAACTTGTAGAAATTGTATGACTTTAGAACCAAAAGGATTCTAAAGGATTACCGATACACATGTATGAACAAAATATGATTAGCTTAAATCCATCTCTTTACCACAGAGCGTTGTAGTATTTATTCCATTGCACTCAACTATAACACCTTCCTTGTAGTAATTTTACGTAAAAGCAGAAGCCTTTGGTGCTAGCTGAAAGGCAAGGAAATGGAAAGGTGAAATTAGATCCTTTATATAAT
Source organism: Metallyticus violacea (assembly GCA_030762175.1). Classification (NCBI taxonomy): domain Eukaryota; kingdom Metazoa; phylum Arthropoda; class Insecta; order Mantodea; family Metallyticidae; genus Metallyticus; species Metallyticus violacea. The sequence continues at coordinate 14,463,005 of CM060843.1, read as the reverse complement.
CATCACGTTTGCTGCCGGAAGCTTCCGTTCTATTATAGAAGAGAGCAGCAGATGTATCCAAAACATTAAAACTGTCTTCAATGTTTTTATGAACTATTTTACTTGTTTTTGTCCTCTATCAATTCTGCACAGGTTTTCTACTTGTTAAGTAATGCGTTGTATAGTGGGTATCGAATTATTGCATATAAAATGTGACGGTAGTGGATAGTTCATGAGTGGCAGACTCTGTTTGCCGCTGGCGTTTGCGGATATATTGTGCACACTAAAGCAACACTGTCTATTTGTACTTATAAAGCCATAAAGTCACCTGTGCCGCTCAAGAAGATGCTGAAACTGAATGTCTTCGTTTTCTACATATTCTGGCTTCTGTGTGGGGAGTTTCCTTTCATTCTTCTTAGTACCCAACGAGAAATGAATGCAATTTTCTGAATGATGTAATTCTTCAGTGACTTCTAAGGATTGTGATATTGGTTGATTCACGACAAAACTGCTGAGACTGGGAGTTTCGTAATGCCTTGTGTGCTCCATACAGCTCCCCTCCCCCACACACACACATGCTAATACCATCCGTGTAACAGTGTAACGAATGACGCTTCACAAAAAAAAAAAATAGGCAACATTAATTGCTATGATTAACTATGCATATATGTATACAACACGCCGATATGCTTACATCACACATTATGTATGAATAATTTCATATACATACCGTATTTACGCGAATCTAATGCGCCATTAAATATAATTCGAACGCACAATTTGAAACTTAAAACTACAAAAAAATATTTTGGCATATTGTTGTACGGTGTGTTAGAGATAAGCCCGCTCACTTCATAAAAAGACCAGAACATAGAATTTATAAGTGGACTATTGTTACATTTTGGAGCACGTAGGACAAAACCCATTTCGTGACTACCTGCTATTCAACAATCTTTCCAATAATGGGCCAACAATAAATGCAACGAAGTTGATAATTTCAACTATGCGTTCTGACGTAATAAACGATAAATTTGAATAGATTTACCGGCTAACTACAGACTAATGCGTACCGCAGTTTTGAATACTACATTTGAACAAAAAAGGTACAATTTAAATTTGTGTAAATACGATATACACAAAAAATATATCTAGACCCCCTGAGTTGCCCTTCCTTTATTCAATTCCCCCCAACTCTCCTCTCTATTCTATAGCTATTACCTTATTTTCGGGTCTTCGCTAGCATTATTCCCAATTTGAGTGTGCACATCTCTTATGCACCAACACTTCCAGGCAGACATTCAAATTTCTGTGGGAATTCACAAATTATGGTGGTAAATGCTCGTTTCTTAAAAGCTATTCTTCCTGCATTCTGCCAGAATATGCCCCGGGGTATCACTTTTCAAATGCTGGCAGGAGATGGACGAAAGTCGTCGAAAATGATAGCTATATTTTGAAGATTAATAATTTTTCTTGTATTATGTTCAAGTATTCGTTATTCAAAAAAAAAAAAAAAATCCCTTTTCGGCCAACTTAGTACTACTTTTCTCTAATATATTTATAGTTTTAAAATATTAATTTTATCTTATATATTTATAATAAATATGAAGAATACATTGCTTTGTGTTATAAAACATTGCCTATTTTTAGTGAAACGTTTGCTTTGAATACTAATATTCATATTTGATCCAATTGGAAAAGTAACATATCCTATTTTTTCATTGTTAAGAACACCTAATTTAATATTTAGGGATCATTTTAGTAACTTTTATGAAACATTATATCACGTGAAGTTCTTTTAGTGCTGAAAAATTGAGATAAAGTAATAAAATGAAACCTAATGTCTGCCCCAGACTGCGCATAGATCCAAAAATGATCACTCTTATCTATTCTTAAACATTAAAAGCGTCATGCGATGTAATAATGAATTTACAGAGAAAGGAATTAACCTGTTGTAAAATGGTTAAAAAGTAAAATTAAATCCCGCGAAAAAATTTTGGTTTCATTTCGACATTTAGGAAAGAAGAAGAAGAAAAAAAAACTCGCAGTGCAATCTTGAAAGAGTAACCTAATTAAAGTAACTATTCATGTTTTAAATAGTTTTAGAACTTATTATGATGTCTGTACTTAGATGCGTGTATTGATTTCGGTTACGTTTTCGCAATGCATGCTCAGAAGTACGTATTTCGCGGTATGCCCACTTGTGGATTTAACGGCAAGAGGAGCATGCGCACAAAATACTTGTAATGCTTATAAGGGATAAATAAAAAAAAAAAAAAAAAAGAATAGAAAAGAAAAAGAAAAAAGGATTCGTGATAGCGTGCATATTTGCAGAGGGTCACGACGCCTCGCGAAATGGTGGCGCAGCTTGGCGGCAGGCGTCTCAATTAACCTCCAAGCAGTAGCCCCCGCGTTGCTTGTCAGTAGTCTAGTGTGCTGTTCCCACTGCCCGAGTTTGTGCGTTCCAACTTGTGCACCCCACGTGTTAATCGAGTGGGTATGTTGCAGTACTTGCAAGCCTAGCGCAGGTGAGTAGATGCTCAATTTTTTCAAAAGTAAACAAGTGAAAGGCGTGCTAATGCTAAACAACTCTCCTTTTCCTTTTCATAGCATTATTTTACGCACTTGAAATTTTTATTATCAATCATACACTTAAATTGCTAATTTGGTATTCGCGTTTGCCATTATTCTATAAGATCATATTCCGATGTTTAGGTTTGCAAACATATTTACAGTCAGAATGTTCGCATATATCATATAAAAGTTATTTCTTTTTAATTTAGTTTGTTATTCCTTTCAGAAAATATTTAAATTTAAATATTTTGGTAGAGTTTTACATCAACATTTTAAAATAATTTATGAAACAGTGTCTAAAATAAATGAATTTGCTAAATTATTTTGAAATGTACCTAATTTAGTGCAAATTAGTAATTAGTAATTATTCTGTATGTGCACCTGTTTCCTATTATGTCAACATATTTAAATCAAAGATTTCAAAACATTAGAAAGCTTTATGTTAAGTATGCAGCATTAATGAACTGCATATAAAATTAATGACAAGCATGGAATTAGTTTCGTTTTATTCCTTTGGTTTGCGTTGCAACATCATTTTCGGAATTTTATATGACTTTCTATTACAGACTAATATTTTAGGACTTTTGAGTATAATTTTCAAATTAGTTGCAAAAATAGTGTTTTACATTGCATATGCTGGGCATTACAGAGTACAAATTTTAAAATGTGAAAATGTGCAATTTTATGAAATCGTGAGTGACTAAGGGTGCAAAAAAACATTCACAAAAGTTAAAATTTTTAAGAATTGAAATTAAGGGTTATTATTGCACTTTTGTGTCATTGAGGCAAAGGAACTATTTTCTCTCCAGGAGAGGGATGTAACAGCTTTTTGCTTTTTGCAAGCACTTAAGTTAACTCCTTGCTCTTAATTTAGAGTTCCCGCTCAACCTGGTGTTTTAAAGGTGGTCATTGTTCATGATAATGTCTAGTCCCTATATGAAGGTGCATAGAGAAATTGGAACCCATTATTGTTTGGTGCTATGTGCTCATGCTACAGAAATACTAATATTCAACATTTCTGAGGATAATAACAGATAAAAAAAAGGAAATGAGAAGAAAAAAGTAAGCGTCTCCTAAGGATAGCGTTGTCACCTGCAATTAAATATTCAGATCATATTTCTGTTTTCGTAGTTAAAATTAGTTTTCAATAATTTAACTAGCTGTTATATTTAGCTTTTTATTTATGCAAAGTTTGGGTTGAAACAATTTCAAAAATATCTAAATGCAAATTTCTATTCTTCATATTGAATAGTATGATTATTGCAAGGTATTTTTATCATATGCACCTGGGATTTTGCAAATTATACTTTGCCGAACAAGGCTTAGAATATAGTGTTCTTAAAACTAAATATGCATAGTATTTTATAGTTTCTCCAATTTAATGTCAAAAAAGGAATTTATAATCCCCGAAGTTTTTCTCAATCAGCAAGAATTCGTTCCTGTTCTGTGGTTTTATTCGACGTATATAATGGCGCTTTCTGATGCCATTTCAAATCTGCTTGATACAATTTTTGCTTTCGTCCAGTTCATTTCCAGCATTTCATACCTCTTTTCATTCTCACGTATTCTAACAAATTACCAATTGATTTAACTCAAAATGCACTTTTTCTCTCTAGAAATTAAAAAATTTATTGCATATGCAAAATAACGTGTGTCATTTATTAATTAGAGATAAATCAAAGAGAAATGGTGTCAACCAAACTATATAATCAAAACGTGTCCCCCCCCTCTTTCAGATAAACGTTAGAAACAGCTCTTTCTCTTTTCAATGTACTATTAGCGCAGTTGAGGACTTGAGGACTTGTCCTTTTGCTCATTGGGGTGTTATATTATGATCTAAGTCAAACTGAAAACTGTAATATACTTTTCTTTTAATTTTAGTCAAATTACAATAATATGTGAAATATATGTTTTATTTTATGTTCCTATACCCAAACATGGGAAATGACAATAAATGTGATACTGTATATCGTTTTTTAATAATGTTTAACACCCGTTTTCACTACTGAGGCACCCAAGGTGGTGGACACTGGTTATACATGAGACCAAATGATAAATTGAGAAAGGATTTCTTTTTTAAAGAATGAAACGTTCTAGGCCTAAGTTTAGGTACCTCCCCAGCATTTGCCATTTATGAGGACTGAGGAAAAGTAGGAAAAAACATCAGTCAGGGAGGATGGTCCTGACGGAATTTGAACCCCAGATCTCCCGCTCACGATTCCGCGCCTTAGCGACCTCGGCCACTCGTGGCGGTTATTGTTGATAGTGGTGTTATCAACAGTTACTCGTAAATTTAAAAGGAAGGTTAAATGCTAGTGTACCTCTTTGTACGCATGTTTACAAGATCTATGATTAAGTTTTGCTTTATTATGGTCAGAGCCAAAGAGATGCATAATTTGAGAAGCTGTCATATTTCATGAATTTTCAGTCAAAGAGAAATAAAAGGATGTAAATATTATTATGAAATGTTATTATCAAAGAGTAATAAAAGGATATACAGTTTATTATTAAATAATGTCAAATAGTAATAAAGCTTACAAATTTATTATTAAATATTATCGAATAATAACAAAGTATCTAAATTTTATTGAAATATTATTATCAAATAGTAATAAAGGATATAAATGTTATTATTAAATAGTAACAAGGGATATATGTATTATGAAATATTATTATCAAATAATAATAAAGGATATAAATATTATTATGAAATATATGTATTATTTTGTAATAGTTCCAAAAAATATACATGCTTAAGTAATAAATGTTCTGATAAAACTAATACCGGAATAAGCATGCAGGGTTATTCAGAACAATCTCCGGAGTTTTACAATGTAACTGCATGACAAAGTAAGCACCAACAGAAACAGTAACTATGGCAGTTTCTGAGTTATTTCAAAGATGACCGGTGTTATCTTTGACGCTCCAAATTGACCGCAGATATAGCCGGGCACACAGTTGATTTCCTCTTGCACGTGCAACTAGAATCTTTAAATTGCTCTTTACGGATAGACTCAGCTGTCGGTAGAGTCTTCCCAGTTCTGCTTCAAAGTGATGTTTAACTGTGATTAGGGACTTAGAAAATTAAATTCCTGCAAACAAAATCCCTTTTCCGCTGCTGTGGCCGCAAACACGTCTTGTGATCAACGGAGAGTACAACCGACCGGAGGTCTTAGGCTGTAACGCTTCGGCAGGTCCTGAGTTCAAATCTCTTGGAAACGGACGTCCTGACCGTTGGTTTTTTCGTTGTTTCCTCTGGTCGCTTAGGTCGTTGGGTCTTCCCTTTCTACAATTTTCTGCTCTGCCATTTCATTCCGTAGGTTCTCGAAAGTGCCAAGACGAGATGGGCTGGTGTGATGTGACGGTGGCTTGCGCTTTGAAAGCGGTTTTTCAAGGGCTCCAGGCATAGAGTATTCCATCTGAAAACAATATTAGGGATGTCGTCTGTTTCTGTGTATGACAAAAAATAAATAAAATAATATAAAATAAAATCTGTGTACGCCACCCTGGTACCTGGTTTCCTAAACCAGGGCGCATGTATCAAAGTTTCTAGTTATTTTTATAAACTATACAATACAATACTCTCTTACTGCATTATTTTACAGATTTTCCTAATAACTGGATTAAGTAACATAATAAAATAGTAAAAATAATTCAAAATAATTAAATTTAACCAAAATATAAATTTATTAAACTACTTCCCAATTTAATCTTTCAAATGTACAAAATCTACCAAATTAACAAAATTACTGGGAGTCAGTAAGAATTAATAGCTCGTGACCAGCTATTCTATCCTAATTTATTCCATTACTATACTGGTTATCAGTTCTATACAGTATACTGGTATCAGGGCTGTACTTTGGAAATTTTCTCTTAAATGAAATATTGCACTTATTAACCTTTCAAATTTCCTTAACTCATCTCAATCATATTAATCACCTTCTCTTTAACAACTTACTTCACTTAAAGTTCATGTATCACTATTACTCTTTCCTACTCATTTCATTTATTTGTCTCAACACTTTAACTCATTAAACACTATCACCTCGCTTCCACCATATCACTCTCCATCTTTTCTTCCCAGCCGTTTATTCCTCCATCTTTCTTGATCCTCCTGGACCCCTGGTTACACCATTTCTCCCGCTCTGCTCCTCCTCTCCGGACACCACTTCTCGTATCCTGCATCTCCTCACTCCGGTCATTCCCGTGGATCTCCAACACCCTTTCATCTTATTTTGGAATCTTCCTTCTCCCATCTTCTTCCCGGTCCCATAACTCATATAAGTAAAAGCCTTCACCTTCATCCCCATTATCTACTTCAAGTTATGAATCAAAATTTACGCCTATTATAAATTTAGGTATCTTCATTTCCTTCATGACCCCCTTCTTCCTTGCCTTCATCTGCTCCTCTAACATTCTCTTCCTGTTGATTTAATTAAAGTTGTCTTGTATATTTTCTATTCTAGATAAGTTATTTGGTTTTGGGGTTGTCTTTGTATAAGTATGCGTTCTGATCTTCTTGCTTCTTCCTCTGTTTCTTCATTACTTCTTATTATCTGCCCTTGTGGTATCGCCTCTTTAATTGTTAGATTACTTATTTTGACTGCAGCCTGCTCAATATAATTATATAGGCACCTTTTATAAGTATATGAGCTACCTGATGGCCACTTAAAATTTCTCTATCTTCTCTCACCTGTTCTAAATAGCGAGTACATTCACATTTTTTGATTGATTTATTTATGGACGCTGTTTAACATCTGAGGTTATCAGCGTCCCATTCAACTCAGGGCGTGAAACGGCCGACAAATTTTGCTCAGAGGCCTCTCTTTCAGGCTTGAGGTTCTTTTTCATGCCGTAAATGTACGACACGGGACCCACGGCTTTACTTCCCTTCCGAAAGAAGCCATACTTAGGATTCTTACGCCCGAAAAAATCCATCGGTCCTAGCCGGGTTCGAACCCGCGATCTTGGGTTTAGGAGGCAAGTATGGTAACCACTACACCACCAGGACCGATGTACATTCAAATGCTATGTGCTCTGGGTTATCCTGTGTTTTACAAAATTTACACATATCGTCCTGTATTTTGTTAATTTTTTTCCAGTAAGGTTTAGTTTTAATCTCTCAAAAATGTTATTAAATAAGTTGAAAGTCCCCCCCTGCCTGCCTCCGTATTTTCCCATTCGTGCTGCCATTGTTCTTTTAATTTGGTTTATTTCCTTTAAGTTGTTGCCGATTGCCGTGCATGGCAGCTAGTAGGTCCTGGTCGTCCGGTATCCTCCTCTCCCCATATCCTTCTCCCGGATTGGCACCCACTAGAGACATAGACACAAACGGCCAGTCTTTGAGCAGGGCTAGTAGCCAAATATGCTCCTCTGTCCCTAAAAATCCAATAGAATTCAATATACGTACACACTTCAAGTGTTTTTTGTAAACTGTGAAAAATTTCCTAAGTACGGATGCATTTTCAGAAAATAGTTATTTCTAAAACTCCGGCCTTGTCCTATACATGATAGAATTTTTCATGCGTTTCAGGATTAATTTAAAAATTATATTCACCTAAGTGTTTTAAATGTAATTACAATGATTTCACGGATTTTTGAATATTTAAATTATTATATCTCAGCATTCGGGACACAGCTGTTTCTTTGTTTTTTTCTGTTTATTTTATTTATGTATTTCTTAAATAATCTATAATCTAATAATATTTACATGTTTTCCATTTATTTATTATTTAATTATTATATATTATTTGTTTCTTAAGAGTTAAAATATTGGTTTGTGCAATTTCATGTGTTACCTAGTGTAGTAGGAAAGCAAATATTGTCTCAGGACCCGTGCGATAGGGATGAGTCAGATTTGTAATAAATATATTTTTTATAATTTTTAAACATTTAAAATAGGAATAAACGGTCCATGTAGCGAAAGTGTCACTTTTGAACTGCACTGTACAGTAAGGGAGGCAGCATCAGATACGAATAAATATTATATTCTCTCAGAGAGAGCGGACGGGGAAATTGTTTTATTGTTTTGTTTCTTATTTCTTGTCTCTTGAAATGTCGACTGTGACGGTTGTGCACTTGTAAAGTTGGTAGGACTGTAAGCTGGTGTTTTACGTTTTATTTCTTTTTTTGTTATTTTGTTCCGTTTGTTGTTATACCTGAATCTAGATTCGCTTCAGAGTTATACTATAAACACATGCTCTTTATTCCTTATTGGAGATTCTTTTCAGTTTCTTTGGTGCCACCTGGATGCTGTGCACTTAAACCTACACCATGACCTGCATTGCTCTGTTCTTCTGTCTGGAATTATTCAAGTGTGCCTAAGATTTACAATGCTTCTTTACTCTTTGCATTATTAGCATATAATTCTCTCCTACAGAGCCGAACAGATTTAGAGAGCTGGTTTTGTATTCCAAAGTCTTTTTCTTTTATTAAAACTCCCTACTTGATTATTTCGAGGATTTTCCTCAGCACAATGGATAATGCTATTTATTTCAATTTAATTTAATTTATTTCTGTTGGTGTTATGAACAAGTTAGGAATATAAGTATGCGATTTATGCTTTCATTATAAAATACGGGAAGAAAAGTTGGTTGACAGTAGAATATTTTAACTCCCAAATATTTTTAATGATTCCTATTATCATAATTATCGTCATTGGTGCAAGTAGTAATAATGCCACTGTAATGACCCATACTAATTACATGAAAATTAAAACAACTAATGACGATTAAACATCTGTTTAAGTACACAGTAAAAATTAACAGTTTCCACATCTCTCTCCTCCCCCCCCCCCCGCATTCTGTTGCTCACCGTGATTAGTGTTCATCTGAGAAGTGATATGATAACCATGTCGTAACGTATGGTACGGACTTCATCTACAAATTGGTGATTTGCTGAGTTTTATGAGCATAAGAGGCAAAAATTGCTAAAATCAACAGTTTTGTTAGCTGATTTCATAGTCCTGTAGTCAGCGTGTCTGCGTGCAAATCTGGAGGTTCCGGGTCAAATCCAATAAAAATTGCTTGGGTAAGATTTTTTTCAGAGTTTCTCCTTACCTCGAAAAATTTAGTTGCAGGTAATTTTAAGCATTGTGGGTCCCGGGCTCATTTACGCACCCAATTTACCAAACATACATTCACAGTCTCTTTAGACCTTCGTTGTTATGATAGAGGTTAAAACGATAACAAAACGTTTTTTCTAAGTTATCGACATTATATTCACAGCATTGAAACCGCTTTCACACTAAGGTGTGCTGCAAGCTATAGCTTCAATTGCATTTGTTAAGGGGATTATTGTGTTTAGAAGTTTATTGCCATCTTCGTTTAAATACGGCGTACACAATTTAGTTATGTAAGTACAAGGGTAGGTCCATAAGTTGCCGGCTTCGCCGATAAGGATTATCGCACTCACAAAATCCTTATCTGGTGTCATACCTTATCTGTTAAGTAAATAATTGCAGCTGTAACTTCCGCTCCGTTGTGTTTTGTTGTTCAGATATAGTTGCATAAAGAAGATTATGTATACAAGATTGTGACAAAATGGAGTATCCAGCTGTTATCAAGTTCTTCACAAAAGGAGGACTGAAATTAAACAGCGATTGGATGGGGAAACGTCCTTCTCATATTCTACCTTAAAAAAATGGACCAAGCCTTTTCGAGAAAGCATTGAAGATGAAGAGCGTACAGTCGGTCCTTAGAGGTGCTCACTCCTAAAAACATCGCTCTTGTGGAAGGAGAAATTATGGAAGACCGGCGCCTTAGTGTTACAGAAATAGTAGCAAGGTTGGACCGTTCTAAACCAACAGTTCGAATTATTCATGAACGTTTAAATATGAATAAGATTAGCGCAAGATGGGTGCCTAGACTTCTTTTCTCAATCCAAAAAGCAACAACGAGTCATCTGTTGTCAGACATTTTTGGAGTTCTGCCGTGGCAACGAGAGAGAAGTTCTGTAAATCATTGTTGCAGGAGATGAAAATATGGTCCTCTACTATGATCCCTTGTCTAAAAGAGAATCAATGGAGTGGCGTAAACCTGGCGAAGCACCGCCTCTAAAAGCCAAGGTCACTCAGTCAACCAAGAAGATAACGTTTCTATTTTAAATGTTTAAAAATTATAAAAATCTTGTAGGACTGTGAAGGAATACTCTTCATTGACTTCAAGGAGAGGAACACCACAGTAAATGGGGAGTACTGTACTGGCATACTGCACGGACTACGTGCTTCCATCAAAGAGAAAAAGCGAGGGAAGCTGAGTGGTGGTGTGCGCCTTCATCATGACAACGCGACTGTGCACACAGCTCTTGTTGCAAAGCAATCTGTAAACAATTGTGGCTTGAAGGAGATCGACCATCCACTTTACAGCCCAGATCTGGCTCCCAGTGACTATTTCCTCTTCTCAAAACTCAAGAAGGACCTTCCAGGAAGGAAATTTAAGTGTGACCAAGTAGTTATGGATGCTGTTTATGCTCATTTTGCAGACAAGATTTCTGACTCTTAGGGAGGGGGGTTGAATCGTTCATTCAAATATGTGAGAAGTGTATTGAAATAAATGTTAACTATATTGAAAAGTGAAATATAGTTTTTGTCTTTATCATACGTTTAAAATGGCTTGGCCAGAAATTTATGGACCTACCCTCGTACATTCTTTCCTTAGATATTCGGTTAAAACGAAGTTCGGGCTACCATAAGATCACAGATTCTTAGAGATGGTTTTCTAAAACTCTGGGCTGCCGCGATTGATCTACCTGTGTATCTAGCTTCATCTTTCTAGAGGGAAATATTGTGTCAATTGCATATCATCAAATTGCTCAACTAATTCCATGAAAATATTAGTCGGTATCGCTTCCCTAACAAATGTTGACATATGAGCCTACAACATATAGGGAGCACTAGCCTGATGAAGGAAGGAAATGAGGAACATTAGTAAAGCAAAGTCTAGTATTTTGTGAGTCAATAGTCCAATACATCAAACTGGTAAAAGGAGACTGATCTTAAGACCAGGGCCTCTCTGCAGCATTATCAATGAAATCGCCAGAACCTAATATATCAATGGGCCAAGAAAGATGATCATAGTGTGGTCCATAAGTGTTCGGTCCACCATAGAAAGCCATGATTCATTGTGGAGAAGTTCATGCCATCTGATACATGTTTCAGGAATGAAAAATTGTGCATTTCCGTTTCAATTTAAACCATTTGTTAGCTTGTATAAGCTCATTTAAGTCAGACGTCTTGCTGTGCTGTGATTAAATTTTTAATTAAGAGAGACTTTCGCTCTTATAATTAAACAACACCCTGACGGTGTATACAAGGAAGCTTTCTCTTCATATTCTATTGGATGGAGTAGTCAAAATTATTTCGTTTGGGCAGAGAAAATTTTAAAGATGGCCAGTCCATATAAAGATAGCTAGTGAATGTGTTGACAAGAAAGCATCTCCTTTCTACAGAGTAAAAATGATTGAATATAATTCCAGAATGGCAATTTGAGACTACCATATATAGTCTTCTTTTGGACGCGTGGTAAAGTAAAAGTTCTGAATGCTAGATGTCTGATATAAAAAAAAATAACAAAGGAAATCTTCCTAAACCCATATGTTTCCTATCCTTCACTCTATATTCTTTCAACAGTTCACATGAAAGCACGCGTGGAATGTTGTCGGATTTTTAAGTCTTTGACGTGGTAACGACAGGTCAGTATTGGAATTTGTCGTCACAAGGGAAGAAACTATAGTCCTCAATGGAGTAACGGAAGAAGGATGAAGCAATTCGTAGAAATACCAAGGCCATTAGTTCGCAAAGAAGACATGAAGACAATTTTTGGAATGCAGAGGAATGCTGATGATAGACTTCAAAGAAAAGACAAAGGCTGAGTGGGAAATACAATGCTTAACCCCTTCATCAATATTGTAGTGTCAAGTCAAGTGAACACATGTGGCTTTCAAGAGCTGAATATCCAAAGTACAGTCCAGTCCTTACTCCCAGCGATTATTGCAGTTTTTTTTAGAACTGAAATGTGACTTTCGAGGGTGGAGAATGATGAATGATAATGAGTTAAAGGAAACCCTTTGCGAGCATTTGACAGACAAGCTTCGGACTATTTCTTTAGGCGTATTGACATGAGAAAATGTGGGAGAATATGTGAAAAAACTTGTATTTTTATTCCATCATCCACAGTACATAGTCAGGCCAAAAAATGTATGGCTTCTTAACTCCCGGTATCTGATAGCAGATGGCTAAGGACTTAATGAGTAGGATCAGAAGCAAACAAGAAAAGCAATTGGAATGATTTCTAGAAGTGCTCATTCTGAAACATCAACGAATGTTGGTGCTCACTTGAAAATGCCACATACCATCTATATAGACTGCAAAACACGTCTTACTAGAGAGTGAAGCTCTGAAAAGACAAAGAACACCTTTATCGGGAACAATCCTTTGGTATATTTAATTCCTAAGCTTGTAGGAAAGGTTGTAGAGATCACTAAACCATTAGGTCTGAAACTAAAAAAAAAAAATGGGATAAAGGAGTACACTAAAAGTCCTAGAGGCTTAAGTGCCATGGGGGTATTTACACACGTCAACGTCAATAAATCAGTCAATTAATTCAGTGCGTACTCCCAAATTAATATATTTTTCTTCATAGAGTGCACTAGTTCGTTCCACTTTTTTGTTTTTCTGCAGTCATCTGCCATCTAGTAGCCAGGTTTAGGAATATTTACTGAAAACTTGAGGTTGTCGGTGGTTGACTCTAGTGCGGTGTGACGTAGGAGCTTCACGTCTCCACCAACACTTCCTCTGGGACTCCGTCTCGCGGATCTTTCGCTGATTTTCGTTGAGGGGGCTCAACGGGGATAAGATGGGAATTAACAGGAGCAATAGGACACTCCATACGACATATGATGGAACTGCGGTTTATTAATCGTTTGGATCATTTAATGGTCGATTGGTGAACCTCGCCGCTTAGGAACACAACAGGCGTGAGCAACATTACGCTTTGATAAACAAGTACGGAAATTGATACTTTGGACTTTTACCACAGCTTGGCTGAAACTTCCCTGCGACCTGAGTCGAACTGCCAACCTAAGAGCGGAGTAAAAGACGAATACTAGTAAAATAGTAGTATCAAAATGGGGCCCTGGCAACACCAATGACTGCCCATGTCACTTTTGGCGCCGTTTTTATATAACCGTCAGCTATTGGATGCCTTCCGAAAACCTTTCTAACATCTTATTCGCTAGAAATATTTATTGAGAATACGGGTCAGGCAATTGGTTCGTCTTCTGAGGTTTAAAGATGTGACTCCCACACAGGTCGATGTCCTCAGCGGACTAGTGGTTGAAAGTCTTGCTAAGATTTAGTTCACCTGCCAGGGAAGGTTCTACTCTTTTAATAAGTCTTTTTTCCGTGACTTTTGAAGGCGAATCTATTTTTTTCTATTGTTGTGACTTTATGACTGCGTTTCCGCAGAGCTACTGCCTAAAGGCGATTCACCATACGACTTTCCTATTACAATTTCTGTTCCTTCCTTACAAAGTAAATACATTGAGAGAATAATTACACTATGATTATATTGATAGCGTTTTATTACACAGTCTTAGGGATATTGATATTACTAATTAAAAATATCCATTTCACTAATTATATTAATAAGATGCTATTTCACATCTTCTGCAATAAAAATTATACAAAAGGCAAACAAATATTATACATAATAGATATATTGGGGTGGTAGCTATGGGCAGTGTCAAACCTCATCAATTTACTTTTGTTTAATATTTATGACAAAAACATTAGGTTCGGTTTTTTTTTATTAAGTATCGCTCTGTATAATCTATTTTGGGGTTGAAATATATTTAATAAATGTACTTTTCCCTCTATTAGACTTTTATATTTATTTATTTTATTTTTTGATTTGTTCTCTTGGGACTTTTTATGGTTAAAATGAACTATTAATTTTCGGTTACTGAATAGTTATTGCAATATTACACCAGCACCTTTTGCCAAGTATAAGTAGTATGTTAATTAAAATATTGAAAAATTTGGGTTATGAATGTTTAGTTTAACAACGAATGGTTTTAAAACTTACTTATTTATAAAACACCATATGTGATCAACCGCCGATTACATTTTCATGTCGTGGAATTTTGTTTATTGCAATTTCTAATTTTCGTTTAAGGGTTTTCGCTGGATGTATTATATTTGATAATATTTTGCTGTTCTAAATGAGAGAAATCAAAGATCGATGGCTGTTGATACCGCCTAGTTAACGTGCCAAATGCCTATTTGAAGTTGATACTTAAAATGCTGAATTATTTTAGCATCAAATAGCGCGACGATATTCTTTTGTTAATAATGAGAAAACAAAACACTGCAAACGGTTACTTCTTACCGGAATTCCTACGGAAGGTGACTTCTTCGTGACTGACAAATTTTGTTCTCGTAACCATTATTTGTACCTACTGTCAACATAAATTCCTAAATACAAAATTATTTTTTGCACCAAGGTCAAAGCCCTTTCTTTCGTTAGCTCGGTTACGACAAAGCTATTTTATCAATGCCAACAGTTTCACATGAATGCGTGAGACAAGACGTTATTGAAAATATAGTAAAAGCAATTTTGCATTGTTAATTTTATTTCTGTGAGCTCTAATGCAGTATAGGAAAATTTGTTTGTGTGACTTTCATAAGCTGTAACTGCAAATTTCTACGCAGGTAGGCTTTGCTTTAGTCAAAAATTTCTTAAGAATTTTTGCCACGTATTTAGGAACATAAATATATCCATTAATTCCACTTCTTATTTATTAGGTAATCTGTGTTAGTATAACTTGCTGAGAGCAAGCATTAAATTATAAAATTATTTCATCACGCTGAACTGGTTAAAAGTTCCAACATTCATTATAAAAGTTTGTAAAATTATATTTGTACAAATAATAGCAATAGTTTATTGTAAATTCGTATTACCTTAAGCTAATCTGCAATGTTTATAAACAATTGCAAATCGAAACTTTTATTACTTTATTTGTATGTCCAGTATTGCAATGAAGAAACTACGAACACAAAATTATATTAACATTTTAATTTTTTATTATAGTTAAGTTCTTAAGTTTCCCTCACTAAATTAATTTCCACTCTAAATAAGTATATGACAACATTGACTGATTTGTACACTAAATATTGTGAATGGAAAAATACAAACTTTTAACCATTTTCTAGTCATGCTAAGTACAATGTAATCATTTTACGTCAAGCTGATATCCTTCCATCTGTTAACATTTTCCAAAATTTGAATGACATTTTGATTTTGTTACGTGTTGCTCACAGGGAAAAAAATTGACATGTTATAATTAAATGTCACTCATATTTCGAAGCTCTGAATACAGAGCAATTAATCATGAAATTTTTCTTTATTCCTTTTTTCCATAGCGTTGTGAAAAGATGATAAGTGCATAGACATATAGAAAAGCTATTGTGAATTTGAATTGTTCATATTATTGATTGTACAAGGCATGTCTGCTCCCGTCAACTCAAAGAACACTTATTGAGAATACTCTCAAAATGTTTATAATACAATAATACAATACTTTTTAAGTGAGATTAAAACAAAAACGTTTAACAATATCTTTGTTGTTGTTTAATTCGTTCAGACAGTCAGGAACTTAAGTTTATATATTTCCTAGGTGTTTGCTTATTTTATAATACTGCGTGTATATTTTCTGTAGACGATGATCATACTGTAAATGCTTCTCACTGCAGCCATAGGTTTAAAATTATAAATAGAAGTATTCATTAGCTACCGCGTACTTTTTTCTGTGATTCTTGTCGCAGCATTTTTGTCAATGTCAGTTTATAACAGACCCGACTTTTCCAGTGTCTTAATTTGCACAGAAAAGCTGTTTTTTCATAGATATTCTATAGATGGACGTTATTAGGCAACAATGAAACAGCTTAATCATTTATTCTTGAGTAGCAGTGTCCCGCACTATTCATATTGGAACAATTGAATATGTAATAATTGTTTTTGGACGAAAAGAACTGGCGATGCACAGAAACACATATGTATTCAAGATCAAATATGCAAAATATACCTTTTATATCAAGCCCAGATGATTTCTATAACCCTGGTCATATTTTAATCTCATCGCATAAATACTACAAATCTTTATTAGTCTTGAAAATATGGCTAAGAACATGCATGTGAGAGACTTATGAAAATGTGCTGGAAACGTTGATACTAAATCCTGGGCTATAATGCCGAACATGCTACTAGGAATAAAAATAAATATTACGATACAGCACAACCATGAAGACGAAGGTATTTATTATAAAGAGAGCTCGTGTTTATGACAGTCATTCCCCCCCCCTTGTTATTTATATCTCAAACTTAATTTAACTATTATTTCATCAAATATGATTTTCATTGGTAATAAAAGATCATTGTTTTGATTCTAGTTTTTTTTTTTGTTTCTATTTTTTAATTTTTTCGCCATTTTTCATTTTGTTACATTGTAGCCCCTTTTAATTCCATTTCATTCAATTGCTTGCAATCTTCTCAGAAACGTATTTTACACATCACCGAATATAATTCCTCATAATTTTCATTTATAAAAATACATTCACAAAATGTTCATCATTTAATGAGGGCGAGTCTAAATTCAACGGTAATGATTTAACTTATTTCAAATATGCACAAATACAACCTGCAACCTGAACGGAGTTTTTGTGATTTGTTACTGTAATTAATTGTGATATTTCGCTCATTGCGTGTAGTGTATTGGATGTTATCTCTTTATAAATTAAATACTTTCAAAACACAGAGAGTGCCAAAAATGTATACACGGTTCAAGCAAAGAAAAAACTGTGTTAACATAACAAAACTGAATTCACACAAACAGAAAATGATGAGCACTAATCATCTTAGACTTTTACAGTTACAACAATTGCTCACAATGCCCACCATCAGCGTCGATACACTTCTGAGTACGTTAAACTAGTGACTGAGTAAAGTTTGCGAAAGTGTCCTCAGTGATTTCAGCACACACCGTTTCAATACATCTTCATTTAATGCATGCAAATGTCTTGGGATGAAAACGTTCAACTTTGCTGTTTTAATAATACGACATACGCTGGTTCTGCTAATCAGTTTCACGTGTATAACTGGCAAATGCCGGGGAGGTACCTAAACTTAGGCCTGGAACGTTCCCTTCCTTAAAAAAAAATATCCTTTCCCAATTTATCATTTCATCTCATGGATCATCAGTGTCCACCGCCTGTGGTGCCTCAGTAGTAAAAACGGGCGTTAAACACTACTAAAAAAAAAAAGTTTCACGTGCGCATTGCTTTGTAGATTTCTGCGGTGAGTGCTCAAAACGTTACAAAACCATAGCCGAGGACGCGGGGCTTGTTGCTGTGCGAAGTCTCCCAGATCTGCCCTCGTGAACATCACATACGGTACCATGAGTCTCAAATTTGTCTCGAATGCGTGCAATTGTTGCTCGCGTTGGCGGTTCTGTTCTGTACACACGTCTCCATTGCCTTTGAACTTTAACAATATTCTCGGTTTTCCAATACCACTTAAAATTGCTTACCGTTGTTCAAACGATAATCTTGGTTCCATTTTGTTGTAGCAACGCTAGCATAACGTAATGTGAACCACATCTGTTTACAGAACATTATACGATAATCTTGGTTTCATTTTTTCATTGTTGATTTATGATAATTTTGCCTTCATTTGTTCATTGTTAATTTACCTGTCACGTAGCAACGCTATAATAATGTATGTGAGTCACATCTGTTAACAGATCATACTACACATTACTGTTATTTTTTGGTCCAGCTTTAAAAAATATTAAATAGATATCTATTGTGAATGTGTGTATACATTTTAGCACCCTCGGTATAATAATAAAAAGTAATAGTTTAATATCATATATGTTTAAAGTATTTTAATTTAAACAAAAGTAAGATTGTGAACATATGTCCGACATTTTTGTTTTTAAGTCATAAATCTTGCATATTTCTGAAAGTTTAATTCCTAAAATATCCGGGCCCTAATAATAATAATAATAATAATAATAATAATAATAATAATAATAATAATAATAATAATAATAATAATAATAATAATTATAGACGAGAGTAACAACAGCGTAAGTGAAGTTTTTGTCGTCAACTACTATGTAGAACACTTGCGTGTTTTATTTGCATTTTTCACTTTAACTAACATCCTAGCGCAAAGGAAAAGACGCGCCGACGCTGTAATGTGGACGCGAGAATCTGGCAGGCAATTAATGCAAACTCAGAACTATTTCTTTGCACTTCAGTTACAAAGGCAGGCCGCGAGGACACGATGAAATCCCGGCACTATGCAGATCAGCTGTCGAACGGAGAAAGACAGGGTGTGTTAATCAGCGAGTGTTCTGTTACTTCTCTGTGTGCGTGTGCTGTTTGAGACAATATCCAGAGACTACAAGGCTAGAGATTTTTCCATTTGTTGTAACTTTTTAAAAAAAAAGATGCCAAAGAATTTTTACAAAAATGTTTTATGTATTATAATTATCTAATAAGAAAATAAGTGCTAAAACGAAGTTCAAATCCACAATTTCACAAGAAGTGAATAAATACAACTAGTTTCAATGGAAGAAAAGCTAGATGACGCTGAGGGAAGGGCCAATAATAAATCTTTCTGAACCCTCAGATGTGAATAAAAATGTTCAGGCCTTACAAAATCCCTCTCGCAGTAAACAATACCATTTTCAACAATCGGCTTGACTTATAATGTTGTATTTTTGTTGATCGCTAACTTTGAAAGGACCCATGTAACATGTTCGACCGCCACGGGTGGTAGAGGTCGTTAAGACGCGGACTCATGACCGGGAGGTCTGGGGTTCGAATCTCACCAGGACTGTCCTCCCTGGCTGAGGTTTTTTCCTGGTTTTCCTCAGTCCTCATAAATGGCAAATGTCGGGGAGGTACCCTAAACTTAGGCCTGATACGTTTCCTTCCTGAATCCTTTCCCAGTTTATCATTTTATTTCAGGTATCATTAGTGTCCACCGCCTGTGGCGTCTTAGTAATAAAAACGGACGTTAAACACTATTAAAAAAAAACACATCTTCGACTCTGATTATCACCCTGCTCGTAAAGTGGGATCCAAAGAAATGGATGTCACGTGCATGCATTGATACCCTACGTACATTATCTAAACAGCGTAGCTTTTAAAAGCCTTAAAAACCTCACTTTTTTGTTTGTTTTTATACATATTTCTTAGTCATCCAAATGAAAACGTTTTTACTTGCTTGCAAGCCACTTATAGTTATGAAGCTGTATTCTGTAATAGCATTGTATTTTATTGCAATAGAAGAGTTTGGAAATGGCCGCAGGCTAAGACTGATCAGAAAGTTCAGGTCGCCCAATCACAGCAACAACTGCAACAACAATGAGCGAACTAAAGAATTGAGACTTGAAAACAGAAGAATGGGGATAAAAAAATGCAAGACAACTGAACATACAGATGGTGCCAAAAATGTATACACACTTCAAGCGAAGAAAAAAACTGTGTTAATATAAGAAAACTGAATTCACACAAACAGAAAATGATGAGCCTAATCATCTTAGACTTTTACAGTTACAACAGTTGCTCAAAATCCCCACCATCGGTGTCGAGTCGGTCCCGGTGGTTTAATGGTAATCATACTTGCCTCCTAAATCCAAGATCGCGGGTTCGATCCCGGCCAGGACTGATGAATTTTTTCGGGCGTAAAAATCCCAAGTATGGCTTCCTTCGGAAGGGAAGTAAAGCCGTGGGTCCCGGGTGGTACATTTACGGCACAAAGAAGAACCTCAACTCCGAAAGAAGAGACCTCTGAGCAAAATTTGTCGGCCGTTTCACGCCCTAAATAGAATGGGGCGCTGATGACCTGAGCTGTTAAAGAGCGTCCGTAAATAAATAAAAAAAACACTTCTGAGTTCTTTGAACTACTGACTGAGCAACGTTTACGAAAGTGTCCTCAGCGGTGACAGTTTCTTCCCGAAGTGCTGCCGTGTAGCCGATTTTCTACGGTATACAACATCGGAGTTCTCCAACGCAGTTGGATCCGGAGAACGCGCTGGAAACTTCTTCTTCCTATTGCCGTTGAACTTCAACAGCATTCTCGGTTTTCCATACCTTCAAAATTGCTTTCCGCTGTTCAAACGATAATCTTGGTTCCGTTTTGTTATAACAGCAAAACTAGCTAACATAATGCTAACGTAATGTAAGTCACATCTGTTTACAGAACATCATACGATAATCTTGGCTTCATTTGTTCATTGTTGATTTACCTGTCACGTAGCAACGCTATCATAATGTATGTGAATCACACCTGCTTACAGAACATCATACTGCTTTTATACTTTGAAATACATTAAATATATATCTAGTGTGAAAGTGTGTACACATTTTTGGCACCGCCTGTATATCTCTGGGCACATTCTCTGGTTCATGGTAACCACAGGTTATACTGTAAAATTCACTTTTAAATGCGACTTTCTTTTTTAAATTATTACGGAGCGAGCATACTTTTCTGAGGTAGTAAAAACGAGATAGGTGATGCCTTTTATTGGCTTCGTATACTGTTTTTTTTTTTTTTTTACCTTAACTAGAAACAAATGTGTTCTATGTTTTTTATTGAAAAGCAATTAGGTGTTTAAACATATTTCTTAAATATTTCTCACAATTTGAACTATTTAATTCCTATTTTGCCTATAAAATTCTTACAAAACGCTTATCAATACACTGATTTCAACTAAAAATGGAGTTAAATGATTCTTTTCTTTAAACCGAATTAATATTTTTATTTCCTTTACGCCCTGTTAGTAACAAAAGGACGAACCTCTGCTTGATTCTTTGAATGTAGAAGGGAATACTTGCATTATTAGCTTCGGTTAGGCTATAATTATGGCGTGTGAAGTGATGTAAGTTTCCATTTAAATTAAACAAGGATATAAAATGTGTACCAAGTGTTACAGTAAGTTAAAGGAGTGAGTTGTATACCTATAGAAAAGAAACTCCTCATTTAAAACTGTTTGTTCCTAATACTGGCTGCAGAAAAAAAAAGATGTCATAGAATTAAAAAAAATATTATTTTATCGTGTAACATAAAAGCTTACAGTTTTACCTGGTTTAGCACAATAGACGAGAATAAGTTTAATTTACAGTCAAAGTTGAGAATGGGGAGGAAGATGAAGGCTTTTACCTATAAGAGCATGCACCAAAGACGCTGACTAGTGTGTGTGTTCTGTTAGCTCTGTAGCAGAGTGTGCAGTGATGCCGTGGTTAAGAGCACAGGTTCGCCTCCCGGCATGAAGAGCATGCGCAGAAGAGCTTACCGCTCGGCCACCGTTACTCAACCCTAATGTTCTCTTTCCAAATTCTTATGATTAAGAGCATTAGGTTTACAGGCAAAGCGCTCACTGCAGTACGCAGTCGCTGCATGCGCGTTGTAAATATAGCGTTTACGAGCTTCTTTAGTATTCGCCGATTGGCATGCAGTATTTGGGCTTGACTTTTTTGTTTAATTTTGTTTTTGTTTTTGTTAAAGGGTGTATATATAGATCTAATTAGGATGTTAATAAAATGGTATAAAACACTAAATTCGTTTCCTGAATGCCGGAGCTGAATGTGTGATACAAAAAGTGTAAGGGACACTTGACACATTTTAAGCTTTTCTTAGTTTATGCATTATGCTTATGGTATACTGCAGCAAGATAAATAAGTCAACGCATTTCAATAATTAGGGTATACAGGCATTGTATATGAATATTTTTGAATGGTGCAGTGACATTCCAGACGTCGAAAGGCGTGGTTAGTTACGTTCATGTTTTTATTCCTATAATCTCTATTTACATTTGATTAGGAATCTAGGAACCCTATTCTCATGCATTTTCCTGTTCACTATTGGCAGTTCACACGACCTCACAACATAGAATTTTTATTGTACAGTAAATGTTTACAATGAAAATATTAAATAAAATTATTTAAATTAAATAATAAATAAAAAGAATATAAATGTGTTTTATTTAAAATTTACTTTTAAAATAAATAAATTTACAACCTCAAATGTTAATTGGTTGTAAGCCAATCGACTTTAATGATTATGTTAAATGTACAAAAAATGGCATTGATGCTGCATTGCTATTATCTCACCAAATCCCCCTCTTGCTTGTAATTTTTCTTAAGTAATTAACATGACCACAAATATTCTTTTAACCTCATATAAATTACCGAGAAATTATCGGTACTCGTGAAATTACTGAACCAAAACGCCTTTCAACCTCCCGTCATACCAAGATATCGCATGTAAAACGACTTTATTGTAATGTCTGTTTCTGTCCTGACATTGTAAATGCACTAATACAACTTGGAACACATTTTAGGACACTTTTAGTTTACAATATTAAATACAATAACAACACGTCTTGTCTTGTACCGACACTAGTTTTGAGTAAACGCGGAAAAAACAAGGTCAGTAGAACCGAGAGACAACGTGTGTCTCGACCGTCCTTATTACAGCGCCTCGAGCGGCCAAACTCGTGCGGAAGGCTCTGTACTTTTGTTCATTTTATTTCATGAATATTATATGAGGTTCTTTATTAGTGAGATTCATAAATAAACACAAGATATGAGTAAGAACAGCGCTTAAGACAGGAAAGTCGGTACTGTTTTACATTATCAAGGATACTTAAATAAAAAAAATAACAAATCAAATTACATTACATTTTAAACATCTGGAAATGCTGGTATTCATTCCGCTACGCAATCGAACTTTATTTTCCTTTTGGAAGTTTCTGCATAATAGGCTCCTCACCTGCAGATAGAAGTCATGTGGGACGAATTTTTCTTTCTTTCGATATTTATTAGTAGTAAATAGTAATTAATACATGTACTTACTTGTAGAGATTGGAAGCGCCTACTTTCCTCTGTAGGTGTACCCGAATACTTTTGAGACACTTGCGAAATTCAACTGTCTACCGGTTGTTTTATTTCAGCGCCTCTACGGGCTTTATTTTAAGTACAAGTACAGATAAAGGTACAGCATTACTTTTAAATGTATGAAGATGAAGCAGCTGAGTGGCTTTATACGCACAGCATAGAACTCTCTACGAAGAAATGCAATTTACTTCAGAAAATTTTGCACGAAATTCTGTCTTACATTATTTTAAATTTATTTTGCACACAACGATAAAAATATTCTTTTTTCTAGCGTATTTTTCGATATATTTCACAAAAATAACTGTATATTTTACAAAAATATACAGTAACGCGTATAATACAACTAAACAGTTGACCTAATAAATACCACTGCGGGATTTCATCTCTAATCTTACCGGGAATCGTGCATTCATTGAATGAATTATGAATGAATAGTGTTTAACGCCCGGTTTTTTTTCATAGGCACCTCAGGCGATGAACACTGATGATACATGAGATGAAATGATATATTGAGAAAGGATTTATTTTTAAAGAAGGAATCGTTCCAGTCCTAAGTTTAGGGTACCTCCCCGGCATTTGTCATTTATGAGGACTGAGGAAAATCTGTGAAACACCTCAGAAAGGGAGGACGGTCCTGACGGGATTCGAAACCCAGATCTCCCGCGCACAGGTCCGCGACTTAATGACCTCGGGTATTCATTGAAGATCATTCTGTTTCTAGTATATACAAACTCTGATTGCGGAAAAAATGAGGGCACGGTACTTCTGTATAAGCCTATGTAAGTTGAAATATAAAACAAAAAGAGAAATGTTTTAAGAATAATAGCTAAATCCATAACAAACGTATAAATATGAATGCTAAATGGTTATAATAAGTTGAATTAATGAATATTTTAGAAATTCTAAAAATAATTTTATCATTAAGAACCATAGGCAAGAAACTGCATTAATAACTTTAAAAGAACAGCTAGGCGTTAACATTATTTTTACAAGATCAAAAGAGGTACGGTATAAATTTGCTGTAATTTACAGTATTTTTTCTTCTCCTTCAATCTCGTGCAGATAATTAAAGCATCTATGCCAACAGGTGCTCAGGGAAAGATATGCTGATTTTTTTTTCCTCGACACACCTTGGAGTAATTAAGTCACACTGTAGAGAGCTTCCCTTTCCCAGTGAAAAAAGTGGATATGAGAAAAGTTTTAGTTAGCATTCCTCCACACTTAAATCATATCTCTGTCTCCTACTTTGTATTTATATATTGGTACCAAAATATTAAAAATTATAAACATAAATAAATAAAGTTTAATTTTTGACATAAATGATGCACATTCTCCAAAGTGTTGTTTATTATCATTGGATTTTAGCTAGAAGAGTAAAGATAAACATTAAGAAACTTAAAATTAATCAGAATATACTTTGAGAACCCTCACATTTATTTTTCATAGGATCAAAATAATTTCGAAGGTTTTTTTCCCTCTCCCAACTTTGGAAAGTCTAGTACCCTAGAATTTTTATTATGCAATATTAAAAACCACGTTGTCCATGATAACAAAATTTATGTGTGTTAAAACATAATCTGTTCATAATGTCGGCCACAAACGGCTATTGATATGTTTATCTTTGCAGATCGTTACATAAATTAACACGGTTCTGGCAAATTAAAACCTTTTCAAGCTTACTTGAAGAAAAATCTTAAGAATGCATAGGAAAGATTTATCTATACTAAGGATGAAAAGAAAGTCTTTTTTCCCTGAATAATTTGCGTAAACGTTTTAAAGCAGTGAATATGAACAATGAAAATTGATCTTTATTTTACTGAATAAATTAATAATAATAATAATAATAACAACAATAATACGAAAATTCAACAAACAGACAGAAATTCTGTTTCTAGTAGTAGTACGAGTGTATTTATTTCAGTGGCACCAATACGTTACATTACAATAAAACTTAAACAGGAGCACGGACCATACATGCTATTATGAACCACTTGTTATGTTTGATTTAGCATAAAATTTTGCATAGATATTCACAATATGATATACAAGAGTAGATATACCCGGCCTAACCATTTTCTAGATATGATAAAGACAAAAACTATATTTCACTTTTGAATATAGTTACCCTTTATTCCAATATACTTCTTACATCTTTGAATTAATATTTCAATCTCCCTCCCTCCCCAAAATAGTAGTCTTGTCTGCATAATGAGCATAAACAGCACCCATCACTTATTCGTCACACTTAAATTTCCTTTCTCGAAGGTCCCTCTTCGGTTATGATAAGAGGAAATTGTCACTGGGAACTAGATCTGGGCTGTAGAGTGGATGGTCAATCTCCTTGAAGTCACATTTCTTCACAGCTTCCTTTGCAACAAGAGCTGTGTGCACGGGCGCGTTATCGTGAAGAATGCGCACATCACGATTCAACTTTCCTCGCCTTTTCTCTTTAATGGAAGTACGTAGTCTGTGAAGCAGGTCCCCATTTATTGTGGTGTTCCTCTCGGTGAAGTGAATGAAGAATATTCCTGCACAGTCCCAAAAGTTTGTGACAGGATCTTGTTGGGACTGAGTGACCTTGGCCTTTAGAAGCAGTGCTTCATATTCAAATTTCATGAATAATTCGAAAGATTTGTTTTAGAAAAGCCCAACCTTGCTGGTATTTATGTAACTTTTAGCCGTCGGTCTTCCATAATTTCTCCTTCCACAAGAGCGATGTTTTCAAGAGTGAGCACCTGCAAGGGCCGACCTGCACGCTCTTCTTCTTCAATGCTTTCTCGACCCATTCGAAAAAGATTGGCCGATTGTTTTTTGGTAGATTATGAGGGGGATGCTTCCCCATATAAACCGTCCAGGCGCTATTTAATTTCATTTGGAGTAAGTCCTTCTTTTGTGAATAACTTAATAACAGGTCGATACTCCATTTTGAACATGTCACAATCTTCTACACTAGCATTACAACGAAGCGGAAGTTACAGCTGCTATTATTTACTTAACAGATAAGGTGTGGCACCAGATAACCTTCTGTGAAGGCGATAATCCTTATCGGCGAGGCCGGAAACTTATGGACCTACCCTCGTAAAATATAAATTCAGCAATAAGAAGTAAATAAATAAGAACAAACAAATAAAAAGATAATAAAATGAGAAATGCAAGAAGAATATATTTTAAACATATTAAAATACATACAAAATATCATGAAACCCCAGTATGGATGACACACAGCTGAACTCTGTTTCTAAGTGCTTGCGTCCTTACGCTCATAATGTCTTACTCCAGGTTGCTTTCTGTATTGATGAAGCAATATTTCTTTTGCTTCAATCCTAAACGCTCCTAAATCAAGCTCCTATCTTGGGTTATTCTTGTTCATAGTTGGTTAATGCCTCAAAAGTTATAACGTCGTCTTCTTCCCAAATATTTTCTTATCATTTTTACATTACATTTTCCTCTTGTATTTAATATTCATTTCCATAACATCTCATTCCTAAAGTTATCTCACTTCTTCTGTCTTCTCCCTTAAACTTTTCATAATGTAACAAATAATAAAAGCTCCGAAATAGGACAAATATTGAAATTTACATCTCTCTCACATCTTAAATTAATTACTTCTGTTTATTACACTGAATCACATTATATTTAGTATTTTCACTTTTGACCTCGTTTGGCTATAAAGCTTTTGTAATATAAGTATTTTGCATTTTGGATTGTGTACTAGCCTTAATTCTGCAAGGAAAAGCAAATAATTGTTATTGTTTTTATTATCATCATTAGTAATTAGTTTCAATAAATAAGACGAAATGTTCTCTCAGGCTTCCGCGACCATTGATGGTATGTATCTGTTCTTAGATACCGTGTTTCGCCGCGACTTGTGTAACTGATGCGGCAAAACCCGACTGAGAAGAGATTCAAATAAGACGAAAATTTAAAAGTAAACTCGTAAAATTTATTTTAGGTTTATTCCACTGCTTGGCTAAGAACAATTTGGTTGTAAATAAAAAAGAAATAAATGGAAGTAATTTTTACGTGGTCTAGTGCGTTATATAGGGTGTCCCTCTATTTAATCATTAAAAGTTTTAGAAATAAAGGAATAAAAAAATAAACTAACGCTTTTAAATGGGGTTTAAAACAAAACGCTTACATTTCAACGTTTAATTGTTATTTTATCAAAAACTGAAATGTGCCGGCACTTCAATACACGCTGTGTAACGACAGATTTTGTTACATGTTCAAAGACACCAGGCAGGGCTAGCAGCGATGATTCAATTAGCGTCTGGAATACTATGCACTCTCACCAAAATATCAACTGAGGTAAACTGGGTACAACTGGCAGGTCAACAATAGAGAAGTGAGGAGATTCACCGTCATGTTGATACCACTTGCAGCCCTCTCGAAAATCAAGTGGAACGTACTAGAGACAATTCGTCTGGTAGGAACTACAAATACATTCTACAGTTGAGACGGCTTAATGTATTTAACATATATGATGGCTTTGATTAACGATTCTATTTATTACAATATTTTTATGGATAGTATAATTTATATATTCAATTTCTCTCCAATCTCTAATCTTTTTCTTCAAAATTTTACTATTTACTCAAAATTGGTTTCAAACATAAGTTATTTTATATTTGATTTTGTATTTTCATTTATTTTTAGGAATATGCGATACATTCCTGCATCAAAACAAAAGAGAGAGTAATTTGTGGGCTAGCGAAGCCGGTGTTATTAACATGTTGCATATTTTCTAGTGTTTATGTGGCTTAGAAGCATAGTGTGTACGTTTTCCTCGTTAACGAGCGACTCTCTGCGCTTATAATGTGTCGTTAGCTATGCAACCAAAACAACATTCGTTGTTGCCATATCCAAGCATTTAAAAATGTCTCGGACCCAGTTTGCAAAGATAATTTAGAAGAGAGTTTGTGTTAAGAGCAGTAACCATTAAACCCGCTATTCTCCTCCTCGTCTAAAATAATTAGTAATGTATCTTTAGTTTTATATTCAAAACTTTCTCGTGTTCAATGTAGTTTAACCAACAGACATTAATAAATCGCTTATATTTTGGTAGAAAGCTATTTTTCTTTTATTAACGTATAACGTATACCTAAGTTCTGAATTGGAACTTAGTATTTACACGTTTCATGAACATTTATGCTTAAAAGATAAGCAAAGAATACAAAAAATCGTTTATTTGAATGTGTTTGCCTATTTTGCTTGTGATAAAGGCATTCCCTTTAAAAAATACCACCACGGGTGGCCGAGGTCGTTAAGGCGCGGACTCGTGAGCGGGAGGTCTGGGATTCGAATCCAGCCAGGACCGTCCTCCCTGACTGAGGTTTTTTCCAGATTTTCTTCAGTCCTCATGACTGGCAAATGCCGGGGAGGTACCTAAACATAGGCCTGGAACGTTTCCTTCCATAAAAAAAAATCCTTTCCCAATATATCATTTCATCTCATGTATCATCAGTGTTCACCTTCTGTGGTGCCTCAGTAGTGAAAACGGGCGTTAAACATCATTCAACAACAACTTTTAAAAAAGCATAGTTCTACATTTTAAGTATCCTAACGATATCGTTTCCCTGTTTCTATTTTTTTCTCACCTCTAGTTTAATCATTGGCATACTCTTCAGGGATTTCAAACATATTTCCGCTCAAAGAGAGCAGCAGTAGCCGTTTCATGTGACCAAGTTTCCCTTTGTATTTGCCTTTTGAATGTCCACAACTAAAACCATTTAATAGAGATTGGGTTTTTTGTTGTGATGTATTAAATGTTTTCTTCTTTTCCAAAGGACATGTTTAGAATTTGAATGTTACTGGCGTTACAAACGACCATGTATTTTGTGCCTTGTGGCAAATTTTTCATAAAGAATCTTTGAACTACTTTTTTTTAAACGTCAGCTGAAATGCTTCCACACATTCTGCTTTTGTATCACCGATGTTTTCTTTTTAGACAGAATAAAACAATTCGGTATCCATTCATTGCGGTTTCCAATCGTTATGCTTCTTCCCCCCTCCTGGATGGAGAAACTTTCCAAGTATAACTAGAGTATTATAATCCCAGCCTTTTTTAATGTATTGTGGATGTTTCATCCAAGTAAATTAAAAGACCAAAAGTGATACTTTTCTCAAAAACTGACAATGACAAACCGTTGAATTTTCATGATCACTTTAGTAAAATCCATTTTTATTTTACTTAATATTTAAAGATTTTATTTTGAATGAAGTTTAAAAAATGATTCGTGCCGATTGCATCGCAGTTAAATTGTCCTTTATTCAACAGGTTTCTTATTTATTAGCTTCTTGGTACTTCCCCTATCCCGTTTCACAATTTTCCGTGCAATTTTTATATTTATGATTTTGTCATTTTCCTGTATTGGACCTTTTCCCAATTTTTAACGCTATTATCAATAGTGCATTACACATTACGTTCTGATTCAACGCTCCCATACAAGAATAGGAAGATTGACAAGTTGTTTTGAAACAAATTCATCATATTCCACTTCACTAGAATTATAGTACTGGGTGGCTTACGAAACAGGCTCCGACTTTGCCAAGCCAGCCTCAAGTGTGCATACAGTCAAGGCTACGAGAGCCAGATAATGAAGGAAAACAGACGGAGAGAGGAAAGGATAAGAAAGGAAGGTGTATTATCCAAGACATAGATGGTAGCTATTTCAATATAAAGAAGTTCACATTCGTGCAATGCGAGATGTATTCTCTACAACAAAAAATTGAAATGTAAAAGCATTTGTGCTTACCCGTTCCATTGAGAAAACACCAGCCAAACTTCCTGGTAAATGACATATATTAATTGACGTAACAGGTACAATGCCCACTTTTATTTACGAGGCAGTGGTTTCGTATTTTCGTTGGGCATCTTGTAGTTTCTGGCTATAATTAAGGCAATAATACCTCCTAATTATTTGTTAGGAATAGATCGTAAGATGGCATAGGCAAATAGGAAATATAATTCTGGTTGAATATGGATAGGTGCAACTAAAATTTTGCTGGAATGAAATTATCAGATTTAAACAGTTAAATGTTTATATTAAAGTTATTATCATTTCTTATACATTTATTCAAAGTTGCCGTATATCCACTGATTAGATTGGTAGGTGCTTTTGTATCTGTTTCGCATATTCCATTCCAGTACTATTTTACCAAATAGCATTCATTAAACGAACATATTACTCTGTGTAATATAGAGGCCAGCAACACTACTGCTTTTGGAACTTATTTTCTGGCAGAAATATCTGTTATATCTACTGAAAGATTAGACGATGCAGGCTCTAGTCACCCTCCCTCTGAATTTCAATACGTAAAAAGTATTCTGGCAGACTGGACTTAAATGTAAAATGTTAACGAGGAAATCTTACAAAAAGTACCAGATTGTGATTATATTAAGTGACTGTAACACCACATATTCGAAGGCAGTTTTCTGTCATTGATTGTTACTCTGTGTCCTGCATTATTCCCTGTGTTTAAATCATAATTCAATATCAGTTGTTTGAATGAATGAATAGTGTTTAACTCCCGTTTTTGCTACAGAGGCACCACAGGCGATGGACACTGAGATACCATGAGATGAAATGGTATATTGGGAAAGGATTTATTTTTAAGGAAGGAAACGTTCCAGGCCTAAGTTTAGGGTACCTCCCCGGCATTTGCCGTTTATGAGGATTGAGGAAAACCTGGAAGAAACCTCAGTCAGGGAGGACGGTCCTGGCGGTATTTGAACCCAGACCTCCCGCTCACGAGTCCGTGCCTTAACGACCTCGGCCACCTGTGGCGGTATCTGTTGTTTGACAAAACACATACTTGGCAAATGAAATCATTTCCAGTCGGAGAAAGGCGTAAAATGTTATGATTTTGCAGATAGTATAAGAAGTTAGAATAGTATGATATAAGCATTAAAAGTGGCATTTTGTTAATAGAGTTGTTGCGAAATAAACTCGGATGCCGAGTTAAGTAAACTTTGGAATAGTACTAAATTACTTTTAACATGCCATACACTACATTTAGACAACCCTTAATATTTATAAACTACTTTTAACTGAAATTAAACGAGTTCCACTCATTTCTCCTTATACTCTTGTTGCTCACCAGGAGGAGCATGAGAAACGTTACCGATATCTCCGGATAATGTTACAAAAATTGCAGCGGTTATTAATAGTGGTTTTAAAATGTATTTTGGTAGGATTAGGTTACAAATTAAATGCTATTATAATTATGCTTTATATATTGTATTAAAATATAGTTTAAAATCTAATTTTAACCCGGTAAAAGAAAATACGAGGTTAGAACCATAAGTTTCCGGCCTCGCCAATAAGGATTATCGCCTTCACAAAGCCCTTATCTGATGTCATACCTCATACTTTAAATACTTGCAGCCGTAACTTCCGCTCCGCTGTGTTCAGTTCAGATATAGTTGCATAAAGAAGGCTATGTGTAGAAGATTGTGGCATGTTCAAAATAGAGCTTCGAGCTGTTATTTAGATGTTCAAAATAGAAGAACTGACTCCAAATGAAATTAAACAGCGATTGGACGGTGTATATGGAGAAGCATCCCCTTAAACTCTACTGTAAAAGAATGAGGAAAACTTTGTCGAATGGATCGAGAAAGCATTGAAGACGAAGTGCGTGCAGGTCGGCCCTTGGAGGTGCTCACTCCTGAAAACACGTCTCTTGTGGAGGGAGAAATTATGGAAGACCGGCGGCTCAAAGTTACAGAAATAGCTACAAGGTTGGGTCTTTATAAAACAACAGTCCTTGAATTATTCATGAACATTTAAACATGAATAAAGTTAGTGCAAGATGGATGCCTAGACTTCTTTCCTCAGTCCAAAAGCAGCAACAAGCCATCTGTTGTCAGGCATTTTTGGAGCTGTGCGTGGCCACGAGACAGAAGTTGTGCAAACCATTGTTATAGGAGATGAAACTATGAGTGGCGTAAACTAGCGAAGCACCGCCTCTATAGGCCCGTTACTCAGTGAACCAAGAAGAACATGGATGGCCACAATCTTTTGGGACTGTGAGGGAATATTCGTCGTTGACTTCAAGGATAGGAACACCACAGTAAATGGGGAGCATTATGCTGGCCTACTGCACAGACTACGTGCTTCCATCAAAGAGAAAAGGCGAGGTAAGCTGAGAGGTGGTGTGCGCCTTCTTTACGACAACGCGCCTGTGCACACAGCTCCTGTTATAAAGGAAGCTGTGAAGAAATGTGGCTTCAAGGAGATCGACCATCCACCCTAAAGCCCAGATATAGTTCCCAGTGACTATTTCCTCTTCTCAAAACTCAAGAAGGGTCTTCGAGGAAGGTAATTTAAGTGTGATGAATGCTGTTTTTACCCATTTTTCAGACAATACTTCTGACTATTGGGGGGGGGGGATTGAAATGTTAATTCAAAGATGTGAGAAGTGTATTGCAATAAAGGATAAAATATGAATTATAGTTTTTGTCTTTATCATACCTAGAAAATAGTTAGGCCGAAAACTTAATGAACCTGCCCTCTACATAAGTTGAATGAGCAATGATGGAATTAGTTTAGGATATTCTACCATGCTTTAAGGGTGTCCAACATGATTACACATATAAATCTTAGACATTAGTTTTATAGTTATTATGTAATATCATTATTGCACAATGGTTACTAATTAAAACATTCCATATATGTAAAAACAAAGCTAGTAACACTAAAAGTATTTTTAGCTCTAGTGCGTTTTTTTAAATAATTATTTTACACATGAACTAGCCAGAAAGAAATTTGCAATATTATTCACAAATATGAATCTGTGGACAACAGATATTACACCAGTTGGCACACCCGTTTCTATAAATGAGAAAATTATTTTCTTGGGCTTGTTTCTGTTGCAGCGTCTTAATCGAGTTGTTAAGCGGTTTGACTGACTACTCATCTCCCTATGGCCGTAAGTGAGATTTTTGGCGGATGATTATTTTAGTTATTGCTCTTTCTCCTGCCACGTCCTCCTCCTCCTCATTTCGCTGTTTTCTTCATCTCAGCCCCATCTTCTCCATCTTTTAGCGAAGTCCGTCAAATAGAATACGCTACCGCCTTCTGCCGCCCATATGCAGAACCCCAGTGCTTAGTCGGCAAGTGAGTTGGCATCAAAACTAAATTTCTATACTAAGAGCTCAGATACAGGAAGATATAGTTAATCCGTTACTCCAAGTGCGACGTTTCTAACACTAATTAGCGACGTTAATTGACAAGCAGTTTTCTTTTCGTTTTTCTTAGTCAGATGATTGGGTCTTTTCAAATGTGAAGTTTGTGCCAATTAACTAATGGACATGAGCTAACAAGTCCTGCGTGACGGCTTACTGAGGATTCGTTCCTGATCCTCGCAGCCAATAAGTTCCAGGGGATGGGAGATATTTCGGCTTCTTCATTAGACATTACTGGGAGCTTTTTGGATGTTCCCCTGGACCTAAGTTTGTCGCTAGGTTTGTGTAATGAATTGTAAATTGCTACAAGTAGATATATTTATATAAATGTTTAAACCTACTTTGCCGTTTTCCTTTGTGCCTATTTTATAAAAATGCATATTTGATGAGACTCGCTCATCATTTTTGGAGAAATGCTTGCAAGATTTATTTTGGAGAAGAATAAGTAAACCACCTTTGAAATATTTAATGTTATGATGAAATCTTTTGCATGTAAATTCTGTTTAGAATGTATTTTTAATACATTTTTTGCATTTAAACATAAACTATATTATATTCATTTTCTGGGTTTTCTTTTAACAATTATTTTTTTTTTTTTTTTTTTTTTTGTTAAAAGACAATTGGAAATTGTTGTCCAGTTGTCTTAAAAGTTGTTAAGTGACTTATATTCCAACTGGATAAATCGCATACACTCCACAGTTTGTTTGAAGTTATGTGTTTTTTCTAGCGCGCGCGCGCGCGCGCACGCACACACACACGCACACACACACACACACATATATCGCAAATCGTAACGTGTGACCAAGTGGTCGCTACGGCGTTGTTGTTAAAATTAAATAACACTAACACGTCACAGCTATAAGGTGGTTGTTTGATTTAAAATAAAAGTCACGGTTAACGCATTATTAGCTTAAAGCAGACATATTGCATTGAGTTGTACTCCATAAAGATATGTTAATTTTTTCTATTCACACTAGTAGTCTTTTCGAGATAAAAATACCTGCATTTTCAGTAGGCGTAATGCTGCCCTAAGGGTAGGTATGTTGGAGTCGAGGTGACCACAAACAAGTAATATCTCATATTTGCAGTTAAATACATTTCGATCGGCATAAAACAGATTATAAGCCCATAATACCGGAATAACTTTGTATGCAAGCAAGTGTGGGGAAGTGTGCATTTCATATCTACAGACTTTTGAAACATATTCGTACTTTTACATTGATATTCGTAAAAGGACCAAAAGTATCCTATTGAAATTTTTGCAATGCAATATGCGCAACTACATCCTGTGATTTAAATACCAACTTTTAGCAACTTTTTTATGTATGATGCTCCTGTACCTTTCTTACAAGGAGAAACCTTAGTGATGAAGGTGCGTTGAGAGTGGAAATATCCTTGTCAACTTCCTACAGCAGTTGCACGGCCAGAATTTGGCAAATTTTCATAGTAAATAATACGATCATTTTAACTATTTAAAGTATTTTATAATGAAACATATGTAAAATAACGTTTATTTTTCTCCTCTAATTTTTTCTTCTAGTCGCGCCAATTCGAGGGTTTTCACTCAACTTATGTTGATCTTACACTGCTAGTGTCATTTGGCGAACTTTTGCATACAGACCACATTTTTTTGCACTCCATATAATGCAGCTACGAATATAATTACTGTCATTTTGCTGTTCTTAGATTTTGTAAGCTCTAGTGCTCCACATTATGTACAAATATGTTATGTATGTAACATGATGGACAGTAATCAAATTTATGGATTTTAAAAATACGGGGTAAGCCTTTGAAAACGCAAACTCAGAAATAAAGCATTCAACAGAAGCAGTGCAGTTTTTTTTTCTTTCTTTCTTTCTTCGCACAGTTAACTTTTCTGCTTGTACAAGGTTTCATAGAAAAACTCCAAGATTATAAACAGGTACAATGTCGCTTTCAGTATTTATTTACAAAAACGGGAAACTAAAATATTAATGCCTACCTCACAGACAATGTTTGCTGCACGTGTCAAACTGCAGACATCAAAAGGACATTCCCATTCATGCCACACAAGCTCTTACATATCTACAGGAATAGACCCAAGAGCAATGTTTACAAAAGTAACTAAGTCATTTTGGGCAGTCATTAGGTTTAAATTTATACATTTTGTAATGGTGAAACCTCAGAGATGTAAGTAGGAACTTCGAAACTGTGGATTTCGGAATGTTTAACTGAGGCCTAGCTCTACGCACAAACTTCTTAGAACTGCGTCGCAAGCTTTTCACAAGGACAGTCTGTTGTGCTGAATAACCTTACCCGTAGTCACATAGTCTTCTCCACAAAATCACTTCACAATTATCTTAAACCAAGTGTGAACTATACACACTTGCTCAATAGATATCTATTTAATATATTTCAAAGTTGGACCGAAAAACAACAGCAATGTGTAGTATGATGTTCTGTAAACAGATGTGACTCACATACATTATGATAGCGTTGCTACGTGACAGGTAAATTAACAATGAACAAATGAAGCTAAGATTATCGTAAGGTGCTCTGTAAACAGATGTGACTCACATTACGTTATGCTAGCGTTGCTACAATAAAATGGAGACAAGATTATCGTTTGAACAGCGGAAAGAAATTTTGAAGTGGTAATGGAAAACAGAGAATGTTGTTGAAGTTCAAAGACAATGGAGACGTGTGTACAGAACAGAACCGCCAACGCGATAACAATTGCACGCATTCGAGACCAATTTGAGACTCATGGTACCATATGCGATGTTCACAAGAGCAGACCTGGGAGATTTCGCACAGCAACAAGCCCCTTGCACTGGATCCAAGACCCTATCCAAGGTAATGGAAGGGACGAAGAGGTCCGATTGAGTTTCCACCACGTTCTCCAGATCTAACTCCGTTGGACTTCTACCTGTGGGGAACTCTTAAGGATGTCGTATACCGTAGAAAACCAGCTACACTGGCAGCACTTCGGGAAGAAATTGAAACGGCATGTGCTGCAATCGCTGAGGACACTTTCGCAAATGTTGCTCAATCAGTAGCTCAACGTACTCAGAAGTGTATCGACGCCGATGATGGGTATTTTGAGCAACTGTTGTAACTGTAAAAGTCTAAGGTTATTAGTGCTCATCACTTTCTGTTTGTGTTAATTCAGTTTTGTTATGTTAACACAGTTTTTTCTTTACTTGAAGTGTATATACATTTTGGCACCCTCTATAATTCGCTTTTCTATGCCAAGTGATCAGCTGTTTTAAGGAAGTTTACTTCCAACAGGATAGTGCACCACCACATTACCACCGAGATGTACGTGCGTGCTTTGATGACAATCTTCCAAGGCACTGGATAGGTCGAAGAGGTTCGATTGAGTTTCCACTGCGCTGTCCGGATCTAACTTCGTTGGACTTCTACCTATAGGGAACTCTTAAGGATGTTGTATATCGTAGAAAACCAGCTACACTGGCAGCACTTCAGGAAGAAATTGAAACGGCATGTGCTGCAATCGCTGAGAACACTTTCGCAAACGTTGCTCAATTAGTAATCCATCATACTCAGGTGTGTTTCGACGCCGATGGTGGGTATTTTGAGCAACTGTTGTAACTGTAAAAGTCTAAGATTATTAGTGCTCATAATTTTCTGTTTGTGTGAATTCAATTTTGTTATGTTAACACGGTTTTTCCTTTCTTGAAATTTATGTACTTTTTTTGTCGCTCTCTGTATTACCAAGTCGCGGATCGGTGTTCCGCGCACTGTCTATTACACTGGGGGGTTTTCCTTCTAAAACACCCGCGTTACATCTCATGAGTGATAATAACATACACTATAATAACTACTAAACCTGTTATAAGGCGTGTTGAAAGTGGTGTCCATCTGTATCTGTGTTCCTGGCATCTTTTCTGTTAGAGTACACCATACACCAATTTTTACATCATAAACGAAACTTCATGAATTAAATGAGGATACTCTGTGCCCCATTACCTATTGTCCTGTGAGACAACATGACTATTTAGATGAAACCATGTCCCATTTGAGAAAATTATTAAATGTGGGTCAACAGAAATGTCAACGATATTTTGTAAAATCAATTTGCAGAAAGTTGCTGGTTTTCGTCATCACCAGGCTGTAATTCGTGAACTATAGTCACTCTGTAGG
Source organism: Metallyticus violacea (assembly GCA_030762175.1). Taxonomy (NCBI): domain Eukaryota; kingdom Metazoa; phylum Arthropoda; class Insecta; order Mantodea; family Metallyticidae; genus Metallyticus; species Metallyticus violacea. The sequence continues at coordinate 14,425,158 of CM060843.1, read as the reverse complement.
GTTTCAATTTTGAAAGTTTAGCAGCTTTATGACCAGAGGTTTTTGAAACACCCACTTGCTGTGCAACACGTCGTCAATTTTTTGCAAATTTAGAACATTTCTTTTTCGCTTCTTAGGTTTAGCGTTTAGCGATCCCGTTGTCCTAAACTTATTAACCAGACATCTATCAGTTTCTCTATCTGGAACTGGAATACCAGGAAATTTCAACACAGTTATCATGAATAAACTGTCACTTTTGATTTGCACAATGAACAAACTCTAATCTTTACAGCTGAAACAGAAGGCAGCAACTGATACAGTATAACATAACTGATAAACATAACCTTGGGCGGATAATTCACCGCTAGTGCGCTACTGAAATAATACTGAGGTCACTGCAGGGCAAGCGCACTACATATAAAAACGATCTATCACCCGACTATAAATGGAACGCATGGTACAATACGAAATAACTGAAAAACTCAGTTCCTTTTATATACGAACGCAGAAAGAGCTTTAAAGTTTAATGTAGGAGGCTATCGTGACCATCTAGGATTGTAACAAGCCTGGAAATGAAATTCATGAAGCTGATGATTTTAGATTTAATATTGTTGTATAAGAGGCTTTCGCCTAATGAACGCCATCAATCCTTTGTTGAAATAACATGCGTAGTTGTTATTATGAGCGACAACATATCCGTTAATGTGGGTTTGTGCAACCGCATCATCTGTTGAATATTACAAGCTAGTGCATGCAGAGAATGGCATCGATTGTTAGGATCACAAAGTCCCAATAAACTTGCAACAGGTGTGTGCTGGTCTAGGTAAATTCATGCGTAACTGTGTAAACAAAACTCTCGTTGACAGTTTTTGAGTTACCATATTTTCATCATTTGTTTTCTAATCGCGCAAGTTGCTTTACTTCCTTTATTTCCTTCTTTTTATTTCCTTAATAACATGGAATAAAAACATTCAAACCATTAAAATTATGAATTTTGTGGAATAAGAGTATGCATGCCTGAATTTTGTGCAATAATCAATCAAAAAAGAAATGGTTTTCGTTTTAATTTTCGCCTTTTAGTGAAACCCGATTGAATATATCTATTGTGGTTGTACTGGTGAAAACATTTGTAAATTTTGCTTCAAATTTCCCATCGAGCATGTCTACTAGCATCTAAAATGACAATGAAGAATATATATATATATATATATATACATATATGTGTCTGTTAAATCTCTAGAAAATGCAATTTTTGTTTCTTTGTTTGTTGTTTTTTATTTTTCTTCAATGAAACTCGGCATATAACCACCAATTAAAAACAATTCATCAAGTTCGTTAACCAGCAAAATTGGACCATTCGGGTTATGAGTTAACATAAAGCGAAAGTCTAAAAGAAAATCTAAAATTCACTCTAGTGAGCGCAGTTTTTTTGTTTTATCTCAACGAAACTCGGAATATGCCACTACAAAAATAACAAAAATAATTTTTAAAATCATGGAAATTAAATGAATAAAAATAGTTTCTGAAAATCAGGAAATTCGGGTCATTACGATTGTGAAATGACAACCAAAATTTAAAGGGTGGGAGTTAAAGCTACATTTATAAACTGCTCTAGTAGCCGGAATTTTTAAATATTTCAAGGAAACAGGGTATATGCCTTTGAAATAAAATAATAAAAACAGCTTCTGAAAATCAGAAAAAAATCGGGCCATTAGGAGTGGGGCTTTACCTGAAACTGAAAATTTCAAAATCGCTCAAGCGTCACCAATATTTGTTTCTTCACAACAATACTCGGCATATACCATTTAAATAAAACAAGAAAAAAAATTCTGAAAATTAAAACCGACATTTAAAAAGTGATCTATGATTTAATCTTCTCTATATTGTTTTAAAACAAAAGAACAAATTAACTCAACATATAAACTATTTATAACTATGCATAGGCTTTACATTTGACAAAAGCATTGTCGCGAAAAAAATCAAATGTGAAATATTAATCTAATAGACGTATGAGAATTATATTTGTATGTAAGAGCGCTCTGTAATAATCTTCAGAAAACATTTGCGTTATGTTTTTATTACAAAAACTTTAAATTTAAATTTCAAAGCCACTGATAATCGATGGAATGTTGGATTGTTTGTTGATTGTGCATATTTGCTTAGTTCATCGCAATTGTTCTTAAATAGTAACATATTTTTGTTTATTGAAACATATGAACAAATTCTTCTTAAATATACAATGTAAGTCGAAACTTTCTGTTATTTCTCTATATTTTAGTATATATAAAAATGACACAAAGGACTCGGTTCATAACCATGTTTACATTCAAAAATGTTTAAAAATACTCACATAGTATAGCTTTGTATATCAGTAGCATATATTTCATTTAATTAATTGTATACTCTTGTTTTTGTGATTTAATATCAATAATAATAGTGATAATTCTAAAAATGTGTTTTAACTATTGTCACAGTTATAGTTTGCAAGAAGAACCCTAAATTTGTTCCCATAATACCACACAGTAATGTCATAACTTATTTTATTTCATTAATTAATAAGGCATAGTAAGGATTTTATAATCATTTTTAAAGTTGTCCAGCTTGGTGAGGAATTCGCTTAGTTTACGCAACTCCTGCGTGATGGATTTTTTTTATTTAAACGTTTCATTTCACCGTGAGGCTCTTCTCGCTTTCTACACTAATTTTATTTCTATATTTTTCATAATACAGTTCCGGAGGTTGAGAGGCTCAAACTAGGGGCATGGCGAATGATTAAACTTACTGACAAAAGTGGATTGACAATCTGCCCCATCTGTGAAAAGGGGGGGGTCATTTTTTGATTGATTTATTTATGGACGCTCTTGAACATCTCAGGTCATCAGCGTCCCATTCAATTGAGGGCGTGAAACGGCCGACAAATTTTGCTCAGAGGCCTCTTCTTTCAGGCTTGAGACTCTTTTACATGCTGTAAATGTATGACACGGGATCCACGGCTTTACTTCCTTTCCGAAGGAAGCCATACTTAGGAATTTTATAACTCTGACTGGGATTGAACCCGCGATCTTGCGTTTAGTAGACAAGTATGGTTACCACTACACCACCAGGACCAACTGGGGCGGGGGGGGGGGGCATGAATACGTTTATTGGTCGAATGTAAAGGTCGGAAGAATGGAGGACAAGGCAAGCAAGTAGAAGGAGAGTGTGCGGTGCCATTTCATTTTGTTTTGTTTACGGTCGCTCTTTAACATCTCAGGTCATCAGCGTCCCATTCAATTCAGAACGTGAAACGGCCGACAAATTTTGCTCAAAGGCCTCTTCTTTCAGGCTTGAGGTTCTTTTATGTGCCATGGGACCCACTATTTTACTTCATCTTCCAAAGGAAGCCATACTTAGGATTTTTACGCCCGAAAAAATTCATCAATCCTGGCCGGGTTTGAACCTACGATCTTGGATTTAGAGGGCAAGCATGGCTACCACTACACCATCAGGACCGACACACTCCTGATGAAAGTGTGACAGCTCAGATCTGAATTGGTTGATAACAGGAGAGGAGAGTGTGTGGAACACGTTGAATGAATGTGTGTGAAATTTCTGCGGATATTTATTTCTATTTTCTGGTAATTTTTTATATTTACATTTATCTGGTATTAAATTAAGCAGACCGAGGTATTAACAAAAATAGTAGTTCCGTTGAAGACACTTCCCTCTCTAAGTTTAATTATAACAATGCACTTAGTACGCAGGACTTGGATTTGGATCTCGGTCAGGTCTGTCTGATTTTTTTTCGGAGTTTTTCCTTACTCTAAGAAGAAAATGCCAGATAGGTTTAAAGCTCCAAGGACTCCGAGATCATTTGCGCCATCAGTTCATTTTATTTTATTTATTCATAACTACAGTCTTAACAGCTACAGAATTCACTTCAATCTACAGACGTCGGGAGAAGACAGGTGCATTCAAAGCGATAAATAACACATAAAAAACAATAATGCACTGGAATAAATACACTATTAGTATTACTACTACAGCTACTATTGTTACTCCTACTAAGTCGTCCTGGTGGTCTATGAGGTAAGTAACAATACTTGCCTCATAGACCCAAGATCACGGGTTCAATCCTGGCCAAGGTCAATGAATTTTTCGGAGTAAAACTCCTTCGGAAACTTTGATCAAATTTTATAGCTTGTTTAACGCCCTGAATTAAACGGCACGCTGATGATATGAGATGTTAAAGAGGGTTCATAAATAAACCAAATAAATAAAAATACTAGTACTACTATTACTAAAAATCAAAACTGTACACAAAATAGGAAAAAATTCATATTATTCATAGACGTCGTTCCGCCTGTGTCAAATTGTTTTGATATACTAAAGAGTGCCTATTTTTTGCATTTTTAAAATTAATTCCACAAATATATTTGAACTAAAATATTTTATTATTTATTATTATACCAACTTCAATACAAGGAGTAACAAGGTAACATGCATGCACTTAGCCGTTTCTGAAAACTAATATTTGCAATGGCTTGGCAATTCAACTTTTCCATATCGAGAAGAGGAACCCAATAGTCTGACATTTGTAACTTTTCATTTTCGTATCCAAGATGCAAATGTGCATGAAGGTGTAAATACTCGTGGTGGGGACTTAACACAGCGTCATTGATTTGCAATATTATTATTTATACACTGAACACTTACAATACCGTGTTATAAAAATCTCTTATTTGCTTATGAATTGTAACAACTACAGGATATTTTAATCCGGCAATAAGATAGATCTTAGAAGCATAGCAGCATCCAGAAAAGTTGCTCGTATAATCAAAAACAGAGGCTTTCAAATAAGCAAGACGTGAAACCCGTTACGGTCGGCAAACAACGTCTGCGTCCCAGCACTCGAGCCCCCTCGTCGTAACGGTTTTGTACCTCTGCCTTTCCAGACACTTTAAAGGGGAGGGAAAAGCTTCCACTCTGAAAGTGACATCTTTAATAACGAACAATTCACACCGAAAAGTAGCAAGTTTGTATTCCCAAATGCGATTTTATATCTATGTATCGACATACCTGTTTCCTATGACAAAGCGATATTTTCTAGTAATATGTTGCTTTTGATTAAATTGTGTTTAACTACCGTTTTTACTACTGAGGCACTAAATGTCGTGGACACTGATGATACATGAAATGAAATGGTAAATTAAGAAAGTATTTTAAAGGAAGAAAGCGTTCCAGGCCTAAGTTTAGGGTATCTTCCCGGCATTTTCCATTTATGAGGACTGAGGAAAACCTGGAAAAAGACCTCAATCAGGGAGGAGGGTCCTGGTGGGATTCGGACCCCCGACATCTCTCTCACGAGTTCGCGCCTTAACGTGACAGTAGTAACATGTTGATTTATGGACGCTCATTAACATCTCAGGTCATCAGCGTTCCATTCAAACCAGGGCATGAAACGGCCGACCGAGGCCTCTTTTTTCATGCTTGAAGTTCTTTATCATGCCGTAAATGTAGACACGGGACCTACGGCTTTACTTCCCTTCCGAAAGAAGCCTTACTTAGGATTTTTCCGTCCGAAAAAATCCATCGTTCCTGGCCGAATTTGAACCCGCGATCTTGGGTTTAGAAGGCAAGTATGGTTACCGCTACACCACGACAGACTGTAAAATGTTGTGTGGTACTAAAATATTACTTCAACGTCTAGTCATTATGGAGCTATATCGCCAACAAAATTAGCACAACAAATAAATGTTTTGGGATATAACAGAAAGCATTAAAATATCGAAAACCTTACAGTAATCGAAATTAATCATGTCAATCGGAATGTGTTTTCTTAATGTCTATTTATTCGAGGGAGGATTACTATAATTCCAGCTTTTTGGTGAAATAAAATCTATATACATTTTAGAGAGCGGAGTTAAAATATAACTTAAGCCGTGTTTAGCCCCTTTGCTAGCAAATGTAAAACGCTTCATAAGCGGACAAGGTTTGAAGCTAAAGCCAAGTATATTACAAATTATGTCTTTTCTGTGTTATATAAAACTTACACACAAAACAATTAAAAGGAAGAAAGCCTTAATTTTACCTCACTTTATTTATATATTGTTTGAGTGACAAACATCGCTTAAGTAATAATTGTAGTTTGAGAGTTTAACACTGTCAGATAGTTCATGCTTTGTGAGTGTCGTGACACAAGTGTTTAAATCTTCTAAGAAAAGCAGCAGCGTATAGAGGACGCAAAATAGGAAAAAGCACTTCATGGGTTGACGTTTTAAAATGCATGAAAGGAGTTGACGTCGTCAATCAACCTCGAGTGTTTATGTAGGCAAGAAGCGAGTTCTGAGCGGGGTATGTTATTTGTAATAGTAAACGAGGATAAACACAAGTTTACGTAGGTGAAGGGTTTGTTTCCTTGAATGATGAATAACTTAAATATAAGGAAACATTCAGTAATTATTAAACCGGTTTGCAATCAAAACTAAAACATTGGACATTACATTATTGTTTAATTTTTAAGTTTCTTAACGGAAACTGTATTAATAATTACAGTATAAAATGTTTATATTGTTTAAGGCTTCTATATCATTCCATAAAACGAAGGTTGCTTATTCTTGTAGCTTGCGAGTTTAAAGTAATCGGCATGGGCGTTGCTTTCAGTTTCCACTATCTTAAAAAAATTTTTGACATTTTTCAGGATAAGAAAAATTCCATGTGACGTAGATTCTTTCTCAAAATTCACTAAAAGTTTGTTAAAATGTAAAAAGTGTAACAATCGCCCTAAACGTTGCCTCTCTTTAAGAAGAATGTTTAAATTAACGTGGTTTTTGTAACACTAAAGCGATATCGAGAAAAATACGGTAAATTTTGAAATAAAGTCTAATAACACTGAGAAAATATATTTATATTGAATAATATACTTTAATATTAAAGTGTTAATTTTGGGCCTGTGCATGGCGCGAGTTGGACTAAAGTCAAGCTAAACACCTGTTAATAACAAACAGTTACAGTTTCTAAAGTGGTTGCTACAATTAGGGAGAAGTACAGCAGGTTGTGGGGGTATTTCTAACGAAAGTATGAATTACAATTAAATACTGGTTAAGAATAATGCGGGGGAGTCAAGCTCTTCTTCAAGTAGTTTGTCTAAGGGAGCAAATAAGGGAAGGGTGGATAAGGGATTGCATCAAAAATAAGGAAAGGTTTAGACAAAATTGGATTGAGATATATTTGCTTAAATGGAGAGGACATTACAGGAAATAGTTGGAAAATAGTTAACAGGCGTTTGCGACATATAGATAGGCAAACTACTGAAACCCAATGCGTAGAAAAAGTACCCTGAACCTGCAGGCTCAAATACATTCGGTGTGGGGAAGGAGGGATTATGGTAGAGAAGAAAGAAGAAAGAAGTATGTGTTTGTATATAAAACTATTAATAGAAAACTTAAATATATGGAAGTCTTTGTATGTATGCATGTAGATTTGCATGTATATAGGTATGTGTGTATATATATGTTTGGATGTATGTACGTTGTGTATGGCCAAGGGAGATATTAGTATGTACGGCCGTAAGGCCCATGCGACAGTTGTACTTATTTGAATGTATTCTAAAATGGTACAATAAAACATCCATACTACTAAAACAAACAGTTCTGGTGCTGATGACTGCATATAGACCGTCGCAGTTTGCTGTCAGAAAACAAGCATTATTTCTGTCTGTTCACGGCTAAGAGTCAGTATAATCATAGGCTATTGGCGCGCCAGTGTTATTTATTACGGGTATTAGTGAAGTATGTTTTACTGCAATTTGTTTTGAAATGCTTCTGCTAAATAGATAATCTTTACATATAACGAATATATGACTGGACCATACAGAGAGATGTGTAGGAAATTTACACAGAAATTATCTGGGGAAGCTGTTCCACACGCGAAAACTTGCTATTAGGTTTAGGTAAATGAATGTTTTAAACGGCATACTTCCTAAACGAAAACATTTTTGTTATAGGGAAAGAAAGGCCGGATGAAATTTCTGGAACATTAGAAAATTCACGAAGTACGTAACAATGCAAATCGACTGAATTTTTGTAATTTACAGGACATTTCCATTTCAGAATTAATAAATTTATCAGATAAATTATGGTTCCATTTACACGATCCACGTTCATTCATAATGGACCCTTAAAAACCCCTGGTTAATACTCGAAGTTAAACTGCCATATTGCTTCTGTAACTGGGTCTATGTATTTTGAAGATACTGTATATTTAGAGAGTACCACATACAAATACTCACAGCGTTTTTTTTTTTTTAATAATTGCCAATAATAAAAGACTATGTATATTTTGAACAGCATTCTGCAGTAGCACACAATGCTTTTGCTTCTTTGGGGCCAGTAAAAATGTTTTTGACGACAGTCATTTCTAGAGGATTGTGTTTCACACGTTTTCTCAATCCTAGAGTGTGCGACTTATATCTATGCGATATGTAAAAGAAAAAAAATAAATAAATAAGAAAATGAAGAAAATCCCCATACTGTAGGGAAACAAAAGAAAGTGGAAGAATTTCGAATGCAAAGCAGTTGTGCTCGTAAATCAATTTGTGAGTTCCAATTCATGATTGTGACATAGAACATTTTTATGAGTCGGAATTGATTTGTTTTTGCGTTTTATGATCTCTACCCTTCCGCCGGACAGCATAAAGACCATTGCGATCCAAAATTAGAGGTCATGGAGGGTTTCTTATAAGTTTCTGAAAGTGACTCGCACAAGTTTATCTGTGATTAGAGCATACCTTCAAAATAATCTTTGCCTAAGAAGCTTTTTGGATTAATTTATGTACATTCCTTGTTCTTTGACTATGTATGTACTTCAGAACATACCGCCACGGGTAACCGAGGTGTTAAGACGCGGACTCGTGAGTGGGAGGTCTGGGGTTGAATCCCGCCAGGACCGTCCTCCCTGACTGAGGTTTTTTTTTCCAAGTTTTCCTCAGTCCTCATAAATGACGAATGCAGGGAAGGTACCCTAAACTTAGGCCTGGAACGTTTCCTTCCTTAAAAAAAAATATCCTTTCCAAATTTATCATTTCATTTCATTAGTGTCCACCGCCTGCAAAAACGGGCGTCAAATACTACTCAAAAAAGACCCTTCAGAATATGAAACAATGTTAATTACGCACGAAGTTGTGTGATTAGTTGTATCTATATGCACATTTAAACATGATATACATATAATTATTACTTAAGATGCATTGCAGACCAATGATTAATACTTTTATACATTTTCATTAGTTATGTAGTGAGATTTTGCCATATTACATACTTAAGTTGTGTTATGTAATGGTTGAACAGTATTTGAACATTATACTGTGAATTCATGATGATAATTGAAATTGGGAGAAAATAATATTCTGATGCATTCATAACAAATTTATTTTTGATAAGAAGTTACATTTATAATATGCAGGTTACACGTTTGTCTAGTATTCATGTAATGTATTGCATATTTTTATGAATTTGTCTTAATTTTAAAATGGATGTTTATAAGAGAAGGTTAGTGCTAACCTTTTTAGTTTTCCAAATATATCTTGACATGAATTTCTATTATTTGTGCCACATATTATGTCTATGTTTTCAATTGAGTTTCAACAAATTATGAAATCATATTTCACAATCTTACAGAAATAGTCTTAATAACTATAGCCGGCTTCGGAATTATGATATTATGAGCGAAGCACGTAAACTGCTGATTTTGTATAATATACTCCGTACGTGCTTTGCAATCAAAGGATCAATAAATTTGAAATTTGGATAATCGTATTTGTCTTGTACGTGATTATGGGCGGTTACATTAGGCGCTTTCCATCTCAAATCGGTCAAGATGCTTAAAAAAATTGACCTCGTATTGTTTAAAGGCAAGAGATACAGCTGCAAAGTATGAAACCTCTGTTTCCAGTACGTTTATTGTGAAAATGATAAATATTTAACATTTTAGTATAAATTGCACCTTTGAAAATAGATATACGAAGGTAGGTCCATAAGTTTCCGGCCTAACCCTTTTCTAGGTTTGATAAAGACAAAAACTATATTTCAATTTTAAGTACAGTTACCTTTATTGAAATACACTTCTCATATCTTTAAGTTAACATTTCAACCCACCCAATAAAAAAAATAGAAGTCTTGACTGCAAAATGGGCATAAACAGTATCCTCACTCCCACTTAAATTTCCTTCCTCGAAGGTCGTTTTCGAGTTTTGAGAACAGGAAATAGTCACTGGGCCCTGGGAGCTAGATCGGGTTTGTAGGGTGGATGGTCCATCTCCCTGAAGTCACATTTCTTGACAGTTTCCTTTGCAACAAGAGCTGTGTGCACAGGCGCATTGTCGTGAAGAAGGCGCTCACCACCACTCAGCTTTCCACGCCTTTTCTCTTTTAATTGAAGCACGTACTATGCAGTAAATCACCATAGTACTCTCCATTTACTCTGTTGTTTCTCTACTTGAAGTCAATGAAGAGTATTCCTTCACAATCCCAAAAGATCGTAGCCATAATCTTCTTGGGTGACTAAATGACCTTGGCCTTTAGAGGCCGTGCTTCGCCGGGTTTATGCCACTACATTGATTCTCTTTTGGACAAGAGATGGATCATAATAGAGAACCATAGTTTCTTCTGTTTAACAATGGTTTGTTTCTCTCTTGTTGCCACAGCAGAGCTCCAAAAATGCCTGACAACAGATGACTTGTTGCTGCTTTTGGACTGAGAAAAGAAGTTTAGGCACCCATGTTGCACTAACCTTATTCATGTTCAAATGTTCATGAATAATTCGAAGGACTTGTTTTAAAAACGCCCAACCTTGCTGCTATTTCTGTAACTTTGAGCCGCCGGCTTTCCATAATTTCTCCTTCCACAAGAGCGGTGTTTTCAAGAGTGAACACCTGCACGCTCTTCATCTTCAATGCTTTCTCGACCCATTCGAAAAAGTTTGGCCCATTCCTTTACGGTAGAATATGAGGGGGATGCTTTCCCACATACACCGCCCAATCGCTATTAAATTTCATTTGGAGTAAGTTCTTCTTTTGTGAAGAACTTAATAACAGGTCGATACTCCATTTTGAACATGTCACAATCTTCTACGCATAGCCTGCTTTATGCAACTATATCTGAACAACAGGGAAGCGGAAGTTACAGCTGCGATTGTTTACTTAACAGATAAGGTATTACACAGATTAGGGTTTTGTGAAGGCGATAATCCTTATCGGCAAGGACGGAAACTTATGGACCTACCCTCGTAACTGAAACTATGCACTGCAGAAACACAAAATCATACTTTCCTACTTTCTAAAGTTTTCTTAATGGTATATAACCTTTATTTATTTAACCAAAGTATTTTTATTTCATTATAAGGCATTTTAAAGAACTGTTTTCCATTTAAAAATGGAACAATGATCAGTTTTTAAATATATGGTCTGATATTAGAAACAGTTTCCAAAATTAAAACTTCTTTTATAATTTGTTTTTACGCGAGGTGGAGGGTAGATGATATACAACATATGTGAGGTCTTTCTTGTCGAGATGCGAGGTTTCTCTACAGTTAACTGTTTAGCATACTCCTGCTGCATCAACAGGCGTTCGCTGGAGAATTGGAAAGTGATTTGAATCAATACCTTTTCATTCCGTATTTGTTTTATCGCTTCCTGTTAAAGATACCAGTAATATGAATTGCTTTATAACTAAAGAATCAACAGGGATTGTAAAAATAGTTTTAAGTGACTACAAAATGATAACACGGATAATTCTAAAAGCAAATCCTTAAGGAAAAATAATATTTAACTAAGAAATTTTACAGGAAACTGTTTATCAGGAGCTCTCACTAATATTAATTATATTAATGTATTAGGAAATATTTCAGCGTTTTTTATTTAGGAAGTTCAAAATAATACCCTTCTAAAATAGAAACTATTAGTGATAGATGTCTTATATTTTGGAAGCTAAACTTCTCCTGTCACAAAATTTTGGTTAATTATAAACAAAATTGAAATTTTGTTGTTTGATATCACATGGACTAACCGAATAACGTACCTAATGATAGTCGAGAATAAACATGTTTTATAAAACGTTTGGCATAGGGAGTACAACCCAAATTTTGAGTTGATGCAAAAGAAATAAATTCACGAATTCGGGTCTTTCTCACATTTCTTGGCATTCACTAGGGAAACGTCACTCAAGACTCAATTAACAAAGCTCTGGCCATGTTTCATCTCAATCCGCAGGATTGGATTCACCAATACATGCCAGAGTCGAAGAATAAAACAACAGAACTTATTATGGAATATTTGTTAAACCACTAAAAGAAAACGCATCCTGTTTCTCGCACAAAAATGTTCGAAGGGAGGATTCGCCCTCCCTACATATCGACAGTTTCAAGGCAAAAGTAGATAAATTGGGTTCCGAATTAATTCCTCACCTAATTTATTCCCCGACTTAGTCCCATAGTGACATTTTTCTATTCCTGAAGTTATAAATTAGTTCGACGTGAAGAAATTTGATGTCATCGACGCCGATAATGAACATTTTGCAGAGTGCGATAAAAACCTTATTTTCCAACGGGATGAAAAAATTGGAAAGTTGTCAGTTCAGGTGATAACCCTGATGGAGACTATATTAAAAAAATAAAATTTATATTTTAAAGAGGTTTCATTTTATTTTCTTTAACTACACGTTTCAAATTATACATAAAAGCAATCAATTGTTTTTGTACTGGAGAGTATGAATCACTTTTGTCGGAAAAGGCATAAAAAGCATCTACAGGGAATTTTCCACGACAGAAAGTTAAGATAGCTTTTAGAAATAGAATGTGACGGGGCTGCGTACAAGCGTTATGTGGCATTTTACCCCCGGCAATAGCTCCCAGATAATGTGATGGGTTTGTAGAAGCAATAAACGAATTGATGTGAGGATTTTTATGAAGCCACCTGTGTCTGAGGTGTTCATATTATCTGGTTTGTGATAGTATAGTATAGCCCATAACTTAAATAAAGTATCTCTTTACTTGTTTACTTTTGTAATTATTCAAGGGTGTAAAAACCATTATTAACAAAATAGAATATTCAGCACAGTAAACAACAATTTGAATTTCTGATATACATATAAAGTCGATTCACAGCACAAGTCTCATGAAATATTAATAGAACGTCAATCAAAACGTGGCCAAACGAGAAAAGCCACAGATAGAACTACGATTCAAAACTTAAAATGCTCGTCCTTTACAAATCTCCTATTTGTAATGTTATGTTATAAAGCATGCATATTTGTTTTATTCACTTGTTAATGCTATGTTAATAGTTCTATGTGTCGACTTTGTTTGTGCATTTAACTAAAATGCAATGTTTAAGCCTCATAATCGAAACTAGTATCAAAAATGGATTATTTGTGATTAAGCATAAAGTTTAATGTGACTTTAATTGCGATGCCTAGAAATACAAACTAATCTAATCATAAATAAGTCAATTAAAGAAAATACAGTGTCAGAAGAACATGAGAAAGTTGTAAATATAGAGTAAACTGCATGGAAACTATACATAATTCTAATATAATTTTAACTCTAATCATATTAGTAGCCGAGTCATTATTTGTTCATCTCACATTTTCTATCTCGTTGTAACATTACAGATTACACCAGCTTTTGTGTGGCATTAAGATATTTCTTAATGATAAACACAGTTTTTAAAATGTGGGTTTTAATTAGGCATTAGTACAGTGCTTTCATTTCGTTACGCAACGGCAACGTTGATTTGGCCAACGTGAATTTACTGCGCATTAGCCTCGCCACCTTCCGAAGAAAATTATATCGCGCGGTTAGAACTCTCAACGCGCATTATTTTTCACTTTCGTTATTTATTAGCAAAGATAAAGTCAAAGATAGCCCATTGTGTCCCAAGGGCAAAGACCTCCTAACAAGTAGGGAAAGCTCGCTTTTTCCAAACTTGGTGAGCTATTTCACGCTAGTTCGTGTGCTGTTTAACACACTGACTGATTTGTTCTTTGTCTACTCCATTTCTCATTGCACTAGTTGCTTCTCGAGAGATTTCCATTTTTCTCTTCCTCTTGATACTCTTGACCAATCTGGACCTGTATGTTCCTTAATGAGGTCTGTCCATCTCTTCTTGGTCTGTCTTGCGTCCTTTTTCCTATCCGGCGGTCCCACATGGAGATCTTGTAGGTTCATCTACCTGCATTCTTGCGCCCTATTGTCATTTGCTTCTGGTAGCTATTTGTGCGAGGTCTGTTGTCTGAGATAACTGGTTTATTAATACATACTGTCGGTATTTTTGTCCTTCAAAGTTATTCCCGGGATCTTGCGTTGCATTTTTCTTTGGCATATTTGAATTGTGTTCTATTGTTTTTCTGTTATTGACCATGTCTGGCACCTATATAGTATACACAGGTTTCGAGCGTCAGGAATCTGATTTTCTTAGTTAGTGTTTGGTCTAACAATATAAACTTTAGGGCCCAAAATGCTCTCCAGGTTAATGACATCCTTCTTTGTACTTCTTTTTTTTTTTCCATTTTATCACGGAAGGAAATCTGTTCTAGGTATGTATGTTCGCTCACATATGTGAGGACTGTTCCATCTATTTTTATTGGAGTTTCAGATCCGTTTGAAATTTACTGTGTCTTCAGTTTGTTTAGTGGCAGCCCTGCATTTGCTCACATAATTGTTCCAGCATAGTTTGTAGTGCTTTCGGTGTTTTGTCGAATAAGACCACATCGTGGCAAATCTTAGACTTGTTAGTCGACTGCCGTTTAAGTTGATTCCGATATTATTATGCCAGTTCATTTTCCTGAATATATATTACACAGCTGAAGAGTTTGGGAGAGATTGGATCGCCTTGGCGAACTCCTCTTTCTAGTCGGCATGGTTGTCCTTCTTTTGTTTATATTTTCGCGAAACTTTGACTGTAGTTTTGTGTAAGATACGAATGCACTTTACCTCTATTCCTTGAGCTGCTAGAATGTGTAATATGCTTGTATGTTCGACTGAGTCAAAGGCCTTGCTATAGTCAATAAAAGGATATATAGTGTTAGATGGAATTCCTCTGCTTTCTCCGTCAGCTGGTTTATAGTTTGGAGATGGTCTATTGTGCTGAATCTTGTACGGAGGTTGATTTTCATCCAGAATCTTGGTTATTCTTCTAGTTAAGATTTTTGTAAATAGTTTGTATATGTTTGACACCAGTCTTATAGGTCTGTAGTTGTCTTTATCATCTGCAGTGCATTTTTTGTGTAGAAGAACGGTTGTTTCAGATATTAATTATTATTATATTCGCCATCATAGTAGATGCTAGAAGTATCTGTTTCCAGTTGTGAAATATGCCTAAGTCCTTTGGAAACTATTTTGAGATATTCACCGTAATTTAACATCCCGAATATTATAAACTACTTTCCGAATATTTTTTTCAGCCCCTCTTTTTATTTCAGCCACAGCAGTAACTTTATATGGTTAAAGATTCAGCAGCTGAAACTTATGCGCACTTCTGACAGGCAACAACTGGTCTAATCCTGTTTAAAACTTTCGAGAAGTTTGTAATCGATAGTCTATTTTATAAGTTTTTTCTTCTGTTAAAAGGCGGATATTTGGTCTTGGCTTCCTGTCAGTGAAAACGCCTAGGGTTCGAACTTTACCCACCAATCTGAAAATTTAGAATGAAATTCCTATTTACGACTTCTTTTGAATATGAATATAAATATCTTGGTTCTAAAGTATATTTCACTCTTGACTTCTCTCCACAATTGAAAGTCTAGCACGTATTCTCTACAAAATACAACAGAAATAGTTGGCGTGATAACACGACTGAGCAAGATAAATTGTATATATCAGGGAATCGCGCATCCACCAAAGGTCAATCTGTTTTACTAGTATATGCAAATTCGGATTTGATGCCACGGCACAAGGGCGACAATCCAATAATTATATATAAATACACACGGGCAAAGTAAAGTACCCGCTGGGGGAGTACCATGCGCCAAGTTAAATATTTTAAAATAAAAATTTAGAAAATAAATTTCACCTGAATTTTATATTGAATTCTCAATACCACTTTGCCTTCAAAACAGCTACTATTTTGTTACTTCACTAACCACCTAATATGATTTAATTTTTCAGCGCCGCAGTAGCTGGTTGAATATTTCTGTAGACATTCCTCATAAATAAAAGTCACAGGTACAGAGACGTAGGAAACAAGCTGAAATAAGTTCCTCGCTGATCACATTCTCAATTGTTTAAAGACAGAATGGTTTCCGCCATTGACGGTGGTGCAGATCCCAGAAAAAGTGTAAGAAACTTAAGCTCGCACATAAGACTGCCTTGAGCGACTGATCTGAACAATAATGCTTTATTTTACCATGATTATTCCATTTATGTGACGTCATTATAAAATCGATCAATGAAGTACACAAAATGTTAAGTTTGACCAAACATAGCTCGATATAGTAGTGAAATTAACGTAAAGTTTTATCAGATTCCTTTAACGCCCGAAGTGCATTTATCTTCTGGTCAGTGTAACCAACTTGTAATCAGAATGTAGTTTCCGTGGGTGTTGCTTTGAAATGGTTTCAGTATGTCCGACGTTAGTGCTCAGTTTGAAATAGGACGGGAATTGGGCTTTATGGGTGCTGCGGTAAATAATTTATGCCAGCTGGTCGCAGGTTTCGCCACGGCTGCTGCAGACCACCCCCACTCTTCGTCGACGAGACTCTCTGCAGGGCGTTTCGCTGGATTTTGGTGGCGGGCCTGAGTGGAACGGGACTTCGAAGGTGGCGACAAATAACGCTTCGCCATTTACTTTGCTGACATAATTTATTCTCTCAACATGAATATTCGGGAGAACTCACTTCCGGGCCAGGTAATCTTGGCAAACGCGTACGTTTATTACGTTGGCGAAATTGGTGCCGAGTGCGAGGAAATTGTTAATTTAATGGAATTCTCACTGCAGCTCAATGATGTATCGTGGTGACTCACGCTCAAGTTTCGTTGCCAGGGCTGGTACTTGATATTTAGGCCGCTCTTCTGCTGATCTCTTCTGCGACGGTAGCCACACGTATCTGGTCCTGGAAGATTGTGAGACTCCTCGTTTTGGGCAAAATCTAACCCTTTTATACACACAACACAAACGACACTATTCATGAGCAACGGCGCGCAATACTCCCGCCAATTTTGTGTTAGCGTGCCTCATAGGTGAGCGTTTACTTCACTGAATTTCATTTCTATTGGCTGGAAAATTTTGTTCAAGCCAAATACTTCGCTATTCGTCAGTAAGGTGAATTTAAAAGAATTCATTCGTTACTGTCAACGATTTTTTACTCGGACACCTTCAACTTTGTTAGCAGCAGGCCGGTTTATGCCCTGAGGCGGTAGACTTTTCAACCCTAGCCTCATACTAAAAGTGACTACCTTACATTACCTAACTTTTGCCAAGTCTATCTGCGTTCGGAGAAAGACGAAAGCTTTCCTTTGCCTGGTTACATATTTACACGTTATTTCTTAAATATTACAAAAATTACACTTTACGAATACATTATTAAGCACTATACGGTATTAATTCTACATATATCATAAAAGTTCCTTCACTGAAAGAAAATGCATAACATACTTGTCCATAATTACAGAGCTGCTGATTGTAAAATTACAAATATTAATTACGTCAATTACTATGTAATTGACGTGGAGCCAAGAACTGCTTCAAACTCTACACTCCTCTTATAATCCCTGAGCATGCATCACTGACCACATTTGCTAGCAGGCGGGAGGAAAGCATTGATAGCAACAAAACTATCGATTATCGAGAATCATAACGCAAAGTGGAGAGGTCTTCAAAGCCCAAACAATTATTTTTGCGTATTCATCCTAACAGTCGAGATTATTTTGTAAATTATGTAACAATACCTGCCAAAGCAACCACACATTTTAAAAACATGTTGCTCATTACGATAAGATAATATCCTTGTTTGTTTTTCTCAGTTGGTGCTATTAAATCGAACAGTAGTGACTGTAGTAGTCATCTTTCATCTATTTCAGTCTTATGGTTTCTGATTAGGTAGGTATTCATAAGTAATAATAACATTTTATACACTTGTTAGTATTCTGTGCGCGAATTTCAAATATATATATTATCCTTGTTCTATTCATGAAATAGTCCTAAACCGTATTGGCTCTTCTCTATTGATATTACTGATAATCGACTTTCATCTGTTGCAAGATAGCTTGAAAAGGTTAAATATTCATAATATAAATATACAATTATTACAATTTTGTTTATGGGAATTATATTTAAATTCTTATTTTATTCATGAAATTTCCCTCCAGGGTCTGAACTTTCCAGATAAATTCATTCACTAGGTTCGTAAATTTATTGGAAATCTCTGGCAGTCTTGATGAACCTCCTGGGATTTGAAACGGTATAGGATGTGTATGATATGGAGGCCAACGGCAAAAATTTGGGGGATTTACAGCAGTCTACCTACTTGTGCATTAAGTGTTTTTAGATACTATAGCTCTTCTGATTGATTTACCGCGCCTAAGAGTGGAGAGTAGTCTAACTCACAGAGACAGCTGGAGAAGAGATATGTACTGGCCAATCTCTGATCTAAGGTGACATTTAAAAGAAATAAGTATTGGAAATGAAATCGGATCTCATGACAACATAAAATTGTTTTGACACATATCTCTGGATCCATGTAGGCTCTCAAAAGAAACGAACAAACGAACAGAAACTGTAATGGATGTGACCTACAGATGGCTTACGTGTGAACCCCAATTTGAAAATGAGATATACAGTACACTCCATAAGAAAAAACTCAAGTCTTTTTCAGGCAGAAATGTTTGCGATTCTGACCTGTGTTCAAATAGGAATTGAGAAAGGCTATAAAAAGCACCTTCTCATCTTCTGATATAGTCGAGCTACTCTTAAAGCACTCAACCCCTATCAATTTATGGAATGATTTCAACCCCACAGGACAGCTTTATAGCGTTACAATGGATGCCACGTCATCGGGGCATAGAAAGAAATGAAGAAGAAGAAGAAGAAGAAGAAGAAGAAGATAACTGGAAAATAATATGACCCCATCTGTAGATTATGTAGGTAGCACTGCTAAATGTACTATTTGAGTAAGAAGAGAAATTTGTACTCTTTGGAACTTCACCGTAGCACTATTTCCATAAGATCAAACGTTGTGAAACTCATTTAGAATACAGAGCCTGAAATTCTATAAAAATAAAGAGTAGCGTAGTACTTAAACCCCAGACTGGCACATGAGGGCTTTGACTCTAAATAAACTCTGTCTAGCAAAACCTCTCCTCTGCCAATATCATCGCAGCAAAGAGGAATAGGCGAAGAGAGGGAACATCGATGCATTTGCCGCTTTGGCGCGCCTCACACTTCCCGTGAAATATGCTTAAATTCTTGGTTGGACCACAATGTGGTTTTCACTGGATATTGGAACACCAGCATTCAAATAATAAATTATTCCTAAATTGGTTAACTTTTAAAACATACATTAATAGAAAATATGCTTCAAACGAATGTAAACATCATCAAATATCCCATTTATCAAACCGCAAACCTTTGTTAAAAGTATTGAGCTCTACAATCTATGATTTTAGTGGTTAAAAATTCCAGATTATGAAATTAATATGTTTATAATCCGACTGTGGATATTATTTCTGCACTTATGTAGCTAGAATATGCTTGTTACTTTTAGTAGTTATTTTATCATAGACATCCATAAGAAATAATTTAGTTTTGTATGAACTTAACCAATTTTCGGTGTTAATAGATCAATCCTACAGCAAAAAGGTTTGCTATTGTATTCTTAATGTTAGGCAATGAATCTGCTAATATGATAGAGTCATACCAGTATTTTGCTTGTTTAAAACTGATACCATCATCCTCTTTTATACGCCTTTTTAAATACTTTTATCACATATCTGGAAGTTCTTGATCTATTATATTTTATATTTTGATTATTTTTCTCTGTTTCCTTTTTGGAAATCAAATATATGAAATCATAAAGCAATAAACCAGGACCGTAGCGTAAATGTAAAGTAATCTTATAGTATATTTTTCTCGAAATTCCCAACACTACTGGCATCATTATTCTCTAACAGGAATTTTCTGCTAGACTTTTTATGTGGCTCAAAACTTGATCTTGAGCATGTCTTAACTTGACTAGAGCACGTGTTTTTGAGCTTTTACACTTTCTCCCTTCCATTTTTGCAGCCTGGTTGTGCGATTTGTAACAATCGATATTTAGTTTAGTAGTGTCTCATTCTGTTTATGTCTTCAGAGAGAGAGAGTGTCTCTAAATTTATGAAGGACTAACCCCTTTAATTAAATTAGGCGAATCTCTCAGGTTGTTAATGTTATGACAGTTCTGTAATAAATATCGTTCTAGAATTGATAGAAAGGAAAATGAAACGATATTTGGAAAAGTCACTGATGAAATCATATTGCACGCAATGGTGATTGTAGAGAAAATTTACTTTCTATCAGATTTCATTTCAGTGTATAAGATTTTAATGTGCAAGCATTTTTCAAATACCGACTCTTAATTGCTTTTTATTTAAATTGTGCGTTACTTACAAAAGTCCCTTGCGAATGTTCACTGCTCATGTAAACACCATGAACTTCATTAGTAAAAGCAAATGCACTGCTTCTTTAATAAACTCCAATTCAATGTCAGCAATGAAAACCTCCAATTTATGCAGTTTTCAGTTTGGGAACTCTACCGACCTTCACTGGGATTCGTTCTAATATTGTACAAGGAAGCTATTGCTAGCTCAGAATTATAGCATTGGACTCTTAACAACGCGTAACAGGTTAGTTATTGAGGAAATTTCATTACAGGAAACAAATACAATGGAAACATCTCAACCAAAATTATAACATTTTATGGCTAGCGTAAACTACCCAAATACCGCACGCAAATTTACTACCAATAATAACAAACTGACAAGTATGAAAACTGAACTTGAAACACTGCTAAACATGCGATATTTCTAGCACTATCTTCACTTATTATAGGAATATTCACTTAGGACTGAGTTCACTGTAAATAATGAGAATAAAGGCATTGTTAGATTAGTTTCAGCTAGTAACTATTATAAACTATCAATTTTGCTGCCAAAGTTACCTTACAACATAAAGCGAAAACAAAATTAAAAGATTCAGGAAACCGATTATGAAAAGCACTCTATTTCAAATATGTAATAGAAATTCTAAAATATAAAAACTTAGCTTAAAACTAAACTTTCCGCCAAAATTTACTACCTAGTACTCTATGGCTGAGTGGCTGTTGGGTGCTTTGGAAATCACATGCCATAGCGATTTAATTGGAGCTCCAAAATTAGTTGCTTCGCATTATTGAATCGCATAGTATGAAAAGTTACTAACTAGTGTTAATTAGTAGATAGTTCTCCGTCTCTTTAGAAGTTGGAGACGTGAAAATATCTGAAATTCGAGACTTGAGAAGAAACATCGAGATAGGTACATAATTGAATGTGTATGAATGAGAAGAATATTAAATAACGCAATGACTTATAATTTATAAAAAATCATTCTTTATCTTTCTTGAATAATAAAATAAGTCATGCTTGTATTTCACTGTATAGATATGACAAGATTTTAAAATTGCATTCTTTTACAAAACGCAAAAGAAATTTCAGCTTTTAACCTTTAGGTTTGTTATAGCTGCATCTTTCTCATCTTCCAGATCGATCGATGTTTTAGAGCATTGTGACCGATGCTGTGATGAAAGCGTTATTTAGCATTTGAAGAATTTCGCGTACCTTAGGCTAACTTTCTCCATGAATGGAATATGGACGAAACATTTTGATGGGGCGAAACTTAAAGCGAATATAAAAGCCGCAGAAACTCTCCATATACGAAGCAGAATTCGAGATATGCCAATAGGGCTGTTAGGGACAGTATATGGGGCAGGAACATCATATACAAAAACTAATGTGGGCAAAATTTGATAATAGATAGAGAAATTGGATGGGTTGAGGAAGGGTTTTCTGAAAGGTATATTAAGAGACGATGATGAGTACAGAAAATTGCGGAATCCTTAGGGAATTTGGTGTCTATAGCGAGATTACAAAATTGCTGGATCCGAGCAGTGAAATACTTACTACGAATTGTACACGGAGATCAGACACTAATTAATGCGACCTGCTACCAGAAGTAGCTGGGAATGGGGGAAAATAAGACGTGTGTTTTAAAATCGAGAAGGGGTTGGAAAACATAGGGGTGGATAACATTTGGGTTGCAAAAGGGGAATCAAAAGAGGGTTTGGGAGAAAAATTAAGAAAGCTTGAGGTATATTAATAGGCATTTTGGAGTGTGCAGAAAAACTTTCGCTGGAGATACAATCGGAGCTGAAAATTGGTTAGGGGAGGGCATTGCATACAATCAGGGGTCAAACTCGGCAATCAGAGGCTCGCTTGGTTTAGTTTAGGAGCTTAGAGGATGATTAAGTAAGTCCTCTATTAATAATATAACAATAACTTGATTAAAATATATTAGGACTTTTTATTGTCCCTTTATCAATATAATTTATTCCTTCCTGAAGCAACTTATGAAATACTCTCACCAGACAGAGAGAGTACGAGAATATGCCCTATATGTGCGGACAAAGAATCTTAGGAGCATATTCTGGCCTACTGCAAGGACACGAAAGAATGGAGAGAGAGATAAGGGCAGAGGCAGATAGGAAGGAGGAGGGAGTGGGTACATTTCTAAGTAAAGTGAGACAGTTCAGACCGGAAGAGGCAGACAACCGAAAATATGAGTTACAATATTTTTTGTGCATATATGTGAGGGGAATGTAGGTTATTTACTTTTGTATTGTTTATTTTATTTAGGTATTTAAAGTTTCTCTATTATGTATTGCTTTTTTATTTATTTATTTAATTATTATATAATGTTTGTCTCTTAAGAGTTGAATATTGTTTGTGCAGTTTCATGTATTTCCTAGTGTATTGGGAAAGCATGTACGGTCTCGGGATCCGTGCGACGTGTTTGTAACAAACATATTTTGTAAATAAATATACTACTACTACTACTACTACTGCTACTGCTACTGCTACTGCTACTGCTACTGCTACTGCTACTGCTACTGCTGCTGCTGCTGCTGCTGCTGCTGCTGCTACTACTATTTTAAAGCTATCATTTGTTATACTTAAAAGTGTTTTCTAAACCAATAAGAACGATCAGTTTTATTTACTACTAAAATTTACCAATATTTAATTACAATTCATTTTCAGCATTTTTATTAATAAAGTTACCAATTTTTTTCCTTTTTGTCATTTTCTAAATAATAATAATAATAATAATAATAATAATAATAATAATAATAATAATAATAATGGACTATTGCTTTCTAAAATGTTTCCGCTTAATGGTTTACAATTGTCATTGGCATCTGCAACTGACAAGACACTTGAAATGGGAGCGAGGAGCGATTAGTGGCAATTAATGCGTAGAAATGATACGAAGATCAATTACTCGACATTTGCTTTGTAATGAGGAAAAAAAAAATCCTCCATGCATTAGCTCTACGTTGGCCCTTCTAAATGATTCGCGCATATTCAGAGTAATACGATAAGAATATTTCTATGCATTGTGAAGATGATAAAGTCTTGCCGGTAAGGAAAAACAGAAGATTTTACTCGGAACCTTTAAGTATTTTCATTGAAAAATGCTCGCTATTACCTATAGGATTTTTCATAAGTAACAGGTAAAATTAATTACTCGTATTTTCTTCATTTTCCACACAAATTTATCTTTCTGGCATCGACTTTACATCACTACAAATGGAAAATTTCCCATTACTGTGTCATTGAATTTATTTCTAATTGTTGTGATTGAATTTTCAACAGAGGAACAATCACACTTGAAAAAATTCAGATCACCACCGGGATTCGAACCTCTGATCTTCATCCTTCCGTGAGCACAGTGTCACGAACCTCCCTCATCTGATTCTATATATCCCGAGGAACTTTCAAAAGTTGTCTCCATTGTGAATGAGACTAAAAGAACATATGACCCAGGTTTCTAGCTCAACCACCAGCTCTATAGAGGTTAACTCAGACTTCATGGCTTCACGCCAGTGGAGACCAATGAATGAAAAACTCCGAAAGTCGTTACCATACCGATGAAAGGAAGAAGGAAGGTATTTGGTACATGACAACTGATGGGTTCATGCAAAGAGGGCGCAAACTGAATAACTGCAAATATTCAGCCGAAAGTATGTATAACATAGACACCTAATAGTATTACATTTTGAAATATACATTTAAGTGTTATGTCAAACAATGTTTATTTACAGCAAACAATTAAAAATAACGTTGACATTACAAGTAAGAAATTCATCAAAATTATAAAACACCTTGTAAACCAGTCACTTTATAATGACTTTATCTGACTCTGTTATATCCAGCCTTGATCATTTGTTACAGTTCCATAGCCAATGTAAGAAGAACAAGGTTCCTCTGATTTTTATATAAAAATTTAATTTTCTTTTTCTTCTGATAAGGCATTGATATAATAATAATAATAATAATAATAATAATAATAATAATAATAATAATAATAATAATAATAATAATAATAATAATAATAATCTTAACTGCTCCATCCCGATACCTTGTTTCCTACACCGGGACGTGTATTGCAAACTCTTACACTTTATTTCTAAATTACATTCTTACATTATTATTTTCCAGATGATAATTTTCCGAGGTATAAGACCTAGGTTACAATTAGAAATTTACTAAAATAATAAAAATAATAAATTTGATAAATAACAAAATTACATTCCCTTCAACTATTTCCTAATTCCTAGAAACCAGTTACTACTTCTACTACTTCCACTTAATCTTTAACTCTAAATTAATAAACTGCAATTCCGGTATCCGGTAGAAACTGTACTGGTGACCAGCATATTTCTTACATATCTATACTTTACTACTTATACATATCCATTCCTTCTATATTTGTATAAAACTATATATTATATATCCATTGATCTTGTGTATATTCCTTTATTTTCCATGTTATATCATAGCATCTTTCTATGTGATATCTTTACAAATATATTCGTGTAAATTTCACATTTATCTTATATTAGCCAATTTTTTAACACTAATTATATTCTTTTTTGCGAATCTAATTGGCATTTATCATTGCAACATTTACCCTACCAATTCATTACTTTGACATCGTTAACAATAATAACAAGATCATTTGTACTATTAATTATCATTATAATAGTTATTATAACAATTTTATTAAATTTTACTTTATTTCTTCTTCTTCTTGATATATTTAAAGGCTGATTACACTCAAAATATTTTCACTAATAAACAGTAGGTTACACCCAGTTTCATATGATTATGTTGCAAAAGAACGCCAGACACTTTCTGCCAGAAATGAACTCCATAGGACGGTATACACTTGAATAAGGCTTACCATTCAATTGTTAAACATTCTATTAATATGAAATGTTTAGGTTACTTAGTAAATGAACGATTCTATATGTCTGATATATTAACACTTTACATGATAGCACAAGTAAACTTAATGTACCAAGAAATTTCACTTGCAAGATTTTATCCTCATTATTTTTTAGAGAAGTAAAGCAGTTAATGCTGATTTTTAAGAGATATTTATGATAAATACATTTACTTGCAACGGTCTCCAGGCTTTTTAAAATTAATCTGACAGGAACTGGAATTATATTAGTAATGTTAATTTATAGAGTGAAATATCATCAAACTTAATAAAATCCTTAAAGTAAAACAATTATTATCAAAAACGAGATAGAACCTTGAAGGAAGGTGCAGGCAACACTAGCCACTGCTAAATATGATTCACAATTTAAAAATGCGCATAAAAACTAACAGTTACATTTTTATTAAATGAATTTCTTTACCATTATTAGAAAACGGGCGAAGCTTTCATTAAAGCTCTAAGGCCAGACTTTCTCAAAAATACTGTTGGCTTATTATTGACAATTGAAATACGAATACGCCCTTATTTCAACTAGTGTACTGTCTGTGGCTTAAATAGTTCACAGCCATAATATGGCAGAAGGCTCGACCCGCCTTTTTTTCGATTCACTACCATGGAGAGATAAAGGGGACGGGTCTTTCATGGCATGTTCGTTTTTGTGTAGTCCAGTCTTGGTCTCAGCCCATTTATGTTTTGCTCTTTTGGGACTTTGTACAACCTGAAGTCCAAAAAAAGTCTGAGATGCAAGCATTATGAATTGAAATTTTCTATAGTATTTCCCTACTGAATCTGAATGGGAGACCAGACAATAAAAAAAAAATAAAAAAATAAAATAAAAAAAAAACGGATCCATGATTACAGGTAAGTCGCTGTTAATAAAATTACCCTAGAATGCAACATGAGTGATAGCTCTGCGTCAGGGGCACTTGCAACTCGTGAAGGAAAAGCATTTCTCCATCTAACTGTGGCAAAATACGTGTCTAGACAATCAAAGGGTATGAGAATTTATGCTTTGGAAGCACCCATCGTCCCCTTAAAGTAATTCAGGTCACAGACTTTGGCAGGAAAGTTAGGAAGGCACATTTTGAGATGTCACTGTACTTCCTGAAAAACATACACTTTCTGACTATTACTGGATGTTGTGCCATACCGGTCAAAATAGCAGAAGACCGAAACGCCAAAAACTTCTCTCGAAAGAAGTGTTGCTGATTCAATGCAGTGAGTAAACTACATTAAAGATTTGAGGTGTTCAAATATAGCCCGAGTTTGGATCTATGAAAGTATATTTGCAGGATCAGAAACTTGCAGTTGAACAAAGGTGGCATAAAGCTTGTTAAAAGTCACACGTCCCCCCTCCCTTGAGAGCACTCCCAAGTTTGTGGACAGGTGGATAATATAGCTTGCTTGCCTATTGTTTGCAACACATCTAAGTTAACGGAATCAAGTGTTGATAGCTGCGCACTAGACGCTGCAAGGAAATCCCAGTATAGGGGTAGGCTTTATTTTCGGCTTTATAATTAAAACTTCAATGTAGGCCTTCACCAGTGACCCATGTGTAGTGTATGTTGAAAAGTGAGGGAGCTACCGGCGACCAGTATACACCAGATAGAACACCCCAAAGCCGGCCGACCCCCTCAGAAGCGTCGCTTCCACATCCAACGCCGGGGCATAAACCTTTCCAAAGCGTAATCCACTGTCACGCTGCGCCAGTCCACCTTGTTGTGGCACTTTCAACCCTGTAAAAGAACCAACGGAAGGAAACAGGAGAGAGGAAAACTCGTGGAATTGTAATAACCACCCCAGCATTCGCCTAAGCGACCAGGGGAAGCCACGAAAGACCCCATTGCCGGATTGCCAGTCTTAAGAAATTTGAACTTAGGACCACTCAAATGCAAGTCCTAGCGTTACCGCTTGAGCCACTCCGCTCTGTAACTTCAGGCGGATTCTGAATGGCTATTTGAACCTTTCGAATTTAGTTACACTTATCACCTACAGATGTCAGAGAGATAGGAAGAGTTCGTCGCCTCGAAGAGCCATCTGGTGTGAAATTGCCTAAGGTACTACTTGGGCCTAAATGATCGATAGTTTTGTCTATAGGCCTCTTTTTTCAGATATGAATTTTTATTTAACGTACGTAAGTCTGCGCTCGCTAATTTTACATCAGAAATATCTATCGATCTTGTCCAAATTTGAATCCGCGAATCTTTTAGTTATATGACCAAATTTAATCATACGCTGTAATATTAACATCTACTCATAAACAGAAATCTTACGAAAGCACTACCTTAATCTCTCTCTTTTCCGCTTCCCTTAACCCAACACCGACCTGCTCGTAGACGCGGAAGCACTCGGTACCTCCTGTTGTGTTACTGTGCCGGAAGGGTGTGTTTACATCCCCAAACATCAATATTTGACTTTAATGTTACTATTTCAGCTCGCATGGTAAACTACTTCGATGCTCAGGCGAGGAGCGTGCAGGGGGAAACATTTACGTTCACTAAAGGTGGCCAGCATGATGGAAAGAGTGTTTTTTTTTAATAGTGTTTAATGTCCGTTTTTACTACTAAGGCACCACAGGCGGTGGACACTGATGATACATGAGATGAAATGATACATTGGGAAAGGACTTTTTTTTTTAAGGAAGAAACATTCCAGGGCTAAGTTTAGGGTACCTCCCCGGCTTTTGCTAGCAATGAGGACTGAGGAAAACCTGGAAAAACCCCATTCAGGGAGGACGGTCCTGGCGGGAAAACCTCCCGCTCAAGAGTCCGCTCCTTAACGACCTCGGCCACCTGCGGCGGTGGAAAGAGGTTTTTTTTTTTTTTTTTTTGAGTAGTGTTTAACCCCCGTTTTTACTACTGAGGCACCACAGGCGGTGGACACTGATGATACATGAAATGAAATGATACATTTGGAAAGGATATTTTTTTTTTTTAAGGAAGGAAGCGTTCCAGGCCTAAGTTTAGGTACCTCCCCGGCATTTGCCAGTTATGAAGACTGAGGAAAACCTGGAAAAAACCCCAGTCAGGGAGGACGGTCCTGGCGGGATTCGAACCGCAGACCTCCCGCTCACGAGTCCGTGCCTTAACGACCTCTGCCACCCGTGGCGGTGGAAAGAGGGTGAATTCAAAGTCCCCGTGTAGCTAAAATATTTCCAAGTTTTTTTCTTAACTTATCCTTTCAATTGTTGTTTTTGGACATCGTGAATAATTGCAATACGATTTTTGTTACTGTTATCGATGTTATTTTGCCTTGATTTGCAATTAATTTACCATCGTTCTATTTTATCTTTCTGGTAAGATTTATTGCATCATAATCTTCTTTTTATCCCCTGTGTATTTTTAAAATATGTCAAACATATCTATAGAAATTCAGTTTATTCTTCTATATTTAACATTTCCTTCCTTTATAGAAATCATTACCTCACTATGTCAAAAATGATTACATATTTAATTATATATTTATTATATTTTATGTTTAAGTGACTTATATAATTTATTTAAAATTTCTACAAAAACCTCGTCATTGTTTATAAATTTATAATTATATGAATTAGTTATGATCACCTTCTATTTTATGTGTTTATGCTAATTGAAATGCTCAATCAAACTAAAATATTATACACATTTTATGAGTTAATGTCATTAACGTGCGGATTATCTGATATATTTTAATAAATCAATGATGCTTTTTATTCTGAGAGTATGTATTGTTTATATATTTATATTTAATATACATTAGAACAAATGTTCTAGACAGGCCAGTCAGCCTGTAGTCCTCCGCGTCTAAAATTTTCTGACATTTGCCTCTTCATGGTAATAGGAAACTATGAATAAAAATAAAAAAAAAGTTGACAAACGCCTTTTTAACCAATACTATAATCACATAGTGGAATCCGCAACATTCGTCACTTGAAACCAAGCTACAGCATAAAAAATGAAGATGACAGCTTGCAACGGCACCCTTGATGTTGTTCTCTGAGTTGATCTTAATGAATCTGTTTGATGGCGCTACTCAACTAACAAAACAGCTACTCAACGTAGACGTTACATTGTCGTTTTCTTTTCAAAATTAATATGAAATTCCTATATTTGTCACTGAAGTAAAAAGTAAATATGTAGAATACCACATTGATGAATCGTGGCTTTTTACTTTGCTTTTCGGTTTTACCTTGTTTGGGAATGACTGTTTAGCATTTTATGCACTATTTGTATTACTTTGAGTTTTCTTCTAAATCCCAACTTTATGTTTAGCTAGAAAGTGTAACGTTTCCTACTTTTACCGGGATACGAAAGTTAGATAAAATAGTTTTATAATTACCAAAAAATGACGAATTATGTTTGAAAACTATATATTTTGTTTTGCACGCTTTGCAGCAGTTCTAGCATATAATTCTATTATCTGACTATCGAAGGAACAAGAGAAGAATATTTCAAAGAGATGTAAGTGGGTGTTCTAAAAAATTACTAAATAAAATTAATAATTATCCAAGAGAAAATTTCATTCCACAAATACACCTGGAGTTGATAATTTTTCTGCGTTCATTTTCTTGACAGTATGTTAACACACAACAACAATCTAACATTACCTATAATAATAATAATAATAATAATAATAATAATAATAATAATAATAATAATAATACACCCGATTCGGTATTACAGTTTTAGTATCAGTGTTAATTATATTGTTCGGTGGAACAATAGTTCAGTGTTTTTAATAGTTTGTAGTGGTGAAATACCATGAACTTGAACTGCTAGGATAATTTGTTCATAATTCATTTCAACATTTCTTTTTATTATAGCCGTAGCCTGTACATTAATTCACAGGAGTAGGTAGTGCCAACATAATCGCCAAATATCGCCAATCTAGCGACTTAAGCTTTAGCGTCAATAGTAAATATTTTGTAATTCTTACATTCAGCTATAATAATTATTAGGATTTCGATGGTATGCACATGCCTGACAACTGTTTAATTTGTTAAAAATATATAAATAAATGTTTTAGGTTTGTACTTATTTATACAGAGCAATCTGAAGAATGCAGAATTCGATACCACTACTAATATCCTAGCTGTCCCAACTATATATCTCCTTGACTGAAACTGTAGTAGCGTTTAGTTCATTCATTGCCGGATAGGTGGACTCATGTGCTTTCTTTCAAGACTTCCCTTTATTATCTGTTTTTGCAATATGCTGATAGATGGCGTTAATTGTTAATCTACTATTGTACGTCAACTATTTCTTTTTAACTGTAAGCTGATTAATCTGAGCGTCAGAAGTGGAAGAAAGCAGTCTACAAATTTCTCAAGTAAACTTTCACATTACTTTTAAGTTCATTCATTACGTTCTTTTGAAATTAAAGATAACTTTAATGCCATTATTTCAGAATTGTATGCTATAAAATTAATGTATTACTTGCAACTTTCATGGATTTAAGTATGTGTAAAGTTTATTACAAAATATGTTTAAATTGTGGTTATTATAGGAAATTAAAAGTATATAAAATATGTTACATTTTGGCAGAACATTACTAGAGTAAACATTAATTTTTTCATTGCTGAGTTTGTAAGCTTCTTTTGTTTGAGTTTAGAAGAATGATTGTGGTGTATCATGCTTATGATTATAAACATTTTTGTCGTTAAAGAAAACGTCCAGGATAACCAAGAAGATGATACGCTTAGGTATATGTTGTTTTTATCATCCTGTGTATTTGTTCATTGTTACTGTTTATTACCGTTCTCATTCGTGGTGTAATCGTGTTTATATCTGAGTGGTACTTGTCACTGCTAATAAATATTTTGCATGAATTCAAAGCATGGAAAAAAAACAGGCCTTTGCAGATATTCGAAAAAATAAATAATTCTAGGGTAGCAGAGTTAAAATTACACACCGGACCTATTAATCTCGGATTTGTATGCGCGCACCGCCAGGGATGGCCGAGGTCGTTAAGGTGCGGACTGAAGAGAGGAAAGTCTGGGGTTCGAATCCCGCCAGGACCATCCTGATTGAGGTTTTTTTTTTTTTTCAAATTTTATCGCTGTCATAAATGGCGAATGCCGGGGAGGTATCCCAAACTTAGGCCTGAAACATTTCCTTCCTTAAAAAAAAAAATCCTAATATATCATTTAATCTCATATTTCATCGGTGTCCGCCGCCTGTAGTGCCTCAGTAGTAAAAACGTGCGTTAAACACTATTAAAAAATCTCGGATATAAAAATTCAAGGATCAAATTTACTCAAAACCTGGAGAAAATGTTTGGAGGTCAATAACTGAAAATTACATTTGCTATAGCCAACGGCAAAACACAATAATGAACATGTGGGTTAATTCAGATATTATTAGAATTTTCAAAATCAGTTTAATTAAGTTTGGCTTTTTCTATACAAAGTTTAAAATTACAATTAATATCAAGGTAAATATATAACTGGTACTTTCAATCCATTTACGAGCGTTAGGAAGCGTTAGGAAGGGTTTACAAAGGTAGTTTTTGTACCTTATTTATTTTGCGACATGGTACAGTGTACATGGGATCTCTTACATACTTCCCACCATGGTCAGTACACAGGTGCCATCTTTCTGGTAGCTTCATTATGACGTTAAAAACCACTGTTTGAGAGCACTATCCCACTATTTGTGAACAGCTGCCTGAATTTTCTCATTGTTGCCGAATGTTTTGCCTCGCAGCGTGTCTTTCACGTTTTTGAATAAGACATAATCAGACGAGAGAGAACCAGTGAATATGGTGCGTGTGGCTCAACAATGAATCCCAGCGATGGGGCCGCGCATTGTCATGTTAGAGGAATACTTCTGTCGACCACTTTGACCGTCATGTGCATCTTTTTACATTTTATATTTATCTTATAATAACCAAGGACATTTGTCACATAAGTGGTCTTGAAAGGATCGTACCAGTAGTTGGCGCACGTGTTGAAAACTGCTGCTCATTTGACCCTGTTTGCAGTTGTAGATGATTCTGCAGACTTAGAAACACCAGCAATGGGAAACTTTCAGAGCAATTGTCATCACTTTCCAGTCTTGACTCAGTTAATACTCGTTTTGTTCGTATTCAAAACGATCAGTGATCATACGGGATAACAAATACTTGTAAGAGTAACCACAGCCCCGTTTGCTTCAAAGCAAAAAGCTCAGATAAGTGACAATTACCAACTTCTTCTCGCTTCTATTAATGAGGTTAGGTCACGCGATTTGCACACTTGTCACTGGTGTAGCGTTTAAAATAAGCTGCTTTCAATAATGAGTTAAGCATTGGTTTTGGCGGGGAATCGGAATCAGAATGAGAAAGTATGATCTGATTTCAAAAACAAGAATCGTTTTGTAATAATATATGAATTCGAAACTACACATAATTGAAAATAAAATGTTGTTAAATATATAATGAAATATTTAAAAAGGGAAATTGAATAATTGACAGATTCAGTCTTACCACAAAAGAACTCGAGTAGTTCGAAATATAGGGATTGCTAATTTGTGATATTTTCTGCCCTTTTCTGCCCTTTTAGTTATTGTTATTTTAGTTACATTGTTAATAGTATTCCATTATATTTCATTTACATATATATATATATATATATATATATATATATATGTACACACACATACACAGAGGGTGTCAAAAATGTGTACACACTTTCACAGCAGATATCTATTTAATATATTTCAAAGTTGGACCAAAAATCAACAATAATATGTAGTATGATGTTCTGTAAAAGAAGTGACTCACATTACGTTATGCTAAGGTTGCTACAACAAAATAATGTTAAGATTATCGTTTGAACAGCGGAAAGAAATTTTGAAATGGTATTGGAAAATCGAGAATGTTGCTGAAGTTCAAAGGCAATGGAGACGTGTGTACAGAACAGAACCGACAACGCGAGTAACAATTGTACTCATTCGAGACAAAATTGAGACTCGTGGTACCGTATGCGATATTCACAAGGGCAGAACTGGGAGACCTTGCACAGCAACAAACCCCGCGTCTTCGGCTATGGTTTTGGAACGTTTTGAGCACTCACCGCAGAAATCTGTAAAGCAATGTGTAAGTGAGTCAGGGATTAGCAGAAACAGCGTACGTCGTATTATTAAAACAGCAAAGTTGAACGTTTTCTTCCCAAGACTTTTGCATTCATGAAATGAAAATGACCCTGTAATGGCATGTGCTGCAATCGCTGAGGACACTTTCGCAAACGTTGCTCAATCATTAGTTCAACATACTCAGAAGTGTATCGACGCCGATAGTGGGTATTTTGAGCAACTGTTGTAACTGCAAAAGTCTAAGATGATTAGTGCTCATCATTTTCTGTTTGTATGAATTTAGTTTTGTTATGTTAACACAGTTTTTTCTTTGCTTGAAGTGTGTATACTTTTTTGGCACCCTCTGTATTTACGCTGAAATAAGTAACTTGGGAACATATTATTTATAATTAAACATATGTTTATAAAGCTTATCAGAAAATAGTCATTAATTTTCGATTTTGAAGACAATTTTGCATTGAATCACTGCATAAAATGTTCCAGTTTTGTTTTGTAATGTGTTTCCAGAACATATTTAAGCGTATTTTGCAAAACTTTTCACCAAACCTCGCAAGCATCGACTGTTGTAATAAATCCACGTAAACTTAAACCATTAACAAACATTTTAAACCAAAGCATGAATGTTAAGAAAAATTCTCCAATCTATAATCTCAATTAGGTGATACATTAAATTCTTCAAGTAAATGTAGAAAAATAGGAAAGTATGCTTAACATAGAATTAAGCCTGAATCCAAATTCATTTTTAAAAAGGGCAACACAAAAATGTATAGCAAACATTACAATTAAACTGTAACAGAAAAATAATCAACAACCTCTAATTTTAATATAAAATTAACTTTTCTAAATATTTCGTAGTTCCCCAGAATTACGATTCTGCTTAAAACGAGGGCATTCCTGAGATGAAGCACATAATGCTCACCCTCGTTTTTAATTTTTTTGTTCTCTCTGACTGCTGTTACGAACTAATTCCGCGCTGAGAGGAAAATGACCTCATAACTGCTCTAAGGTGGTACAAAGATAAAGACATTCTGAACAAAACAGCTGCCCTCCCCTCTCTTTCTTTCTGGTGGCCCTTGCAAGTTGTTTCTTTCAACATAACCTGTAACAATGCCATTATTTATATTTCCACTATTATTCAGTTTACTTTTTTGGGACTAATCCAACTAGTAACTTCACAAGGAGTACAGCAAAACAAAAGGCATGCTATGTGAGTATGCAATTTTTATATGTTTAGTTAATAGAGCACATAGGTTTAAGTAGTTGCTGAAATATATAGCAAATTGCCTTTGTTTTATTGGTGACCATCAGAAAAGATCTGAGAAATTATGTTCGTAAACTATCAAGCATTATGGAAAAGTACTAATTTACATTTTTGGAAACAATCTCCTATTTCGCACTTTTCTACCATTTTTGTAATTATTTACTGTTCCTAGTACCCAACCTGCCGATCGTTTCTTATCGTTATTTTCTGGTTACGTTATGCTATTATGAATGCAGATAATGGATACTGAAAAAATAAAAAGTTGAGGTGATATTTGGGCACTATAAAGCAGAGTAACACAAATATAAGATATACAGAATCCAATCATTTATGGTAATTATAAAATTTAGATACGCTCGCCAGCCCTTAACCTAACTTTTTTGTATCTTAGTGAAATTCAGAAACGCGAGGCGTTCTCAGACAAATGCAACGTAGGAATTTAGAAGAACAAATTTAATAATAAGAACAAGAACAAGAAGAATGCTTGACCGTCACTTAGGAACATGCAAAGTGAAAAGCTATCTATATTAATCCATCTTAATTAATGTAGTGTTCAAGTTTCAGTGGCAAATATTGGATATATTTTTTCTTGGAAATAAGTGTTAACTTTCTAATTAACGGCTCTTTTAACTTTAACAGACAAGTATTAAGCACATATGTTTGCTGCGGTGATAGAAGTGACATCAAATTGAATCATTGAGATCTAAACTCAACTCGGAACGGATTTAGAAGCAAGGTGCCGAAGGTACTGAAACAGCTTTCCTACTATATTCTCAAAATTGTGGTTCCTGAACTCTCCATGTGGAGTTGTAATATTTTCAGGTTCGATGAGTTAATCCATTCAGAATAACAGAAAGTACTGAATGGTTCTAATCAGGGAACATTTTAGAACGGAGACTAATAGAAGAAAATAAATACTTACATTTTATTTATTCATGTCAGTAGTATAGAATATGCCAGATTAATTCCATTTACATGTGAAGATGACCATCATCTGTGCGCAGACTCGATGGTGTTAGTAATAAACTGTTAAAAAATAAGGGAAATGTCTCATAAGAGATTTATACTTGAAAAGCATATATATAAATTGTTGAAATGTTAATTTATTGCATATAAAACAGTTTACTCTGGGTAACTAGTAAAATATAAAGTTTTTAACTTAAGCTAAATTTTTAACCATTCGATTTGTACTTGATGGTAGCCAACGTTCAGTTTTCTAAATTTATTAGATGAATTATTAATTTTTATTTAAGATTAGATACTTCTTACATTTTAACATTTTAAATTTTAAATAGGTTTCCTTTATATTAACCATACAATATAAAAATTGCTCTTTTTCACTGTTTTTAAGGAAATAAAATGTAAGGAATTTAAAAATATCAAGCATACATTAAAGTTTTACATTAATATTATAAGAATAAGAAATATTATTAAGCGTTCATGGGGATACGATAAAAATTTTAAATGGGTTAAAACGCTTTCATATGACATATTTTATATATACAAGTGAAGAAAATAATTAGCGAGAAAGAGTTCTCAACAACTTATAATAACAGAAATATTTTCTTTAGATCTTTTTCTTTTTGGGAGTGCTATATTTAACGAATCATTTTATAGAATTTCAACTCTGTTCGCTTATTGGTATAATTCGTATAACACGTTTCATTTATTTAGTAAAGCAAATCTTAGACTTTATTAAATGTACACTGCTGGTTATTAAAATTGCAACATGTTGAGAGTGTTTATAATAATAATGTGGAAATTATGTTGTCTGGTTCGGTTGTTTGAGAGGGATATTAGGATTCATGTCTCTATGTTCGTGCACCTCGATCCACTGAACCGATTTCAACCAACAATTTCTGGGAATGACATTCCACACTCTGGGTGTGTCACTTATCAAATTCAGACACTAACTGGTATTGCTGGTATATTCTCCACGAGTCTGACCCGTTCCTTCTGAAAAAATGTGCGCTAGTTTAACTCGTCTCGAACCTGCAATTTTAATGATCAACAGAGGTTAGGTCCATAAGTCTCCGATAAGGATTATCGCCTTTACAAAAACCTTATCTGTTAGGTAAATAATTGCAGCTGAAACTTCCGCTCCGCTGTGTTCAGTTGTTCAGATATAGTTGCATAAAGAACACTGTATGTAGAAGATTGTGACATGTTCAAAATGAAGTTTCGAGCTGTTATCAAGTTCTTCACAAAAGAAGCACTTACTCCAAATGAAATTAAACAGCGATTGGACAATGTATATCGGCAAGCATCCCCCTCATATTCTACAGTAAAAGAATGGGCCTACCTTTTTCAAATGGATTGAGAAAGCATAGAAGACTAAAAGCGTGCAGACTGCCCTTGGAGGTTGGGCAGCAAAGTTGGGCCTTTCTAAAACATCAGTCCTTCGAATTATTCATGAAAATTTAAACATTAATAACGTTAGTGCCAGATGAGTGCCCAGATTTCTTTCCTAAATCCAAAAGCAGCAACGAGCCATCTGTTGTCCGACTTTTTTGCAGTTCTGCCGTGGCAACGAGAGATAAGTTGTGCAAACAATTGTTACGGGAGATGAAACTATGGTCCTCTACAATTATCCCTTGACCAAAAGAGAATCAATGGAGTGGCAGGCGTAAATCTGGCGAAGCACCGCCTCTAAAGATCAAGGTCACTCATTCAACCAAGAAGATCATGACCACAATCTTTTGGGACTGTGAAGGAATACTCTTCATTGACTTCAAGGAAAGGAACGCCACAGTAAATGGGGAGTGCTATGCTGGCCTACTGCACAGACTACGTACTTCCATCAAAGAGAAAAGGCGAGGAAAGCTGAGTGGTGGTGTGCGCCTTCTTCATGAACGCATCTGTTTACACAGCTCTTGTTGCAAAGGAAAAGGTGAAGAAATGTGGCTTTAAGCAAATCATCCCCCCTATAACCCAGATCTAGCTCCCAATGACTATTTCCTCTTCTCAAAACTCAAGGACCTTCGGGGTAGAAAATTTAAGTACGATCCACAAGTGATGGATGCTGTTGATGCCCATTTTGCAGAAAAGACTTCTAACTGTTTGGGAAGGGGGTTGAAATATTAATTCAAAGATGTGAAGAGTGTATTGCAATAAAGGCTACCTATGCTGAAAAGTGAAATATGGTTTTTGTCTTTATCGTACCTAGACAATGGTTAGGCCGGAAACTTATGGATCTACCCTAGTAGGTCATTATACTTTACATGGAAACAATTTCAATTATAGAAGGCATTTTTAATGCCTCACATGGTCATCATGCACCTCACAGTTGCTAGAGATACTGCTAGTTACATTTTCCCGTCGGTATGTTCTTCCATTCTTCAACAAGAACTGCTGCGCGGTCTGTGGGATTATTTGACACACCTGAACTCGTTTTTCCAGAGTATCCCATAAATATCTAATGGGATTAAGGTCGGGGCTCGTAGCAGGTTATTTCGATTAAATATTGAGCATCCACGGTGACCCTTGCAGTATGTGCTTTTCCTTTGCTCATTGCTGAATAACTATTAGTCCTATACCAAGGTATAACACGATAAAGTTAAATGCCATCAATACAGTTTCTGAGCACAAATAAATACATTTTATTGGCCCCAAGCCAAAATGTTTCTTCGACAGCAGCTTCTGTATACAGGCGCCATCGCATTTAGTTATCCGATATTCGTCTTTGAAGAATATCTTGGTCGATTAGCTGCAAACACTATACGAAACCAGTGAAAGTAGAATAACTTAACTCAATTTTTCACA
Organism: Metallyticus violacea; assembly: GCA_030762175.1. Lineage (NCBI taxonomy): Eukaryota > Metazoa > Arthropoda > Insecta > Mantodea > Metallyticidae > Metallyticus > Metallyticus violacea. The sequence continues at coordinate 14,386,562 of CM060843.1, read as the reverse complement.
ACTAAGCACAAATTAGTTTTGCAATACTGTATAAGAGAGTAATTAGTATTTACATTTGACCCTGTTCAGGGTGTGTGTCCAACAGGTGGCCTTCAAAGCTTTTTTCCTCTCACCCCGAAGGGAGTATTTTTACGTTCTTGTAAAACTTACAACATTAACATATCAAATTTAGTTCATTTATACAGTAAGCGAGAAACAAAATGGCTTCAGGCAAGTAATAGTACTTTCTATGTCTCCTGTGGTTGCTTTGATTGTGATTCCAGGACAACTACGCACCTTTCGTTACATGAACAACAAAGCAACCTGAGTGCAAGGTCGTTTTACACATGGGAATGTTCGCAGAACATTTGACAGGCCACAATGGAAATAGTTAGCTATCTCCAACTTCTTTCTTTATGTCTTCGGCTCTATCACTTGTCCGTCGCAACTTTGCAAAACGTGTGTGAGCATCTCGTAAGTGTGGTTCAATTAATTAATTGTTAGTTCAAGCCCTTCGTTCGAATAAACTATTTATATCATATGTATATTGCAATTTAGTGCTTGTATCGTTTTCAGCAAAATACAATACTACTACTAATAACTAAAAAACATAAGGGATGCCTCACTGACAGGTTCCTGTCCGGCGCTGTTAGTTCTGTCTAAGGACCTCCGCGAGAATGAGACCTTGGTGAAACCGAATAGTTCTCGCGGCCCGCCCGCCTCTGGGACTTACCTATGGAAACGTTAGGGACTATGCCCGTGTATCGCCACCTCGAATTTCTGGCTGCCTGGTGTCTCCTTCATATCAACCCTTCCTCCCGGAGGGGGTCCTTCGGGGAAATAGGCCCATTTACGACCGCGGTGTGAATCTCTCTTCCCTAGGGTAGAAGAAGGAAGAAGGTCTTGAAAAAATCTAGTTTACAGTATACAGCTTTACACATAATTATACTTCTATAATATATACTTGTAGAAATGTTGACTAACAACAAATAGCGGAGTTGAATGTCAAGTAGCATCTGGAAAGGGGGGGGGGTGCAATCCTTGCTGGCTTTTACATTTTGACTTTGCTTCTAAATTTATAGAAAATGTCTGTCTTTATTCCTGAAATAAGGTAACAATTATTTCGTTTATTGCGATATATTTATAATTTAGTTAATGAAAAGAGTTTATGATAACTGAAAAGCATACACTTTTATCCTGTTGAATTCAGCGTTACGTCACGGAAAGTCGCTTCTGGTGGTATAACATACTTGCTTCCTAAACCCAAGATCGCGCGTTCAAACTCGTAACTCCTATCATTTACAACAAATAATAATTTTGTAATTTCTTCCACGAAACACTAATCGCCACTTATCTTTATGGAATGTTAAAACGCTGCTTCACTTTACGGAGTAAGAACCGCGATTTCTGCTAATGGAGTTTAAAACACAACTTCTCTCGACTGAATTCACGCATAACTAACAAATTTTAAGATGAAAACCGTCACTTATTACAATAGGATTGTAATAATACTATACTTTACAACACATTATGTTTTCAATATGCGTATACTAAGCGAATGAAATTCGTTCATTTCTATTAAGTCGCAACAAAGCTGTCTGTCTCGTGTTTCATTCTTGGTACACATTATTAATGTTGTTATGTTTGTCATTGGTTGATTCACTTAATATTACAATTTTCTTATCTGTAGTTTTAATCTTTTCATATTTTTGGCTATGTATGTGTTCCTTTGAATCGTTACAAACATTAAGACATACATTGTAACAGTTGATGTATGAAATCTATGCAAATGAGTTTACAAGATTTATACGATTTAAAACTTATTACCAACGAATATTTGTCATTTGAGTTGAAAATTAAAGCCATTATGTAACATAAAAACATGTTCAAATGAACTTGTTAAATTTACATCATTAAAAGCATATGATCAATGAATGTTTTGAGTTTCAAATCAAATATTATAGCCTTTCTTAGGTAATAACATACGTAAATGAACGTCTTAAATTAACATAGCTAAATAGTTATTGCTATTAAATGTTTGTGGCTTTATATTGAGCATTATATCCTTTACCTCATATACAAACATATGAAAATGAAATTAATTAAACAATATAATTAAATAACTGCTATCAACGAGTGTTTAGGGCCTTAAATCTGACTTTTTCAATTTTACCTCCTTAAGATTTTATATCAGAAAAATTCGTCAAGTTTCAATACCCAAACAAAGCATCACAAGTTAAGGTACACCAAATGTTAGCTTTAGGGCTAACATGACATGTGGGCTTTCTTATCCCCATGCTCTATAGTTATGCCAGTGCACTTTACCAGATGACTTCATCTGAGAGTGCGACGTGGTTGAGGAATCCACTGTCATCAATGTGAGATAACAATGAATTGGCGAACTCGGTTCATCTGGTTTATTCATTTGACTGCAGCTACTGCACAATTTGGATTGTATGCTCTAAGCCACAATCTTTTATGGACAATATCGCAAACTGTGAACTTTGGAAGCTCATATCTGAACTATCTCGTCTAATTGATTTCTGCGAGCGGCGCTGAAATCTTCAACTTTAGCTGCAGATACTGCCATTGCACCATATTCCTGCCTGAATCTTCCTTGCACTGCAGCTGGGAGCTTTAATTCCGCTAACCAATAGCAACATTTCCCTTTCTGCTGAATTGTGAATTCCACCATATTAACTCTATGTATTGTCATACAGTGCTCAGGCGATATTTTTCATTCTTACAAATCTTGAAGAGTTTATACTCTTCATATTTATAACGTAAACTAAGTGAGGAGAATTAACATTTCTTATTTGCAGTGATTCTACCGCATACCCAGGATATCCAACGGTCATCTGTACATTTGCATGATAACTGGGGGTATGTGGGCGCCAGGTTACGATTCTACTACTTGGGCACTACTGGTACCGATACTACGACTAATAATGATAATAATAATAATGATAATAATAATAATAATAATAATAATAATAAATCTAGAATTTAAAATGTGTGAAATTATATTTCTCATTCCAAATGTCACTCTACCTACATTACTTCTTTTAGGAACAGAAACACTAGCATTACACAATAAACCCCCAGGTTTTCCTTTGTTTCCAATAAAGCAATACTTGCCCTACCATTCATTGTTAGAGGTATACTTTATTTGCCATTTTAGAAGAATTATGCTTAAAATATAACCGATTAATAACTGAATAATTTAAATTTTAAAAATTAAAGAAAAAACTCTTAAAACATGTTGGATGTGCAATTTATCACAACACAAGGCACTTAAAACGTATTTCATAAGCTCACAAGTAATATTCGCCTGAAAGCGAGGAACTTGGAACATTCCTATTTAAAATAAGGAAGAGGCTGTTTTGCAGAATAAAAATGACGCTATAACAAATTTCTTAAGCTTGATGACGGTGTTTTTATTCAAATAAATAAATAATAAAATATGAATGAAAGTTTAATTAGGCAATTAGTTGCGAAGGTCGCCATAAAAGGGCATCGCTGGACAGTGTTGGCACACACCATATGTGACTTTTATATACAGTGTCAATTTAAAATATTATCCAATAAGCTAAATATGAATTTAATGATTTTATATATAATGCGCTATCCTTTGTGCTAGCACATTGTCATTTCATGCATTTCTCTGACCCATTCACTAAACACTCGTCTATCATCGCATTTGCAGATAACTACACACCGCTCTTTGCAAGTGCCGGTTTCCATTTCGAAAGCCGCTTAGAGGAAACATCCTGTAAACCTCTGGTGCGTGAAATTTCATCAAACTACGGCTGCTGATGCTGCGATTATCGTAAGCTATCTGTGCTCGCAAAATCTCGGGCACCAATCATAGCGAGCAAAGTGGTAACTTGCTTTGGTACTGATACGTTTCCTGTAGCGTCAGGAAACAAATGCTAGCGGTTGCACTGTGTTGAGTTAGGCTTTGTTTGCCATCTGTAAACACGAAGCGAGCTACAATATCAAAAACGTGATGCTGTCACGTTTTGAAACCTGTCGAGTCTCATTTGTTTGCTGGGTATGGGAAGCGCTAGCATTTGTTTTTGGGCATCAATAGCAATTCCATTCATGGGGTTCATTCAATGCTCTGACGTTCGATTCGATATCGACAGACCGCAGCCCTGGAATCTCTTGATTGGTTCTCTTCTTCCTAACCAATGGACTTTGGGGTCCTTTATAGGACATCGCTTGGAATCCACGGTATTGTGCCCAGTATATTCTTATTAGCCGTAAAACTTCGTGGAAATATCTTCCTTTAGTAAGCCGAGTTCTCCTTTCACCCTCTTCCACTAGAATGCGGTATATATTTTGGTTATTCTACCCCAGTTACATTATGAGAAGTTCATGAAAACGGAAATTGCATAGAGCTATATTTAATAACTTTGCTAGTAATTTTGTAAAATGCTTTCTCATTAGGCTAAATGGCAGTTACCTTCTGATTAATAAAGAATAAATAATAATAATAATAATAATAATAATAATAATATGTTTATACCAGAAACTAAATTTTTCAAAACTAAAAAAAAAAAAATAATGCGGTTGGATAGTCGCCATCTGAAACAATATCTTTCGGTAAAAGTACATTGTTGAGGCAGATAAACAGTACAGATATTGTTGTCCTCACTACCTTTCACTCCCACCTCCAGTACATTCTACCATAGAGTGGCCCAATGGTATGAATCAACTTGCGGTGTTTTTCCTTTAGGCATATTGGGATTAGGTTACTAATAAAGGTTTTGTGACTGTCCCCCGATTTAAATCTTGTAACTTTTATCTTTGAGGTAATGTAAAAAATATCGTATACAAAACTAACTCGCATAATTTGGAAGAATTTAAATAAAACATCCTCCTGGATTAGCCAACATTACGAAAGGTGAACTACAGTCAGTGGTAAATGTTTTTTAAACAGCAGCACACAACATATGAACAGAATAACCAGGATTGCTCATTAATTCTCATAGTTTTTGTCCATCTAATCCAAGTGCAATTCTAGGTCACATTTCATAATTATTTGTCGATCAATAAAAATATTATATGAGCATGATCTCTCAGTTTGAAATCCGTTATGTTGTTACTCAGTTATTCATTTTAATGTATGTTAAATTCCTGCACAAAGTATACACGTAGAATTTAATATATTAATTCTTCTCGTTTGAAGGTATGTTTCTTTCCCTCTTTTTAAATATAGAGCTTGCATTTGCTATTAGCCAACTATCTGCAATATGACCTTGGTTCGGTATTCAATATCAGTATAGAAATAGAAGATGCAACTTAAATAACTGCACTTCTTTCTTTATTAATTCTATATTCACCTCTTTTAGTCATTTTATTCTTGTGCTTTCTTATTGCCTCTTTACCCGTTATGAGGTCAATTTTGTCCCGTATTTCTTATTCTGCATAGAATACATCTGTATTTGGATTATATCACTCTTCACTTAACTTATAAATTTCAAACTTGTCCCGATATTTCTATTTAAATTTCTTAACATGGGTCTTTAATTCTACACATTTTTATCTAGTTCATTCTCTTTTTAACTGTAGAAACTTTTGGTGAGATGTTTTTTTCTTTAATAATGTTTTCTGTTTTTCAGTTCCATATTTTTAGTTCCCTCTTTTTACCCAAGTAGTCTGGTTTCCTCTGGATCTTTTATATGTGGTATTTTACAATTTATCCCTTTTTCATTGGAATTTTTCAAAAATGTATTCACCATAATTATGACGGTGTCAGATACTGACATTTTCTTTAGCATTTTAGTTTTAAATTTTTGCTGTTTCACTCTTTGTTGATTTTAGGTTTAGCTTTCATACATCTGGTTCTCACAATTGTTTTAGTCATTAATTAATAATTATTGGTTCTATGTAAACTGCACGTAGTTCATCACACATGCTCAGATCTAGCCAGATTTAAGTCTGCGAACTTGGGTCTACAAGGCGGATATGATTGCTTCTGGATCACCAGAACTGACTGTCCCGGAATCCAATTAATCTTTGTCAAAATTTTCATTTTGAAATGCTGTTATTTCTATGCCAAGAAGGGTAAGACATTTAAGATCTGGGATGTAAAAATATTACATTTTTTTTTTTAATTTCAACACCTATTAGAAGCATAGTGCTAAATCACTACTGCTGTGTCACAAAAGCTGAAAATTGCTTTATTTGTTTCTGTGTAGTGTGCGAGTTTATCAGAATATGTTGTGACTTATGTACTTGGTTTCTGTTTTTACTTTACATGAACTCGTGAATGGGATGTCTGAGGTTCCCACTTCCTCACTGAGGGTTTTACAAATTTTTTCAGTCTTCATAAAAGGAAAATGCCAGGGAAGTACCCTAAAATTAGCCCTGGTGCGTTTCCTTCCTTTAAAAATTCTTACCCAATTTATCATTTTATCTCGTATCATCATGAGATAAAATATCCATAGCCTGAGATGCCTCAGCAGTGAACAAGGGCGTTAAACACCATTAAAATAATAAAGAGGATTTTTAGTTAACCATAATGTAATTTATAGTTTACTAAGAATTTCTAATGCCGCGGATGAAGTTAGTTATTTGTACAGAATGCACTGTGATAAGTACAGAATTCTATAACATACGAGATTAGGTTCATTAAGTTTCTGGCCTAACCATTTTCTAGGTATGATAAAGCCAAAAACTATATTTCACTTTTCAATATAGTTACCCTTTATTGCAATACGCTTTCTCATATCTCTGAGTTAACATTTCGACCCCCCCCCCCCAAAATAGTTAGAAATATTGTCTGACAAATGAGAATAAATAACATCCATCGCTTCTTCGTCATACTTAAATTACCTTCCTCGAAGGTCCTTCTTGAGTTTTGAGAAGAGGAAATAGTCACTGGGAGCCAGATCTGGCTGTAGGGCGGGTGGTCGATCTCATTGAAACCACATTTCTTCACGGCTTTCTTTGCAACAAGAGCTGTGTGCACAGGTACGTTGTCGTGAAGAAGGCGCACACCACCACTCAGCTTTCCTCGCCTTTGCTCTTTGATGGAAGCACGTAGTCTGTGCAGTAGGCAAGCATAGTATTCCCCATTTACTGCGGTGTTCATCTCCTTGAAGTCGATGAAAAATGAAAAGTATTCTTTCACAGTCTCAAAAGATTGTGGTCATGATCTTCTTGGTTCACTGAGTGGCCTTGGCCTTTAGCGCCGGTGTTTCGCCAGGTTTACACTTCTCCGTTATTTCTCTTTTGGTCAAGGAATCAAAGTAGAAGACGATAGTTTCATCTCCTGTAACAATGGTTTGCAGAAATTCTCTCTCGTTGCAACGACAGAGCTCCAAAAATACCAGACAACAGATGTCTCGTTGCTGCTTTGGAACTGAGGAAAGAAGTCTAGGCACCCATCTTTACGCTAATCTTATACATGTTTAAATATTTATGAATAATTAGAAGGATTAGAAATGTCCAAACATGCTGCTATTTCTGTAACTTTGAGCCGTTGGTCTTCGATAATTTCTCCTTCCACAAGAGCGATGTTTTCAGGAGTGAGCACCTTCAAGGACCGAGCTGCACGCTCTTCGTCTTCAATACTTTCTCGACCCATTCGAAAAAGTTTGGCCCATTCTTTTACGGTAGAATATGAGGAGGACTTTTCCCCATATACACCGTCCAATCGCTGTTTAATTTCATTTGGAGTATGTCGTTCTTTTGTGAAGAACTTAATAACAGCTCGAAACTCCATTTTGACATATCACAAACTTCTACACATAGCCTTCTTTATGCAATTACCTCTTAACAACTGAACACAGCGGAAAGGAAGTTACAACTGCAATTATTTACTTAACAAATAAGATATGACACCAAATAAGGATTTTGTGAAAGTGATAGTCCTTATCGGCAAGGCCGGAAATTTATGGACCTACCCTCGTATATCAGTACTGTTGATTGTATTTTCTCCAAATAAACCCACTACATTCTTAATAGGAAAATTCAAACATTCCATTCTCCACAAAGATAAATTAATCTGCTGTATTTAAACTCTACTTGACTTGTTCATTCAGAAAATGAATGATTATTTGTATACAAACTAGAGCTGCAATCAAAAGTAGACTTTGTAAATAATTAATTTTAGAAAAGGTAATGTTTAGTATAACTAGAAAATCATTTTACTTTCTACAGTTTGCTGATCAACAAACTATTCAAAATTTTGGATGCAGAGTTCCACATTTCGGATTTCAAAATGTGTGCATGAGCGTGCACCTTGAAACACACATCTTAATACTCCAAGACCTAAAAGTTGTATTTCTAATTCTGTAATAACGCAGTCAAAAAATTGATCCAAGGCGTATCCACGTAGATCGTTGAAACATCACGAACATTTCGCATTTGTGGAAGCTAATCTTCTGTATGAAAAAATATATTTCACGGAACTCTGTCCATCAGCAGCTTGCATGATTTTAATTTAGCGTGTCAAGAACAAGAATATAATATCTCTAAAGAGATTATCCACGCGTAAACCTGGAAATTTTACTTTGGGGTTGATCTTTTTTCACATGTATCACTAAAGTACGGGATAGAGGAATTTTTTTGAATATTGTTTAATGCCCATTTTTACTACTGAAGCATCACAGGCGGCGGACACTGATGATACATGAGATGAAATGAAATATTGGTAAAGGATGTTTTTTTTTTTTTTTATGGAAGGAAACGTTTCAGGCCTAAGTTTAGGTTCCCTCCCCAGCATTTGCCAGTATTGAGGACTGAGGAAAACCTGGAAAAAACCCGGTCAGCGAGGACGGTCCTGGTGGGATTCGAACCCCAGACCTCCCGCTCACGAGTCCGCGCCTTAACGAACTCGGCCACCCGAGGAATTGTTTTTGTGGCTTCAAACCAAATTAGAGATTGGACCAAGATGTTGCAATTTTGGAATATGTTGGTCATGGCGTACCGAAGAAAAATACAGATTAAAAATATCTTTAATTTTTTTACAGTTCTATAATATATACCGCAGAAAATAAATCATTGTTAAAAAATAATTTTCCAGAATTTTTAATTCACGACACTGACTAAAAATTGCCTAAAATAATTACATTTCGCTAGTTCAAATTATTCGACATTTGTTAAGCACTAAGAGTTTAGAAATATTACAGTGTAGCATTCCCTAACGTTCCTGTTTTCTATTGGCGTGCGAAGAAAAGGCCAGGGAAGCTCTTGGAGGGATAGGAAGTAATACTTGTAATGTAGTAAAGCTGCAGTTACCCCCACTCCGCCTTTAGTGCATCCCGTCTTAATCTAAGCATTGTTTTGGTTTGGTTTTAAAAATATTTGAAAGATTAAAATTCATCATCTAACACAGCTACTTGGTTTAGTGATTAGAATGCTGGTGTAGCCGGAAAGTTCCAAATTAATTCTCGGTATCTGCTTGGACCTTTCCTAAGCTAGGGATTTCTGAAACGGAGTCCACCCCGTCCTGTGATGACAATTGGGGAGGTGCCTGTTGGAGAAGAATCGTCTGGAAGCAAACTTCGTATAAACGGGACTAAGCAAGTTCAATTGCGTGCGTCAGCTAAATTTTAACCACAAACTTATAGAGAATCGCACGTCCACTGAAGATCGCTGTATACAAACTCCGATTGCGTAGCGAAATGAGGGTACAGTAGCTGTTATATAGCCGCGGTTTCGTCCTTCCTTTTAATTAAAACAAACTCAAACACAGTTTATGACACCAGAAAGTCATATATATATTCCTCGTCCAATATGGATGCAAATACAAATCAAGCATATTAATGCTCCATTTGCATGAAATTTCGTAGAATCTATTCACAGTTAATGTCAATGTTGGTATTATTAACTAATGAGTCTAGGGAATAAATATATTTGTGATATAATTTAAAGATAGCTTCTATCCCCTCTTAGACAAACCCCAACTATACCGGCTCATAAATCAGTGACCAATCCGAAATAAGAATATAAGCAATTTCAAACAATCACAGTCACAATTTTAGCGTTTCTAATAGGAACAGTATGAATGGATGGTGAATCTTTACAAGGATAATTATGGTCAGTTTTTAAACGTGTTGGATTATTAATTAATTGAAATAATTTATGCCGATCTTCTTGCGTTGCCTCGGTTCTTGAAGTCTAAGAGTTCGGTGTTTCCTTTATCTCCGGTTCGAAAGCAAAGTATAGGATTCTTAGGGGAATAGGAACTGTTTTTAATGACTTGAAGTCATTAGGGAAGGAGGGAGGATTCTTTATTTGAATAATACACTTCTTTGCTCAATTTATTAAACTCTTAAAGTATTTAAGACAGTTTGGGCGTCCGATACGTGATGATAAGTTTGGTTTTATATTCACTGTATATTTGACCTCCGGATAAAGTTCCCTGTGTTCGCTCGAAGATTTAATTACACTGTTTATGTAACTTTAACTTTAACTGGACTCTTCCGTAATAAATTCACGCGGTTGAAAATCCAATTGTCACCTATAACTTTACTACGGCGTTTATAATAATGGTTATTACTTCGATGTAAGGACTTTACAATAATTAACTAGCTGTTACCGAGTGATATTTTTCAATTACTGTACTGTTACTCTTTCTGTTCCGTATGATATCTTTCAACTATTCACTGCCTTGCTGCTATGATCATCACTTTCTTGGGTACTGTTGCCCTTTTAGTGTAAAGTCGCCATTCTTGTGTACTGTTCCAGAAGCTTGCTTCTTATACTGCATATAAAATCTATTATATGATTTTGCTCTGCCCCCATGAGCTTTTTGCTTAAAATATTATGGAACTTGATTTAGTTCTTGTTTACTATTGGCTCTCACCAGATATATTTTATAGTATATGTTCGTTCTTATTCGTCAGATTTTGAGATATGTTTATTGGTTGAAATCGTTCACTCACTTTCTAAAATTAATGTCCCCACTTCAGAGGTTACGAGAAAGGATACACCTGTGATACAACGCGGTGTTTTTTAGTTGTGACTGGTTCAGTTACCATTTTAACTTTAGATCCGCGTACTAAAAATTTACGCTAAAGCACGCCCCGGTCATATATAAACGGTGTCTATTTGAATCTGTCAGACACAGTTATCCTATTAGTTTCATAATATTTGCTGCCCCTTTAAGAGCAATAAATCCCGTTAGCTGTCTGGCTCACCCCCAGATACTACCTAAAATTAAAGTTTCCAAATTTAATGTTTTCTTTTAAGACGTCTGTATGCCCAGACGGCATAAAACATTTGCTGTATAAATTCGGCAAAACTCTCTCTGAAATCTTTACAAAGGAAAAAGTTCCATGACTACCCTAATGATTTGACTGCCTCGCCAGATTATCAGGTTAACAACAGGAAGGCCAGTCTGTCTTTTGTCAACGTTTTTGCCTTTCTTCCCAGAAAGGGAACCCTTGTCTGAGACATTGCTTATTATACAAAAATACATGTATATGTACACAGTCAACCATAGCACTACAGAAAAGAAATCCCTGTCTTTCCCTTGTCTTGAATATTGCTTATTATACAAAAAGACATATATGAGCACCTGTATACATTCACTAACACTTATAATATAAAATACCGATCATAATAGTAATATTGATCCATTAATTATTATATTGTTCTTGACCCTGTTAATAATTCCTGGAATTAAATGATTTCCAATTATTTTTATTTTAGAAAATTTTGAGACAATTATTCCTGCTTCACAATTTATCACTTTCAATTTGTCGCATCTATAAGCAATTATTTTTATGAAAATTTGTCTTTATAGCTCCTTTGGCTAAAATATCAGCGTGGACTAGGAATCAATAATCAGCATAGTGGACAGTTGAAAACATTTTTGCGAGCGTCAGATATGCAAAATGACCAAGCTAAAAATGCTAAACGAAATAGAAATAGTGTGTGGAACCAGTTTAACAAATGTCATTTGATTTTAAAAACTATATGCTTATAATTGTGCATTTAGTGTTGTAGGTTAGTATGCTTCAGCTGTCTTCAACTTGTTATCATATATTTATAAAAACAAATTAAATAATTTGAATTTCGACCTTCATCTCTTCCAGTATTAGTGGAGATTGATATTCCGGACTCGACAATCATAGCTGTAGGCGCAATTTATGGATGTATTGTTTGATTTTTATCACTTTATTTGTTAAATAATCAAGATAAATACAACTGGAGCTCAAATTCTGTCAAGATAAATTCTGGGACTCCTATAGGCAATTTTATTGCATTCGTTGCACCCGTTGCTCTTTTTTCTGAGTGGTTGTCATACAAACGAAAGCCAATATAAATTGTAATCTCAGTGTTTACTTTGTATATATGAAGCAGGTTGAAATGGAAACGTGAAAGCGTTTGTATCAAACTGAAAAATAAAACTACTCTAGTGTTTGGTGTGGGACTAGAAAACAGTTGAATGCCCATACGTAAATATTTACATTAAACACATGTCAACTGTTTTAGTATCTAATTGGTTTTTCTTTCGTAAAACAACTTTGTTGTTTTGGATATGTGTCAGTGGGAAATAAAAAGAGTTTAGATTACGAAATGAACAATTTAATTAATAAATGTAGGTTAATGCGCGCCCCAAATAGTTCTACCTGTATCACAAGCTCGGGTCTGAATGGTGAAAAGATGGAAGTGCACTGAAAGAGAACGTCGATGGCAAAGAATTTAGGTCAGATGAAAATTGAGTGTGACTGCGTACAATTGACTGCGGGAAGTCCACAGGAATTTCATTCTCTCAAAATAGAGTTGCACTCTGCAAAGACTGTGAAAGTATATTGGAAATCTAAAGTGTTATGTGGAAGCAATTTAATTAGTTCTATTACTTGTATAAAAATGAAAATAAAATCCAGTGTATGGTTTGTCTTTGAAAGAGGAAAAATATTAAAAAAAGAAAGTTGTCAGGTCCAGCTGCTCACTTAGTAGAATTTAGTACTTTAAGAGTATAATTCAAACTTCAGTTCTTCTGGAAGGCAGGTCTTCTGTTGATACTGCGCGAAAGAGACAGAGAGTTTTGTTGTCATGTACCTTTAATTCCCCCCTTTTGTTTGTTTGTTTTTAATACAGTTTTAACTACAGGGGCATCACAGACGGTGGACACCGAATACACGGGATGAAATGATAAATTGGGAAATATTTTTTTTTAAAGGAAGGAAGCATCCCTGGCCTAAGTTTATGCTACTTCCCCGTCGTTAACTATTTATGAGCGCTGAGGAAATCCTGGAAAAAAACCTCAGTTAGGGCGGACGGTCCTGGTGGGAATCAAATCCCAGAACTCCCTCTCGAGAGTCCGCGCCTTAACGACCTCGGCCACCTGTGGTGATTTATTCCGACGTGAATTTTATAAGGCATAAGTTTTAAATCATAAATTTTCTCAAATGTTGTTTATAATGCTTTAAATTCAATTATATTTGATAAATTTCAAATGCGTCGTTTCATAATTTTCCCCTCCCCCAATCCTTTGCACAGTCGAAAGTCCATCATCGCTTGTGTATGCTCTGAGATGTGCCAACATTGCACACTTTCCCCTCCTCCGCTTCGCGGCATAACTGTATGCTGATGCACGTTTACGAAGTATGGGTAATCTTTATACATCATTCCTCTGACTTTCCTTTGTAATATACGTAGTTTTTATTTCCATGAATCAACTCTAATATACTTGCACTAATATTTTCAAAATTCCAATTAATGTTGTAACAAGCATTCAGACAGTAATAGATAAACCGCACTAACAAGTTATGCCATTATAGTTTTAATACGCATCCGTGCCAAAACCGCCTTCCTAGCTGACGTCAATCTTAGCAGACTTGACTTTACAGACAGGGCTGAAAGTGCCCTTGTGCTGCTAACGCCCGAGCGACAGCTGAAAGAGCGGAACTTATCCCCCCCCCTTATTTTGTAAATATAAATGGACAGGGACGGGTAAATCACTGTAATGAGAGTAACGGTGGGAAATGTGCACTTATTCCAATTCGCAACTAATTCATATATACACACATTTTAACCTAATCTATCGATTAACCTGAGGTAAATCCTAGAAACTGGTGGACCAAGTGGTTTAGCGGCTAAATCATTGTAATGCAAACCATTATTAGGTGGGTGAAATATTGTAACAGTGGGAAATGTGCTCTTATTCCAATTTGTAATTAATTCATATATCACACAGTAACCTAATCTGTCGGCTAACCTCGGGCAAATCCTATTAGGCGGTAGACCCAGTAGTTTAGCCAGTAAAAAATAGTAATTGTGGCAAACCATTATTAGGAGGGTGAAATATTGTAACGGTGGGAAACGTGCTCTTATTCTAATTCGCAACTAATTCATACACACACACGCACACACACACACACACACGCACACACACACACACACACACACACCAACCTAATCTGTCGGCTAACCTCGGGCAAATCCAAGAAACTGGTGGGCCCAGTGGTTTAGCGAGTAAATCATTATAATTGCGCAAACTTTTTTAACTCCGGCAGAAAAAAATAAAGTTTGGGATGGTAGTATTCCAACCCATATATTCACAAGTGGAGCATTACGCTCTAACCGCCTGAGCTATTGTTCCGTTGATTCTAAAGCGTTATTATATAGTTAATAGTTGTACCAGTCACTACCTTCGGCTCTCTCCATGTCGCTGACTTCTGGCTAACCGCTCGGGCTCTAGCAGCACATTGGCACCTAGCAACAGTGCCTTCAGCCCTGTGTGTAACGAAAAATCCCTAGTAGTTGAATAATATGATTCTTTTCCTCATGCCCTCTATCTTTCGCGAGTTGAAAATTAGTGGAGGGGTCATTACCACACCATACCACACACACACACTCACTCATTCACTCACTCACTCACTCACTTGCCGGAAGGAAGGGAAAAATATGTTGTTACTGTATCAGTTACAATAGTAAACACTATATTACATGCAGAACCTATGAACAGCAGTTAACCCACATATCTTTTCGTTTCGTTATTTGATTGAGACAGACTTTTCGAGACCAATGCGCAAAGTGTTGACACCGGTCACGAAGGAAAATTTAAGCATATAATGCTCGATTACTGAGAGTCAAAGACCTCACACGTCAGTCTAAGACTTTTTGTGTTATTCCTAATTATTTCATAGATGCTCTTGCACTGCATTCTTTATTAGCTCCAGAGCCTTCGGTCCTGTGGAGAAATGTTTCACAATGCCCAGTGATGAAGCTCCAAAGAGTTGAGATCTCCTCCTCTCCAGGACCTCACACTCGAGTAGTTTCAACTTCCTACTTACGTAATCTATAGATCTGGTCCCTTTGAAACAGTCCTACAGTCTGCACATGTTTCCTGAACAACCCATGCTCAGTAATTAATACAACTGCTCTCTTTATTTAGTTCTTCTCCAAATGTAGAAATTACTTGCTGAGAGCTGTGCTGGAGCCTTTGAATAGGTTGCCCAGAGACTATATGAGCAATTCAAATCATTTCCTCCATTCTTTCCTAATCCATTAGACAGAATCACACTTAATAGAGGGACTCTTTTGCTCCCTTCTTCGCCAGTTTATCTCTTTCTTCATTCCCTTCTATGCCCTGAAGACTAATCTCTCGTAACTTTACAGAGTTTTCCTGTGACAATGTCAGCAGGATTTGAAGGCACTCCCATCCCAAATTGGCTTTAAGAAAGTGTTACTCTCTGAGAGGACAAGAATGCGCTCATTTTTATAGTCTTTTTCAATACTTCCTCTCTGAACTGCAGATCAGAATTGCAAATATTTTTGCCTAAAAAGAGTAGGTACAGAATCTTCCAAGACTATGACTAAGGTTTTACTGTATTATTCTAATACTATTTCGGACTTTATATGTCAGGCATTGGAAAACAATATGATTCTGAACCATTTTAAGTTCCTGCCTCTCCAATAAATCAAGGGACTGTTAATAAATATTTGAAAATTGTATTGTGAATGACACCTGTTCTCATACCCAACAGCGAAATCTTCAACATGACATTGTGAATCACGGACTGGCTAGCACCACAAATCCTTCTCCAGTTACGTGTAGGACAAACCGCTAATTGTTTATATCAGGCTTTTGGTAAAGAAAATATTGTTTTTTCAATAAATGTTTTAAATCTAGGCTTCTTAACATTATCCAAAATATGCTTTATAAGAATTTATTTAATATATTATATTAATAATGACTGCTACAAAGTATGCCAATAGATCATAAATGATAGCGCTGTATACTAATATGTCGGTCCTGGTGGTGTAGTGGTTACCATACTTACCTTCTAAACCCAAGATCGCGGGTTCGAACTCAGCCAGGAGCGATGGGTTTTTTCGGACGTAAAAATCCTAAGTATGGCTTCCTTCGGAAGGGAAGTAAAGCCGTGGGTCCCGTGTCGTACATTTACGGCTCGAAAAAGAACTTCAAGCCTGAAAGAGAGGCCTCTGAGCAAAATTTGTCGGTCGTTTCACGCCCTGAGTTGAATGGGACGCTGATGACCTAAGATGTTAAAGAGCGTCCATAAATAAACCAATCAAAAAATGTATACTAATATGTGTTATTTCGCGATATTGTCGCAAATGGAGGCTTAATAATGGGGCAATAATGTACTGTGATAAAACATTGTCGAAGTGATTATTAGTGAAGTAGTTTTTAAGTCAGCGATCGCGAGCTAATTTCACGCTCCCCTGGCGTGTGTGAAACTAAAAGGAAAATCTCTGCACATGCGTATAGCTGCATGTTTGGAGGTTTAGGTGAAGATAAACTCCAGTTTATCGAGAGACGTGAGGGAGTCGAGATGCACAACTCCTTTCCCTGGTCGTCATAACAGCGTCCTACAGATAACATTTGAAAAGCGTAGCAGGAATATCAGTTGGTTGTATTATTTGTGTTCCTCGTCGGTTATGTGTTTAAATTAGAATGTTCGGAATTTTAGAGATTTAGAGAGGAGCGTAACCCCCATGTCCAACCTCGAGCCGAGTTGACTGAAAAGAAAATGTAATAGCGAGGGCTCTACCGGAGCTTGTGACAATACTATGATAGAATTTGAACTTAATTGAGACAATCTCTAGTATATTTACATTTCCTCAATGCATTGAAGTTATTTCAGCGTTTTAAGAGTTTCTGGCACTTTTCACGAAATCGCTGATTACAGATAACGCAATGGATTCATTTTTCACCATGGCTGTCATAGTCAAAACTTCTGTTCTGTAGTTTTACTTCAGATCTTGTTTGCTGAAGATGATAGTATTACGATGTATCCCGGACTCGTGAGCGGAGGATTGAGATTCGAATCCCGCCAGAACCGTCCTCCCTGACTGAGGTTTCTTCCAGGTTTTCCTCAGTACTCATAAATGGCAAATACCGGGGAAATACCCTAAACTTAGGCCTGGAACGTTTCCTTCCTTAAAAAAATACTTTTTCATTTTATCATTTCATCTTATGTATCATCAGCGTCAACCGCCTGTAGTGCATCAGTAGTAAAAACGCGTGTTAAGTACCATTAAAAAAAGTATATTGATAACTTCTCTTCTATCCGTTCTTTACTACTGTAAATACATTCGGAGAAATGAACGTATAATTTTGTTTGTTTTACTTCCCCAGAGAGTGTTATTACAACGCAAAAGCACAAAGAGGAAAAAAAGGGTCACGCGCTTTTGTCATCAGCTGAGTTCATCAAAGGCAGTCGTATTTGATGTATACGGCCATTTAAGTGGTTGCTTCAGAACTAAATGTTTCCCTGTAGTAATGCTGTTATAGAACCTGGAGAAACTGTCACGAAGTTAGTCAAGTTTAGGCTATGAATTAGTCTATAAGCTTCCAATCTAGTCTCCGCTTTAACAGAAACGTCTGGTGGTGGTAGATCTAGTGTAGACGAGGTCAACTTCTAAAGGGCTCCGTCGTGCAGTCTCTGTAAACCCACTAGGCTGTTATTGTTTTTATATAATGTCTTCGTACAGGCTTTTGTTATCTAAGAAGCAATTTATGTCTAAGTGACCATAGTAAAATTTATTACTTTTAGCCCCGGGAAGGCCCAATCTGTTGTCCGGATATCATCAATAGCCACCTTGCTTTACGGGAAATACTTGCATTATTTATTAATGTACTCGTTCCATGCCCAAAATAATCGCTAGATTTTTGGCAGACTCATTTTTAAGAAATGGTTCTTGTAAAGCAAGTATTTTCAAATGTCTTGTATTTCCAAATCAAGCTGAAGTTAAATTGCTGAAAGCACTTAAATTTCTTTTCTTTGTAAAAGGACCAACAACTTTTTGAAGAGTTTCTTCTAAAGTCATACTTCGCAAACTGTATAGGTAACTTTGTTAAATTACTTCTTGAAAGAACTGATATTTTTTGTAATTTTATCATAGAATATTGACAAGGATTCAGTCTCAAGAAAAATACGTCAACAGGTGTTGCAATACAGATGTGCAAGTGCAAGTCCAGTATTTTTAAAATCATAAGGATCATAATAAGGAATTAGTATTTTATTAGAGCTGCAAACTAATAATTTTTACTCGTGATCTTAAAAATTACATAAAAATAACGTAAGATAATTTTCTATATTGGCTTTAATTGATTGACGAAAACTAACGAACATCTTTGTGACTGATTGTATAAATTGTGATAGAGAAAACATTTCTCTGGGTTCAGTAGCATTTGCTATTGAATTCTTGTGCAACATTAAGAAACTGCTTCCAAAGTCATCGGTTCAGTTTTGTTAATAGGTTTTTGATATATCCAGAAATTGGAAAGTTCAAGTCTTTCTCTTGAATAAACATAACTGTAAGATACACTCTACAAGTTAGAAGATATACCAGGAAAGGTGGGGTAGTACTTTTGTGCTATTTTCGATTTTAAAAACAGGTAGGGGAAATAAAACATTCAGACAAAAGAGAGTTTTTGAAAAAAATATGCTTTTTAAAAATCTTTTGATTGCTAATTATATTTTATAAAACAAGAGTGAAAAACAATTTTAAAGTTTAAATACAGATTAATTTGTTTTTCAAAAACTTTTAATTCATTCTAGTATTCTAAAATTTAATTTTAATTTAACAGTTATTAAATTATTCTTGTTATATTTTGCGTTTTGCTAATCACAGACACCTTGCTTTAAACCATGTTTATTTACACATTTTAAGTGTTTTATGCATATTATGCACATATTAAGCAATTTTCACTACTGAAAGATCCCAGATTCTGAATTGTCGTAAATTTCACATAAGTATTAAATTTTAAAATATTTTGTTGCAGTTCTAGAGAAAAACGGAACTTTCGCATTTGGTGTACTAAATGATAAGCAAAAAAAAAAAAATCATAGAAATTGTCAAAGTAAGAACAAATAACGATTTGTACAATCGATAGTGTGGAAGATTACTGATATTTTAAATGAGTGAAAAATTGGCACAGAGAGAAGAAAAAAAAAGAGTAAGAATTGTAACCGAAAAAATCTTAATTGAAAATATACTTTTTTTTTAATAGAATCCTAAAATTCAAGAAAGAAGGAAAAAGTAGATTTTCGTATTTCAATAGGTATGTAAATGTTAATACATATAAACATATTTCAGTCTTTTTGAGCCGTTTATGGTATTACGTAAAGTAGTATATTGTTGAAAGAGAAAGTTATTGTTCAGATACTCAATGAAAACAAAATCCACATTGTCTTACTTGCATAAATGGAGAATGCTAACTTTATACATTACACCTGCGGGACTCGATATGGCAAATTGCAGTTTCAGTTTATAAATTGGAACTTTAATTTTCTTCTAGCGATATGCAAATTGTGCAACTTAAGCACGAACATAACCTCAAACATGCAAACTACTTGAAACAAGATGCGTGTTTTATCGATTCTTGTTCCCTCGGAAACAAAATCCGCCGTGACAGGCGGTGTTTGTCCCTCCGGAAGCTGTAGACCTGGAGATAGGAGATATGACAGTCAGGCTTGCCTGTTTTATCTGACGTCTTACGCCGCGCATAATATGTCTAGCAGGAAGTCCGGTGGACCAGGTGGTTGCCTAGCAACTCCTCGAACAATCGATATATCGCAGTGACGACGTTAGAGCTCGGTATTTGAAATAAATTATTTTTCTTATCCAGAGATTGAATTGCTATGCGTTTATTTTGTGCCATTTTTATCTTGGGAAAGGCAGAGGGAAGAAAATATTAATACATCGAAGTCAAATATAAGAACCACTAAATATGTGTGAATATAATGTATATGAGTTTGTATTATTCCAATTGCTATGAGAAATATCTTTTCATTTTCAATCTTATTTTAAGCGATTTATTTCTTTCATTCAGTTACACGAAGGTTTCAAAGGCGTACTTGCAAAATACAGGGAAAAAGTTAATTTTAAATGAGGAAGGCGCAGAGCTCGAATTCCAGATTTCATTAATTTATGTGTGCACTGCTTCTATACCAACGAATGCGAAGCTGGCCAAAGGCAGAGTAAAGCTAGAATGTAATCGCTCTAAGACGAGTTTTTTAAAAGTGAGCAGTGTGTGTATATTAACATTGAGTTGCATGTCGGACGATGGCCCGTTGGGTGCCGGACTTTCGACAAGGAGTGAAACAATATAGATGCGCTGAATGCAATTCGCTCTGTCCTCGAAGAGCAGTTGGAGGTCGATCGGCGATGGACAGAAAGAGAGTGTCGGAACAGGCCACGCTACCTTTCTGTATTGGGGCGCTTTTTCTCAGACATTAACAAAAAGACTTAGCTACCATTGTCCATATTCTTACACCAATGTAGCAGTGGGTGATAAACTAGCAGGGGATTACATTAAAGGGATGTAAAAGTCTCCAGGTTCAAGAAAATATTTTGCTGCTTATGAATTCTTCAAGCTCTCGTATGTTAAAGGTAGTAAGCAATCATAAATAGGAAAATGAATCTCTTGATAGTTCACTCTTAATAACTGAATCATTTCCATTGTTAAATGTTTAAAAGTTCTCAAAAAGAGGAATTTCATTAATATTGCAAGTAAAACGACTATTAGCTAGTTCAACTTTAGAATCTTAAATAGTTTCTTGTCATAATCTCCTGCATCTGGGCAACAAAATTACCTGAGGTATTGCAAATATCAGAACATTTCTCCTAAAGAGAAAAAACTTTCTCAATCATGATTATTACATAATCATTCATTCTTAACACAGGTCAGAAATCAGTGAAAAGTCTACATTTATTATAATTATCATTCAGCTCTAACGATTAACGTCGACAGGTCAGAAGATTGTGCAGCGTTGTCATGTACGAATACACCGACTTGTTACCACTAGCTATTCAAATACAGGATGAATCAAAATGATGAACACACTTTCAATATGCTATATTTCCTGCACTATACATTGTACATGAATGCGTCAGGTATATCTGAAGGTGAATGCTGTAACGTTATGAATACTACCACTAGAGCGCTTCAGCACTGCACTGTAGCGTCAGCTGTTCCGCATGCGTACCGTGTCAGTTGTAAGCACGAGATTTTCTGCATTCGTGAGTTCAGTAAAAGCGACTGCAGTGCAGCGTGCATTTCGGCGTAAGTTTAACGTTCAAACCTCCAACGAGGAAGAACATTTATCGTTGGAATAAACAATTTGACGAAACAGGCTCTCTGTGTAAAGGTAAAAGCCCAGGCCGACCGCGTGTATCAGAGGAGAACGTGGAGCGCATTCAAGCGTGCCCAATGAAATCGACTCGTAGAGCGAGTAAGGAACATACACTACCGCAAACAACTGTCTGGCGTGTGTTGAGGCACCGGTTAGTATACAAACCATTCCATCTGCAACTTCACGCAAACGATAAGGTAAAGCATGTAGTTTTGTGACCGTATGCTCCGAAACAAGGAAGATGAATTGTTTCTGCCTCATGTAATTTTTAGTGATGAAGTCACTTTTCACCCAGGTGGGACAGTCAACAGGAACAACGTTCGGATATGGGGCTACAAAACCCCATGTAACACTGGAACATGTGCGGGACAGTCCCAAAGTTGACGTGTTTTGCGTCGTAACGTTGACAACGGTTTATGGAATTTTCTTTTTTGACGAAAAGACGGTTACTGGAAGAAGATATCTTAGCATGCTACAAAACTGGCTTGTTCTTCAAATGAATGAAGATTCAGGAGATTATATTTTCCAGCAGGACGGAGGTCCGTCCCATTGGTTTCAGAATGTTCGACGTTTCCTGAGTGAATGTCTAACTCAACGATGGATAGGCAGCATGGGGAAGGAAGACTTAGCACTTCTGTTCTGGTCACCGAGATCTCCTGATCTCACACCCTGCGACTTCTACTTGTGGGGGTTCGTGAACAATGCAGTTTACGTACCATCTCTTCCTACGAATTTGAATGACCTAAGAAACCGTATCACAGCTGCGGTGAAATCAGTGACGCAAGACATTCTTCATCGAGTGTGAGATGAACTCAGCTACCGTCTAGAAATTGTCCGTGCAGCTGGAAGGGGCATATTAAACATTTGTAAACCTCCATGTATGTGTAATCAAATGTAATTTACATATTTAAAATACAACATGTAGTTCAGTCCATCATTTTGAATCACCTTACATATTTGTTCAGAGCACCTGAAGATATTACGTCATAATTTAAACTCCATGTGGAATCTTCACCAAAACTTCAAACCCCTTCTTGCAGTTAGTTATGCTAAGAACCAGATTGTCAAAATGAAGGACAACACAGGGCGTGTTACTGAGCTGAACAATTAAATGGCTGCCAAAGTTAATTTATTAAAAGTAGGAACACAACAATTGTTAATAGCGTATGTTTTATTGAACAAGTGGGTCACCATATAAACCAATTCACCACATTCCAGTTTTTGTGTATCAGATGAGGATTCATTAACCAAAAAATAATAACCAGTTCGTAGTCAAAACAGTGCCTAAAGTGTCACAAATTTGTGCTGAAAAGTTATCAAAAAGACTTGATTGGGTCCATAGCATGTCGTTACTCTTGACTATTTCTGCTTTATGAACGTCACGTCCCGATCAGTTTTTAAATAAGAACGGTGTTATTTTAATTTAACCCAGTTTTCTAGTAGCCGCACTCTTCCGAAAATGGGACAGTAATAATTGTAATTGTATTTTTTTAATACGATTCACACCGCAATTGTTGCCACCTTTGAGTATAACCGTCACGGATGGCCGAGGTCGTTAAGGCGCGGACTCGTGAGCGGGAGGTCTGGGTTTCGAATCCCACCAGGGCCGTCCTTCCGAACTGTTTTTTTTTTTTTTCAGGTTTTCCTCAGTCGTCATAAATGGCAAATGCCGGGAAGGTCCCTAAAGTTTTTTCCTGGAATGTTTCCTTCTTTTAAAAATATTCTTTCCCAATTTATCATTTCATCTCATGTATCATCAGTGTCCACCGCCTGTGGTGCCTCTGTAGTAAAAACTGGCGTTAAACACCGATAAAAAAAAACTTTGAGTATTTAGGTACCAAAACAAACAAATTTTATTTTGTGCAACTGTCGTTCACATTCTTTTAATTGCGATACAGAGTTTTACTTTATTGTGAGCTTCAATTGTAATGCTTTTAATAGCGGTTTACCCCTATTTTTATCTTCAGTTATAGAAAGCGTACCAATATAAGTATATAGCGTTGCTGACTGCTGGCCGGGAGCCCGGGTTCGATTTCCGGCACCTGCTCAAGAGACTGGGTGGACCGCACTCTACCCAGCAAGAGACTGGGTGGACCGCACTCCACCCAGTCTCTTGAGGATGGTTGGGAAGCTGCCTGATTGAGAGGTGACATTCTTCGAGCTAGGAGCCGCGTAATAGGCGACCGGCGGGTTCCCGGCATTCTGATCACATGTCCCCCTACAATACTGACCTCTATCAATGAAGTCGTAAGACGGAAGTAGAGGAAGCAGAAATCGTTGCGGCGGACCGAGACTCAGCTCGGTCTGTAGTGCCAAGAAGAAGAAGAAGAAGAAGAAGAAGAAGAATATATTTATTTATCATCCGATTTAAATTGGTAGTTTCGTATTGTTTAGCTATAAGTTAAAATATGCCACTTCATTGTTCATTTAAACCGTTGTTATTTGTTTTTCCCTAGATTGTATACTTTCCACACGATATACTGCAGTATTAACAAGCTGTACATTCATTGAATGAACAAAAAACAAACTATAGCTTAGCAACGAGGTTTTGTTAGTTTTTATTGTGTTTAGACTGTTATAAACGAAACGGGAACTCCAAACATGGCTCTATGCTTTGATTATAGATTTAAACCACCTGCACAATGAACGCTTGAAGTCATGCGATTCCGTTTCAGGTATAGCTGAAAGGAAATCGAAGGATGCTACTACTTTTGCATGATGAAACTACGAAATTAATGTGCTCAGTCGTTGAAATAGGTGTGTGGAAAATGCTGAAGTATATTTTGATGTTTATGTTTATACCAGAATATTATATAAATAAGTAAATTCTCCAGATGAGCGTTTCACCGAACTTTGAATGTTTCAATTTTTGTTTTGTGTACTGTTTTCGTCATTTGATTCTGAGCATTTCCATTTGTATATCAACTTTCGGAATAATTTGGTTCTATTTTTATACATTTTTCATTTTTTATGATTTTGCTGGAGTTGGTTTATTTTCAATATTTCTTTCCTCGTTGTGCTGAGCTGTGACTGCTGTGATTGGTTGGTGTATTGCGTGCGTCATGATTTATTTATGAAACTGTGCAGTTTTGTGATTGTGTAGCATGATGGGGTGTCTTTTTTTGGTGGTGTTCTCTTTAGTGAAGTATAGGTTGTAATTTTTTTGATTATTCATGGTGTAATTAAAGAGTTTATGTTTTAACCTATATCAGCACATACATTGAATTTAAATAGGAAAGAAACATTACGAGGAATTTCGAAAACAGAAGAAAGTTCCATGTTTTGTCAAATCTATATGTGGAGGTACTTTTATAGAACGAATGAAACAGGACATTGTGAAACTTTTAAGTCTTGTTGCAGATATTTTCTTTTACCTCCGCGACTGGCTTTCCTTGTTGATAACCTTGATGTTTACGATCATTCTATTGTTTGTTGGTATTTGTTTGTTAGTGAGGATTTTGTTGATCATGTGTGTGGTAGTGAGAAGAAATAGTGGTTCTTGTTTTGTTATTGAAGTAGATGAAGCTAAATTTGGATTTACCTCAGAGCTTCGCTTGAGTGCATTGCTAATACCTTATTCACTATTTGGGGTTAAGTTAGGTTAGGTTAAATTAGGTGTCGTTTGGTTAATTTTCAGCAAAACCGTTAAGCAATCATTATTTTACACCGATGGGAAGAAGAAGAACTATAAATACCGTTATGTCGCATATTGCAGTAACATAGTTGGATTGGCAGTTGTTTCCACACATGCGCCGTACTTACAAGAGAGTGAGAGAGTGAGAATTCCGCAATATGTTAAAATTTGTGTTTTATTACAAATAATTTAAAGTTCTTTTGTATTAGTACTTTGAAATCAATGATTATTTAAAAAAATTAATAATCTGCAAAACCCAATTTCTTCAGAAATGCATATAAATAATGCTTTTATTTGGAATTTACAAATTGACTTACCCATCCTACATTCTATTGAAAAATTCCTTGAAATTATTATTAGAACCGAATTGAATTGGTTTTATTTCCACTTAATAATACAACAAGCTTTCACAGTACACTTTTACAATCACTCAGTCATACAAGAAAATAAAACCATAGTCACTCTAGTAAATCTTCCCGATCTGCTGTGTAACCAAGTGACCCGAATAGTTTCAACCTTGAGGTTACTCAACTATCAGGCTACTTACATCTACAAAATTAACTCAATCAAAACCCAACTTAAATTCTGTTTCTGCCCGATTTGGTTCCTCATTTCTTACTTATTTTCTTCAACCATTTTCTTTTAACATTACCTAAATAATTCCCAAACTGGCTTGTTTTCATAATCACCAACTTGTTTCCCCTTATCTCTGTTGATAAGTTATCCCACTTCTCAATCATAAGTTTTTCTCTCATTTCTTTAGTTTCACTACATTTCACAATTGCATGATCTTGCATTCCACTCATCGGACATTCCTCTGTATTTAAACCTCCTCTTATTCCTTTCTGTCCGGACCCATGCAATTCCCTCCCTCATCTACCTGTCATTTTCATCCACATAATTCTCTCTACCCCATATTTTATTTAACCCCCTATAGACCCTCAAAGACTTTTTACTACTAATACTGCCCAATATATCCTGTCTTTCCATATCATCAATTATTATTATCACTAGAAAGTAAATGGAATGACTAAATTTTGGTTTTTGAAATGCTCTTTGGAAGAAAGTAAAAGAAAAACATGAGATTTTTCTAACGGATTTATTTTTATCAAGGGTGCTTTTTTCAGCATTTGGTACATCTAAACATAGAAGTTGTTTGGCATATTTGTAATAATGTCACTAAGAAACAATCTGTACAAGAAGAAAAAATTGTATATGGCATAGATTTGTAGCCTCCCTCTTTTTACCTTTTCTCATAATTTGAAAGTCACTCCACATTACTTTTAGGAAGAACCCCCAGGAGAATAGCGTAGGGTTGTCATACAAATGAAAATAACATACTGTCGTTCAAAGAGGAAGTATGGTATTGTAAAGTTCAAGCTATTGAATTTATCCAGAAGCTGGTCTGTGGTTTAGAGCCCTGGGTCACAGAGAGTTTCAGTATTCAGAATAACTTAGTCTTAGAGAGCGTATAGAGTTCTGGCGCGGTTAGTGTAGTTAAATAGATATAATATGATAACATTTAAGAAACGTATCATTTGACGAGCCAATAACATTTTGTATCAATTTTCAAGTATGGCTGTATCATTTTTGTGTTCACCTTGTAACGCAATAATTAAATTTTACGTTTTCTCGATTGTGCACATTCCCATTTTATCCATTTTATCGAATCAGCTGTAATTTTAGAGTGATTTATGAAAGCCATAGCCCAAATTTGCAAAAATCCGTTGTTTTTTATAATATCAATGGTGTTAAATATCTTTAAGCTTTTATTTAAATATTTAAACCAAATTAATTACGCTTTAAACTTCACGTAATAACAACTGGATATTCTGGAAACTTTACTTTTGTATTTTTAATTCAATGGAATTAAACTAATTTCCTATCTTGATTGTTTTAATGTTATTAGTTGCAGATAATAAAATAGCCCCAAATGTTTTAAAAACCATAACTATTCTAACGCATATAATATGGAAAATGATGGAGTCTGTCTTAAATAAATATAAACTTGATAGAAGAATCAAGTTTTATTCTTCTATGACACCCTAAAGCAATTTGAAATATATCTGTATACACTACAGATAATTGTCCTTTCAGATACTTTGGTGTAGAAAAAACAAAGATGAAGAAGTACTAGTAAAAGAGGGAGAGAGGGAAAAAGACAGAAATAATGAACACACAAAATATGAATAAATGAATTTTGTCAGCTGTAATAAAGGTAATATAAAATGAACTGCAAAAGTCCTGCTGAACAAAGTAAATAAATTTGTCTAGAATCTCATTGACAATATTGAATTTATGACCGCAGCACATAATTTTATTTGTTCAAATGCCTTTCACTTCAATATTCATCATCCGTTAGTACGGTGTTATGAATTCTCGATTTAATTACGACAAGGAAAGTACTTTGACACTGGGAATGTCAAATTCGTCTAATTTGAAGCACCCAAGTATTACATTTCGAATTACAAAACATAAGTTGCTGTGGTAAACACATGACCACGTTAGTGCCAATTTCCAATGACCCAGAAACACATTTCTGTTGTGAATTAATACTGGACCTTTCATGGTTTTGTGGCCCGTTTTACTGCAGCTGTGGGCTCGGCAATCAGAGCGGTAACTCCCGGCGAAGCGGATGTGGTGTGCCCTCCTCTCTTGAGGAAATTCTTACGGACGATGTCGTTGCTTTCGAGCAAGTGTTTTACGCGTATTTGTGGTTTTTATGATTTTTTAATTTCATATGTGACGGTTCTTTTTAGCTCATTTTAAGCCTATTTTGTTTCCAGTTATTAGCAATACTTTGAACATTGTTGAAATGTATTGCCCTTATTATTTATTAATGAGAGTTTTATTTGTGTTGAATGACGCCTTTGTCGCTTGTTTTCTGCGCATTGTTTTAGCGTGAATGATTTAATGAGTTTTATTATTATTGGCACCGTTTTAGTGTGCTTGGGCGCTATGACATTAGCAGTTTTCTGTGCTCAAACAGTAATCACCTTGCAGAACCCATTAAATTTCTCTCTACAGTCCAGGCTTCTTTCTTCTTACGATTCTCGAGGATATCTTGGCGAAACCACCGATTCACAGTTTGACCCTCCGACAGGAATTTACCCTAAATGGCGAAGAAAACCTGACGGCCTTTATTGCGACCTTGTTGAAACTTTTCTAACCCTTTGTGATGATTGCATTTTGGTTTTTACTCGTAAGTTCTCCTGAAAGTTTGACAAAGGGTTGTCTTTTTTGTTCTTATATCAACGGCCGAGGGAAAACTTTGCTGCAACATTTTTCTCTCAGGATAGCAAGATACGATCCAACAGAAATTTTACTCTCCTCGGCAATTTCTCGAAATCAGACGACGATTTTCATGGATGATCCCATTAATTCTGGCCGCAAGAGCGTGTCAGTTGACGTAGATGGATGTCAGGAACGAAATTCATCAATACAGACAGACTCCCAACAATTTTAAATTACATGTACCACTCATACAACTAAGTAAGGCTTAAACAGGTAAGCTTCTTTCATCATCTTATGGTACGAGGTAAAGAATTTACGAAGTTTCACACCAAATTCATGATAGGTCGCCATTCGCCATCTCACAGATCACTCACGCAGTGCTGCAAAGAAAGTAACATGGAACTCGACCTGAATAAAGCAACTATAACAGGCAAACGAGTGATGTCTCGGCTAAATCAAAGCTAATCAATGCTACCAATCGCTTTTGGTTGCGATACTTCATTGGCGTTGAATTTTAAAAGTTCGGATATTTTTTTATCAATCTTGTCATTATCACAGACTGTAAATATTCCTAATAAATTATGCCTTTCCAAATTCGATTATTAAAGCACTTAATCAATCCCATCTTTAACTTTTACCTAAATATACTGCAAGATTTCTGGCCTTACACTGAACTTTCGTAATGAGAAAAGACCCTTTGACGAAGCTTCTTGATAAATATGCCAGAAAGTTTTGAACTCTCTTTCCCCTATAGTAGAAACTGTAATGAATTTAAGCTTCTGTTTTCTGTGTGTAAAACTACATAATTAAATTTTAACGAAGTCCGCGGAAGAAATTCTGTTATACTCTCTAATATTTCAAGCTGCTAATGAATCTAATTTAATTTTAGAAATACTCGTTACAGTAATTGATTTTTAATTATATCACGTAATCCCTTCACCGATCCACGGCGTTAATTAACGCAAAAATTGTCATGGAACAGGAAATCTTTTAAAGTGAATGCAAATTCAGTTATTTAACATTTGTTAGGTAGAGAGTTTTTTTGATGAGGTATTCTGCTTTCGTTGAAAGAGAAGGTTTCAGGTCTTAAAGATTTGTGAAAAGCTAAAAGCATAAAGTAATGTTTTTTTTTTCCTTTCTAATATATTTTGAAATATTCTTCTATAAAATATCTAGTGTTTAATGCTGTATAATGTTACGTTTTAGAAACCTTGACTTTAATTGCAATCACAAGTTAAGTTTCTAAATATTACAATTTAAAACATTTTTTTAAAATGTCTATTACAGACCATTGTGCCTATACAACATATATGGTCAAATTTCGGTCTTAATTAGTGTTTCATAATATTTTTTATATTTCTAAATTCCATGTACTGGAAGCTCCAATTTTGACCTACATTTTGTAGTTAGAAAAGCGAACTGCAATTTACATTTTTTGCTATTACTCTCGTTGTCTCAGAAATACTCGAATTTTTTTAATGTTACATTTTCCATTTTTTTACTAAATGAGAAACGTAATTATATCTGTAATAGAAAATAAGATAAAATACAAGTAGAGCGGTTTTAATTTTTAGGATTCCACTTCAAAGCAAAACAGACGAAACAAAGAAAATGGAAGTGTTTAATTGTGTGAATGGTATTGTAAGAAAATCATTTTAGATATCAGTATTTCTAAGCACTGGAAGCAGAATAGAGCGGAATGAAGTTATGTTGCTATTGGACTGTAGAGAACAGGTAAAGGATACAATAGGTCACGAGCTACAAATACCCTCTACGCTTACGACTGTCACTCGTCAGTTCTTGTACCCTGGCTAGGCAGGTAGAGCAGGTAATCTAGAAACCAGAAAATTTTCTTTATTACAATTTTATATAGTGATGTCTACTATTGTACGGTAGCAAAATTTGCATAATAGAACAAAAATAAAGTAGACTATAGGTAAATTATATGAAATTACGAGTACAAAGAGCTTTTGTAGGATAGAAGAAAAATGATCATAAAAGAAGTGAATAAATCCGAGAGGTACTGGGAATGTAATCCAAACAAAATAAAACAAGTGAATAACTCAGGTATACCTCAGAGATGATATCATTTTGTACCACAATATTTTAAAAAGTATAAACTAAGAGGAATTGGTAATAAAGGAATAGTGTTTAACGCCCGTTTTTGCTACAGAGCGGTGTACACTGATGATACACGAGATGAAATGATATATTGGAAAAGGATTTTTTTTTAAGGAAAGAAATGTTCCACGTCTAAGTTTAGGGTACCTCCCCAACATTTGTCATTTATGGGGACCGAGGAAAACCTGGCAAAAACCTTAGTCAAGGGCAGTCTTAGCGGGATTCGAACCCCAGACGTCACGCTCACGAGTCCGCGCCTGAACGACCTCGGTCACCCGTGACGCTATAATAAAGGATGCACCATAAACTGATGACATGAACAAGATATATGTAGATTGCTACAGACAACAATATCGAAATCATAAAGAAGTAGTTATATCTTAAGTAATATAAAAGTGTACTAAATATCCTATCACATTTTTTTAATTCGTTTTTCTTCGCAAGGCATAGAAAATCATAGAAAAAGTTTGTTTAAATTTACATTGCAATTAACATTTTAAATGCATAAAATGTAAGAATATGTAAATGCGAAAAAAAAATATGCATGTTCAAATGTAATTAGAATATTTCACAGCACTCAAATCAAAACGGGGTATATGTTATGATAATAGGAATGTTATAGTTTTTTAAGTATTACAGCAAATTTTGGAAAATGATTAAGCAAATTTCCCATTCATGTATCATAATAGGAGGTGCGTTCAAGTTGTAACACTTCCGATATTCACTAAGTAATCACACAAAAACTATAAAACTTGTGTCGCTTCTCGACGCAGTCTCCCTGCACATTTTTCACAACGTCGACGCCATGATTCCATGGTCGCTGCGAGCGCTTCTTTAGGAGTCTGTTTTGACCACTGGAAATTCTGAATGAATTTGAGTGCTTCCATTGAGGAGACTGACGCTTTGTTTCAGGACTGAAAAACGCTATTTAATTTCATTTGTAATTGAACTTAACAACGCTCGATACTCCATTTCGAACACGTTACAATCTTCTACACATAGCCTTCTTTATGCAACTATATCTGAACAACTGGAGCGGAAGTTACAGCTGCAATTATTTACTTAACAGATGAGATATGACACCAGATAAGGTTTTTGTGAAGGTGATAATCCTTATCGGCGAATCCGGAAACTTATATACTTACCCTCGTGGGTTAGGCGTTTATGTCTCCGTACTCTTTTACAGCAAATCTGCCATTCCTTTATTGATCCTTAGTGCAAGGAAATATAGAAATAGATTTAGGAGTTTCACACATTAATTTCATACACGATATGAGTTCGGGCTGTAGAGCTAATAATTGTAACAACATTTCTGTGGTTTTAAGCGCTGTTGCGTTATACCGGTTATCTCTCAATGTAAATGGAAGTGCTGTATGAAGGTGTCATTGTTTACTCTATACTACAATGTGATATCGATATTTAATCCGCTCCATTCGGTGTTAAAATCTCAAATCTTTTCTCTACTTAGTTCCAGCATTTCAATTGTAAACGGACATGTTTGTTATTGTTTGAGTTCGGCTCGCGGAGGAATAGTGCTTTTTCGTGTAAATATAGTTCACATTACCTACCTACCACCAAAACTATACGTTTTAGGATACAAATAAGGGATATTTTATTTGTTTAATTTAATATCGCCGAATATAATCGGTAGTTTGTAATAAAATAATTTACCCTCGCCTGATATTTTTCTGTTTTAGTTCAACCAGTTTCTGGAATAGATAAGTTGTCATTATTTGTATTGCTGTAGGTCTGGAAATAAAATATATACAAACAATAATTATGACAAAACTGGTTTTAACTTTTCTTCCGAAAAATGCATAAGAAGAGATGATATTTAATACTGGCTATTAAATATAACTGAATTAGAAAACGCTTGCATACTGAGGTTATTAAGAGCGATTGAAGCAATATGGACCATCTTATTTCTAATTCAGAGAATTTGTTTATTTTTATTTATTTATTCTGGCAGAGTTTCTCTTCAGCTCTACCAATCTAACAATAATTTACCTGCACCTATAGCAACAATATTACAACCACAACATTGACGATAAAGTTGACAATACTCATACACATATTAACCAATGTAAAACATTATGTATATAAATAAATGTATGGTAATGTGAATAAAATATTAACTTAAGAAGAAAAAAATAAAAGAACAAAAATATACAAAAAACACCAGCAATGACAATTTATGCATATATCAACGTAAGTAAATCCTGAAAGTGGTGGAAATAAGCTAAACACAAAACCAAAAACCCTATGAAGCAGATAAGAACATTTATGATAGCAATAAAAACAATAGAATGATTAATTATACAGTTAGATAAAACAAATAAATACTTGCACTGTAACAAAAGGAACCTCAATCTCAGCTTTATTTTTTCTTAAATAACAATACCTTCCGATATGAAGGTACATACAGAAACAGAATATGGGTTTGTATGAAGTGTTAGTGGAAATCAACCCATATATTTAATTAATTTAACTACCTTGAACATATAAATAACAGCATCAAGAATATATATAAACTTTTTAATATTTAACAACTCGAAAATAAAAAATAAAAAGGTTGTCCCAAGTTTTCCAAGCCGGGCTCCAATTCAAGTTAATAAATAAATGGGTAAAAATGAAGACTTTTGATTATGAAATTATTTAGAAAATGAAAATAGATATTCAGCAACAATTGGGTTGCTGTTAAAAAGTATACAAATTCAGCAATGTTAATTAAGTTTCTCTTGAGTTGGCATTGAAACCACATATCAAACGGAATAGTTTGATATGTTTAGTTTTTTTTTTTAATAAGTTTACCCTGTTCATATTTTTTCTATAAAATATGAAAAATAAGTTCTGTTATTCAACAAATAAATACGTGATAATGCATACAAGTGTCGTAAATAAACTAAAATATACGAGGTTAGGTCCATAAGTTTCCGGACTATGATTTTCTAAGTATGATAAAGACAAGAACTATATTTAACTTTTTAATATACGAGTTACCCTTTATTGAAATACACTCTCATATCTTTGAATTAATGTTTTATTCCCCCCTTCCAAAAAAAAGTCTTATCTGCAAAATGGCATAAACAGCATCCATAACTTCTTCGTCCCACTTAAATTTCCTTTCTCAAAGGTCCTTCTTGAATTTTGAGAAGAGAAAATAGTCACTGGGAGTTAGATCTGTGCTGTAGGGTGGAGGGTCGATCTTCTTGAAGCCACATTTCTTCACAGTTTCCTTTGCAACGAAAGTTGTGTGCATAGGCGCGTTGTCATGAAGAGGGCGGTGGTGACTCAGCTTTCCTCGCCTTTTCTCTTTGATGAACGCACGTAGTCTGTGCAGTAGGCCAGCATAGTACTCCCCATTTACTGTGGTATTCCTCTCCTTGCAGTGAATGAAGAATATTCCTTCACAGTCCCAAAAGATTGTGGCCATGATCTTCTTGGTTGACTGAGCGACCTTGGCATTTAGAGACAGTGCTTCGCCAGGTTTAAGCCACTCCACTGTTTCTCTTTTGGATAAGGGATCATAGTAGATGACAATAGATTCATCTCCTGTAACAATGGTTTGCAGAACTTCTCTCTCCTTGCCAAGGTAGAAATCCAAAAATGCCTGACAACAGACAACTAGTTGCTGCTTTTGGACTGAGGAAAGAAGTCTATGCACCCATCTTGCACTAACCTTATTCGTGTTTAAATGTTCACAAATACTTAGATGGACTGTTGTTTTAGAAATGCCCAACCTTATTGCTATTTCTGTAACATGAGCCTCTGGTCTTCCATACTTTCTCCTTCCACAAGAGCGAGCGATGTTTTCAGGAGTGAGCACCTCCAAGGGCCGACCTGCACGCTCTTCGTCTTCTATGCTTTCTTGACCCATTCGAAAATGTTTGGCCCATTCTTTTATGGAAGAATATGAGCGGGGTGTTTCCTCATTTACACCGTCTAATCGCTGTTTAATTTTTTTATGAGTAAGTCCTTCTTTTGTGAAGAACTTAATAACATTTTGATACTCCATTTTGAACATGTCACAATCTTCTACACATAATCTTCTTTATGCAATTGTATCTGAACAGCTGAACACAGCGAAGCGGAAGTTACAGCTCCAATTATTTACTAAACAGATAAGGAATGATACCAGATAAGGTTTTGTGAAGGCGATAATCCTTATCGGCTAGGTCGCAAACATATGGACCTACCCTCCTACATATTAACTTTAATTATTATTTTATTAATGATTATATTGAACTTAGTGGAATATGTTAATCCTATGGCAAAAGTGACAAGATGTTGGCTGCAACTTTCTCTTGCATTTGGAAAGTGCTGTCGTGGTAAAAGTATGTGCGCAGAAAAGAATGGTTAATGATTATATGTTACAACGGAGCAATATCCGACAACTATAGAGACATAGTTTTAAAGAAGAAACGAGGCTAAAACATGAAAGAATGGTTAACCTAAAAGTAAACTGTGGTGTTGGCAAATCAATAGAAGCACGCATAGCAACTTAAGTGAATGTTTTTCTCTCACATAGGGTCATAAAAATCTGTCTATATACTGTTTATTTGCACATTTCAAAATGATAAATGCCCAGGTAAGTACTTGTTCAGGTGAGGCTCACCTGTTCTATTAATTAACAGTTGACCATCAATCTCCCAGCTTGTGACAGTGCACGAAAATCAACCTTGTGGCATGTTATCGATTGTCATTATTAACTGTAAATTGATATGCATCGCTGTGAGATCAAAGAGTACATAGGTCGTATCTGAGCTCGGCGCATTTAAAAATGCACTAATCCTTCTGTCCTTTGCTTCTAATATTTTTAATTCCTAAAGTCAAACACCCTTTTCCATATGTTAGTGTTACAGGACTTCAAAAGGATTCTGCGCAAACGCAGTCCATTAGAAATGTAAGGCAATATACAAGTTGCAAAATAAAATTTACGAAGCATTTATGAGTAGAAAGGGGATTAAAAAAATAAGTCCTCAAGAAAGGAAACAATTTGTTTCGGACGATTCGTTGTGGTACTGCACATTAACTCGAATGCTATATGTTTAAGAGAACTGAAAACCCAATAGTCTGTCAAGTACAGAACCATACTTCAGTGAACCACATGGCGCAATCTTCAACCTGGTAAACATACTAGGCCAATGCATTGCCGTTGAAACCTTACATGCTAGGTACAAGCGAAACGACGAGTTACATCGTTCCTTTCAACAATTGCAATATAACGCGCACGTAAGTGGTAATACGTAATTTAATTAATGGAACTACAAGCACAGTAATCGTCCATAAACAATGCCTACTTTTTCTACAATGTCTTATCACTTTCACCAAGACCTGGACACCGAGTGGGCGACAATGCGCAGTTTGGTTGTATCTGCTTCTCTGCCAATGACATTATTTTTCATTTATTGGATATTTTTATTAACAGTGCTTAACTTCCGTTTGCAGTATTGTTGCACCATCAGAGGCTGTGAGCATTGATGATGCATGGGAGGAAATTATAAATTGGGAGAAAAAAGGTCTTAAGGAAGGGTTCCGGGCCAAGACTTAGGTACCTCCCCGGCATTTGCCATTTATGAGGGCTAAGGAAAACTTCGGTTAGGAATGACGATCCTGTCAGGAATCGAACCCCAGACCTCCCCCTCACAAGTCCGTGCCTTAACAACCTTAGTCATCCGTGTCTGTTTGATTAGTTACGAACAGACGTCACATTACAACATAGTTAGGCGTTGATCCATGTTTATGCTAATAGCTCCATATTGAAGCGTCTGAGATCAGTTAAAAAGCTCATAGTCATTATACTCATAATATTTGTACATATATTCAAAACGTCTGTAAGAGAATTAAACATATTTTTTATCTTACCTTATTTTGGCTTTTTATATTTTAAAATGTTTAATTTAATTTAATATTACTATTTTAATTAAGTATAGAATATTAACACAATATTTACAATAGGAACAGCTGATGTCGGCAACTTTGATGTTCGTACTTTTCAATCCGGCTCAGAGCTGGCTTTAATTCTCAATGATTCATGACGCTTTATCGCTACAACTAAATTGTATTTATAAATCAAATATAAATACCGAAGTAACGGATTCGTTAATTAAAAATTTAATTGTAATGAAAATGAGCCTTTTCTTTTCATGATATATATGGAATTAATATTGAAATAAAGAGTAATCAAGTAGAACATCACATTAATTAAGGTGGGTAAATCGTGTTTTGTAATCTGCTTTAGGGTTTTTATTGTTTATTCATGATTTATGATTGACAGTTAAGCATTTAAGCATTAATATTGTATCTTTTTCTCCTAGATATATGCTTTATATTTAACTGATAACGTATAACAACGTTTTTAAATTATAACGTTTCTAACATTAAAAACTACGTTATGGAGCTGGCGAGCGTAGGTAGTTTTATATGTAGGTAATTACTGTAAATAACAGGTATCTGAAAAAAGCAAATGTTGTATTTTCCTCGCTCTATTGCAAATTTACCATATGATAAAATGCAGATGTGACTCACATACATTATGATAGCGTTGCTAGTGACAGGCAAATCAACAATGAACAAATGAAGCCAAGATTAACGTATGATGTTCTGTAAACAGATATATTCACATTACGTTATGCTAGCGTTACTACAACTAAATGGAGCCAAGATAATTGTTTGAACAGTGGAAAGCAACTTTGAAATGGTATTGGAAAACCAAGAATATTGTTGAAGTTCAAAGGCAACAGGACGAAGGGGGTTTCCACCGCGTTCTCCGGATCTAACTCCGTTGGACTTCTACCTATGGGGAACTCTTAAGGATGTTGTATACCGTAGAAAACCAGTTACACTGGTAGCACTTGGGGAAGAAATTGAAACGGCATGTGCTGCAATCGCTGAGGACACTTCCGCAAACGTTGCTCAGTCAGTAGTTCAATGTACTCAGAAGTGTATCGACGCCGATGGTGCGCATTTTGAGCAACTGTTGTAAATGTAAAAGTCTGAGATGATTAGTGCTCATCATTTTCTGTTTGTGTGAATTAAATTTTGTTATGTTAACACAGTTCTTTCTTTGCTTGAAGTGTGTATACATTTTTGGCAACCTCTGTATCTACAGTTTTTTTTTTATTGATTTATTTATGGACGCTCTTTAACATCTCAGGTCATCAGCGTCCCATTCAATTTAGGGCGTGAAATGGCCGACAAATTTTGCTCAGAGGCCTCTCTTTCAGGCTTGAGGTTCTTTTTCGTGCCGTAAATATACGACACGGGACCCACGGCTTTACTTCCCTTCCGAAGGAAGCCATACTTAGGATTTTTACCCCCGAAAAAATCCATCGGTCCTGGCCGGGTTCGAACCCGCTATCTTGGGTTTAGGAGATGTCTACAGTAAATCATAAAAAATCCAAAGACAATTTTATCACACTTTACTTCTAGTTTCCTTACTAGGCTATCTAATTTCCATTTATTGTTTACCAGTCTTTCAATATGTACTTTTTTATTGAAACAAACCTGTTGATTTCAATAAAATTTCAGCTAGAGATGTTCGTAACCTGCTCTTATTAATTTCATTATTTAAAATTCACTAATGTAAATTTAAAAATAGCCTATGTAATCGTAGATACTGCTACTGAGGTAAAATTCAACCAGGTTGGTAGTATTGTTAAACAGCATTTGTCGTATATCATATTGTAGGGCGGTGACCTCAAAACTCAGAAATATGTGAATGTGTTTGAGACAGGTATTATCAGAAGTTGAAACTCCTTTTCAACTTATTTCATTTCTTGAAACCTAGAATTTTCAATTGCAATCATTATTTGGATATAATCATTAAATTATATCACCAGCATGATCAGGAGAAGCGTAAAGCATAAAGTGGACTGCATTTAGTAATCAAAACATTAATGAAGGTGAATCAAGTGCACGGGGATTAGCATATTGGTCACAAGTCCGTCGGTTATGTAACTATAGTTGGGGTTCATACAAAGTGAGATATGTTTCTTGGAACGGGTAAAGTGGCAAAATTGGTAGAGTGATGGGCAATACTTACTGTGTTCAAAAAGAACTTCGAGGGGCATCCAGATAGTAAGTCCCAATCGCGCCTAGAGATGGCACTGCTAGTCGGATAGGAATGCGCATGCGCAGGAATAGAGAGGAAGTATGTGGTAATAATGCAGTAAAATTTCAGCCTTGTGACGGCCGTGGTTACCGCGCTGTGCTAGGAGAAAATGGGTGCTCTGATATTGTCTCCCGCCAACTGCGAAGTTCGTGCAGTCATCCGAGCAAGGTTTGCACGCTCAAAAGCAAAGTCCAGCAGAGATCCATCGCCAATTGTGTCAAGCTTCCGGGAGACAATTTCGTGCACAAGGGAGCGAGACATCTGGGGAATTGACAAGAGAGTTCTGAAATTGTGAAGCGCCGGTTCTGCTCGATTGCTTGCCGCACACTTTCCAACACTTCTGCCGTCACCAGGGACGGTCGGCCACTACGGTCGTCGTCGTGAATATTGGTTCGTCCTTCAGTGAACTGCCTGCACCATCGTCATACCATAATGTCGTGTCCATACACTTGACACAAGTAGAATCATTAAAACTGACGCAAGAGGACTAGACTGTGTGAGATACAGAAGTTATAAGAATGTTCACAAATTATGCATACATCGACTGTAGAAGGGGAGGTCTCCGGTTCAATTTCATCCACCTGGCGAAGGATGTCAATGGCCAATGCCAGGGAGGTACTCTAAATTTAGTCTTAGAGCTCTTCCTTTCCTCCTAAATAAAATTCATTTCCAATTTATCATTTCTTTTCCTTGTATTTTGGTTGAATGGACCAATTACCCAAAATTAAAGGAAAGCAAAAACAACAACATCGGGAAACGGCGTTAAGTTACCTACAACATCCTTTAAAGACAATCCTTTGAGTGGGTTAAGAAACAATTGCATGTCTTGATATGTGGTGAGGAATCTGGTTACAGATAAAGTTACTGTTTTTCATTGCATTTATTTATTTTTTATTGAATAACGCGCACCCTTGTATATTGTATTGAATTTACCGAGCCTAGCCTAATTGTAAACAATACATATAAAAAGTGGTAAATTTATAACAGTATACAGAGACCTGCAATATTTCTTTAAGCACTTCAGTTCACTTAGGACAGGCCTGCACACAGTACGCTCTTTCTGAAGAAACTCGCGAATGAAAAAGCTGATTTGAAACTCTCGTCCGCTATACAGAGAAATAGAGAGGACATAAAGGGTTTGGAGGCGTTTACAGATAAAGAGAAAAGCTATGCATGTATATGCACACAGATGGAAACTTTTTTTTTCTCGCAGTTAAATACATGAAATTTACTTTCAGTATTGCATAAATTTAACAATATTATCAACAATCATTTGATGGAAAAAGAATATTTTCAAGAGCACAAATATCACTTAAAAATCAATCTATTACACTCTGGTTTGTCTTTTTTAATGTGAATGTTGTATTTTTTTTAAATGGAAATACAACTTTTGAAAGCACAATTAAGTTTAAATTAAAAAATAAAATACAGCCAAAAATGTATACACACTTTCACAGTAGATATCTATTTAATATACTTCAAATTTAGATCGAAAAACAACATAATGTGTAGTATAATATTCTGTAAACAGTTGTGACTCACATTACGTAATGCTAGCGTTGCTACAACAAAATGGAGCCAAGATTATCCTTTGTACAGCGCAAAGCAATTTTGAAGTGGTATTGGACTTTATTGAAATACAAAGGCAACGGAGACGTATGTACAGAACAGAACCACCGTTGGACTTCTGCCAATGGGGAACTTCTAAGGATGTTGTATACCGTAGAAAATCAGCTACACTGGCAGCTCTTCGGGAAGAAATTGAAACGGCATGTGCTGCAATCGCTGAGGACACTTTCGCAAACGTTACTCAATCTGTAGTTCAACGTACTCAGAAGTGTATCGATGCCGATGGAGGGTATTTTGAGCAACTGTTGTATCTGTAAAAGTCTAAGATAATTTGTGCTCAGCATTTTCTGTTTGTGTGAATTCAGTTTTGTTATGTTAACACAGTTCTTTTCTTTGCTTGAAGTGTGTATACATTTTTTGTCAACCTCTGTATGTAGATTTTTTTATTGTGTTTAACGCCCGTTTTACTACTGAGCCACAGGCGGTCCTCTGTATATAGAGTAAATTGTAGAGTCCAAAGACATTCTTATCACATCGTAGTTCTGCAGTTCCAGTTGATTACTAAGCTATCTATGTTCGCTTTATTGTTTACCAGTATTTCAATATGTGTTTTTATTGAAATAAATGTGTTATTTCAACGAAATGCCAGCCAGAGATGCTCAATACCTGCTATGATCAATTTCGTTATTGAGAACTACCACCATTTAAAATGTACTAACTGTATTTAAAAATAGTCAGTCTATGCAATCTTAGATACCGCTACTGCGGTAAGATTCAGTAAGTTTGGTAGTATTGTTAAACAACATTTGTTTTATATCATATTTTAGGGTGATAACCTCATGACTCAAAAATATGTGAATTTGTTTGAGACAGGTATTATCAGAAGTTCAAACTCCTCTTTTTTACTAGTTTAATTTCTTGAAACCTAGAATGAAATTCGTTTTCAATTGCAATCAACATTTGGATATAATCATTAAATTTACACTAACACGATCAGTTTATATTACAAAGTGCGTTGTGTCTTATAATTGACTTATTGATATTGGCAGTTTGCGATTGAATGCACTCAATTTGTTCATCGTATCGGTAATTCATACTAACCAAAGTTCGTGAAAATTTACTTTGTTTCTCTTGATCCTGCAGAGCATTCTTGCTAGGAGAGCACGGTTTTTGCGGTCAGGTATCTTAACCCCCCCACATTAACAATCTCATTGACGTTCCCGGGTCATTAAGGTACACTATGGTACATTATAATATATACTATGATTATATTATGCATACTATCGTTTTCGTGTTAAGATTTTAATTATTAAAAGGGCACCTGGCCTGCGGGCCACGTATTAAATACCCCTAACTTAGGATGATGATGATAATAATAATAATAATAATAATAATGATGATGATGATGATGATGAGGATGATGATAATAATAATAATAATAATAATAATAATTTGGAATTTTCACCAATATTTCTAATTCAATGCTTAAAAAGTGATACACATATTTCTCTAGATTCCATTTAAGCTACTCATTTAATTTTTTTATTTATAAGCATATCGTTGAACTATGCTTTCCTCTTTACTATTAGAAGTTTGGATAACACAACACTTGAAGAAAGCATTTTAAAGTTGAATGCACTAGGTTGACATATTTCAGCTCATAAACAATTTTAAGGGAGTACAACTGAGTTTATGTAACAGAACATACAAAACCTTACATAAATTAAAATATGAATAAAATGCTCTTCGTTTATGCGTTATTGAAGTACCATTATTAATACAATTATTGTAATGCAATTATTCTAATACACGTTACAATTGCATCTTTCCATATCCTTTAGGCACACAAATGCGATTATAGATTAATGTATTGTGATAAAACATTTGGTTTCAGAATATCCAGATAGATTATAGCACCTTTAATTATTCTTGATTGTGGTTAGTGACAGTGATTAATAATTTCTCCCCTATTAATTATTTGTTATTAAACGGCAGTCGACTAACAAAGCTAAGATTTTCCGAAAGCACTACAAACTATACTAGAACAATTATGTAAGTATAGGAAAAATATAGGGCTGTCACTAAACAAACTGAAGACACAGTTAATTTCAAACGGACCTCAAACCCCAATAAAAATAGATGAAATGGTCCTCACATATGTGAGCGAATATTCATACCTAGGACAACAGATTTCCTTCCATGATAAAATGGAAAAGAAGTACAGAGAAGGATCTCATTAACTTGGAGAGCATTTTGGGCCCTTAAGTTTATATTGTTAGACCAAACACTAACTAAGAATAAGAAAATCAGATTCCAAACGCTCGAAACCTGTCTATACCTTGTATTACTATATGGGTGCCAGACATGGTCACTAACAGAAAAACAAAAGAATAAAATTAAATTTGCCAAAGAAAAATGCAACGCAAGATGCTGGGAATAACTTTGAAGTACAAAATACCTATAGTGTTAATAAAGCAGTTATCTCAGACAACAGACATGGCACAAATAGCTACCAGAAGCAAATGGCAATGCGGCGGTCACGTCACAAGAATGCAACACATTAGATGGTCTTACAAGATCTCCATTTGGGACCCCCAGATAGGAAAGGCAGAACCGGAAGAAGGCCTCTTCAAGGAACATACAGGTCCAGATTGGTCAAGAGTAGCAAGCGGAAGAGAAAAATGGAAATCTCTCGAGAAGCAGCTAGTGCAGTGAGAAATGGAATAACTTAAGAACATATCAGTCAGTGTGTTAAACAGCATACGAGCAACCAGCGTGGAATAGCTCACCGCGCTAGGAAAAAGCCAGCTTTCCCTAATTGTTAGGAGGCCTTTGCCCATATGGGACACAAGGCTACCTTTATTTTTATTTTTTTCTTATTTATAAAATACGTGTCAACCTTACAAAAAGCTTTAAAACTTTTTTTTTAAAATACACACTTTCTTCACTCGCTTCAAGGACCTAAGTGATGTTAAATGCTCCTTGATATATTTTTTTTAAATCAAATAAAGGAGAATACTCACTTCACATGTTATGCCATATATACATTTCCAGTGGAACAAAGACAACAATGGAAAAAAAGCATAATTTCACTGTGAAACTGTTGGACTCATTTACTTTATTTTGTTGGCCATTCTGAATATAAACGTCCTACAAACTTCATAAGTTTAGTTCTGGGCGATATAAAA
Source organism: Metallyticus violacea (assembly GCA_030762175.1). NCBI lineage: Eukaryota > Metazoa > Arthropoda > Insecta > Mantodea > Metallyticidae > Metallyticus > Metallyticus violacea. Next base: position 14,343,146 of record CM060843.1, on the reverse strand, counting down.
TATAAATATCAGTAGATTTCAAGGATTTTTAAAGTTACTTTGGGTGTATCTTTTGGATATTATGTGTTTCTTAAAAAATAGAATTAGTTGGTCAATATTAACGGAATTGTAGTGTTCGTACTGTTATAATTTAAGTAAACTTTGTCGTCAGAAAACAATCAACGTCGCGATTTCGTTGCTGATGTAAGGAAAATATTTAGCCTTTAGGAAAAGACAAACGAACCGGTCTTTTTTCGCTTCTTTACATTACAGAAATGCCAATTTTGACGTGTCATAAAGCTAGTTAAGAGAGTTTAAATCTTGGTAAATTTAAATAAAAAATATTTGAGAAAAAGTATAACAACATGGCTGGTTTTAGATAAAATCACGTTGATTCTGGCAAACAAGAGCCTACCGCCACGGGTGGCCAAGGTCGTTAAGGCGCGGACTCGTGAGCCGCAGGTCTGGGGTTCGAATCCCACCAGAACCGTCCTTCCTGACTGAAGTTTTTTCCAGATTTTCCTCAGTCCTCATAGCTGGCAAACGCCGGGGAGGTACCCTAAACTTAGGCCTGGAACATTTCCTTCCTTAAAATATCCTTTCCCAATATATCATTTCTTCTCATGTATCATCAGTGTCCACCGCCTGTGGTGCCTCAGTAGTAAAAACGGGCATTAAACACTACTCAAAAAAAAAAAAATAGAAGAAAATATGTGCGGTTAGCTACTAAATAGGCATCTAAAATGTTGGCTCTTTCTTCCGGTATGTTGTTTTGCAGTTCCTGGTTTCGAGGGCATCAAAATGTCCCATGCTGTAATTCATCATTTAAAATGAGAAAGAGGCTAATTTAACTTTTTTATCTTGAAGCTTTTAAGCAGGGACTTCGGCCACCGTAGTTCGTTAATATCAAAGCCATGCAAATACTAATTCTTCCATTGATTAAAGAATGTAAACTACTGTATCCCCATTCTAATCAAATGTTATCGTATAGAAGTCGTTCTGCACGAGATTGCTAATTTGTCTCCAAGGAAACTTTTCAACAACTATACTGTTGTTCGGTTTTTCTTTTCCTTGATTTCCAGTTCGCCCTCTTAAAAAGTCTCTCTATTCAAGTCTGCCGTCTTGATTAAAAGTTTTGAAGGGCTTTCCGTATCTACGGTTACGAAATCTTAGATGTTGCTTTGTAAGTAAAGAAGAAAACGTGAAAGGGGAACCTATTGCATTTTCATGGCTTAATCGTATACGAAAATATGATCGCTGATTGAGAGTTGGTTCTTTTTAAACTTCACGTGTGTTCATTCCTCGTGTAGCGTAGAGAATTTGTAAACTCACTCATTACACATTCATTATTATTAATACTGCGGTCGGCACAAATTAACACTCGCTGGAAGTGAAATTACATTTGTGTGCATTATCAACACCGTCGATATATAAACAAAACCACGTGGTACAATGTCGTTTGATAGCCTGAAGCTTAAACCAGTCGAAAATTAATGGTTAAACGTTTCACCAAACTGTTAATACAGGCCATTTTAATAAATTCTGTAGTTATTATGAAAAATTTTATTACAATGAAATGTAAGCTACATTTAAATTAATATACCCATTTTTACACTAACTTTGTAATATCACATAAATGGATCACTTTTAAAGGAGGCATGTTCTCCAAATGAATGCACGCAATGACTTTTTAAATCATCAAAAGTACGATTTATTATTTCAATGTGAAAAAAAGGAAAATAAAAGTAAAAATCAGAGTTCATGGGAGTTGGATGCCCACGTGAAAGAAACTTGAAGCTTTGTTATTTATTTATTTATTTATTTATTATTTTTCACAGTAACCACTCCACTACGATCAGGAAATGGCAGTGGGTTGTTTCATAAATAATGTGCACCTTTATTATACTTTTCAGACTATCACTTTACGATCCTTAAATAAGGCATCCCTACTTCTCAGTGATCGATTTTCAACGTTTGGAAAGCTGTGCTATTCTATTCTAAGTATCTGTCCTGTTCATCTGTCGAATGGTTGTATAATCGCGTCTGAAAGCCCTCCTTTCGGCCTCAAAGAACGAAAACGAGGTCCATGCATGAGTTTTAATAAGTTGAAGTAATGTACTCATGTCAGGGCCATAGGCGGATGAGGTAACATTTACCATCCATATTCGCGCAGCTTATTAATAACAACATTGCCGGGGTGCTAGCAAGTGTTGTGTTGGAGGACGAGTGGCCAAGTCTCGAGGAATTGAGATCTGTTTTTTTTTTTTTAATTTTTTTACCTGAAGTAACATAACACACTGTTGTGACACTTGATTTATACGGGATTCAATCCGTCACAATGAAAAGCATAAATCATCATTTGCACGAGCATGTCGAACTTTTACGTCTTGGGAAACATGAATCTCAAAGCCTGTAATCAGTTTCATCAGTGGTGACAATTGGACAGAAGAATGCCTTCCACGTGAACTCTTTGTTTGAACAAATTTGCAATGATTTTGCTTTTTTACTTCAAGCAATCAAGAAGTGAGGAACACATCGCATTATTTTTTTCTCTTCTGTAAACCATTTGTCAAAACGGAATACTGACGTTGTGAAATCCCCAAGACATCTTAAACTTCCTCGCGTCACATGACGATATCCTTGAAGAGTATCCGCCGTAAGTTTCACATTTCGTTCATCTGTTGATGTCTTTGGCCTTCCTCGGTTTGGGTCATCAACTATGTGCATACAACCAATACGAAAATTAATTATTAGTTTAACGAAAAACTACACTAAGTCCCACCTGAACTCACTACACACTTTACTCAAAGCGCTGTGGATTTTTATGGGGGGTTTTATGTTTATCTCCAACAGTCACGGTGTCCGACATACCTGCAGGTTCCATTTCTAGCTCTTGTTACCTACACATAGCTAAGTGATGGACAAAATGAACACACGTGGTTTAACTGCAACTGACGAAATTTTCACTAGAATTGTCCCGCAGCACTACCAACTTTACTAAGTATGAAAATATTCCACTATTTTAGAAAATGCTACACATTTATCTGTCATATAAATGAAAGTCTTTCCCTTCTTGTATGTAACGCTATTGCTGTTGGCCAATGCCCTAACACACGAACATTCTAAACAACTCTGTTGTAAGTTGCACACTGTTTTTATACATATTTTAGGATTATAGTCTGATTCTATTAAATGTAGTAAAAGTAATATTATTGCCTATTCTTTTTTAAATATTATTTCATCCTTAGGATCTCTTATTTTTATTGTTATAATTATATTTATTTATATTTTATGAGAAAGAAGAAAGAATAATCACAAACCGTTTAATCCTATTCTCCTTATATAAATAGATCACGTAAATACCCAGAAGAATCGTATAGAACCATGGGTTCTATAGAAATGTTAACTTTAAGCTGCACATCCTGCTGTCTATGATTTCATTTCCTAAGGGGGTGGAGAGACGCCGAAAAGGGTACGAAGTTCCCATATCTTCCTATCTAAATGGCATTTGATAACAGGACGTTTTGGGATGCAGAACACGATTGCGACATTAGCCTTTTTTTTTTTACCATTTTACAAAAACAGTCCATGCTTCCTGTTGACTCACTGGATATAGTTAGAGGCCTTCAACCCTTATCAATTTTAGCTTTCCTACTTCAGAGACGCAGTTTCGTAAATGTAATATAATTCTACTTTTTACAATAAGATATTTATTACAATTCGCTGACCCAAATTTTAATAGCACTGACGGAAGAGGATCCAGAATTTGTGATAAAAGTCAAACAAATGTGAAAATTGAAGATGAGCTATTAAGAGGTCAGTAGAGATCTTAAAGCTAATTATTTTATTACATTGACGTAAGTATACCGCCATATTTGTTTATTATGTCAAGTTTATATTGGTGATTACATAGTTAATTCGTCCTTTATTTTTATTCAGTGGGGTTTTCTGGAAGTTTGTGTTGTATATAAATTTTGTTGGAAACAGGAGAAAATCGAAGAGAGTAAGATGTGGGCTGTATGGCTGGTGGTTCATCAGTTTCTCTTAGAATTCTTGCAGTATTTCTGTTATTTTAAAAACTGTGTGCTCATAGACATTGTTGTGTTGCAGCAGCAATCTGGCAAATGCCTGGGAGGTACCCTAAACTTAGGCCTGGAACGTTTCTTTCCTTAAAAATAAATCCTTTCCCAATCAATATATCATTTCATTTCATGTATCACCAGTGTTCACCGCCTGTGGTGCCTCAGTAGTAAAAACGGGCGTTAAACACCATTAAAAAAAACAGAAGCAGCAGCAATTGTCGCCACTCAAACTTTGGCCTTCTTTCTGTTAGTGTTTTAAAAACCCTGAACACTAACAGAAACTGTGCTGTATAATTGTAACATGGCCACTATCTCAGAAAAAACTGGCAACCATCTTTCGGTCTCGCTTAATCTTTATGAGGGTCGTCATTTGGGACGACCCATACGCCGAATGCCCGTTTGATTCTGGGGTATATTCATAAATCCAACTTTCGTCACCTGTGGAGATATTGTGGACATGTTGGGAGCTACGTTGTCGAAACTACAAACCATTTCACTCTTACTACCTTTTGTTCTTCTATGAGGTTGTAGGATACTAAACGGCAACAATACTTCCTCGCCCGAAGATATTACTCGTGCAGGATTTCTGAAATCTGTGGCGAATTAACATTCATTCTTCACAATGGTTTCTACACGAGCAATGTTTTATCTGTGACTACTGTTGATGAACATCCATATATGATCGCCACGGTGGCCGAGGTCGTTAATGTGCGGAATCCTGAGCGGGAGGTCTGGGGTTCGATTCTCGCCAGGACCGTCCTTCCTGACTAAGGTTTTTTTCAGGTTGTCCTCAGTATCCTCATAAATGGCAAATGCCGGGGAGGTACTCTAAACTTAGACCTGGAACGTTTCCATCCTTTCGAAAAGAAAAATCCCTTCCCAATTTATCATTTCATCTAATGTATCATCAATGTCCACCGCCTATGGTACCTCAGTAGTCAAAATGGGCGTTAAACACCATTCTAAAAAAATCCTATGTGCTATTCTTCTTCGTCTAAATTATTTATATCATCAGCAGATTTCTGTAGACGGAAGCGGCATTTATTTATGTCAACCCCCAATCAATCATAAGTGTTGTAATAATTAAGTATGCATAATTCATATGTAATCATGTTTGCAATAATTTACTTATTTCTTGTACATATGAAAACTTGTTGTAATGATTATAATATATTTAGCAAGCTTTTTTATATTTTGAGTCATGTTTAATGCCCGTTTTTACTGCTGAGGCACCATAGGTGGTGGACACTGGTGACACGTGAGATGAAATGATATATTGGAAAAGGATGTTCCAGGACTAATTTAGGATATTTCCCTGGCATTTGCCATTTATGAGGACTGTGGAAAATATGGAAAAGACCTCAATCAAGGAGGACGGTCATGGTGGGATTCGAACCCCAAACCTCCCGCTCACGGATCCGCACCTTAACGATTCGGCCACAATAGTTATTCTCGACTGGACAAACAGGTCATAAAACGGTATTCCTTTGTGATTTATATTTGTATAACTAAACTTAAGTAAACTGGGCCTTGCTTCGTTATCTTTTGAGAAGTCTTAAGAGTGGTTGAAGTCGGAGGTTTTCCCATTATTGCTCTCAGGAAGTTTTGCTTTGTCCTGTTAGCTAAGGGTAAGAGACATAATTTTTTTGTGTGTAAGGGAATTCGGATGGAAAAAAGGCAAATAACCTTTAAGAAGACCAATGAACAGCATTACATAAAATGCGAACAAACAGATACGCAATAGGATATCCAATCGGAGAGATCAAAAATAATGTATGTAGTTGCAACAAGCAATAGAAAGACGTAAACCATAGAAGAGATTCTATTCTTCAAAAGCCATATTTTGAAAAATCGAATGTAGCGTCCAGACCGACCAACTGCATTATTTAAGATAGTGGTTTAGAGGCCCCGAGAGTTGTTGCTTAGTTACTTATTCTCAGTTACTTGCTTACTTGCTTGTTGTTGGACGTTCTTACTTTTTTGACAAAGTATAGGAGTTATACGAGTAGGACGAGTTATACTGGTAGAGAATATATAGTAAGTTAGTTCAAATTTTAATTTCTATCGTTATCCCATTTGATCTAGTGATATTATGTAGTTTAGCTATACTGTAATTTAGTTTTCGATACAATGATGTTCAGCAAAATAGATGTCTTCGTTAATAGTGTGACAAGTTAATAGTATCGCAACCAAATCTAGCGCGTATGATATGAAAGATCGAGAACAATTTAATTAGACCGCGCGATAGTGACGTAATAGGAACAAGACATCCTCAAGAAATAACGGTGATGCATAGATGTGAAAAAGATAACTATAATAAATCGTGCATTTCTTTGTGTCAATCTTCAGCCAGCTTCACGAGTCCTTTTTCCCTAGTCAAAGATCACAAAACTCCAGCACATACAGGGCTAAACCGAGGCAACAATACTACTTGAAGTAAAGGCGAAAGAAGAACAGAACAATATCTCTGCTACAACTATGACAACTCATCTGTCATATATAATTCATCTATAATTAATCAAATATTCCCAAGCCATACTATCACATTACTTCAAATTGCACCCAACTTGGGGCTTAATTAACCAAACATCCTACCCCTACCATCATATTCCCTTATTACTTCAAGATGAAGTAGAAGAGTGTGGAAAAGCTCTCTGTAATATTTCTAGGTCCTTGTTGGTCCAGGCTGCACTTGCTCTTGAGATACCTCCATCTTAGAACATGGTACATGGATGCTGCAGCTGGAATAATGAGTGCAGCGTATTTTTTTTTTATTTTATTTTTTTTTTTTTTTTGCACCGCTATTCAAGATACGCTCTTTCCAATCTACCAACAGTAAACTTATATCTCTCATGCATTTTCGTATTCCGAAAATTAAATAGAAACCCTCGTATTGAACATTTTCGCTAATTCCAATTAAATAAATAGTAAAAAATTTGGACGTCATTCCAAAGCAATCTTAATAGACCTATATGCTTATACAATAAATTTTTAAAAAAGTGTGAATATCTAAAAGCTCTTCTATTATATTCTAAAGCTCCTTACACTTTCTTAATTGAAGATCGCGTAACGAATTTTGGAAGGAATTCCTCAGAAGTTGGTTCTAACTGGAGTTGGTGCTGAAGCGGAACTGTTCAATTAAACGTTCTGCGTTTGATAGAAGATGGTCTGGGGAATACATGAACCGTGTTAGGGAGTTTACAGACCTCACTCTTGTTGCTTGTCACGTTAGTGTCAGTCACAACTGCTCGCTACTTGTTCCTAAGCCAGAGCCATGCTTGGAAAACATCAACGTTGTTTTCTAGTTAAGTAACTTTGTCTAATTAGCTGCAGGCAACCTAGCACTTAACAATTGACTGTTACGACGTGGTAAAGGTTTTTAAACTCCAATTTAATTGGAAGTATGAATACGCAGTATGCAATTTAAATACACCAGAGCTTGCTCCAGAATTGTGATTATTTTCTCTCGTGGAAAATTTACACAAGGGGGAATAGCAAAGTAGCCTAAATGCTATTTACAGACGCTCTTTAATATCTTAGGTCATCAGCGTCTCATTCTATTCAGGGCTTGAAGTGACAGAAAAGTTTTGCTCAGACGCCTCTTCTTTAAGACTTGAGGTTCTTTTACATGCCCTAAATCTAAGATAGGGACTCACAGATTTACTTCCCACCATACTAAGGCTTTTTACGCCCGAAAAAATCCATCATTGAACCCTTGATCTTGGGTTCAGAAGGCAAGTGTAGTTACCGCTACACCATCAGAACCAGTTTAGCCTAAATGGATTCTGTAAAAGTTAGCTAATACTGTATATATGTATATATAAAGGATAACTTATAAATACCAATCCACCGGAGAAATTTCTTATGAACATTTTTTAAACTACCGAGGGTACAAAAATGTATACACACTTTTACAGTAGATATCTATTTAATAGATTTCAAAGCTGGACCGAAAAACAACAGTAATATGTAGTATGATGTTCTATAAACAGAGGTGACTCACATACATTATGATAGCGTTGCTACGTGACAGGTACATCAACAATGAACAAATAAAACCAAGATTATTGTATGACGTTCTATAAACAGATGTGACTCACATTACGTTATGCTAACGTTGCTACAACAAAATGTAACCAAGATTATCGTTTGAGCAGCGGAAAGCAATTTCGAAGTGGTATTGGAAAACCGAGAGTGTTGTTGAAGTTCAAAGACAATAGGGACGTGTGTACAGAACAGAACCGGCAACGCGAGTAACAATTGCACGCATTCGAGACAAATTTGAGACTCATGGAACCGTATGCGATGTTCACAAGGGCAGATCTGGGAAACCTCGCATAGCAACGAGCCCTGTCCTCTGCTATGGGTTTGAAACGGTATGTGCTGCAATCGCTGAGGACACTTTCGCAAACGTTGTTCATTTAGTAGTTTAACGTACTCTGAAGTGTATCGACGCCGATGGTGGGCATTTTAAGCAACTGTTGTAACTGTAAAAGTCTAAGATGATTAGTGCTCATCATTTTCTGTTTGTGTGAATTCAGTTTTTTTAACACAGTTTTTGCTTTGCTTGAAGTGTGTATACATTTTTGGCACCCTCTGTGTATATGGCTCTGTATTTACTTCAGCTTTCAGTAACAGGGATAATTCAGAAAATAAAATAGTGAACTCGATGGGTAATTTTAAGATTATAAAAGTTTCTACAGAGTGTTATTTAAGGTTTTCTTTTCAAATTTTATATACGAAGGGGTGAAAATTATGTAGTCCAAAGTCATAAAATGTAAAAATTTAGGAGAAAGGTTTTAAATTTTGAAAAAAAAATGCATAAATAATTTTTGCTGGTTTTCATACACAAATAATTTATTTCTCCAATACCTTGATATACGTCAAAAGAGTTACACGCACTTAATAAAACTATTTTATCACTGAGTGAAATAACAGTGTCTCATTCTAAAACAAGTGTTTACAATGTCTGTAAACGGCATAAGTTGACACTTCAAACTGTAAATGCTCAAGCAATTTAACAAAATCTGTCCGAATCTTCACTTTCTTCCTTCTATTGCAAACGCTTGAGGTATATTTATGATACATATTGCGTTAATACTATAACATCTCAAGTTTTTTTCTCACAATTTGGACTAAGTTTTAAGTATTATCCGGATAACTGGAATGGATTAGGCTCCTGATGTTCTTGGCCTTTTTCTGCTGATATTTATTAGTTACCAGTGTAAAAATATTGAACTTTTTTAATTTGATCATTAAATGTAAAAGTTGTCACTTCTAAAAATTGGAACTGAGATCCATAATCATGTAATATTTGTCCGCAAATGTATAAAATATTTAAAGTCGACTGTTTAATTCGCCTGTATATTTAGTAGTTTTAGTACAACCTTATTTTTACATCCAGGACCAAGAATTTTATCATTTTTTTTTCTGTTTTATCAGATATATGGTCTCTATTTATATATCGTTTACATTTTACCCTTTCGAATTGTTCGTATTTCTTCCTGGATTTGTGCCTTTAGGTTCCTTATCTGAGATACATTCTCTGAATCCTAGTAGGTCCTGGTGGTGTAGTGGTAACCATACATGCCTGCTAAACCCAAGATCGCGGGTTCATACCCGGCAAGGATAGATGGATTTTTTCGGGCGTAAAAATCCTAAGTATGGCTTCCTTCGGCAGGGAAGTAAAGCCGTGGGTCCCGTGTCGTATATTTACGGCACGAAATAGAACCTCAATCCTGAAAAAAAGAGGGCTCTTAGCAAAATATGTCGGCCGTTTCACGCTCTGAATTGAATGGTATGCGGATGACCTGAGATGTTAAAGAGCACCCGTAAATAAATCAAATAAAAAATAATGTGAATCCTAATGCAAGCTTTTGTTAATTACACTTATTATTAATCATACAGTAATTAATTGAATAACTATAATTTGTTTGGGAATTGCATCTAAGTACCTTAATTATTGTGTAAATCATGAATTTACTACATAATACTTTTTCATATAATTCACACCTAAGCTTCGCTATTATTGTTAATAATAAAGTATTTTGAACCTATCAAGTCTCTTTTTGAGGGAGAATAACACGAGATGATGAAACCAACAAAACTACTTATTTATCTTCAAAATCTTCTTTTTCCGTTAAGAATGAAGATTAGCTCTTGTTTACGAACACATATGGAAAAGACCAGTTTTCCATTGTATAAGAACAGTCATTGTGAATTGCTTAGCCATTTAGTAAGTACGATTTTAAATTTTTTTGCAGTGGCTTCTCCTGATGAATAGAATACGAACTAACACAAGAAAGTGTGACTTTGAACCAAATCATATTAAACCTTAATTTTGCTTGGTTTCCATTTCTATATGTGTTCGTATAATGACCTAGTTTAGTTAAATTATTTGCATAACGGGAAAAAGTAATTTTTTCCGAACAAATTTATTTAACCGGTCACAAGAATTGAGGTAAATGCCAAAATAGTAAATAGAAGATCATCTGAAAACTCAAATATTTTTACAGTGGAAGTAAACAATGTTTTGGACGTGGAACATAACAATTGAAGCTCGCAATGCAGAAAGGATACATCTTCTGAATTGTACAAAAATGAGTTAAGAGGTGTATGAATGGCCTATCCTTGTAATGTTAAATTTACCATTTCCCATTTTATCAAGAACTATTAAGGTAATGAAATACAGATGCATATAATTGAAATAAATATCTTATCTATTTTAACTACTCTACCATGACGCTGAAGCAAATGATAAATTATTTTCATTGTATGCCATTTTCTATTTTTTTCCATTTCATTTTTTACGTTGTCACATTTAGCCCTAGCTCTGCCATAATAGATTCACGTCATTAAATAATATAATGAATAAATGATAAAGGTTTCCAAGTGATATATTATATTGACCCTAAAGAAATGAGAAAATTTTGGAAACAAATGTCGTTTTTCAACAATTGCAGCCAAAAAATGTTTTTACCGAAAAATTAGCTTTTTGAGGGAAATAGCAGCTAAAACCCTCCTACAATGCAAAGCAACAAATAATAATCTAATGAAAAGAAATGTTGCCAATTTATGAAAAACAACTTTTTCTATCATTCAAGACTAACTAGAGCAAATAGTTACCGAGATATAGAACTCGTAATTGCAGTGCTCACGAAATAAAAAAATAATAAAAAATGCAGCGACATAATTAAAATTTTGTTAAAATATGATAACAAAAGAACATTAATGAAAATCATATAAAAATTAATAGAAAATTTCATATATTAAAATGGTACACAAAAATATTATTCTTAACTCCCCTTTTTCCATTTAAAACTTCCCTTAATGTTATGAAGTGTTATGAAGATTGTCCTGCATAAACTGTGCATAAGGATTAACTTTTAATATACTCTGTAAGTAGATGAAAACAATGCAGAAAGGGCACATCATTTAAACAATAACTTTAATTCAGCTTATGTAGTTGGCACTATTAAACTTTGTTAAAACTCCTGCCTTTTCATAACTGGAATAATATTCATTGTTGGTCACCAAATGTCATCTGACGAGTAAATTCAAACAGCGAATAGAAAACCTGATTCAGGAATTTCTTAATAAAGCCAGAATTAGGTGTAAAATGTCTAATTATGAAAAAGCAAATATTCAGCAAGAAAAACTGGCGAGAAGTGTTAATGCAGATGGCGTTTCTTTGACATTTTAAAACCTGTATTTTTTCTCAAAATAATAATTTAAATAATGTAATTGTGTTGAATTATTTCTATTTTTTTTTTTTCGTAATAAAACATTATCCCCTTAAATTGTACATTATTCTGTGAAGAAGAAATCTTAAGATTTTTCTATCATTAACTACTAAAGATGTTAAAATTTTCGTTTTATTGTTAATACAAAATCCAAGTCCTTAAATATAAGTCATAGAAATTTGAAGTCTCTTTGTGCATTAGTATACTGCGAAATATATTGGACAATTCGTAAAATGTAATTTAAATTCCATAAAGCTATTACTCTAAATATATTCACGATTGGTTTATTGATTGATTGATTGGTTGATAGCGTTATTTTTTGCTGCGGTACAACAATGTGAATGAACCCACAAACTCGCTTCCCCCTCCTTAGTTTCGTATCATTGCCTTTGTAAAAGTGGAAATTGCCTCCGCCTAGAATGCTTGTTGATTTGGTTTATTTACGGACGCTCTTTAATATCTCAGGTCATCAGCATCTTCACGCTAGACAAATTTTGCTCATAGGCCTCTTCTTTCAGGCTTGAGGTTCTTTATCGTGCCGCAAATGTATGACACGGGACCCACGGCTTTACGACCCTTCCGAAGGAAGCCATACTTGAGATTATTACGTCCGAAAAAAATCCATCGGTCCTGACCGGGTTTGAACTCGCGATCTTGGTTTTAGGAGGCAAATATAGTTACCGCCACACTACCAGGACCGATCCTTTAGAATGCGAAACCCACAAAGAGGTATAGCGTAATGGTACTTCAATCATTTAACAAACGAACATATATAAAAAATTGCTTAACAAGTGGAATTTATTAAATATTTTGCAACTATGGTGCTTGCCTCTTTATTGTTTTCATAAAAGAAACGTGCCAAAGCAGCTAAACAAGAACGCTTTGAAACATGTCATGAGAACAAGTAAAACTGCATTGGGTAACTCCTGAACAAAATATATCTATATACCTAACATACAGAAACTCATGGTAAATACAATGTTGTGCCGAAAGGTAATAAATACAAGTTAAAAGTTAATAATACAGGTTCTAAAAAATAAAAGGAAGATATAATCCAAGAGTGAAAGAGTTTCAAGAACTGTGAGCTAGTTCACATGTACTCAGGAGGTCTTCTCTTTGAGCAGAAGGAGAGACGTGGGGCGTGTGGTGCTGAAGAATACAACTGGCAGTGTCAACATTAATTTGAATTAAAGAAAGACACAAATCAGCATATTCCTCTTGCATGATCTATGACTGCTAACTAGGAGCAGTTTTTCGGTTGCACTTTGAAGGTTTGGAGTTGAAGAAATCGTCAAGCCAAGGAGCATTTTTGTTATGGGGAAAGTTAGCGGGTATGGGTGCTATTGTATGTTAGTAGAATGCGAGTGTGCATCATCATGTTATCTTGATGCAGCCTTACCAACCCTTGTGGCTGAGGTCGTTCATGCGCGGATACGTGAGAGGGAGGTCTGAGGCTCGAATCCCTGACTGAGGTTTTTTCCAGGTTTCCCTCAGTCCTCATAAGTTGCAAATGCCGGGGAGGTACCCTAAAATTAGACCCGGAACGATTCCTTTCTTAAAAGTAAACCTTTCCCAATGTATCATTTTATCTCGTGTATCACCAGTGTCCATCGCCTGTGGTGCCTCAATAGTAAAAACGGACGTTAAACATCATTCATTGATGCAGCCTAATCGATCAAAAAAGCCATGGCTTACATCTCGAGGGTAAAATTTGCTACGTAAAAATTTAATAAAGGAAGTCCCATTTAAAATTAAACGCAGGATATAATATGTAAATTGACCGAACCAAAGTGCATTTGAAAAATACACAATACGAATCGAATGCCGTGAGGGATAAAACCAAAAACTTTCTTTGATGTATTTGTGTGCAGGTAATGTGTATGATGTAAAGTATCAAGCACGCTGGCCCCTGGCGGTATTCCTTAAGGTAGGCTTTGCAAGTGTACGCTTTATAAGTTCCTTTGCTGGAGGAAATTTTACACAACCGCTTTACCTGCAGGGCTCAATCTTATCGTATAGCGTGTTTATTTCTCTTCCTGGCTCGATTATTCACGTCGATTATTGTTGCAAGCCGGATAATGCAGTTTAGGCGTGATCGCATTCCGGACCAAACAACATTAAAACACTGCATTTGGTATGCTTTAGCGAATGGTTTGGAAAACACGCATGAGGCAACTGCGTCCCCACTTTGAAGTTTACAAACGAGCCGTGATCATGCGCGGTCACCTGTATACGGCACACGGTCAGCCAGTGCTTCTGTATACAAAGCCCGGTCGATACGCCCCAATTTTGTGGCTTCCTCGGCTTTTATTGCATGCATTGCCTGCTGAGTATGTTCCCGAAATGAATGCATACCTCCCTGCTTCGCAGAATAATAACTAGAGATGAGATTTTTGCATATTTTTATTTTTAAAACTACGAAACTTTAGGGGTTGGCACGTAGCACCCTAAATGTTTTTAAAAGTGCATAATATAGTTGTATGGCATAAGGAATATTGTTAATAAATGTAACTATAATATCATAATATCGTCCTAACTTCTAAAATTCAGATATTGTTTTTGGAAAGAAAAATAAGAAAATATATTAAGGTAGTCAAAATTATCAAACAAAATATTAATATTTTTCAAGTTGTATTGTAAATATTAAAGTATACCGGGATTTAGTTATAAATCTTGTCCGCTCACGGAGCGGAGACGCAAGTACTTCAACTCCGTTCCTTAAACATGCAATCTTATCTTATAGAAAGTGGTGAAAGTACACTCCCCGCCTAAACAGGCATTAACAGGATGAAGTTAGACAGTTTCTGATTTCATGTTAATGTTTTGCAAAACGTCCAATTATTGCGCTAATTTCCAAAGTGATTTTCATTTTTTTATTTTTATTTTCTAACTTTTTAGTAAAATAAATATCTTTAACAATGATTTCCTTATTGATCGATATTTAATTTGCACATCAATCTCTTCCTGTAAAATCGTCCAATTTAATGATATCAAATCTTGTTGCACTGAAACGAAACGTTGCAGCCCGGGTTCCTTAACAAAAGAGACGCTCTATATCTAAGTATTATGCCCTGTAGGTTATTAGGTATCTGTGTATTATAAGTGAAGCCTTGCGTAGAAAAGACTTTATGTAATTTCATGTCTGCAGCTCTATACAGTTGAAAAATGATCTGAAAATGAGCGCAAGATGTTTTGTCCTTCACTTCCACAGCAAGAATACTATAGTTAAAACTTCATAGTCCAGTAATTTTTAAGAAAATACATTCTCTTGATTGAAATATTTAAGAAAGAAAACCCACCTTCGATGTGAAATGTATAATTTAAAGAGTTCTAGCACTAAACATAGGAGGAAAAAATCAACATATTTCTCCTCTTTCTGCCCGTTTTTTCCTTCAAAAATCGCCCAGTTATTGTTGGTCGGTTCCTCCTGCGTTTGGTGTAACTGCTAGACTTAGTATTCAGTACTCGTAACCTTTGAATTATTTATTCTGAAGCAGCCTCTGAGGTGAAGGTTAGAGCGAATTGCCGTGAAAGTTTTAAAGGAAAAAAATCAATGAGCTAGTGCATTAGGAATATTGAATACAGTTTTATTTAAAGACTTCAAAATATGAACGATTTAAAATGTTTACCGTATGTCAAATGAAGCTAGTAATTTTCTTTCAAAAATTACTTCAAATTTTAAACCGTTATGAATAAGAGAGTCGTTTCATAAATAATGCATATATATATATAATATATAAGAAAAATAAAAATAAAGCAACATTATCAACAATGTAACAAATTAACAGTAATTATGATAACAGAAAAATTGACACTTGTCTTCTTGTCATAGAAGGACTCCACGAGTCCGAAATATAGCGATCTCAAGTGTGACTTTTTCTTTGTGTTTTATCTTTTTCTACTATCATAATTGATGTTAACTTATATATATATTTTACTTAAAAGTTTAATTCTATTACAGTATCTCTTGATATTCCATCAATATAGTCTGCCTGCTTCTCAATGACTATATTCTAACGATTGGCAAGCTGTGCTATTCCATTCAAAATACCATATTTGTTCATCTTTCGAATGCCTCCTGTAACGATGGCATAAAACTCTTCAGAGAAGGACAGTGAAGTCCACGCATGCTTTTTTAACTTTGGGATAGTCTGGTGAATTCACATCAGAAGTGCAGGGCGGATGAAATAACACTTTCTATCCACATTTGCCAGGCGAACTTTGTAATGTACAACGAGTGGCCCAAACTGAATCGTTTTTGCAAGATGTCACAATTACTCTGGTGATACTTTTTACACACAGTTTTCTAGCTGTAATAATAATTTCCTGGTGATCAAATCAAAGACCATAATTTGCTTGAGTTTTGGTTGCGTTCTTGGTATTTTCCCTCCCGTGTGTGTGTACCCTCCTCCTGTAGGACTACCCTCGAGACTTAAACACAGTCGCAATCTGAGAGCTATTTATTTTAGACGCACACTGAGGGACTTCCTGAACGGACTTTTCTATTCCTTTGTGCCAGATATTGCATGGTGATATTACTATTTGTATTACATTTTATTGTGTTTTGCCACTAAAATTGTTAATGTGTATGCCTACAGCAATGTTTATTGACTATTGACTATTGTACGTTTAATTATTTCCCTCTTATAATAAATATACATTTTGCACGACTCTTCTCTTGTAAAGTAGCTTTCCCGGCCACATTTACGTTGCCTTCTTTGGTGCGTTTCCTAAATTTGATTCGATGTGCATACTTCGATAGGGGGATGGCGTACAACCCTTTGTATCAATGTTAAAGAAGAAAAAAACTACAGCACACGCAGCGGAATGATCAATCTTATGTCAGGGCTGCCTCGATGACAACACAGACACAGAAGACACCGACATATACAGATGGATGGATGAGGATAGACAATGGAATGAAATGTGAATTGGACTGAGATATACTAACCCAGCATTTGCCCTTTCTTTAATGAAAATCTCGGAAAATCTCAGTCTAATTAGTCACCCGAAGGTAATGAACCCATGACCTCGCAAATACGAATCTCAAGTGTTAACGTCTGAGTCAGCCCGTTGGATCATGAGATGAATGTTAAGTTGGGAAAGCAGTTTTGTTTTGGTTGGAAACTTTCATACCTAAGCTTAAGATACCTCTCTGGTCTTTGCCATTGATAAAGACGGAGGAAAACGTGGAAAAACCTGTCAAGGTGAATGTGGAAAACCTCAGCCCTCTTTATCACATAAAGGAAATGTACATAGTTTTAAACAACCGCTTCCAGACACTGCGTATGTAAAGTACTTCACTTCCGTGCAACTAGCCACAATCCAATATGAGCTATACTTTCAATTCAGATCACAACACTGCTATTTCCGGCTCTGATATAATATTAATTACATTCAACTGTTACATAATGATTATATCGTTTGTTAGCAAGCTATGAATTCTAAAAATTCGCTTTGGGAAAGTAATAAATTTGCTCTAACAAACAACTATTTTACTAAAGAACGACCTAACTGAAAGGTTTTGGCGGCAGTTGGCAAACGCATACATACACACAGAAATATCCACATACATTATTGGTGTTTGCTTTTTATAGCTTCTCATTATTATGTTTTTGTTCGGTTTTCGCTGTTAATCAGCAGCGCCTCATTATATGGGAAAAAGCAAAAGCATGAACCGTTGGAATTACAAGAGACATAAGAGGAAAAAAGAGGTGTCTTTGTTCTTTTTTTCTAAAGCAGTATATAACCAAAATCGTACTTTTTTCCTTCGTATTTTAGACATAAAAAGGTCAAAAGAAGAGGAACAAGAAGAAAAAAGAAAGAGTTATGTTTTTCTTTTATGTCTTCGTCATTTCCCTTTCAAATATATCGATGTATTCTCCAGGTAGGTTTCAAACAAACAAAAGAAAATTGTTTTTATCATAAATTTAATACCCTAGCCCCTTTATGCATCTTTTAACTTTTTAGGTGTAACTTAACATTGACTTGGTTCTTAAAAGTTCCTCTATAATGACAGTTTCCTGAGCTTTATAGCGCCCTTGCCATTTCCTGTTAGTCGGCATAGCAACTAGTCTCGACAAACAAATCACTACCATCTACTGCACACTAGTCATAAACATCAAGAATTACGCTATTTCGGCTCCAAGATTTTCTATCCTTTCTGCGTACGACATCTGTCTCAATTTACTACAATTCCGTATTTATTTCATTAAATAATCTCACTGTATATGATCGCCAAGGGTGGCCGAAGTCGTTAAGGCGCGGACTCGTGAGCAGGAGGTCTGGGGTTCGAATTCCGCCAGCACCGTCCTCCCTGACTGAAGTTTTTTTTCCAGGTTTTCCTCAGTCATAAATGGCAAATGCCAGGGAGGTACCCTAAACATAGGCCTGGAACGTTTCCTCCCTTAAAAATAAATCCTTTCTCAATATATCATTTCATCTCCTGTATCATCAGTGTTCATCGCCTGTGGTGCCTCTGTAGCAAAAACTGACGTTAAACACCATTCATGCATTCATTGTATAGGACAAACAGTTGCATTCCAGCATCATATGGGCAAAGAAATTAACAAAAGGATTTTCTCATCATGGAGAGCGTTCTGGTCATTGAAATATTTTGAGCCGAAAACTGAGATTAGACATGCTGACTCATGCATATTCTCAAACAATGTTATATGAATGTCAAACCCGGAGTCTTACAGAAGGGTAAAAAATAATATTAGCATCTGTCAACGTAAAATGGAGCGGAAAGTACTAGGAATATCCCTCATAGATAAAACATCATCTGTGAATTAAGAAAGATGACGGGGCTCAACGACGTGGCTCAACGTGCAAACAGCCTGAATTGGAAACGGAGCGGACATATCAAAATTATAATACAAAAGTTAATAGACGCAACAGTTGAAACTTCTAGTTAAACTGAGTTAAACTTGTAAAATAAGAAACATTATAGACTTAACAATCTCATAGAGACAATAGCTCATATGGACTAGTTCGCCATATGAGAAACCAATGAGCCCCCGCTTGCGGAGGCCCTAGCCCTAGATGGAATATAAATGACTTAATTCATTCATTCATAACATGATGGGATAGATATTTCCATCCTAACCGATAAAGAACGCCTTCTATCATGAATGTTAAAAGTTCAATGAAATGCCAATTTTGGTTATTTTAATGTAATGTGTGCATAAATTTATTTTATCGAATCTTCAGATTAACGTTTTATAATCGAAAGTGTTTTAATTTAGAATGAAAATTTAACCATTTTAATTTTTATTAGGGTTTACTGTTCCATATAACAATGTGATAACATTTAAAACTTGGAAAATTTTATTATGTGAAAAAATTTAAACTTATATAATATATCGAATAATTATATTACAATTAACAAAAAACATGAAATTTCATTACAAAAATATTTTGATTTTGTGCCTAACAGCTCAAAATTTTCCTCCCTATAAGTATGAAACAGAATTTCCTACATCGTTTTGTCCTCTTGTTTGCTACTTTGAATGCAATTAATTCAATTTAAAAAAAATATATTTGTTTGTTTTCTTATATTAAGCAGTAAAAATTTGATAGGTGTTGTATTGTGGAGAAACTCGAAGTACATGTATTGTTAAATTACTTTATTTAAAATATTTAACTGCCATAATACAAATAAGATCTGCATTTGTTTACACCGTAAACAAATTTAATCTATCTTTATCAGTATTATAGATTATGAAATGGACGAAAAACGGTTACTTCTGGAGAAGCAGGGTAGTGCTAAAATTGTTTTTAATGGTTATCGATTAAAGGTAGTAAAAATATTGAATCGGAATCCGGCTAAGAACAGAAGAAAAGGTCGTTCAAGACGAACCTGATTTGAAAGAGTGAACAATTCTATGCTATGGAAAGCCATATAATGGAGGTTGACTAGTGTCATAACAAATAGAAATGGAGTTATGGAACCTGAAGACGGAGGAATATTTTTTAAAACGGAAACGGACAGAAAAATATTAAAAATGAAGTATATTACTTATATGAAATTGTCGCAATAAAAATATATTATTTGTTATTTGTGCTAGGTTATTTGTTCACCCTTTCTTGAGTAAAATTGTATCCATTTGACTTTGTTCAAATAAATTCAGCAAACAGGAAGTCATTCAGTAAGCCATTTCGAAAGAAGGCGAGAAAGGTTTCATCGTCCAAAAAGTTTATGGCGATGTTTTTTTTTGGGGGGGGGAAGGATTAAAAAGTCATTCTCTTTGTCAAAAGGTAAAACGATAAGTTGAAAATAACTTGCAAATTTAGTTCACCATATATACCAAATGTTTTGTCAGAAACTGCCAGGACTAAGAAAGAAAATGTTCTCATCCGCATAATGCTTTTTGTTCCAAGTCTCCTTTCATGGCAAAAGTCGTTAATTTGGCCTGGAATTGCTGAATATTGCAGATTATATTTCATACTTGACTCTGCTAAAGTTCATTTGTTACTGAACCTCAAGATATTTTATTCTGCTAAGCGTACTCGTAAGATTTAGGGGTTATAACTGCTACAAACCTCTTTTAAGAAGTTTGACGAATCGGCTTATAGGGAGGGATCAAGTGTTCATATATCTGTCCGTATATGATAATTCTCTGAAAACATCGTAATCAAGAGCTCTTGGTGTATATTTCCGAACTAAAGCCTTCTGACATGGAAGTATACCATTCACTCCCTCCAATAAACATTAATTTGTTCAACCATAAACATCAAATGTCATTTCATTTGCAACTATTATGCGAGTAATAACAACGCGTGATTTAGCATTCCACTGATGAAGCTGACTGCAGTTGCCAGCGAAAGCTTTGCTTTTGAAAGTCCGAAAGCTTTAACATTTCATAATATGAAAGCCAAGCATAAAGCCTTACAAATATAATTTATTCTCTCACTGTTCCATCCACATTTACAGCCATTTAGTTCTTTGAATAAACTTCTTATGATTTATCAATGACTAATATAATCATTTCTAATTCTGTTCGTCTCATATTACAGTAACTTTAATACGGTAATTTTGTCGCTAAAAATTCTAGTACAAGGGTCGCTATTTAATTTTCGGAATTTGCGGAAACTATGAGAGATATGTTGCGTGTTGATAGCAATGGAGAGGCTATGTCCATTGCGGAAGATAGCGCTCGATACCCATTGTTGAAGCTGCAGCAAAATGTTAATTGTGGCCGTGCCCTCGCTAAGATGGAGGTGACTTGGTAGCATTTTCGTGCGATGACATTTTTCCATTATAAGTGGGAGAGACTATTCCCAAAATAAATGGGCAGGGTTTATGAATCAAGAGTTGCTATTTCATAGAATCCTGGAAATTAAATAGCTACCTTCGTATATAACTTAAAAAAAAAGCAGAAAATGTGTGTGTGTGTGTGTGTGCGTGTGTATACCGTTATATTTGAACAAAAACATTTTAATTATATTAAACGTTGCCACTTGTGCCCATACAAAGCCTAACCCAAAATCCTTGCAGGCTACTTGTGCTAAGTTTTTTGTTTTTGATTTCATTTATTTATGGACACTCTTTAACATCTCAGGTCACCAGCGTCCCATTCAATTTAGGGCGTGAAATGGCCGACAAATTTTGCTCAGAGGCCTCTTTTTTCAGGCTTCAGGTTTTTGTTTGTTTGTTTGTTTTTTTCCGTAAATGTACGACACTTTCCTTCCTCCCGAAGGAAGCCATACTTAAGATTTTTACGCCCGAAAAAATCCATCGGACCTGGCCGGATTTGAACCGCGAACTTGTGCTATGCTTCATATATTAAAGTGAACCCAACTGTGCACAGAAAAGGTAACGAGATAGAAAAAGTCTTAATTTCTAATTACTTTTGTTAAAGTTAATATGCTGGAATATCAGTATGATAAGCACGCAATTTTAAACTTATCACCTATGAGATCCCGTTTTTGCGTGCATGTAATAACGGACTGTTCCACACGCATGCAGAGGTCAAAGCAATTTATTCATCATAAGCATTCTTATTTTAACATGTTATCTAACAAGTGTTCATAAAACTTCCACGATATTCAGTTTAAACTATAAACATAAAAGTATCCGTCCTCGTTTTGTATTTCATGACGTATTCTTAACATTACAAGCACAAAGTAGCTTTCTTTCCATTTCATTTTTCTCATCAAAGCGCTGAAAAGTAATGAGGGTGGTTACCATGGAAACAGGTTATTTAAAGCTTTAGCTTTACGTTCAATGCCATTCATAACACCATTAGTAGTACCTTAACCGCATAGCGTTCCAACTGAACGAGAGAAAACTAATGCATAACTTGCAAAGAAATCTGTATCACTTCCTATATATAATAATTTATATTTTAATAATTCCTTAGAGGAAGTTCCATTTCAATGGTTACTTTTCATTTATAATTTTAAAACGACAAGAGGTTCTTTTCTAAGCGTGAAGAATACATTTAGGGTAAAAATAGAAAACACAACAGAGCAATCTTTATTTTATCACAAATATTTTGATTTTAACTAAATAAAAACATGGGAATGAGTACAATAAATAAATTTTTCACTTATGTAAGGGTGATCATAAAATCTACGAAAGAAATAAAACTACATTTTGAACTTTGACTAATCACAACCAGATATCGTAGTGAAATTGTCGTAAAGTTTTACAAAATCTCTTTAGCACCCAAGTGCATTTGACTTCTGGTCATTGTAGCCAACTCTATGCCCTGCCTATAATTCCTGTACACGCATGACTGACCACTTTTGTTAGCAGGCGGTGGAGAAGGTATCAATAGTAATAAAACTATCAACCAACAGAAACCCGTATTTGGTTTTTCTCTATTGGCAGTATTGACAATCTACATTCGTCTGTTGTAAGATGACTTGAAAAAAAGGGCTAGTATTTAAAATATACATATTCAGTTATTACAATTTTGTAGATCAAGTTTAGGAAAATTATATTTAAATTCTTATTTTATTCGTGAAATAGTCCTAATAAATATCACTCCAGGGTCTGAGCTCTGGAGATGGTATGTTCGTGAATTTATCGGCAATCTCAGACGCTCTTGTGACATTACTTGTCATAATTTAAGTCATTTTAATAAAGAAAAAATAAATGTATTCGTTCTGTGAGTCTGTCTGCTCAATTTTTAAGCCCCTTGTTGTGTGCTCCACATTTACCTAGACTACCTAGGGAGGAGTTATTGTGCGACCAGCCGTTTCATAGAAAAAATCTGCATTTCGAAGCGATATATTGGAAAAACAATCTCATATAGCAGTGATACAAATGTATTGCTAGTTGTGTATCGAAGCATAAAATATACAAAATAGACAACTTTAGTTGGTTGATATGCATAGCCGTTTTACACAAGAATGGTTTAGTGGTGTATTAGTGCAATATGATAGCCATTGCGTATTCTCCAAAAATATTTCTGACAAAAAAGAGAAAAGAAAATATTTCATTGTTAAATACGCGAAGTCTGTCATTAAATTTTCGGGATAATTAATTCATTTACTCATTAATATTATTCTTAAATATGAGGGTTGTTTAAAGTGCCCATGCAAAAACCAAGAAAATGTTTTTTTTTAAAAAAATCATTTAATTTCTGAACCTAATTTTCTTTCAAATGTACATATATACTTATTTTTGCTATTTCGTATTTTTTATCTTATTCATAACATTCTATTTCTTCAACTGTGCAAAATAAATGTTTGTTTCGGCGCAACCTCTTCTTTTGATGCAAAAATACGGTGAGTAGGGGCGAAGAGGAAGGATTTCATACAAGTCCAATTTTTTTCTGGGAGCAATTGCAGAGTTGTGCACTGGAGTGTTATCGTAATGAAACAGGGTTCCCAATTGAGGACGACTTTTCTTTATCGCGTCGTTTAATTCCTCCAATAGCATAATATTCATGGGTTATAGTTAGGCCACTGTACAACAGTCAAATAAAATATCGCCGTGACAATATTTAAACACAGTCGCTGATGAGAAGATAATTTTTGCCTTTTTCGGAGCGCTTTCTCTGGTTGGAACCCATATCTTCGTTTCTGGACCATGTATAGTGGTTAATCCACGTTTTGTGGACTGTCACAGGTGTCTCCGAAACTCATGTATATTCCGTTTAAACAAATCAAAGTTCTGCGTAGAAGTGACAACTTGTTTTCCTTTCTGATCAATTGCTACCAATCGCGACTCCCCCCTCGTTAATAGATTTTAATATGCAAATGATTGTGCAAAATATTATGCTCCCGTTCCCCAGAAATGCCCACATCTTCAGCATTCTCCCTCAACTTCGGTCTTTGATCGCTCAGAAACTGTGGATGTTTAAAAGTATTTCAGGTGTAGTTACCTCGACCGATCAGCATTGCTTGTGCTCGATCAGCCACATCTAAACTCACCAAATAAATTATACCCATTCTAAACGAAGGTGCAGATTCCCAGTAATGTTCTTACAGCTTTGCCTTAGTTTCTGCGGGCGTTGTCCCGTTCAAAACGTAATGTTTTTAATTCAAGAAATTCATATTCCCCCATTATGAATGCTTGTTTACAGTTTTAAGCTAGTAAATAACTTTCATACTTAGACTAAGTTTAGTAATTGTAATAATAAAATACATCATCCCCCAACAATCACCATAATGTCAACGTAACACTGAAAACAATCTGTTGCTACGATATTTTGAGTTGCCAAGGACTTATTGATTAGCCTTCTATTTAGCACGTGTTTGTTAATAGCTATTTGACTGAGAATGAGTTAGTGCGGGAAGAAATGTGTTTGGTGTATAATATAAATTACAATGAATGTCTTGGAGCTAATACATGCTCAACAGCCATAGATTGTTTAACATTTCCTGTAAAGTAACTCAAAAATCAAACTTTTAAGAGTCTTTTTATATTCGACATCAGTTTTATTATATAGAAAAAAAAATTTTTGGACTCAATGGTCACAGATGTAAAAAATCTATTGTAGCGTCAACCCGCCACCATCATTAGACAAGCTCTCTACAGCTAATAATATAGAATTAGTACTTATAGTTAGGATGCGCGCCACAGCAGCGCTAATATGTAATATACTTGAGACTCAATAAACTAGAGAGTACCACAGGTACTATGCGCTAATAACCTGAAACCGGTGGCAGGTATAAATGGGCCAAGGCTGTCCAGAGTAATTCGCCTCATTAGCCTGTTTTATCTGTTGGAATCAATTAAGGCACTATACAGCTTTAATTTTTGGCTACTGTCCTCGTCTCTTCCCACCGTTTCTGTGAACCTTCCAGAGCCGACCTAACGATCCTGGACAGCGTTGCTGTGACGTTGCACAAGCGGAGCCGCGGAGGAACAGCTTGGGGCAATCACCGGCCGATTGGGCAAACCTCTCGCAGCTAGCACGCGACCATGGGTAACATCAGGTTCACAGCATCTCTGTTTAAAAATTATAATGGTAGCGTGCCCTATTTCGGAGGATATCTTCACAATTTGTTGTGATGCCATCAGCTAAGTAACTTAAAAACATATGTCTCGCACATAAGAACATTTGAATGTGCGAATATGAATTAACCTCAGCCGCGAGCGATCTAGGGCTAGCTTTAGTTGTAAGCATAGGAGATAAATCTGTAACAATTTGTTTCCATATTTTCTCCATCATACATGCGTAACGATACTGTCATTATAAGCGGGTGGTTTGTCATGTTTCATATAAATTATATGTACGTCAAAAGTATTTAGTTTTTCTTTATTGGCAACTGAGATTTGTATAAAAAATGTGAAGGTCATAATACGACCCTAATTTTTTTTTCCTAAATACGTTGGCAATGCGTAAAAATGAAAGTATAAATCCGTATGGAAATTGATTTAAAAGCAATAAATGTTAGTGCTATAAAAACACGACTATTATTAAGATTTTTTGTTTTATTTATTTATGGCGCTCTTTAACATCTCAGATCATCAGCGTCCCATTCAACTCAGGGCGTTAAAAGGCCGACAAATATTGCTCAGAAGCCTCTTTGAGCATTTTTTCGTGTCGCAAATGTACGACACGGGACCCACGGCTTTACTTCCCTTATGAAGGAAGCCATACTTAGGATTTTTACGCCCGAAAAATGCATCGGTCTTGGTCGGGCTCGAACCCGCGATCTTGGGTTTAGGAGGCAAGTATGGTAACCACTACACCACCAGGACCGACACGATTATTAAGCGAATATTATTTAATAAAATGATATCTTATTAAATGCTTCACTGCATTAGGCCTTTACAACCACCAATGGTTGATTTTTACAATTATTATTTCCGTTCGGCATGTTAAAGTGTCATATATTGTACATTAATTTCTCTACATATTTACATTTAAAAGCCTCTTCTGTTGTTTCAAAAGAATATAACAGTACGTGTGAAGTCTGCCTTCATGTAAATGGGGAAGCATCCCCCTCATATTCTACCGTAAAAGAATGGGCCAAACTTTTTCGAATGGGTCGAGAAAGCATTGAAGACGAAGAGCGTGCAGGTAGGCCCTTGGAGGTGCTCTCTGCTGAAAACATCGCTCTTGTGGAAGGAGAAATTATGGAAGACTGGCGTCTTAAAGTTACAGAAATAGCAGCAAGGTTGGGCCTTTCTAAAACAACAGTCCTTCGAATTATTCATGAACATTTAAACACGAATAAAGTTAGTGCTAGACTTCTTTCCTCAGTCCAAAAGCAGCAACGAGTCATCAGACCCTATTGATATTAATATATTATTAATAGCTATATTGGAAAAAAAAACAATCTTTGTAATAAACTCTAACGGTAATGTATCCGTTTGTCTCAATCATTTACTCTGGTCAATGTCTTTATTCTCGTTCGTTTGTTGCAGGGAAACTGTATAAACATTTCACATCGTTAATAGTAGACTTCTAAAACAATGGAGCTTGACATATCAGACCTGTCTTAGAGCTTCTATCACTTAACCTGGTATTTCTTACACTATGTTTTCTTCAAAAAAATATTTATGCTGCTTCGCGTATACAAAGAGAAAGGCACATTTGCTTTTCTACGTTCCCAAAGATGTGCCTCTAGCTTCATTTTCTAATTTTTTTTTAAATAAAGGGAGAAAGTTTTTTGTTTTGTTTACAATGCAAACTACTTCAGGTAATAAATAAACTTTGTAAGTAAAGAAAAAGGTGCGCAAAAAATGTGCGCTAAAACCTCGTTGAAAATGATAAAAGAGCCTTCTAGTGCATGAGAAAGTCGAGAGGAAAACGGTTAGAAACAAACTCCCTCAAGAAATAAACAACTCCTTGTCTTTTTTTACTTCACTTGTTCGCCTATTGTAGGCATGCTTAACAACTTACATGCAAAGTTAGTCTTGCAGGAAAGTTTTTCAAACCAAAGTATGAAAATCAGATAGCTGTGAACTTTCTATTTCTTATATCGGGATAAACATAACATTCATTTAAATGCGCATGCGCTAAGTCACAGTTCTTAGCATGAAGTTAAAGACATAAACTCACGAGAGGTGCTTTATTCCTCTTATGAATTAAATAATTCGTGCATTCCCACATCGTGACGAACTAATAGCTTATTATGTTAGTTAAAAAAATCATTAGATTTTAAGAAAACCAGGATATACAGTGATTTAGAGGTAGAAGAAAATATAATTTATTATTAACAAGGAAAATCCTTTTATTCGAAGAAACAACACTTCACCAAACTTCAGCGGTAGGCTAATTACTTGCCTCTGAATTCAGTGACGATGTTCGTTTCTCTGTAACTTATCGGTTTATCATTCATCTTTTTAGCAAGTTACACCAAAGCGAATATAACTTCAACACATTACATTCTCTGGTATCTGAAACAGGTGAAGCTACAGAGTGGTGGAGGTCGCAGATTCTCGCCGAAAGCTTTGTTAGGTCGAGAAAGAGTAGGGTGCATGTCTAAATTTGGTGTTGGATAAATATAATGGGTAGGGCCTATGTAAATTTATTAGTAAGATAAGATGGGCAAGAGAAAATATCCAGCTAGAGAGGACTTAGCCTGTAATATTTTAAATGTATTTCTACTGGTTTTATTTTCTGGTGTGTATATGTGTATGTGTTGAGTTATGTATTTTTCTTGATTAGTGCGCTGTAATGCTAACTTTAAAATGCTTATTACTTGCATCATTTTCTTTCATGACTGGGGGAAGTGATACTTTCTAAACATTTTAGTACCCGGGTTAGTGTTTGCATTTATATATATATATATATATATATATATATACATACATACATACATACATACATACATAAAATGTAACTAAAACTACGTAACTACAAAAGCAGAAAATGATAAAACACTAAGAAAAAGTCACTAATTTGTTAGCGTGTGTGTGTGCGCGCGTGCGTGTTTTTTTTTTCTTCTTTTTCTTCTTTGTTTATTTGCTATATTTCTTATGTGTAAATAGGAGCACGAATGGTCTAACAGACCTATGCGATAGAAAAACATTTAATTTATGTGTCCGGAAGCCAATACTAAAATAAATACATTTACTACCACTCAGAGTTTCGCGTAAGGGTACAACGCGTGCAGGCAGACAGACAAGTAAGGAAGAGCAAGTTCCAAGGGGGTTATATCTGATTCAACTAGACCAGGAACAGAGCAAATATGTATTTAGGCAAAATTCGGAAGAAAACAAAACATTTTTTTTACAGCTATTTTTTTTTTTTTTTTTTTTTTTATTAGTGTTCAACGCCCGTTTTTACTACTGAGGCACCACAGGCGGTGAACACTGATGATACATGAGATGAAATGATAAATTGGGAAAGGATATTTTTTTTTAAGGAAGGAAGCGTTCCAGGCCTAAGTTTAGGTACCTACCCGGCATTTGCCAGTTATGAAGACTGAGGAAAACCTGGAAAAAACCCCAATCAGGGAGGACGGTCCTGGCGGGATTCGAACCGCAGACCTCCCGCTCACGAGTCCGTGCCTTAACGACCTCGGCCACCCGTGGCGGTTTTTACAGCTATGAGTTTATAAACACCAGTCAATATATTTTAATTGCATTTTCTTCTCTTGGATTTTTTCATACACTCCTACACTATCTTAGATATTCCTTGCAAATCTTGCTAGCCGAATTTCATTTACTGCCATATATATATACTCTTGGAATAGTCTGCAAAAGTCTCTGCTCATTTTATTTTATTGAACAGAATTAGTATAACTGTGAAAAACGTATTCGAGCTGGTTGGCTCAGGAGTCAACACTTGGAACTCGTATTCGGGAGGTCCAAGGTTCAAATTTTGAGATCCGTTCTGGCTGAGATTTTTATTGGTTTACGTCAATCCATTTATAAGAAAGGAAAAATGCCGGGTAGGTATTCCTCTGCCAAAGATTCACTCGATCTGCATGCATCTGCGTCTTCTGTGTTTGTCATGCTGCCCTGACGTATGACTGATCGCCCATTCGGGGATCCCTTCAGTGTGCATGTGTGTTCTATGTGCGTCCAGAGTAACCAACTACTCGGCGGTAACCAATCCGCGCATGGTGTGTAAGTCCCAGGAGGTGTAAATTCTGCAAACAGAAGAGAGTAAATACAGAAAGAAGAAAAAGATGTGTTAAAAGTGGCCATTTATTTCGTAAGCCTCTGGTCTCGTTTTGCAAACACCCTACAAAAAAACATAAGAAAATAACTTTAACACACTTATTATACATTATTTTAAATATTTAGAAATAAAGAAAATTTTAACCGTTGCAAATATTTCTTGTTCCAATGAAACAAAAGAAGCATGAAAGAAACCCTAAATATCGATAGCGTTACCAATATCACAGCGGTGTTAAAAAGTGATTTGTAAACTTTTTTTGAATAGTGTTAAAGCCCGTTTTTACTACTGAGGCACCATTGCGATGGACATTGATGAAACATCGGATGAAATGATTTATTGGGAAAGGAGTTTTTAAGGAAGTAAACGTTCCAGGCCTATGTTTAGGACACGCTCCCAGCATTTGCCAGTTATGAGGACTGAGGAAAAACTTGAAAAACGTCAGTCAGGAAGGATGGTCCTGGTGGGATTCGAATCCTAGACCTCCCGATCACGACTCCGTGCTTTAACGACCTCGGCCACCCGTGGCAGTATTTTAAACTATTTTGACACAGTAAAATTACAATTTTAAATGTGTTATTTGTTTTTATAGTGTTTGTTTATATTACTGTTTAAAATTAATTTCTCGCAATGAAACAAGCTAATTGTATGCCCAACGGTGTAGAATCAGATATTTTTTTCTCCAAGCACGGCTCAGGCTTGTAAACTGCAAGAAAATAAATATTATGAATAACTTTATGCACCATCACTGATTGCAGCATGGTTTTATTTCCAAACATTCTTGAGGAATCTACAAAATTAAAAATCTTTAGCTTGCACCCTCTTAAATAATTAACAATTAACACATTTCCCTTCAAACCGAAATTAATAATACGTTGGGTTGTAAACTTTTTATAGCACTAAGTTTTTTGAAGTGCATTTTCAATAAGCGTGTGTTATGTTGAAGGAATTATTTTTAGTACATGGGGGTGCCTCAAATTGTTTATTGAACTCTCACTTAAGTGAGTATTCTATCGGTATTCTCATTTATTCTGGGCACTTTCTTCTTCGTTCAATATTATCACTCATCACGTGTGTTACTATTCCTATATTTAAAAACACATTTCTTAGCTGTAATACGTTCTATCTATCCCAAAATTTGCGTAGAAATTCACATATTAATGAGAGGTAATACTTTTTTTTTTTTTTTTTTTTTTTGGAACGGCCATCATCCGCAACTGCACCTAGTTCTTGATGGGCAAGTTCAAGCCAGTCGTCTGTCATAACAACATACACATAGACAATCACAATTAAGAACTTTTGGGGGGAAAATGGTATTTGAAAAGTTCTGAAAATATATAAGTAATTAAAAGAGAAAGGATTTTAGAAAGAAAATAAGCTAAGTATCGAAGATACAAACAAAATATTTGGTGGCTTTATAGCAAAGAAATCCTTAAGTTTATATAGATGCATATAAATTACTTGGAGAGGGAGAAAATATGTTGAAAGTTGTAATAAGGATGACAGAAGGATTTGCATGAGTAAAAACTGGAGTTTAAAAGTTTGGAAGGAATAAGTGAAAGTTTCAATATGAAGTTGTGTCCAATGTGTGTGGAGAAAAAGACAATATCTGGCAAAGGTTATAAGAATGTAAAGAAACGAGGTAATTGAGAGAGTAATCACTTTTGGAGAAAGGGAATAATCTTCCAGCAAAAATAATAAGATAATGGTTTCAAGCACAGAGAGAAACACGTAAAATAATGGGAAGCTTTTTAGCAAAGGGGAGGAAAAATGATTGAGAGGAATCAATAAACGAGGGAAACAAAAAAATGGGTGGTGAATTATTAGATATGGCTTACTTGTACATAAATCGAATATCCTAATAATCACAGGGGTGTGGATTTCAAATTAATAAGACAGTCAGCAAATAAATTGAGATAAAATATTAGTAGAAGAATTTATAATTAATAAGTAAAAATATTATAAATGATAGATTGACGGTATAAATCTTTATATTGTATTTGTTGTTTGGGTACTGAATGAACTTATTCATTCATTTTACGACAAGATGCATTATTGTGTATTTGTGCTATAAAATTCACATTCTGAATTTAACAGAAATCACCCACATACTATAGAGAGACAAAAGAATTACGAAAGCAGAGCTTTTAATGAGTAAATGCAAATTTCATTTAAATACATAGGGTACAAAAATGCGTACACACTTTCACAGTAGATATCTATTTAATATATTTCACAGTTGGACAGAAAAACAACAATAATGTGTAGTATGATGTTCTGTAAACTTAAGTGACTCTCATTATGATAGCGTTGCTAAGTGACAGGTAAATCAACTGAACAAATGAAGCCAAGGTTATCGTAAATCAACAATGAACAAATGAAGCAAAGACTATTGTATGATGTTCTATAAACAGATGTGACTCACATTACGTTATACTAGCGTTGTTACAACAAAATGGAACCAAGATTATCGGATGAACAACGGAAAGTGAATCTGAAGTGTATTGGAAAACCGAGAATGTTGTTGAAGTTCAAAGGCAATAGAGACGTGTGTACAGAACAGAACCGCCAACACGAGTAACAATTGCACGCATTCGAGACAAATTTGAGACTCATGGTACCGTATGCGATGTTCACAAGGGCAGACCTGGGAGACCTCGTACAGCAACAAGCCCCGTGCACTGGATCCTAGGGACTGGATAGGACCAACAGGTCTTATTGAGATTCCTCCCCGTTTTCCGGATCTAACTCCGTTGTACTTCTATCTATGGGGAACTCATAAGGATGTTGTATACCGTAGAAAACCAGCTACACTGACAGCACTTCGGGAAGAAATTGAAACGGCATATGTTGCAATCTCTGAGGACACTTTCGCAAACGTTGCTCAGTCAGTAGTTCAACGTACTCAGAAGTGTATCGACGCCAATGGTGGGCATTTTGAGTAACTGTTGTAACTGTGAAAGTCTAAGATGATTAGTGCTCATCATTTTCTGTTTGTGTGAATACAGTTTCGTTATGTTAACGCAGTTTTTTCTTTGTTTGAAGTGTGTATACATTTTGGTACCCTCTGTATATCAGAAATGTATAACTGCAGACCAACACCACTTCGAACAGTTCCTGTAACGTAGGTTATTATTTTTTATGGAATAAAGTTATTGTGTGAGTGTATTATTGGCCAAAGTAGAAATACGAGGCGAAGTTAGTCCTCGATAGAGCCAGCAACTGGCGTGATCACTTTGCGTTTCTCTGTGAACGCAGATCAGCAAATAATTGTTATGTATTTATGAAGCTACGAAAGTAATTTGTTTTTAATGTTATTTGGTAATAATTCATCTGTAATTGCAATCCTTATATTAACCAGTATGAAATGCTAACAATACTTATTCTTTACAATTTACGAGAACTTGCTGTTACCTCATACCTTCAGGAAATACGATATACCATATCATGAATTATTACAATATAATCCGCCTTTCAAGCCACATATACATTTTGCACTTTTCTTACGGGTTTCTTAATTACCAGGATTACTATAAATCCCCTATCCAGATTATATTAAAAATAAACCAAACTTATATTCCAATTATAATATGCAAATGGATAGTGTTGAAATGGTCTGAAAATTGCAGCCTCACGTCATACCTGTTACATTGGACCACTCTCTTTAATGAATACAGAAAGTGTCCTTTCTACGGAAGTGAAAGTGTTGTGCTTAACGGAGCTAATAGGCGAGTGACAGAAACCTCCAACAAAGCCCCCCATCTCCTCGTTTAAATAGATGGCAAAGCTTTTCAAAGAGCAGATCTAATGAATTTTTCATGTATTTATACAACAGACCTGGAAGATAGAGGGGAAGTGGCGAAGAAACAAAAGTAAGTTATAAGGGTGGTGTT
Source organism: Metallyticus violacea (assembly GCA_030762175.1). Lineage (NCBI taxonomy): Eukaryota > Metazoa > Arthropoda > Insecta > Mantodea > Metallyticidae > Metallyticus > Metallyticus violacea. Next base: position 14,309,913 of record CM060843.1, on the reverse strand, counting down.
CTCTTTGCCCCCGTTTCGCCTGAGAAAATGTTCCCCAAAAATGGTTTGTCTTTTTAGTAATTTGATGAAATTCTGAAAGGGATTGCAGTGTGCAGAGAAAGAGACATGTAAATATAAATCAGTACGCCTCCTTATCTGGTACAGTTTGGACACTGCAAGTTAAAAATTAAATCATTTTAATATTAAATTATGCAAAAAACGAAAACAAAAAAGTTAAGTCAAAGGTGACAAATGGATTGTACAAAATTTTTCTAACTAATTATATCTAATTTAATATTTCCGTTTTGTTCTGGTCACTTTCCGTCTCTTAGATAAACAACTAACACCTGGGAATCTCATTTCGAATTGTGCAGAACTTGTGATTGGTCAATACTTGTGTTGTTCACTGTGTGTAAATCAACATGCCATGTCTACAAATAGCTAAAAGAAAAATAAAGGGTAGGGAAGTAAAGATCTCCTTAATGATTGCTGACAGAAAGAAAATTTTAACATTCAGTATTATACATTTTACTTTTGATATCTTAACAGCTTTTACAATTAGTTGTAGCATATTTTGATTTAAAAAAGGTTTATTTATTATTTTGTCGGATTTTTCGTACTATTCTTCAAATACTATTTTCTTCCCTTAGTTCGTATTTCAATTCATGACAGCTTTTTCTCACTTTGTGTATTTAGTTTTTATTCTATTTCTGGGTTTGTAGGTTATAGATCTTGGCTAAATTCATATCTTTCTGTGCTAAGAACCTTGCCTTCCTCTGAAATCTTCGAGATAGAGTCCTTCTTTTACCTTTAAGTAGTACACCGCTCTCGTCTTTAATATATATATAATAAAAGGATAAAACATTTAGATAAAGTCACACTTGAAATATATTTCGAACTCGTTGAGTTCAATGGCAAGAAGCTAGACTTGTCTAGACTTGTCTAGCTTCTTACCATTGAAGAACTCAACGAGTTCGAAATATAGCAATTTCAAGTGTGACTTTATCTAAGTTTTTATCCTTTTCTACTTTTATTATTACTGTTAATTTCCTACATTGTTTATAGTGTTACTTTATTTTTCTTTTTCTCTTATATATAAGAGGGTTGATCTAAGTTTCCGGCCTCGCCGATAAGGATTATCGCCTTCATAAAACCCTTATCCGGTGTCGTATATTATCTGTTGAGTAATTAATTGGAGCTGTAACTTCCGCTCCGCTGTGTTCAGTTCTTCAGATATAGTTTCATAAAGAAGGCTATGTGTACAAGATTATGACATGTTCAAAATTGAGTTTTGAGCTGTAATTTAGATCTTCACAAAATAAGGACTTACTCCAAATGAAATTAAACAGCGATTGGACAGTGTATATGGGAAAGTATCCCCCTCATATTCTACCGTAAAAGAATGGATCAAACTTTTTCGAATAGGTCGAGAAAGCATTGAAGACGGAAAGCGTTTATGTCGACCCTTGCAAGTGATCACTTATGAAAACATTGCTCTTGTGGAAAGAGAAATTATGGAAGACCGGCGGCTCGAAGTTACAGAAATAGCAGAAGGTTGGGCCTTTCTAAAACAACAGTCCTTCGAATTATTCATGAACTAAGGTTTGTGCCTAGACTGCCTTCCTCAGTCCAAAAGCAGCAACGAGTCATCTGTTGTCAGGCATTTTGGAGATCTGCCGTGACAACGAGAGCAAAGTTCTGCAAACCATTGTTACAGGAGATGAAATTATGGCTCTCTACTATGATCCTTTGTCCAAAAGGGAATCAATGCAGTAGCCTAAATCTGGCGAAGCACCACTTCTAAAGACCCAGATCACTCAGTCAACCAAAAAGATCATGATCACAATCTTTTGGGACTGTGAAGGAAATCTCTTCACTGACTTCAAGGAGAGGAACACCACAGTAAGTGGGGAGTACTATGCTGGCCTATTGTACAGACTACATGCTTCCATCAAAGAGAAAAGGCAAGGAAAACTTGAGTGGTGGTGTACGCCTTCACAACAACGCGCCTGTGCACACAGCTCCTGTTTCAAAGGAAGCTGTAAAGAAATGTGACTTCAAGGAGATCGACTATTCACCCTACAGCCCAGATCTAGCTCCCAGTGACTATTTCTTCTTCTTAAAACTCAAGAAGGACCTTCGAGAAAGGAAAATGAAGTGTGACGAAGAAATGATGGATGCTGTTTATGACCATTTTGCAGTTTGACTTTGGAATATTTTTTAAGGAGAGGATTGAAATGTTAATTCAAAGATGTGAGAAGTGTATTGCAATAAAGGGTTAGGACGGAAACACCGTCGTACCTTTCAAATCCAAGCTTGTCTTTTCTTGAGGCTATCATCTAGCTGAGTGGGTATTACTGTTTCATCGTTCTGCGACAGTGCCCTCTAGCAGGGTCCACTCATAAAATGTGATTGAAATTGTGTAGGCTTTTAGCCTGACACACTCTTTATATGCTTCTTTTAACGAATTCTTCAATCATATTTTAATGGTATGGGGAAATTTTGTAAGGGAATTTTAAATGGTAATTTTTCGTTAAGAGAGTGATTAGTGTAACTTGTTTATATCGGATAAAATTAAATTAGTGTTCATTTCCAATCTAATTTAAGAGTAAAACACTAAAGTGCATACTTTGGAATAATGAATATCTCGGCCAATGCAAACTGTTTATCTTGAAGTTTCATAATAGTAATATTTCCTTAAATTATTATATTTTTTTTTTCTGTTGGATAAATTCTATCAACATATTATCGTATTTAGTACTTGAATTTCTCTGCCATACTTCATATTTAAAATATAAGAATTATGCACCCCCTTGCATTGCGTTCCTTATCCAGTTTCTTTCTCATTAAACTGCTTATCCACGTGTAATTGCAATTTGTGTTTGTAATACTTGTTTGTGATAATCTGCTTTCATTCTTGGTGAGCCAGTTTAGCGTATAATTTGCCAATTTTTAAGTAATTTTAGCTGCTTGTACAGTTATCAAATTTTATTTAACATATACGAAAGCCGTCTGAAAATTCTCAGCCTAACAATGAAAAAGCGAATTTATTATTTTAGGGATTTTTTTCATTTTTCAACATAATCTCCTTCGATAGCAATACACTTATTACAACAATGCTCTAGCATCGTTATCCTATCCCTGCAGAGCTTCGGGAAGAGATGGAAGTCGGAGGGAGCAGAGCGGATTTTCCAACGATACCTAGTGCAAATCCTTCAGTTTTGAAATTGCCGGAATACTTTCGTGCGCAGGTGCTTTGTCCTGGTGAAAAATACTTTTTTACAGTGCAAACCAAGCTTTTTTCTCATATGTTGGCATCTAGCCTGGTTAGAAGATCAGAGTAATACTTTCCGGTTATTGTTTTACTCTTTTCAAGAAAATCAATAAGCCTTAACATTCCAAAACTACGATGGCATGATCTTTCCTGCTGATGGAACTCACTTTGCCTTCTTTGGCGCTGAACAACCGGAAGGTATCTATCGTTGTTTGGATTCTGGTGTAAGATGATGAATCAAAGTTTCATCCATTGTAATGAATCTTCTGTTGAGCCTCTCCAAACACTGCGCAGAGGATCTCACCAGCCATCTGCTGTGAGCAAACGCGACACACATCTTGCGTAAAGTTTTCTCATCTCCAAATCACCGCTACGGGTGGCCGAGGTCGTTAAGATGCAGACTTGTGAGCGGGAGGTATGGGGTTCGAATCCCACCAGGACCGTCCTCCCTGATTGAGTTTTTTTCCAGGTTTCCCTCAGTACTCATAAATGGCAAATGCCGGGGAGGTACCCTAACTTAGGCCTGGGACACTTCCTTCCTTACAATTCTTTCCCAATATATCATTTCATGTATCATCAGTGTTCACCGCCTGTGATGCCTCAGCAGTAAAAACGGATGTTAAACACCATTCGAAAATATTCCCCAAATCTTGATGCAAGATATAACTCATGCGCTCTTTAGATATGTCTATAGCCTAAGCAATTTCACGCACCTTGACTCGCCGATCGTCCAGCGCCATATTGTGCATTTTTTTAATCATTTCCAGTGTTGTAGCACATTTTAGACACCATTTATGTGGATTGTCTTCTTGGCTGGTGGGTCTACTAACCCCTCGGCCCGTTTTCCACCGTAGAAAATGAAGGCAAAGCTCCACCATACACTTTAATGAACTTAGCATGAAATTTATTCGGTGCCAAATCTTCTTCAATGAAGAATTTGATAACTTCATGATAGTCAATTTTATCCACATCAAGAAATATAAACAAATATCTTGTTTTAGATAGCTGTATACAACAAGCAACAATTTAGAGGAGCTTGACATTTTTCAGAAACAGATCTACCAACTTAATGAAAAAACATTACTGCATTGGCGCTGTCATTTCTTTTCTAGGCCAAAAAATTTTCAGACAGCCCACGCATGTTAAAAATTGCATTCATATACCTACCGGTTATAGAGTTCCTGGTTTTTAGCTGACTTAGTTAAGCGTAATCTTAATCTGATACGGCTTCACACGAACATCGCAGGTTTAATTCAGAAGTTTTGCTGTTCTTCTCTGAAGTCATGCTGATATGTTGTAGTATCACGTTCTGCTTACAAATACATGCATATAACGCTAAAAACAGAAAAGTTCTGAAACTGTTTTGTGCTAGCTACTCGTTACAGTTTCTTGGAAACTTCCAAATAGCCTGAAACTCTTCTGAAGTCTATGAGGCAAATCTGCAGTTTTGTTATAATGGTAGTACTTTCTAAATTTATGAAGCAAAACTTTCACAAATGTGACTTAGAAGCTGCATTTCTTGAGGTAAATATTATTAAAATGTCTAATAATAATAAATTTTTATCTGAAGTTGAAATATAATCTGTAAAAGTATACTCTTTGTGCTTTTTTACAGCAAACATCATTTTTTACTTGAAATGGACTGCTTCTCAGTGAGTTCATTTCATTTTATTTTCCCTAGAGTTCTGAGTTAGTTTCAAATGTTTTGCATCTTCAAAATAATAACGGTTATTATATTACTATTTTTTATATTTTTAAATGTTGGTTGTTTTATTATAAACAGTAATGCTACATATAATTCTACCGCGGAGAATTTAAGCTCAAAGATGTAGTGTCAGTTTCGTTCACCGTGCTGTGGCAGCAATGAGCGAGATATTTTATCGTAAGTGTGAAAAAGAGACAAAAACAAAACGTTCTTCAAATAACCAGTATATGAAATTAGTATTGAGCAAGTATCCAAATTTTGAAAAAAAATAGAGACTTGGGATGCGATTGAAGAAAACAGACAAAATGTTCGTTATTATTTATTATAATAAACAATTGCTCAAAGTTATTAATATGCGAACTCTCTTAAACAAGCCGCGACAATCAATGACAACATTTACCTGAAGTTCCTGCCTGCGTTTCTGGAGTAAGTTTTCCCATCATTCAGGGTCATATATGGTATCGATACGATGTCGCACCTTCTCACTTCTCCGCGTTTGAACGACACCTTCGGGCAGCAATGAATTGACCACGAAGAATCGATTCCATAACATGCTCGCTTTCCTGATTTCGCCACATTTGATTTTCCTTGATTTCTTGTTTGCTCTTTTATATGGCACGCCAATTAAATCACAGGAGCTTGTCGCTTTGGCACTTATGAACAGTTTTTGTAACAGATTTCAATTAAGAATTTAAATATACTTCTTTTATTCTCAATCATGTCTAAAACATTTTCCACTTCTTATTCTTCATAATAATTACAGATCTACAATTATTTAGGAAAATGTGTTTTTAAATGTTTGTTCTTGTATTATTCTTAGAAGTTTGACTTTTGAATTTACAGACGCCCTATATACAAAAGTATTCATAGGAACGTTGACTGTTGCCTATTACTGTCGTCGTCCATATGCAGTAATGCATTGAGAATAAACTGTTTATTTAGCACGTGAAATAAAACCAGTTAATGAAAATTAAACATATATATAAATAAAATTACCAAATTTAGGAAAAGGGGAAGGCCTGAAACTGCATGCCTTCGTTGTGCATACTTGGACATCGGTGTAAAAATCCACTCACTATTAGGTGTAGCTCTCAATGAGCAATGAGGCAAGCTCATTATAAAGATTAAATTCGTATTATTACAGAATTTGTTAATTTGTTTTGCACACCCTCTCTTAAATTGTTCTAGCATTACCATATCCATTAATTAAATTTTCATAACGTCGACGTCGACCATACTCCCCGCTTCCTAACTTTAACTGAGCTCATCTTAAACTGGTTATTTGAACTTGTATTTCCTAGGTCTTTATTTTAAAAATGTTATATCGTCCTCTGCTAATATTTTATTTTAATTCCTTTATTTTCTGCATTATATGCCACAACCTTTGGTAGCTATTAGTGTGTATGTCTTTCCAGGGCAGCTCAGCAGTTCCTCCTTTCGGAATTACTAACCATTATTTATTTTAATACACAGGGTATCCCCTTATCATGCTCACTAAAATAACTTGCCGTTTTAACAAACGTTTGTTTGAAACAATTTTTCATTTGGCGCATAAAAATTTTATTTTGGATGAGCAAAATAAATGGGACACATTGTATTCATCTTGGTTATATGGTAATAATAATAGAAACTGGCATATAAAAGTACTATTAAGTTCACTAATATGACGTGTTATCATAAGCTGGACCTAGGGATTACATTTAAGATTTACGAGGATCTTTGTAATAATGAACCTAACCTAACCTAACTACTCACGTTAGGTTAGGTTAGGTTAGTTGTTCACTTAAATTTGATATAAGAATTATGTCTTTATTCAGCTTTACTCCTTACCATCATTCTGCAAGCTGTTATCCAGTGCATATTGTTACTTATAACCGTGACGTCACTGCCTTTATCACATTCCGGCACATTTTCTGCTTCTTGGTCAGTTTCGCCTGTAAAAGTTCATGCACTATTTCGGGGTGGGATACTAACACATTCAGTTCTTCTCCTCTTGCCTACTTCTACTCTTTTGTGTAATTTTTTGTAACATTTTCTAAGATTTTCCCTCCCCTTTTTATATCATTGAGCGTATATGACGCTTTACTTAAATTACTATGAGTACTATTTTGCATGAACAACTTCTATTCATATTTTGGGAGCAGGGTTTATTTACGGACGCTCTTTAACATCTCAAGTCATCAGCGTCCCATTCAACTCAGGGCGTGAAATGGCCGATAAATTTTGCTCAGAGGCTTCTTTTTTCAGGCTTGAGGTTCTTTATCGTGCCGTAAATGTACGACACGGGACCCACGGCTTTACTGCCCTTCCGAAGGAAGCCATGCTTAAGCTTCTATTCGTGGAAACAAAACATGCATGTGTAATAATAAAATTCTGTTGTAAAATGAGGTAAAACCGAATTAATATATTAACATCGACAACTAAAATCTCAGTCGTACCATATAACCATTTCCTTGTTATGAACGTGTCCACCTATAACGGTTACCTTGTAATTTAGTTAACACATTGCTCAAAACATACTCAAGAAATCTACGTCAAAGTTCAAGCGATTTTAGTCATTATACATATATATATATATATATATATATATATATATATATATATATATATATATCTAGTGTTAATAACGTTGTAGATTTTTGCACATAATTTCAAAGTTCTGGTTTTATTTTTTGTCCAAAGGGATTTTAGGAGAATTTCCCAAATGACAATCAGTGTCATCTAATGTTTCTTCTTGGATTACTTCTACCGAAAGTCGCGATAAAATCATCTTTGAAATTTGCAAGCTGACTGTGTTTACACATGTTAAATGCATATAAATATCCATTGTTGAATTAGAAAGTTAAAATTCAGTCTGAAATCTCTTGTAGTTACATACAACACTCAACATGGAAAAAGTTAATCCTTCACTCCTGCTATCATAACTGCTGCTTGACGTTCGGTTTATCCTGCTGTCTACGTTGCCCCGGATGACTTTAGCCGTGTACTGGGAAATGCCATTCTCTGTTGCTGAGTGGTCTACTCTTTCGGAGAGTAAACTTAGAGCTCAAGCCTCTGCCTACTTCTCGTATAAATAATTGTGACGAAGTAGTGTTGGCTCGTTTACGTATAGGCCACTGTTCTTTTAGTTATGGTCACATATTTAAGGGTGATCCTCTCTCACCGCCACGGGTGGCAGAGGTCATTAAGGCGCGGACTTGTGAGCGGGAAGTGTGGGGTTCGAATCCCGCCAGGACCGTCCTCCCTGACTAAGGCTTTTTCCAGGTTTTTCTCAGTCCGCATAAATGGCAATTGATGGGAAGGTACCGTAAACTTAGGCCTGGAACGTTTCCTTCCTTATAAATCCTTTCCCAATATTTCATTTCATGTATCATCAGTGTTCACCGCCTGTGGTGCCTCGGTAATAGAAATGGGCATTAAGCACCATTCAAAAAATAAAAAATCATCTCCCAGTTTGTCCGCATTGCATCGCTCCCCTCATTGTTTGGTATGTTTTGACTGACTGCCAATTTTTAGCCACTTTCACTTCGCGGTTCGCCATATTTACGAAAATATTTTATGGACTTATTAGCGGACGATTCGGTAGTTGTGGAGTTCGCGGAACTGCAGTGGGTGAAAATTAATTTAATGATTGGCACATTTGTAGAACAATTTTCTTATTTACACATATGCCTTGTAGGATTTTGTTGTTGCAAGTTCAATTTTCCCTCTTAGCCCTTTTCTTTCTTTAATATTTATTTTCTTTTCTTAAATACTATATACTTAAATATTTTTCCATTTGGCTGCAACTGAAGAGTTAAATTATGAACTTAAGCTTTATATTCAAACAGTGTTTTTCAATTGTGGACTGCATTTTCATTTTTCCTTTGCACTGATTTTGTTAGGATTCTAATAACCATTGCAGTGGTGCGCCCTTAAACCTCAATGCTACCACCACTACTACTTTATTTGGGCTCAGTTAATCAATGCCATATAATGATCAGATATCTTGTAAACAGGGACGGTCCATTACTGAGGGTCTGATGGACCGTCCCTTCAAAGAAGATGCCATAATTATTTGCCATTTTCTCTTCTCTTAGTCAAATTAAAAAAAAAAAAAAAAAAAAATAGCATGAAAACAGCGATATATAACCGATTAATTCTTAATTGTATCTTACGAAATAACGCATTTCTTCTCTACTATAGTAGCCATAGCATGCGGGTCCTCCGTTAGTAAGGGAGGCTCGTGGGCCGGTCCGGAAAATTGTCTGCTTTAAATTTACACCTTCATGGGTCAGCAAAGAGTTACAATGACTTATTTGTCTTCCTTCAAAAAGGTTATTCTTTCTTCTCTTGGGTCAGCAGGAAGAGGCCCTTGGCCAGCGCTCATCATTGTCTTTCTTCTTAGGAACCAGATGTTGAGGTGTTACTGACACCACGTATAAGAGACTGAGTGTCAGTGGAAAGCAGACTTGCATAGTGTTAACTGTGAAGTTTAAAAAAAGCGCATTTGTTTTATGGCAATGAATAGTGGACCTTTTATTGAAGACCGCATTTTCGCGTCTAAGTTTAACTGTTAAGTTGGAAGTGAAGTGATTTGGACCTCATCAACCGAAGCTATAGGAGCTTACTCAGCAGGAGGCACAAAACAAAGAATTTTTTTAATATTTTCAAATATAAACATAAAGCAAGTAAGAGTAATAACAAGAGTGACATCCGCTTGATGTAGTCACCTTGTTTTTTTCATGCAAGTGTCCGTAGTGATGAACGTCCGTAGTTGACCGCTAAATCAAATGTTCAAAGTAGCGAAACGAACACCGAACCTTTTGCTCCTCAGAAAGATGTTTGAGGACCTGCAGACCTTGTGATATCCCAACCCTCCATGGAGAATGTTTCTGCAATCTATTGGGTGATGATTTGGCGATAGTTGTTTACGGCTGCAGTTGATTCCTCGGTGACAGTTAAGTCATGTCCTCTGTAGGCATACGTCCATCACACACAACATTCACCACAGTGAACACTGTGGTGCTAGTCAAACACTCATTTCCTTCCACTTTGTTCTAGAGACGATACTTTTCGGCTCCACTAACATCTTCTGCCATAAAAAGTTGAATTGCAGCTCGCTGGGTTCGTTTGGATGTTGTGAGCTTATTCTGTTCAACGGTTTCTGCACATGTAAAGAATATACTGCGCCGTCAGACCATCCCAGTCTGCTTTCTTACATACAACGCCACCAGAGAAAACACAAAGTTCTGCGCAGATAGGCTACAATGCTACAACAAAAGTCTTTGTTTCATTGGGGTAACGCTTACACCAAGTTATTTTACTACCCCCATAGTGGAAAAAATCTAAAGGATTAAAGTCAGGTAATCGCGGAGGCCATATTACTGGGAGAGATCTTACAAATTAGTTTTGTTTTAAAGCGTGTTAAAATTTATAATTATGTGAAGGCTGCTTTCCTAATAGTTCATTCGTTTCCTTGTTTTAACGATAAATTTATTATATATTTTTAAAAATTAACAATTTCGAAGGAGATAAATCCGAAAAAAAAAAACGAATAAAATGTTTATATTACAGTTGACGGCACCCATTATTTAACAAAAAATTTCAATAGGAATTTATATAAATTAATGCACCGTTGTCTTACTTCTCCATGGAAAACATAAAAAATAAACATATTTACTGTTTGCTCTCTCTCTAACAAAATGTGTCATTATTTTTATGCTCTATAAAGAAGAACTAAATGTAATTTAAATCATCTGTTTGTACCATTTTGACTTGAGAGTTCTGGCAGTATAATAACTATCAACATGCAAGACAAATACAGCAACTCTACTTCGAGTTATAATTTTTGTCTATACTTGTTTCTGTTGGAAATCTATACTTGTCTTAATAACGTGTAGTTATGCTAAAAAGTTTACCTTTGAAAAAAAGTAATTTAATTTTGTATAACACAGATTTTCTTTCCATTTTGTCCGAAAATGACTATGATTTTAAAAATTATAATTTTTAGCAAGAATATGAGCATTAAAATGAACATAGTTCAGATATCTATTTTAAAGGATTCGAGAATCTCTATGAAAAAAAATAATATTTTTAACAAAATAGGATAATTTTGGCGAATTTTTGTATGAGATCTATTAAACTTAAAGAGGTCATCTTTTTAAAAAGAAAACAAATTTATATTTGTTGTAGTACAAAAAATTTATTAAAATTTAAATATATGTAACGATTTTAGGACTGAATTCACACGAAATCGCCCATACCGGACCATAAAATATGTTATTTATTAATTATTTTTTAAAAAATCATTATTTATGGTACAATATTAGAATGTTTTATCAAATTAATTATTATTGAGCTTAATAATAAATGTTTTATATATTTTAACTTTGAATAAAGGATACATTATATTAGTTTTTGCATAGACAGATTGAAAAAATGATAACTGCCATTGATCAAAGGAAAATATGCGATTTTTATAGTGTCACGGAATAATGTCCCTTGTAAGAATGTTTGAAGATCCGCGCTTTCGACAAAGTACGGTATATCTGCGACAACACAAAGAAGAAATGAGAATCATTTTTATATATGTATACTTAACCCCTTGTTTATTGATTGTTGGAAAGCAGAAACTGTTGAGCTTTTTTATGTAATGCTAAATTGACATTACAAAGAAAAAATGTAGTAGTTGTTATGTCTTAACAACACATTTGTATTATTAAAGAGGTATTAAACAAAAGTGTCCTAAATGTCATATTTTCTACACATTCTTCTTTAGTGTTCTTTGAGCTCCTACTGTAAATAGTTGGCTCAGAGTAAAGTGTTTAATATCAGAAACTATAAATAAACAGCAGATTTTCCCCAGCCGTTGCACCATCTCTTCAAATTCTATTTAAGGTAAAAAAAAACAGCTGCTGCAAAGTCTTAAAAGAAAATGGTAGTAAATTATTGAAGCCCTAAGGGTTACCAACGTAAGAAACGATAGTCACCCAGCCGCTTAAAACTTTTTGTCCGGAAATTAAATGTCAAGAGAGCACCAAATCTCTCGACAATTTCACTAGGCTTATCATTGCGACACCTGAGAAACAAATGTTACGTCATGCATGCCGGCTCGCTCCACATGATGCAGGCATTACCTTTCAAAGAAGCCGCAAGGGTCATGTGGTGAGACGTGGCGGTAGGCTGTTTTTATTTGTTGCGTGCCTGCGTCAAATGACACTGTTGGAAAATTTATGTTCCAGTTTCTATGCCCTCTTCTCATTAACCTCACACGCTCTTTTGTTAACAGCGTGGGACAGAGGTTATTAAACCCTGGAGAGGTGCCACTGTAGTGGGAAAGCAAGGGGTACGGAACGCACAAAGACATTATGTTTAGTGTGAACGGTTAGTCTATAACTCATTCATGGATCACATTTTACATTGAACATTGTATATATTGTAGTAAGAATATCATGTGTGCACAGCTCTAAATGCTTCTTTATTAAGAAATGTACATAATCTTAAATTGAATTATATAGCCGGTAGCATACCCTTTTGTTTATTTGTTTCGGAGATATTATAGATACATTTCAGAGAGAATAAAAAAATTTTTATTTGGTTTATTTACGGACGCTCTTTAACATCTCAGGTCATCAGCGTCCCATTTAATTCAAAGCCTGAAACGGCCCACAAATTTTGCTCAGAGGCCTTTTTTTTCAGGCTTGAGGTTCTTTATCGTGCCTTAAATGTATCACACTGGACCCACGGCTTTACTTCCCTCCCGAAGGAAGCCAAACTTAGGAATTTTACACCAGAAAAAATCCATCGGTCCTGGCCAAGATCGAACCCGCGGTCTTGGGTTTAGGAGACAAGTATGGCTACCACTACATTACCAGGACCGACAGAGAGAATATAGATAACGTTAAATGTTTTTATATGAATATTACAAAATCATCAAAAAATAAATACTAATACATTTAAATGTATATGCATAGAGTTTAAATACAATAATACATTAATGTACTTTTAAAATCAAAAACTTCTGGGCTGTTGTGTCTTGATCTTTGTTTTAAAAACTAAAACAAATGTTTAATATCAAGCATTCCTTTACAAAATAGAAGTTATAAGGGTTAAAGAATGATTCAAATATAACTTATAAAACTTTACCTTTCTACTTTGTATTTTTAAGTATACAGGGAGTATTTGAAAAGCTTCTATGTAAGTTTTTTAAGGTTTAAGTTAACTTGATAGATGGATGGATGGATGGATGGATGGATGGATGGATGGATGGATGGATGGATGGATGGATGGATGGATGGATGCATTTGAAGGTGTATGAAAATATTTTATTTATTTGTTTATACATTGAACTGATGTATTAATGACAGTTTTTAAAATAATGTCCATATGATTTCGTTCATTTCGTTCTTTCTATAATTTTAATTGTTCACATCTGTAATTTTTACACTTCTCTAATGTCACATAATCTCCTCAAAATATTATATCAAAAGTAATTATTGAGTGGAAATATAGCTCTCATACGTTGCAGAGTGATCTGGAAGAGGTCAGTAAGTGGGCTAGAATAAACAAAATGAGGATAAACTAGAATAAAAAATATATTTGTATAATTTAACAAAAACAGGTATAAATTTGTATTGTCTATCTAATAATGGGAAATCATCTAGTATGAAAAACTTAGGAATGTATTTACGAAAAACTGGGGTGGGAGGTTCGAGCGAATTATGCAAAGCTTGGAAATTTTTACGTTTCGTTGTGAGGCTGTTTAGAAAGAGAAGCGCAGAATCCAAAAAATTAGCGTAAACGTCCTTTATTCGTCCGAAAAGAAGTAGGATCTAGGTTGGAAATTCTTAGTGGCTAGACACATAAAAAAACCCTTTGTGCACTTTGTAAAGCGTGCAAAGACCTGATGACATGGGAGGATCGTGGACTTAAACTTAACAAACCTTCATATTACTCATATTGTTGAAAAATGTGATAAAATGGGTTTACTCAATGCCTAACAGTTTACATATTTAAAAATCACACACTATGGTCTAAGGCATTTGTAATTTATAAAAGTTTTACAGAGCAATTATACATAGTACTTACATTCATAAAAGCATACTTTAAATGTTTTAATCGCATGAAAATGTATAATATACACCATTATCTACAGTAGCTAAATATTTTTATTTCCCTTCTAAGAACATGTTAATCTTCAAAAAGCTAGAGTAATTTTGCTTCGGTGCAATTTATAAGGTGTAATAGTAAACTAAGTGAAAATATTTAAGCCAACAACACTATTAAGAGTCATAATAATTATACTACAATTGGCACCCTTATATTCATCAACCATATGCCCTTTGCACCTTTCTCCCAACGTTTTCTCTAGTAATGATGGAGTGGAACCAAAAGGAAATAAATTTTTTTGATTAGAATACAGTGAATTTGTTATATCAAACATTTAATATAAATAAATTTTATTTACCACGATATTTATCTCCACTTATAATTAGATTCTTCTTATATTATTACCGTGTTGAGGTAAAAATGCTGGAATATATTTTAGATTTTTGTAACAACAAAGTTTTATTTATCTTAAACTCAATATACTTACCTACCGCCAAAACATCTCTGGTTTATGTGTATATTTTAAATAACGTTGTATATCTCTCTTTGTAATAAAAAGTCAATAAGTATTATTCTGAGTAACAAAAAGAAAAATATGTAGCACATTGCTGTATAATCTTTCTTAACGGAATAGTTAAATGAAAACTAAAGAAAACTTTTATGAATGTAAAATCCATTATTTTCAGAACGAGGTATGTTTTAAATAGGTTAATCTTAATACCTTGAAAATTATCGAACTTTTCTTTAGCATATGCTTAAAGATGTGACGGATGAGAAAAATGAAGTAAGGCCAGGAATTCACATAAAGTGGCATATATTTTTCATTTGCCCCTAGTTATATTTTCATCTTTGGAGTGGTGTTTCATCCATTAAATGACGTCCGAATCAGCGGAGCTCTAGAACATGAAAATCTTGTCCTTCTCGTGATGTTATGATTATATATTTTCAGCATCATCAAGGAAAGAGTTAGGAAAAGTGCTGCAAACACAGACTGGCGTTCAAGTCACGCAAACCTTGTATTAGCTACAATCTTGCTCTTTGGAAACGGTAATTTGCATTCATTTTCCCTGTATTATCAAAATAATAATTCTTCAATAATCCTACGCATTTGCCTAACAAGCAGAGAAATTATTTTGGGGGAAAAAGGGTGGAGTTTCAATTGAGTAACATGACCTTAAGAGTAACACGAGTATCTTTATTTATTATATTAAATTTTATTTATCTGAAATTTTGCTACTAATATTGTCACGGACGCTATTTTCGGGCGGTAAATATCGGTGAATTGATGTCATGTAGTTTGAAATAGAAATTTCTCAGAAAAGACATAGTTTTTGGTTCATCCATATTTTTACCGTTTTGTCTTCGCGTGAGATACTTAGTAGCTTATTGTACAGCAGGAAAAGTTTGGTTTGCCACTTCCTGTGACAAACCCAAGGGTTTTCACCATGACATCAGTAGTTTCCTTTGAGGAATCCGCTAAAGTCACGTAGGCCTCAGGATGTCATGGGTCAATCAGGATGTTTTAGAGCTTTCATGTGTTGCTCTGTAATTGGCTGCTTTAATTCAAACCTAGGGCGGTGGTACACCATATTTGGTAATGCCTCTGGCCCCCTCCCTGGGGTACGGGATTCTATTTAAGAGCCTGCAGGTTCCTGCAGAGCTAGGAGAAAGAGAGAGCCTAGGGATTAGGCTGGAGCATCTACTAGACCAACCGAAAAGATTGAGCATGCCGAGACACATCTTCCAAGGTAAGCCCTGACTGGGGCTCAAGCAGCAGAATGCTTAGGACGCTGTCTTGATATACAGATATATAAGTAACATTAGCTTGAAGAGTTTTACCCAAGGTTGTAATTGATGTTGGGCATGATTGTAATAAAAAGGGAACTAACTTTAGCTCTACTAACTTCAATGAGTTGCTCCCCCTGTCATTTCCTAAAATCCTGGGGTGTGGCAATATTAATATATTTTTAAGCAAGAAACCTATTAAGAGAAATACTCATACGAACCGCAAAGAAATACAGTTTACACTAGAAAATTATAAACGTTTTAATTTATTAATGTGCGTTTTTTTCAAATACCAATATTTTTATTTTAATCGGTGTATGGATTTATAATATTAATATTTACAAATTTACCAGTCCACATATATAAAGAAGAAAATTTCTTTTATTATCTTCACTGATGAAATGCTTCAATTTGAACTGAATTAATTACATTCTATTTACAGTCGAATATAAGAAATGCTGATTGTTTACGGTGGTGTATAATACTTCGGCACATCAACCTTGCTCAAGAAATTCCCCCCCCCCCCAGTGGGGGCACCTCCTGAAGGAAGGGATGAGATAAAAGAGCCACCAGGATACAACATCCCGACACCGGCAAAACCCTTCAAGATCCTCAGAAGGTCCGCTTCCATAGCAGACGACAGGGTAAAAACTTTTACAAATAGCAAGTCGCTGTCACACCGCGCCAGCCCACCTCGTCCTGACACTTTTGACTGTGTAACAACCAATGGAATAAAATGAGATGAAATATGAAAACGGAAAATTCGTGGAAAGAAAAGACATCTAGTATTCCTCTAAGCGAATATATCCAACGTCAGGATGGCCGGTCTCACAAGGATTTGAACCCGACATTTACGTATGAGAGTCCCAACATTACTGTCTTAGCCATCCTCCGATCACTTCCTACCTAAACCTGGCATAGGGGTTATTATATCTAAGACTCCCTCGATTCAATTACGGAGGATTCAACCACCAAACACTTTATAATTCCTACAAAAAAAGAAGTTCATCCATTTTGGTGGACGTTAGTACAAATATAGCAGTACAGCAATGGAGAAAAGAATATCGACGAGAAATTGGAACGACCCTTCAAGGATCGGCTGGCAGTAACCTATGTGACTTGGAGAAGTAGGGAGTGCGAGAGTGCGAGAGTGCGAGAGAGAGAGAGAGAGAGAGAGAGAGAGAGAGAGAGAGATTTAAACACCTCAGACACGTTTGAGGAAAATACGATTAATTTTATACTTGTGCAGGGGGGTCCAAAATGAATAGACAACAACATGAAAAATATCTGCTTTTAACACTTTATTACCAGATATATGAAGATTTCAAATGGATGTTTTAAATTATGGTTGACACATAAACTGCTCAAGATGTTCACCACTAGCTTTCATATACTTCTGATTTTGGCAAATTACCGCACGAACGACATTGTCTATAGGGATTAATCTGCAGTTTTCAATATCTTCCTTTAGTGCAGCAGATACGATATGCCACATCGTTCAGGATTACTCCAGGTAAATTCCCTTTTCATTTTGTTTCTTGTTTTCTTGATTCTCACAATGCATGCTATAGAAACCGCAAGAGACAACATTTTATATAAATTGACGCCACATTTCAACTCGAATAAAAAAATAAGTATAGGTAACCACTGTAAAAGTTTGTATACTTTTTGGACCCATCCGCATAAAAGGGGTAACCATACTATTTCCCCAAGAAACATAAATGCATGGTTCATATATGCCAAGTGTGCCAAAAATGTATACACACTTTCATAGTAGATATCTATTTAATATATTTCAAAGTTGGATCGAAAAACAACAGTAATGTATAGTATGATGTTCTGTAAACAGATTACGTCACATTACGTTACGCTAGAGTTGCAAGTCGGTCCTGGTGGTGTAGTGGTAACCATACTTGCCTCCTAAACCCCACATCGCGGGTCCAAACCCGGCCAGGATCGATGGATTTTTTCGGGCGTAAAAATCCTAAGTATGGCTTCCTTCGGAAGGGAAGTAAGGCCGTGGGTCCCATGTCGTACATTTACGGTACGAAAAAGAACCTCAAGTCTGAAAGAAGAGGCCTCTGAGCAAAATTTGTCGGCCGTTTCGCGCCCTGAGTTGAATGGGACGCTGGTGACCTGAGATTTAAAGAGTGTCGATAGATAAAACAAATAAAAAATTATAAATATATGGGCTATAACAAAATGGAACCAAGATTATTGTTTGAACAGCGGAAAGCAATTATGAACTGGTATTGGAAAATTGAGAATGTTGAAGTTCAAAGACAATGGAGACGTGTGTACAGAACAGAACCGCCAAAGTGAGTAACAATTGCACGCATGAGACCTCGCACAGCAAAAGTCCGCGCAATACATAAGGCACTAACCTAGGCATTATCCAAGACACTGGATAGGACGAAGAGGTCCGACTGAGTTTCCACCGCGATCTAACTCCGTTGTACTTCTACCTATGGGGAACTCTTAAGAATGTTGTATACCGTAGAAAACCAGCTACACTGGCAGCACTTCGGGAAGAAATTAAAACGGCATGTGCTACAATCGCTGAGGATACTTTCCAAACGTTGATCAATCATTAGTTTAGTGTACTCGGAAGTGTAACGACGCCGATGGTGGGCATTTTGAGTAACTGTTGTAACTGTAAAAGTCTAAGATGATTAGTGCTCATCATTTTCTTTTTGTGTGAATTTAGTTTCGTTATGTTAACACAGTTTTTTCTTTGCTTGAAGTGTGTATACATTTTGGCACCCTCTGTATATGTAAATATATGAGCAACATTCATATACTTTTCCTTGTTCTAGACATTTAAATGAAATAGGAATATTTTTAAAGGAGGAATGGAAATAAAAATCATATTAACAGGAAGGGAAAAAAACAACAACAAGAAATAAGAAACATTTTCGTCGAAAGTAATGCCAAATAGAAAATTAAAAATTCAGTCAAAATAATTTTGTTTTTTGGATAGCTAGAATTAACATAAATTTAACAAACAACATTACAAAATTTCTGCTATCTTCAAATAAGAAAACTATCATGAGAGTATTAGAAATTAACAAAAATGATTTAAGGGAAAATATGACACGTTCATTTCTAAGAAGAAATTAAACATACCAGGAATTTGTTTGTTTATGTATTTTTTTTTAATTTTTTGATCACTAGTATCGTGATCCAAGTCTTAATTTTGTCTCTTCGGAAGTAATGCGACTCTGATATATTGAGGTCTTAATCTTAAACCTTCCCGCACGTGCTTTCTTGCAACACTCCTAACCTTGTTTTTGAATGGGGTAATCCAAAATAGGACACATTCTTTTAATTTATCGACTACAATAGGGAAGTCGGAAATAAAACGACCGCTTTCTCACAACCCACAGCACGTCCTTTCTTTACGTTCGAAATACTAACTTAGCAGGGCATCTGTTGTCCTCGTTGTGCAACGAGGATAGATTCCGTTTCCGGCCTAGCCGTTTTCTAGATATGATAAAGACAAAAACTACTTTTTTCGCTTTCCAATATAGTTACCCTTTATTTCAGTACACTTTCACACCTTTGAATTAACATTTCAACCTCCCCACCCAAATTATTGAGAAGTCTTGTCTACAAAAAGGACATAAACAGCATCCATCACTTCTTCGTCACACTTAAATTTCCTTCCTCGAAGGTTCTACTTGAGTTTTGAGAAGAAGAAATGGTCACTGGAAACTAGATCTGGGCTGTAAGGTGGATGGTCGATCTCTTTGAAGTCACATTTCTTCACAGCTTCCTTTGCGCACACCACCACTCAGCTTTCCTTGCCTTTTCTCTTTGATGGAAACACGTAGTCTGTGCAGTAGGCCACCATAGTACTCCCCATTTACTGTGGTGTTCCTCTCCTTGAAGTGAATGAAAAGTGTTCCTCACAGTCCCAAAAGATTGTGGATATGATCTTGGTTGATTGAGTGACCTTGGCGTTCAGAGGCGGTGCTTCGCCAGGTTTACGCCACTCCATTGATTCTCTTTTGGACAAGGGATCATAGTAGAGGACCATAGTTTCATCTGTTGTAGCAATGGTTTGCAGAACTTCTCTCTCGTTGCCACGGCAGAACTCCAAAAATGTCTGACAACAGATGACTCGTTGCTACTTTTGGACTGAGGAAAGAAGTCTAGGCACGCATCTTGCACTAACCTTAATCATATTCATGAATAATTTGAAGGGCGAGTGTTTTAGAAAGGCCCAACCCTACTGCTATTTCTGTAACTTTGAGCCGCCGGTCTTCCATAATTTCTCCTTCCATAAGAGCGAGGCGATGTTTTCTGGAGTGAGCACTTCTAAGGGTCGACCTGCAAGCTCTTCGTCTTCAATGCTTTTTCTACCCTTTCGAATAAGTTTGGCCCATTCTTTTACGGTAGACTATGAGAGGAGTGGTTCTCCATATACACCGTCCAATCGCTGTTTAATTTCATTTGGAGTAATCCTTCTTTTGTGTAGAACTTACCAACTGCTCTAAACTCCATTTTGAACGTGTCACAATCTTCTACACATAGCCTTCTTTATGCAACTATATCTGAACTACTGAACACAGCGCAGCGGAAGTTACAGCTGCAATTATTTACTTAACAGATAAAGTATGACACCAGATAAGTTTTTGGTGAAGGCAACAACTCTTATCGGAGAAGCCAGAAACTTATGGATCTACCCTCGTATTTACCAACTATTTGTTTCTATGATGGTCACGAGGAGTTAAATTTGTAAGTGGTATTTTGCTTTCCCTAAAGTCGGCCTTCCTTTTTTCTGTGTTAGTTCCTTGTATTCAGATGCTTTCATAGTTTTTCTGTGTGTATGCTTCATACAGAAAAGGATTTATTTGTTTTTGTAAGGAAAACATTACAATAATAATAATAATAATAATAATAATAATAATAATAATAATAATAATAATAATAAATTAGCATTACTTTTTTAACGTTCCTATATTTGACTTCTGGTAGTATATAACATAATTAATTTCAACATTTCCAGACTCTTGGCAATTCGAGATTTCTTGTAAAAGTTGCGACGCCGTCGCCTGGAATAATCAATTGGACTTTCTCCAGGAGAAATTGTTTGCCACTTAACAGCGTTAGAATGTACATGCATCCGAGAATGATCCAATTAGGAGATTAATGTTCTTACATATATCCCTATCTTTAAAACTGCTCATAAAACTACCAGCTTTGGGATATAAATAAAATATCCCATTAAGAGCTCTATCCAGTCGAAGTCAGCAACTCTTCATAAAAATTTTAAATATTCAGTATTAAATTGTAAAACATTTTTAATTGTTTGTTCCAAGAATATAATCGTTTTAACATGACACTGTTCAATTAAAAATATTTAATTTTAGCTCTGATTCATACTTACAATAAAGCACATTCAGGGAAAATAAAAAGTCCCGAAACATTTTTTCTGCACTGTTCAACGCATCACAGAAACAAGTTATTTTATAGCAAAACATCTGATCATTGCACTTGTTTCAACTTGTTCTGTAACAACAAGTAACTTCTCTCCCCCAATCCTTGATCTAATCATGCTTTGCGTTTCATATATCTTAACATAAACAGAAAACTCTGTGTGTGTGTGTGTGTGTTTTTTTTTTTTTTTTTTTTTTTTTGTTTGTTTTCATCCGTGTATTCCATTTGCCTAATTTTAAGAGTACAAATGTATACATAAAATATTAAGGGATAATTTACAACGAAATACTTCGACTAATGAAAAATGTTGTAAAAAAAAAAAAACATTTGTCCCCATGTAATTGTGGTCTGTTTGTTGCTTCAGTCAAAATGTCTGACCTCTCGACATAATAAGAGAGAAATACTTTTAGATATGAATAAAGTTAAAACAAGGTTATACAATTGACTTCACTAGATGCTTTGGACTCATATATAGGAAGAATTCTGACAAATGCCGAAAAGTTAAAGGAAGAACCAAATAAAAGGATTTTTAATACTAAATATATTTTTTTTAATAAATCGGTACAGTACACCATTTAGCTTTCTGTATTCTTGAATAATGACCTCCTTAAATAAGAATGAGGACTAAGAGGAAAATCAGCCACTAGGGAGTTAAAAGTTACGAGAGACACAAAACAACGACAGTCTTTTTTAATCGCCACCTTTCCAATAGCTTCTGTTCTCTGCACCCAAGTTTTGGGTCAGACCGTATCTTACGAGCAGTGTTCTATTTTTTGTTAATTTATTGGCGGTCTGTGACATCGACTTAGATTTTCCCATTATATCACATGCCACACAGATAGAAAATACCAGGAAATGTCTACGATAAGTAAAACACTTATTTTAGCTATGCAAGATTTCACGATAGCTCTGAAATTGCTCAGGCAGGTTGACCGTGCCAGAACCGCTTAGTTGGCGTCAAAGCCAACTACTGTTTCCTGGCCAACACACATAAAGAATGCAACGTAAGAACATTGTTTAGGTAATTAGGTCTATTAAATAAGAGATGGACAATGAAAAATGCTCCTAAAACATACATTTGGTAACTAGGGTGGTCTAGGTTATGTGATAATGTCAATACCACTTTGGAAATATAATAGTATCTGCATAGAGATACAGTGTGCGTCAACCTTTTCCTGTAGATGTCGTCAATAGTTTAATCTTATTCTTAGTCAAGAGCCAGAGTGACAAGATAATGGATAGAGCTATTCTTGCTCTCCACAGTTAGGAACTTTGACAGCGAGCAACTGGAACAGTGTCTTTAGCGCCGGTAGCATCTCCGAAGGTAAGCTTAATCCTAGAATGAAAATGATTCCTTAATTAATAAACCAAGCCAATTTTGTGACCTTTTGCTCATGTGATATCAGAATATTTCGCTCTATCCTGAGTAAGCTCCTGATTGTCCAGGCCAAATTAGCCCAAGACTCTAAGGGTTTAAGAATTAAACTCAGCTTTGGATTTTAGAAGGAAAGAAAGAAACTTAGGCAAGAAACTGAAGAAGAAAATTGGAGTTTGAAAATGTGTGATACTTGGAACTGGCCTCCAGTGGTTGGTGGCTTTAAAAAAAGTCCTTACTGATTGAGGCTGATAGTGACGAAATGGTGTTTTGAAGTAAAATTAAAGTTTTGTGTATGATTGTTTATGTTAATTTATGAAGATACCATAGAATGACACTGCCATTTAAGATAGAGAAGGAGAACAAGAAGAAAGGCAATGAAAAAACTATAAGCGAAACCGAAGAAGATGTGCAAATAAAATAAGAAAGATTACTTTTAAACTTGTATAGTACCGCCGCTCTATATTTGAACGCACTATTTCAAATCAAACATTGGCCGAATTCTTTCCCTTGCAGAGAAATCTTGTAGAGTTGCTGTGCTTTGCGGCTTAAGGAGTAATAATAATTCCCTTTGAAGGAAGAGTAATGCAAAATTTTATCTGTTTCAACGTGGTGTTATGATACAAACGACAAATAACTTACCGCTAGTTTTCTCAAATAAAAAGTTAATGAAAATAATTTTTTTTATAATAAACCTCATGAAAATCACCCCATTCACTGATGAAATGGCTATAAAATAAAATACGGATTAAAAAGATTGAAATATGAAGGTTAAAAACACCGTTGACTGGTGCTAAAACATAGGTGGGTGAGTGTTTGACCATTGCATTGCCATTAAAAGAGTAATTACTAAAAGACAATCAGTAACATGGGACTTGGATATAGGCCACAGGAAATGCAATAAAGATCCGTAAGCTAATACAAAGAATTATATGAAAACATTATAATGAAAATGAACCATTTGAACAATGCACGATGTTTCACTTCAAGGTACTGAGAATAAGTGAAACTTTTAAGTGCAAATAATGGTGTCTTTGTTACACAATTTGATGTAAAACTCTCTGTTTCAGAGAGCCCGGAAGTTCAGACATTTACATTGGTTAAAATAGGTAGGAAATAAGCACTTAAAATACTGAAAATATAATAAAAAGGCATTTAATAAAAGTGATAACTGAGAGTAATATCACTTATTATTTTTGAAAAAAAGACATTTTAGATGCTTAATAATTTATCACATTATTAAAGTTATTCTCTTGGTTATAAGCAACAAGATGTTTTTAAGGTATCAGCTGTCACAGCCGCTTGTAACAGAAAACATTTTTCATCATGGTAAAAGAACTTTCTACTTCTACTGAAGTGATTGAAGAATATTTAAAACAAACTATTTCGGAAGACTCATACCAGTTAAAACAGAACATTCACCTTTCAGAACATCATGGAAATGTTGCCGAATAAAATTAAGTAGTTTTGAATAGTCCTGGTGAATGAACAAAAGTTGCGCAGTGGTTTCTGGTTCAGTTCATTTTCTGTTTATAGGAAAATCAGGTTAGCATCTCTTACTTCATTCTGAACACATTGTAAGGACGGTTTTTTGCACAACTGTACCGCTCTCGTCTTACTTTTTACATCTATGTAGCTGAGAAGTTCATGGAACTGTCTCGCGAAGATCGATACAAGATCACTAATGAAGGTGCTGCTGTTTAAAGAGCTTAAGTCAATGTATTTAGAAAGCTTTTGACTACTTGAAATGAATTAAAATATAACAAGAGTATCGGAAGATTTTTTTTTTTTATTTGAGATGAGCATATCTTTTAATTTTTATAACTTTTTTCACTTCGATATATTATTGAGACTCTTAACGTGTTTTTCAAATGTGTGAACAATCACAGAGAAAATTCATAACAATCCAAAAGAGAAAAAAAGGGGGGGAAAGGTTTTAAACCTTAAACAGAAAAAAAAAATTCCGGCCCTAATGTTAATTTCTATCTGACTCTTGAATATACCCATCCAGATAGAATAATCATTTTGCCTAACTTCCAGGCTCTATTAATGATCAATGATGCTCACTGTGTGTGACTCCAATTACTCTGCAGACCTCATTCTACTCACGGCGAACACTGCGTTGTAAACGCATAATAGATTTCTGTTCTGCTAACCCTACGCTCTCTGAACTATTAGCTGTAGTTCTATATATAAACTTACAGTAGCATGTTATGCTACTGAATACGCAGCTCCAGGCTTATCCTCGCATTAAATATTAACCTTGCGCATTAGCATACACGCATCTTGAATAATAGAATCATAAAAATGTCTTTTGTTTTGTAACACCTGTTCCTCCATTTCAATAGATTTTAACAACATCCTTCCATTGATGTTTGGAGGCGTTAAACTGTAGAATGCACTGAAATAATAACCCCAAGATATACTCTGGAAATATGATGTAATAGTACGGGAGAAAGCAATGGCTTGAGAAAATTAAAAATATTCCTTAAATTAAACAAAGATAAATCATTAACGTTACTCATACTTAATTGTTTTAAAATTACTATACACTCATAGTAGTAAAATGCAGCATAACTCTCCTGATAATTTAATCAAACTTACAGCAGCAATGAATAGTAATAAATTACAAATTATTAATACAAAAAAACTTCGCTACAATTACCAACAAATTTAACACATTTAAGTGTTAGGTAACATCACATCTTGGGCAAAACAATAATAATTACCTATCATGCTAACAATTCGCCTTCGTACCCAAAGAACAATATAAGTTTTATAAAAAAACAGTACGATTATACAAATTGATTACCAATACAAACCAACTTTAAATACATCAATACCCTTGAAGGCATCTGACAAAATAATACCAAAAGTTATTTTAAGATCAAACATTTACATTTAGAAAACCCCAAAATTAAAAAAAAAATATTGCACCATATACCTTAATACCTGGGTCACTGTAAATACACAAAGAGGCTCCCTAGAAGTTCTAATTACGAAACCGAAAGCCCCTTTCCCCCCAAAACCGGAGAAGCGTCTTCGCTCCGTCTATTGAGGGAGAAAGTTGGGAAGAATCCTCTCAAGGAAAGCCAGAAAAGAGTGAATTGACGTTACCCGCGAGGTTGAAAGCACTTAGCTGCTGGTGCTGGTGCTAAGTGCCCGAGCGACTAGCCAGAAGCGAGCGAAAACGGAGAGAGCTGGTGCAATGGCGCAGGCGGTTAGAGCATCATGCTACATTTGTGAAGATAAAATAGTAGGTTTAAATACTACCATTCCATGCTCTTTTTTTTCTGCCGGAGTTAAAGGAGATTTGCCACAATTATAATGATTTATTCGCTGAATTAGTTACGAATTGGAATAAGAACAGTTTGTCACAATTACAATGAATTACTCGCTAAACCGCTGGGTCCACCGGTTTCTAGGATTTGCCCGAGGTTAACCGACAGATTAGGTTAGTATGTGTGTATATATGAATTATTTGCGAATTGGAATAAGAGCATATTTCCACCCCTATAGTACTTGACCTGCGTAATATTGCTCTCGTTACAGTGATTTACCCGTCCCTTTAATATATATTTAGAATACAAAATGCATGTGGTTAAGTTTCGCTCTCTCCGCTGTTGCACGTTTCTGGCTACTCGCTCGAGCACTTGATACCAGCACAAGCAGTTAAGTGTTTTCAGCCTTGCGGGTAACGTCAAGTGAAAGAGTACGTCTACCCAATACATACACAGGCCAGCTACCTTCCATATTCCTTAGCACAAAACCGCCACGGGTGGCCGAGGTCGTTAAGGCGCGGACTCGTGTCCGGGAGGTCTGGGTCCGAATACCACCAGAACCGTCCTCCCTGACTGAGGTTTTTTCCAGGTTTTCCTCAGTCCTCATAAATGGCAAATGCCGGGGAGGTACTCAAACTTAGGCCTGAAACGATTCCATCCTTAAAAATAAATCCTTTCCCAATATATCATTTCATCTCATGTATAACCACTGTCCATCGCCTGTGGTGCCTCTATAGCTAAAAACGGGCGTGAAACACTATTCACTCTTTCATTCTTAGCATAAAGGGCATGCCAGTCAATAGACGAATGTTTCAAACGTAAGTATATGCTCGCGTCACAATTCAGGAAGGTAAGGAAGGGGAAACAAGACTATCTAATTAACTTCGCCGCAATAATTTTGAGAGATTATAGAGGAATCCTAGATAAGCGATTTGAAATATAGAATCTATAGTTCACAAAGAGAATTAACTGAATTACTTGGTAATAAGGAAGATGAAATTACATGCTGATGAGTCAGTGTTGAAACAAAATGGAGTACAAACTTTCTTCTCTAGCGAGGATTTCTGGATTTTCAATACAGAGGGTGCTAAAAAAATGTATACACACTTCAAGCAAAGAAAAAACTGTATTAACATAACAAAACTGAATTTACAAACAGAAAATGATGAGCACTAATCATCTTAGACTTTTACAGTTACAAAAGTTGCTCAAAATGCCCACCATCGGCGTCGATACACTTCTGAGTGCGTTGAACTACTGATTGAGCAACGTTTGCGAAAGTGTCCACAGCGATTGCAGCACATGCCGTTTCAATTTCTTTCCGAAGTGCTGCCAGTATAGCTGGTTTTCTACGGTATACAGCATCCTTAAGAGTTCCCCATAGGTAGAAGTCCAACGGAGTTAGATCCGGAGAACGCGGTGGAAACTCAATCGGACCTCTTCGTCTTACCCAGTGCCTTGGAAGAGTGTCATCAAGGTACACACGTACATATCGATGGTAACGTGGTAGTGCACCATCCTGTTGGAAGCAAAACTCCTCATTTACATAAAGTGTATGAATGGCCGTAAGACGGATGTGCGCTTCATGTTCAGGCACACTGAGCCAGTTACGATTCCTTAAAAAATAATGGTCCAATTAGACCCCTAGATTTTGTTTTTCAATTGTGTTTTACGCTCGTTTTTACTACCGAGGCACCTCAGGCGGTGGACATTGTTAATACATCAGATGAAATGATATATTGGGAAAGGATATTTTTCAAGGAAGGACGCGTTTCAGGTCTAAGTTTAGGGTACTTCCCCGGCATTCGCCATTTATGAGGACTGAGGAAAACCTGGAAAAAACCCAGTCGGGGAAGACGGTCCTGGTGGGATTCAAATCTCAGACCTCCCGTTCACGAGTCCGCGCCTTCCTCGGCCACCCGTGGCGGTAGGCCCCTAGATGACAACCCACACTAAACATTAATTTCAGGTAAATTAACAGCTCTTAATAAAACGTGGATTGTTTGCACGCCAGTATACACAGTTATGCCGGTTAACAGTTCCGTTCATCTTGAATAGTGCCTCATCGGACCAAACAACTTTCCCTACGAAGGCATCGTCCTCTTGCAGCATGTTCCGAAATTACTCACAGTATTGCATACTCTGATCAGGGTCATCTTTAATTAATGCATGCAAAATTCTTGGAATGAAAACTTTCATCTTTGCAGTTTTAATAATACGACATACACTGGTCCTGATAATCCCAGTCTCGCGTGCACATTGCCTTGTAGATTTCTGCGGTGAGGTGCTCAAAACATTCCAAAACCATGGCCGAGGACGCAGGGCTTGTTACTGTGCGAGGTCTCCCAGATCTGCCCTTGTGAACATCGCATACGGTACCATGAGTCTCAAATTTGTCTGCAATGCGTGCAATTGGTACTCGTGTTGGCAGTTCTGTCCTGTACACACGTCTCCATTGACTTTGAACTTCAACAGCGTTCTGTTTTCCAATACCACTTCAAACTTTCTTTCTGCTGTTCAAACGATAATCTTGACTCCATTTTATTGTAGTAACTCTAGCATAGCGTGTTGTGAGTCACATCTGTTTACAGAACATCATACTACACATTACGGTTGTTTTTCGGTCCAACTTTGAAATATATTAAACAGATATCTACTTTTTGGCACCCTCCATAGCTCCTCCAAAACTTTTTCAAGTTTTGGTGCTATAAAATCCTCTTAAATCTTAAGCTAATCCTGTGACAATACGGCACATAACAAAGCGTTGTGTAGCTTAGTCTAGAAGAAGTTATCCATCTGAATGTGCAGCCAAATGGATAAGAAACAGGAATTTCAAAAATTGTAGATTCGGGTTCTGCGGAGTATGTTATTAATTAATGTTTATTATTTAATAATGAATCATATTCATGAATAAAATGTAGAAGCTAGAAAAATAAATAATGATTGGATCTCAATAACACGATCTGCTTTTACTAAACGCCAATGAGACGTGCTCCACAACTTCGATATATTATTGTTTAGTACCATTATTTTCGAACGATAGCATCATTAGTTAATGACGTAGTGGCTCTTTAGAAACTTAATGCCACAACTTTCCTTTATGAACAGGCCGTCATTATTTCGTACTCGAAATTTTAATTATTTAAGATCCTTCTCAACTCTCTGAAATTGTTGTTATCTAGTTCTGGTAGATACATAATGAATATACCGGCACTGAAAGCTCTTCTATTGTAAAAATGAAAAGACGTTTAAGGAAATGTTATTTTATTTAATTTTACCATTCCATATATTCTGAACTAATTGTTCAGAACATATAGTGGTGCTTATTGTTCATTGGTTGAAATAGACGGTGTTGTCTTCTCGACCTGCGATCTATCGCGGCTTGTTCCGGTAACATCAGAGATCTGATTGTTAGTAAACATCTTTCAGCTCTTGATTATAGAATGAGTTAGCCGCCGCGCTATGCTTTGTGATAACATTAATTCGTCGAATCATGACGGCTTACAAATATTTCTTTACATTGCAAAGATTTTGCTAAACGTGCCAGTGACCCAGGTATTTGCATTCTTCTAAACAAAATATTAAGGAACTATTTTAAAAAATCCAGTAAATTATGAAATGTATTACTAAATCATTCTTAATCCAAGTATCAGTTTTTAAGAAAGGAATTGAGGAATTCTTTGTGATATTTGCTTAGGATACTTTCCTGTGTTTTGTTGCTTTTTTCTAAAGGAAGAAGATAAAGTATTCCTTTTTGTATACTTTCTTACCATGTAGTGTTGTTATTCTATATCGCATTTGCTTAATCTGTGAATTTAAAAATTTATTATGGAAAACATGCCAGTGCTGCTTTTTGCTTATTCTATTATGTTGTTAATGTGCACGCCTCGAAGATATGTTTTATGTCATGATTATTTGTTGAAGTCAATTGTTAATATTGTTTTATAAATTGAAGAGCTTTGTTAGGAACTTTGTTTCCTTATCCGTGACTTATTATACAATAGTTTCCACGACTAAATCGTGGTTTATCATACCACGCAGCTTCCTTTAAATAACAGAAGGAAAATTGCACAGCACTAACATGAGAGTGCTGAGATGGATATTTATTTCCACAATTTTTCTGTCTGTCATTCCTTCTCATTTAATCTCTTTCTTCATAGTTTCAAGATTGCAAGGCAATTGACTTGGTTGGAGCT
Organism: Metallyticus violacea; assembly: GCA_030762175.1. Lineage (NCBI taxonomy): Eukaryota > Metazoa > Arthropoda > Insecta > Mantodea > Metallyticidae > Metallyticus > Metallyticus violacea. Next base: position 14,279,786 of record CM060843.1, on the reverse strand, counting down.
GAGCGGTGTGCAGTGGTAAAATTTACTCATAGTAAAAACTATTATGCCTCTGGGGTGACAGAAGACTTTCGAACTCTTTGAAGGAAGGCGGGTCTGCACTGGTGTTGTAGTAACTGAGACAAATATTGTCTAGCATCGATCCCAGGCTCGCTTGGAAATAATATGTATATATATTATATTCAGAAAAGGGTCATAGACATATGGTCTACACATCTTGTTACAAATATAAGAAAGAAGGCAAACAAAATGCCATAGAAAGGGAAGGTTTCCCCGAAAACGCACGCATTGTAACCTTATTGGCTAAGAGGGTCTCTTTGTAATGCTACTTCAGGTCAACTAGAACTTGGAAAACAACCGGATATTGAACTAAACGCGATCTCAGTAATTTGGAAAGGACAATTAATTCTTTTGTTAACAGTGTAGGGAAAACTCAGGCAATAAATATCCAGATGTAATCATAAAACTTCGGTTACGGTTCTCTTTTAATATATTATGTATGTCAGGAGTCTGAAACTTAAGATTTTGTTGTGGGTGGACCCAAATAAAATCTTAGAAGATAGCCCATGAGAGTTAAACGATAATAAATTAGCATTAAAAGCCCACCAACAGGAAGATAGGTGTTGGAGGAGCAAAATCACGTGACATTTGGAAAGTCAGGATTTTTTTTTTTTTTTAAATAGGATTAACCCTCGTTGTTACTACTGAGGCGCACAGCCGGTGTAAGTCATGATGAATATATTTATAGCGCTTACACCGACAGACAGGCAAATTAACAAAAGTAGTTGTAATTGACTTATACTTGTTACTTTTCACTTATTACTTGTTACTTGTTTGTCATTGGTTTGTTACTTGGTGTTGAAGTGAAAGAGAGAAGCGATAGAAATAAGCAAATGTGTTAATAAATTGTGAAAACTGGAACTACGAGCGTTATAATTTTTTGTTTGTTTATCATCTCCTTTCCCTGTGAAAGTGCATCACAAAAACGTTCAGCTAAGAAACTGAGCTTGTAGTCGAGGAAGAAACACTACTATATTGCGGTACTGAATGGAGGTTTGACCAATCACCCCTGAGATAACATTCCATTTATAAAATTCGATCACCTCCAAATCACGAATCACGAATCCAAATCTGATCATCATAACCTAAAAAATAATAAATAAATACCACAATAAATACTACCGCATAACTAGACATGAATTTGGGAATATTAGGGATCCCATCTGCATCGATAACTGCCGCACAGTAAACCTGACCACTGACCACTTTCATTTAAAAAAAGAACTCTTTCAGTAAACGGTACTTGGAATAGCAAACAAATATTTTTGTTGCGTACAGCCCAAATAATAAATATAATTTTCACCTTTTAATTTTTATTACAATTTTCTATAGTACATAAGATTTGTTACTAAAATTGTTTTCCTTACAAGATATGAATTCATCCTTCAGCGTATGCCGATTTAAAAATATTATTAGAATACTTTTGAGCAATAAATTTAAAAAAATATAACTTTTTGCACTGCATTGTTTATTCAGTATCTTTCTGTGTCTATAAGCAATAGCTGTAGAGTTACAATGAACTAACAGATATCTGACGATCATCTGTTTTAGATACTGCCATGGAAAACCTTTTACAGCTGTTTTGCAGACTCCCCTATAGCCGCATTACCTTTGGGGGTTTGTGGATGTTTCCATTTCGAGCGAAAAGCGTTCGTTTCATTTAAGATCCATTTCATACACGCATCAGCAGCTATCCGAGAGCCGAGCACCACTCTATGGAATTATACAGAGAGTGTAGGAGGCGAGTAAAACGTCGGGAATTTGGAAATGTATTGGCCCCAAAGACCTTCTCTAGTAGTTTTTTTTCTCTGCCGTCATATTTAGCAAAAAACAAGAGCGAATTATGGATGAGTTTCCTACGCGAAATAGTTTCGGTATAGTTTTTGTTTCCGGAAGGGATAGATGGTTAGAACGTTTAATCCCTACACCAGATATCGCTGTTATGCATGTATTTGACGTGATATTTATAGAATTCCGATATCGTTATTTTATATTGCAATATTTTGATGTTATATCCACACAACTTAACTCCATGCACAAATAAGTCATTCGTTTTCATAGAAAATGCCTGTAAGCTTGTGTCTACCAACTGTCTCAATGATAGTGCTAATGGCATACAAGCTGCTTTGCTGAAAACAAGAGGTTTATAGAGCGGATAGATATATGTTTATAAAAATACAGAGGGTGCAAAAAAAATGTATACACACTTCAAGGAAAGAAAGAACTATGTTTACATAACAAAACTGAATTCACACAAACAGAAAATTATGAGCACTAATCATCTTAGACTTTCACAGTTACTTAAGCAAAAGTCTTGGCATGAAATTTTTCAACTTTGCTATTTTAATAATGCGACGTACGCTGGTTCTGGTAATCCCAGTCTCACGTGCACATTGCTTTATAGATATCTGCGGTGAGTGTTCTAAAATTTCCAAAACCATAGCCGGGGACGCGGGGCATGTTGCTGTACGAGGTCTCCCAGATCTGCCCTTGTGAACATCACATACGGTACCATGAGTCTCAAATTTGTCTCGAATGCGTGCAATTGTTACTCGCGTTGGCGCTTCTGTTCTGTGCACACGTGTCCATTGCCTTTGAACTTCAGCAACATTCGGTTTTCCAATACCACTTCAAAATTGCTTTCCGCTGTTCAAACGATAATCTTGGCCCCATTTTGTTGTAGCAACGCTAGCTTAACGTAATGCTAGTCACATTTGTTTACAAAACACCATACGATAAGCTTGGTTTCATTTGTTCATTGTTCATTTACCTGTTACCTAGCAACGCTATCATAATATATGTGAGTCACATCTGTTTACAGAACATAATATCACACATTACTGTTTGTTTTTCCGTCCAACTTTGAAATATAATATATATATATATATATATGATATAAATTAAAAATAGAAATAAAGTAACACTATTAACAATGTAACTAATTAACAGTAATAATAAAAGTAGATAAGGATAAAGCACTTAGATAAAGTCACACTTGAAATTGCTTATATTATATATGTATGTATATATATATATAATAAGAGTACGCGATTAACGTATTTTGTGTACTACAACCTTTTTGCAAATAATAAGAGTACGCGATTAACGTATTTTGTGTACTACAACCTTTTTGCAAAGAGTGTGGGATGATTTCACATTATCAATTAAAATTTAATGAATAAATTTACAACACAGAATAATTAAAATTTTTAAGTATTTTAGAAACATAAGCTGTTAAACCATTGTATTGCGCACCCTGGGCTTTTCTGTACGGGTAAGACTACGTGAATATTCGTTGGAAATTCATAATCAAGTAATTGCATGTCACTGAATTATTTTTATTTAAAAACGTTAATTTCAATGATTATTATGTTTTCAGATCACTTTCTTTGCTGTAATACAACAAAACATTTTATTACAAAATTAAGAACTCACTAATTGAACATAGCTGTTATAATTCCCGTCTCATAAGCAATGTCAGTTTCTAAGCAACATGTTACATTAAATGTGTTCTGACAATAAATTAAACTCATCTTCAAAGTAAAGTTATTATATTCTACAGTCCTGAATCACTATTTACTGGGGTTTGTTATTCCATGATGGTACCAGGTTCTGAATTTTGATGCAAAGAATACAACGATATCCACTTCCTCTGCTTCAAATTTTTACAATTTCTTCCACGCAAAAAATGGGTCATGGATCAAAACAGATGTAATCTGAAGGAGCAAAATCAGCGATATACGAGGGTAGGTATATCTGACCTAACCATTTTCTAGACATGATAAAGATAAAAACTATATTTCATTTTTCAATATGGTTACCCTTTATTGCAATACACTTCTCATATCTTTGAAATAACATTTTAATCCTTTCTCATATTAGAAGTCTTGTCTGCAAAATGGGCAAAACAGCATCCATCACTTCTTCATTTCCTTCCTTGAAGGTTCTTCTGGAGATTGAGAAGAGAAAATAGTCACTGGGAGCTAGATCTGGGCTGCAGGGTGGATAGTCGATCTCCTGGAAGCCATATTTCTTCACAGCTTCCTTTGCAACAAGAGCTGTGTGCATAGGCGCGTTGTGGTGAAGAAGGCGCACACCACCACTCAGCTTTCCTTGCCTTTTCTCTTTGATGGAAGCACGTAGTCTGTGCATAGCACTCCCCATTTACTGTGGCGTTCCTCTCCTTGAAGTCAATGAAGAGTATTCCTTCACAGTCCCAAAAGATTGTGGTTATGATCTTCTTGGTTGACTGAGTGACCTTAGCCTTTAGAGGCGGTGCTTCGCCAGTTTACGCCACTCCAGTGATTCTCTTTTGGCAAGGGATCATAGTAGATGACCATAATTTCATCTCCTGTAACAATAGTTTGCAGAACTTTTCTCTCGTTGCCACGGCAGAGCTCCAAAACTGCCTGACAACAGATGACACATTGCTGCTTTTGGACTGAGGAAAGAAGTCTAGGCCCCCCTCTTGTACTAATATTATTCATGTTTAAATGTTCATGAATAATTCAAAGGACTGTTACTTTAGAAAGGCCCAACCTTGCTGTTATTTCTGTAACTTTGAGCCGCCGGTCCTCCATAATTTCTCCTTCCACAAGAGCGATGTTTTCAGGAGTGAGCACCGCCAAGGGCCGACCTGCACGCTCTTCGTTTGAATGCTTTCTTAACTCATTCGAAAATTTGTGGCCCCATTCTTTTACGGTAGAATATCAGGGGGGTGCTTCCCCATATACACTCCAATCGCTGTTTAACTTCATTTGGAGTAAGTGCTTCTTTTGTGAAGAACTTAATACAATCTCGAAACTCCATTTTGAACATGTCACAATCTTCTACAAATAGCCTTCTTTATGCAACTATATCTGAACAACTGAATGTTCGTACTTGTATGCTTGATGTGGTACTATTTTAATACCTTCTAATTTCTACGTTTTTTCTAAAGTTGTTCCGGCGAATGGGGTCAGCATTGTCCCGATGCAAAAGAATTCTATTCTTATTCTTCGAGCCGCGCCAGTAGCTTTATAATCTTGTTTCCAGTAGTACTTTAGGACTCATATCTCATATTTTGATGTCTCATTTCATGATTGTGTGTTTACAACTGGTGACTTGACACTTATTTACAATATACACAGTAATATCCATGATACTTTGTAAATAACAATGCCAAACAAAAGAAAGCAATTAAAATTTTATAGAAATTCTAAACTTAAAACATTTATTATAAGACATAATTATACACTTGCAAAAGTTTTACATTTTATGTTAATGTATAGCCATTGGTTGGATTATGGTAAAATTAACAATAATCACACACTTAGCTGCCAATGCTCTAATATTACTCCAGAGACTAGTACTAATACAGAGAATACAATCCATCACATATTTCTATACGGTAAGAACTTGTCTTGTCATACAACATAATTCAATCCACACTATTGAACTTATTTGCTTATCATACTAGGTGTGGCAAGTAAACTACGATACTGTTGTCAGAAATGTGATTTATTGCAAATCAAGTTACAACTAAATTTTATCCCCTTCAACATACTCCCCTCCCCTGTAGACACCGCTGCATACTTGTCTTCCATTCTTCAAAGCAATGCTGTAGGTCGTCCAATGTCGCCCTCTTCAAACAACAACGTTTTTGCTTTTACCTCTTCAACAGACAGAAAATGTGTTCTCTTCAATGTACTTTTCACTTTTGGGAACAGATAAAAGCCACAGGGAGCCAAATCTGGTGAATACAGAGGATGTTCGAGCACAGGAATGCACTTGTCAGCTAAAAACTGTTTCACATCTGCAGTATTGTGGGCTGACGCGTTATTCTGATGCAGAATCCATGCGTCGTTCTTCCACAAATCCGGTCTTTTCTCCCTTATTCCTTCTCTCAATTTGATTAAGACTTCTTTGTAGTATTTCTGATTAACGGTTTGGTCCTCAGACACCCATTCAATCATGATAACACCCCTGATGTCAGTATTGTCTTCAGCTGTGACTTGGTCATTTGTGCTTTTTCCATTCTTGGTGATGTGGGAGTCTTCCAGTACATCGTTTGACGTTTTGTTTCTGGGTCTGATGACAGTGTGAGCAAGTCCGGTTCCATGACATCAAAGCAAAAGATCTTCAGATGATCTTCGGTTCCTGAGAGAGGTTTTTCGGAACCAGTTTTGCTCAAACTTTTGTCATGTTTAATTCATCATGCAGAATTTGTCTTACTGTCTCTTTGTTCATGTTCATCATGTCTGCTATCATTCGAATGCTCAGACGTCGGTCTTTTCGCACAATTTCATTAACTTTCTGAACATTTGCTTGAGTTTTTGAACTCACAGATCGACCGGGACGTTCATCATCTTCAACCTCTTCCCGACCTTCTGAAAACCGTTTATGACATTCAAAAACTAGCGCACATGATGTAAGCATTAGCACCAAACACCTCCTTTTAACATATGCAAATGTTGTGTTGACAACTTTTTTAATTTCACATGGAATTTGAGATTAATGCGCTGCTCGAATTTTAAGTTCACCATGCTCGCGGTCAGTACTACAGAACGTCATCTACAACCTTTTGCTCATAGGCAAACTAAAGCAGACAGCAAGACGAAACGAACGGTGGCTGCTTTTGAAAGTTCAAGGTCAACTGCATTCCAATACCAATCTCCTCCATGCGGCTGCGCGATAGGAGGTGCGCAGTCTCGTTATTTACTTGACACACATCGTACACTCTTATAAAATTATAATCAAAAGAATAAAAAATTAATTCCCAGATTAAAGTACAAAGAAATTTCCAAATGTCCAAAAAACAATGATTAAAACATTGATAACAAGCGAAAGTTAAAGGGGAAATTGTTTATAGGTAGCCAACATATCCAATAATTTTATATGCGTCTTAGCCCACTTCATATTCATAGCCTCCCTTACCTTGTTTGATAAAATTGGACACTTTTTAAAAGATTAAGTACTGTTTTAAAGTAGCAATTGCACTTATCTTTTTTCCCCTAGTTTGATTACATTGAAACACTTGCATAGTAACTAGCACAGTAACCAACCCAGGGCACTATTAAGTTGTAAGCAAATTATATTCTCAAAACGATCTGCGGAACGTTTGTGAAAGGGAACATCAGTCGGTAAAAATATAAATACTAAAATAAAAATAATTTATGAATGGTGATCCATTTCCCTTTTCCGGTTGTGTCTACTGCACTTCCTCAGTAAACAGCCGCGCTTAGGCGGCCCGTAACTCAAATAAACTCAGTGTACAAGACATACAACCATTCGCTCCGTGAATGGCATTGAACCTGTAACCCACAAAACTAGTTGTCGTAACAAGAAGCTGGAGGAAATAACACATTCATTCTGCACTTCTGGTGATCATTATAATATCGTTGAGAATCTTATAATAAGGTTAAAAATTGTGAATTTAAGAGCATGGATAACTAGTTGTTTGTTTGTGTAGAAGAATAGAAAAAGCTATCCTATTCATGAGTATCCTTCAATATATTGACGAACTAGTTTTTATAATGTCACTGGGTCGTATTTTTGATTTTTGATTGATCCGATTATTTACTTTGGTGCTTTGGTAGGCATATTTTCTTCTTCTTTTGGAAATTTATCTTAATGACAATATTAATATATATTTAACGTTTGAAAAACTCAATTGCATTCCAAAAATACAGGATGCGACTTAAATCTTCGTGTAGAGGGAAAGGTTAATGTTCATATGGCTTAGAAAATCTATAACTTAACCTTACTGATTGTCTTAACTACTTGTCTATTAATTAGCATGCAAGTTTCCACCCCTAGTTTTCTGCGTAGGGCCCAGATTGTGGAAATAAATCGTTTCAGGCTTCGATTGGTCTTAGAAAAATGTACTTCCTCTCTATAATTGTATGCTTAGGGGAAAAATATATTACAAAAGTAAAATAATATCAGGTTATATTGCAGTTATAAAGAAATAATATTGCAGCGAATAGATTATATGTTACAGACGCCATACATTAAAAGTGTCCAGCAAAAACAAAATAAATTTTATTGACTACTTTTTTTACTTGAAACTCATGGAAACGGACGGCTGGCTTGTGCGCAACAATCAATCACATTACAAAATGTAAAATGAGAGAAAAAAAAATAACTAACTACTTCAGTCGATTGACTTTCGCATCACATATGGCACAAGCTTGGCTTATGAAACTGTACTATCATAACATAAAAAGTGCAGTACACATAGTTAGCATTGTTAAATCTATTTATTTATTTATTTAAATTTTTTTGTAATTTGGTATTAGTGAGTAAATCGATTTGTATTTCGTCTATTCCTAATACTTTATATAATTATTAATATTTTGAATATGAATATACAATATATTCTAATTTTATAATAAAATTAATAAAATCATTCAATATACTGAACTTACATGCTATGTCGTAAATTTACAGTAATCTTAGAATAACTTTTGATATTACTTATAAAAATAATTTTCAGCACTAGTTAAAAAAAATTGCATTTTGTAGCAATCAAAGTTTACCTGAAAAAAAAAAAACTAAACGTTTAACTTACTATATAAAAACTATGTTAGTATTATATGAGTGCCTAACATTTTAAAAAAGCACCAAATGTTTTTAAGTGCAGTCTGCAGGGAAACTGTGGAAAGTGTTGATAAACTCGGTAATTTGAGCAATCCTACAAGGTTGTCACTAAGGAGATAATAATGTGACTAGTATAAGGTTGGTAACAATAACAGAGCAGTGGCAGTACTTAACCAAATGTTGGGTTTCCCTTGCAGTGAAACACACAGTGCTGTGAATCCCACAATATGCAGAGAATGAACAGGTAGCCAGGGTGTATTGTGTTTCGGCAACATTCAACAGGCGGCAGTGCTTTGTTTTGCTTTTCCCGACCTTTGTCCTTCATCTAGCTCCCTTGTTTGTTTTCCCCACTTGTGTTTGTGTAGAATCCTCCAAGCGAGGATTATGAGGTTGTATCAAAGCCCGTTGTGTACATACATGGGACAGTTCGTCCTTGTGGAATGCTTCAGGGCCCTTCCGCCCAAATTCAACATTTAAAATGTTTGATGTACATTCGTGTGCGACGATGGTCGGAAAAGAACAATATAAAATACGTCTGCCTCACTGCCAATCTTTTCCCATTCAAGATCGATTCTCTCTTATGAAAAGTAAATGGCTTAGTAGCGACAATAAAGAAAACAACGTCCAAATGGAATCGCAACTGTTTACGAATCGCTGGCATCGCAGCAATGTGGAAAAGCAGGCCTCATGTCCTTAATCCTTAACTCTAGTTAAATTATATATATATATATATATATATATATATATATATAATGGTGCCAAAATGTATGCACACTTTCACAGTAGATATATATATTTCATATATTTCAAAGTTGGACCGAAAAAAAACAGTAATATGTAGTATGATGTTCTGTAAATAGAGATGACTCACATAAATTATGATAGCGTTGCTACGTGACAGGTAAATAAACAATAACAAATGAAGCCAAGATTATCGTATGATGTTCTGTAAACAGCTGTGACTCGCATTATGCTATGTTAGCGTTGCTACAACAAAATGAAGCCAAGATTATCGTGTGAACAGCGGTTTGGGTTGTCATCTAAGGGTCCAATTTGACCATTCTTTTTTGAAGTAACAGTAACTGGCCCAGTGTACCGCAACATGATACGCCCGTCCATCTTACCCGCTATTCATACACTCTATGGAAATGAGGGATTTTACTTCCAACGTGATGCTGCACCACCACATTATCGCCGAGATGTACGTGCGTACCTTGATGACAATCTTCCAAGGCACTGGATAGGACGAAGAGGTCCGATTGAGTTTCCCCCGCGTTCTCCGGATCTAACTCCGTTGGACTTATACCTATGGGGAACTCTTAAGGATGTTGTATACCGTAGAAAACCAGCTACACTGACAACACTTCGTGAAGAAATTGAAATGGAATGTGCTGCAATCGCTGAGGACACTTTCGAAAACGTTGCTCAATCAGTAGTTCAACGTACTCAGAAGTGTATTGATGCCGTTAATGGGCATTTTGAACAACTGTTGTAAAAGTCTAAGATGATTGGTGCAAACATTTTCTGTTTGTGTGAATTCAGTTTTGTTATGTTAACACAGTTTTTTCTTTGTTTGAAATATGCATACATTTTTGGTACCGTCTATATATATCACCACCTGTTCAGTATTTGAACCTGTTCATTGTTTTCCCGTGCCTTGGGACTAAGGGATTATATTTCTCAAGCTTAACCTAACCTAACTGGGGCTTCGATATTTTGGCAATAGTTCATAAATAAAGTTTCAAAAGAAAAATGAATGACAATATGAAAATATATCAAGATGTGCATGATCAAAACACACACACACACACACACACACACACACACACACACACACACACACACACACACATTGAATTAAAAGAACACACAAAGCTAGCTTCCTTTTGTTAAAATTTGAAGAGAAACAAAACATACTCATACTTTCTAGTCAACTAGATAGGACGTTCTACAAACCCAAAGTAACTTTTAAGTTTGCAGCAAGAAATTTACAGGTCCCACCTCAAAACCACGGAACAAGAGCTAAATTTCATACTTGTAGCTTTTGCATTCCTTCTCAAAAAGCAAAGAACGATCTTACAATAGATTGGCAACAAGAGAGTGAAAATGAAGGCTTTTCTCTCAGACCGATTCAAAATTAAGAGCCATATTCCTATCTTTAATCAATTGGCACATTTATTATTTTTTTCCATTTTTTAATATTATACGTCTTGGCACTGATTTATTGCATTAAAAACTGACAATTCAACAGTGGCACAACAATGATGAACCAATTGCTGTGTAATCGTAAATTTGTCATAAATGTCTGAATAAAAATTAATTGCTCTTCTTCATTAGTGAAGAAACCGCCTCGGGTGGCCGAGATCGTTAAGGCGCGGACTCGTGAGGTCTGGGATTCGAATCCCGCCGGCACCGTCCTCCCTGACTGAGGTTTTTCCAGGTTTTCCTCAGTCCTCATGAATGGAAAATGCCGGGGAGGTACCCGGCCTTAGGTCTGAAACGTTTCCTTCCTTAAAAAAAAATCCTTTCCAAATATATCATTTCATTTCATGTATCATCAGTGCCCACCGCCTGTGGGATCTCAGTAGTAAAAACGAGCGTTAAACACTACTAAAAAGTAGTGAAAAATGTTTTACAGTGTGAAAAACAATTTCACAAAATATTAAATAAATAATGCAGAAAGTTATGCCACAGGACGAGAAAGATATAAGTAGTCCAACAACCATTTAGATACGCGTTATTATATTCTTTTGCTTTCTTTTATTTCAAAATCCGCTATAATGTCTTTTAGTGCGCGACAGCCAGCAATTTTTCTCAGTGAAACGATGTTAGCCCTAGCGCCATAAGGAAGTCCACGTTGTAATATGAGCTTTGATGTAATAAGCGATGAAGGAATATAATGTTAATTATATAAACGTGAACAAGCATGTGACATGTCAACAAAGAGGGGCTTTTATCTTGATTATACTAACCCCGCCCATTAATGTGATGGTGAAGTCAGAAAAATAAACCTTATTAACTTTCTAGTAATTATAGCAAACATACCCAGTTTATTTATTATTTAGTTACTTGCCGTTCAGCTATGCCGTTCCTGGATCAGGCTGATGTAAGATGTAAGGATAATTAAAAAATAGCTATCTAAATTTGAAAATTTTGTGTGAAATATTTTGAGCACACTAATTTTATGCCCTCTTGAACAAATAAATTCAGCATGTGATATGCTTTTCATAATCAATTATCTGTTTTCAAATGTCTAAAGAAATATGTTTGTCTCTATTTCCATGCCGAACGGAAGAGGGTCAGTCCTGGTGGTGTAGTGGTTACCACACTTGCCTTCTAAACCCAAGATCGCTGGTTCAAACTCGGCGAGGATCGATGGATTTTTTCGGGCGTAAAAGTTTCAAGTATGGCTTCCTTCGGAAGTGAAGTAAAGCAAAGCCGTGGGTCCCGTGTCGTACATTTACGGCACGAATAAGAAAACCTCAAGCATGAAAGTAGAGACCTCTGAGCAAAATTTGTTGGCCATTTCACGTCCTCAATAGAATGGGGCGCTGATGACCTGAGATGTTCAAGAGCGTCCGTAAATAAACTAAAATGAATCATTAGGAACGGAGGGTGCATTGAATCCATCGTAGAGTGTTCCGACACAAGTCAGGTGCGACATCAATATTTATGTAATTTTGTATGCCAGGCATTTTCCATGTGTTGATAACGTAACTCGTAGGTAAGGGTTAACCATCGCGAATATTTGAATGTAATAACTGGTAAGTGGAATCCGGATTTATAGCAAAATAGATTTTCTTTGGTGACCATCAGAACAGATATATTCGTAGACTATCAAACCTTATGGAAAAGTTTTAATTGTGCCCTTTTTATTTTTTATTTTAACTGTGATGTCTTTTTTCATATTATTCTTCCTATTTCTGTCTTTTTGTAGCTATTTTCTTATTTTATAAATGTGTCTATTATTGTAACTTAGTGCTTCATTGCCGCAATTAGCAGTACTTGTTCCAACACGGCTGTTTTAAAGACTTTTTTGCGGCGAATTTCATGTTATAAACGAAATGTTCTATGGCTAACGATTAGTCCACCCAAGCAAGAATTTTATAAACATTTTAAGCTGGGCAAGTAAGTTGTTCCATTACAGTATCGTTTTCATTGTGGGCGAGCTGTATTTGTTTATGAGATGCCAATTTCAGTTTTCATTATTGACTTGTAACAATGCAGTTACAGCATGGTTCCGATTACAAAGATTAAACAGCAACAATGACACGAAAGAGAAAATATTTTAGATGCCGCTCTCCGTAATGAAAACGAGACTATTATACAAGGTGATAGAGAAGTCGCTCCGCAGTTATTGTATAACTGAGACTTCACTGAGGAAGCGAATTCGGGTGGCAGTAACAACCGCGCGCCGAGCATTTGTTCACTTAACCCCAAGGCAAACACATTCCAAAGTCCATATGTTAGTGACGATGAGTGGATTACCTACTAAATACTGGTTTCGAAGGAAGGAATGTCAGAAATTTAGCTGCACTCTCCTGTGCGGTGCAAATGATTTCAGAGTGGAGGAACTTGTCGATTCGCTACTACATTTTAACTGAGAAGGTGAATTGCAACACTATTGTCTTGGTATTTCCGGCAATATTCGTTGTTAGATTCAACTAGAGATAGGTTCTGCGTTTACATTCTGCACATTGTAAATAAACGTATATTAAGTAAGAAAGTCGGTTAAGTAAAGGCATTGCGTGTTTTTGTAATTTCTTTTTTTAAAAATAATATTGCTGTTTAAACATATTATTTGTTTTCTTATTATACAAATTTATGCACAACTTCAGGCAATTACTAAATTAAATCAATTATTTTTGCAAATTTATTGATTATTGCCTTTAAATTAATTTTTAATTACCAGTGCAATGCCTTTTTTTTTCGGCCCACAAATGCTTTAATCAACGTTTTTTAATGCCTGAACATCCGAGCGGGTTGGCTCAGGCGGTAACGGTTGGAACTGGTATTCAGGAGGTCACAGGTTCAAATACCGGCTAACCTGACGGAGGTTTTCTATGGTTTTTCCTAATTCCATTTTCTAAAAAGGCAAATGCCTGGTCTCTTCCACGGTTTTACTTTCCATTTCATCATTCATCTGTTCTGCTTCTCTATGTTGTCTGTGTCTTTCTGTTTTTGTAATTTCTACGAGGCGACTCTGACATTGAACCGATCACCCCATTCATGGACATCAGTGTGTTTGTGTACTCTAGTGATAAGGTTGCGTTAGGAAGAGCGAGTAGGAAATGATAGATCTGCAATAGTGTGTTTCCACATTTCCTCCATTATAGTCGCATCGTCCATGATTAAGACAGTGCTTAGTGTTGATTTAGTCTTTACAGCAAATTTAACAGGGTTGGCAGAATTTATCACAAGGAATGTCATGAAAAACGCAGGATAGAAGGATAGTTAGCATTAATAATTTACAGTATATGCAAAAACAGATTAAAGCTCACTTATAGTCTGGCACATCATGTGAGACAACTATACACTCACTCTTACACTAGTACAGTGGTCGACAAAATTTATGCCGCGCCGAATCGAGAAAATGAGACTGGCCTGCATTGCAGTAGAACGTCACTCCGAGGCGGAGACCAGTGGCGTACTGTAAAGTGTATAGTACATACTTGAGAACGTAAAATAAATTAAATGCTCATTTTCATACATCTAAACCAATATATAATGTCTTCTCATTTTACTTGACGTATATAAACATAAAATGTAACAACAGGAACAGCAGTGCATAGTTATAGAACAATTTAATACGTTAGTATATTTAGTTTAGTAAAATGGAAATTACGTCTGAATAAAGTTTTAAAAACAAAGGACATTAACAAAACAATTATAAATCCTCCGTACAACGATAGATTACCTGATAGAACATGTACGTTCATTCGAAATCTATTCCTCCTCGATTGTAATACATATAATACATTACTTACTGTAAACATGTGCCATTTTCATTTTTGTTTTCTTTTATTAGGGATCCAAGGTCTGTTATTCGTCTTACTAATGTTAGACTCGACATCCTTAGTATTTTAAAATAATTTATCTTTTCTGCATATATTATTCCAGCTACTTTAAAAATACATTTTCAAAACTACCCTTCTGTGAATGATTTCAACGATTTGCCAATTTCCCAAGCAGCGTGGTAACTTGCAATACCTTATTTGTCATTTCATTACCTCAATTATTTATTATGGACTCCCATTCCTTGATTACTTTTTTTAATTATTTCAAATGCTTTTCTCGATTTAGTCTAAAATAAATTACGCACATCCTATTCAACTGTGAAAGACCTGTTAAGCGCATTTAATACTCAAGAATATATTACTTTTATTATTATAATAAATTACACTGCTTTGACATTACATTTTGTTTAACTCTAAACATCGAATTTCAAAACAAACATATTTGAATTTGAAACACTTGCCTGTTAATTGGTTGTGTTCTTTATAGTGGATTTCCTACATTCCCTTTGAAATCGCCCTTTAATATTTTGGAACAAACCAAACATATCTCACGTCTCCATTAGATATAAAGAAATATTCTTCTTCCCAACCACTACTTAACTTTCTTTTGTAGGCAAAAGTCGACAGCCTTTTTAAGGTTATTCTGGTTAATTGGTTTTATTCACTCTCTGAGGGTGGCAGTTGAATAAAAGTTAAAGCTGTAATTTAATTTTAAGTACATGTGTGGAAAGTAAGATGTTTTGGCAAGATACACATTACTTATGGCATTAAAATATGAAAGTATTACATATCACAGAAGTTTAATCTACATATAACCTCTCGTTGTATTGTAATTTAAATAAGATAACCTGATTACCTGGGGTCTTAGGAGTCGGAAAAAATCTGTCTTATAATTTCATTTCAAAGTGCGGAGTTTAGCATGGTTTGCCGTGTACAAGGGGTATATACCATGACTCTAGATCGATTGATGAATCGATGTTTGTGGACCGCTGCACTAGAAGAAGGCCTTTGTCTTTTAGGGATAATTTTAGCTCTGTTCTATATGCTTTTTGGAGGCAACCATCATAAATCATTGCAATATGCTTTTTCCTGGTATAGCCTTATTATGAACAGCGTTCCTTTTAACCAGAATCAAGAATTACGTCTATATAATAGTAGGTAAGTAAGCGCTCCCTTGAGGCGTGCAGGCATCATTAAACTATAGAGTCTACAGAACATCACTTAATGATAAGCGTACACCTAGAGCCCACAACACCGAGCACTTTCTAAATTTGTCACCCCGGTCTGTGTACAGGTTGTACGAAGAAGAAAACAAAAGCTCTACTGAACGGAGACCCTAAAACTAATATCTGAGGCTCAATCTTTATCTTTGCTATAGCAGAATGCACGTTTCCATGCATCACCACACTCTAATGGTTATGGACTGTGAAGAAAATGCCCCTTTATCAAAGACAGCAGTTGGGGTTCATGCATGATGGAAACCCCCGAATTTTCTACGCATCATCCGACACTACCTTGCAGAGACATTTATTGCGCAATGAACTGTACGGGAAGATTCAGTGTATAATCTGCCAGATCGTGTGCCTTGAATATCCTAGATTATTGTCTGAGGACATCTAAAGATAACATCCATGCCAAGTCTACATACAAATACCAAGGATGCCAAAAAATGCATACATACTTTCACAGTAGATATATTTCAAAGTTTAACCGAAAAACAACAGTAATGTGTTACATGATGATCTGTAAACAGATGTATTGCACATCCATTATGATAGCGTTGCTGCGTGACAAGTAAATCAACAATGAACAAATGAAGCCAAGATTATCGTAAAGCTACATTGAACAAATGAAGCAAAGATTATCGTATGATGTTCTGTAAACAGATGTGACTCACATTACGTTATGCTAGCGTTGCTACAATAAAATGGAGCCAAGATTATCGTTTGAACATCGGAAAGCAATTTTGAAGTGGTATTGGAAAACCGAGAATGTTGCTTAAGTTGAAAGGAAATGGAGACGTGTGTACAGAACAGAACCGTTACGTTGGACTTCTACCTATGGGGAACTCTTAAGGATGTTGTATACCTAGAAAACCAGTTACACTGACAGCACTTCGGGAAGAAATTGACACGGCATATGCTGCAGTCACTGAGGACACTTTCGCAAACGTTGCTCAATCAGTAATACAACGTACTCAGAAGTGTATCGACGCCGATGGTGAGCATTTTGAGCAACGGTTGTAACTGTAAAAGTCTAAGATGATTAGTGCTCATCATTTTCTGTTTGTGTGAATTCAGTTTTGTTATGTTAACACAGTTTTTTCTTTGCTTGAAGTGTCCATACATTTTTTTGTCACTTTCTGTATTTATGATGCCACATATTAAGACAATGTGTGGCGCGAAGTAATTAATTCTTCTCGAAAAAGAATATTACACCAGATGTTTGTTAGATATTTTTATTAATATAAGATTATATTTAAACCAATAAAAATGTCATGCAACGAATTCTCAGAAACATTAGTCTTTTTTACAACTTTTAGTATTTTAGATAATGTTTTTTGCCGGCGGGTGTTGAATCCCTAAGTTAATACATCGATAAGTACGTTCTTACAAGTTATTTGTGAATTTTAGAATAAATTCTGCAAGACTATGCACTGTTTATGGTTCATTGCGTAGAAATAGAAATACAAACACCAAAAAGAAGTGTTAACTATTAAGCATGATAGAATAAAACCTTTTTTTATACCGTATTGCGAATTTAGACATACAATTTTATATTCGTTTTACGTATTCTACTTTACAAACCATACCATTTTGACAATCTTCTCGGATATTTACTTCTTTCGTGGCTTTACAATGCCGTTTTTCTGTAAGATCTTTTTGACTTTCTCTTTTGGTTTTGTTATGCACAAGCCTTTGACCATCGATTTCATCCCATATTTTGTATAGGACGTACCATTTCAGACCTATCGTATAAGCGTATCGCATCTATATGAGTTTTGCCTCTCTCAGTTCCTTTTCTGATATTTTCGTCTGTTATGTAATCTTTTAAAGCTAAACCACAACTTCGGCTCCAAGATTACATTTTTCAAGTTTTTGCTCCGTATGTATACGCTCTCTACTGCGGTTTATGGATGCTTATTTTTTGCTTTACTTCTAATGCATTTGTTCGTAGGTCTCTTAAGGCCTAAGTGCAGAGATAATTTTTCACATACATACATAAAATGCGTTTTATCCAGATCACATGGTATATTTGTCTGCACTCGGCAACTCTTGAGTGTCTGCCTGTAATTTCATTGTACATAACACTTGCCTTTGAGATTTGCTTGAAAATGTAATATTCTGAATGTTACTTTGGTTCCTTGTTAATGTTTCTATGGCATGTGGTTCGTTTTATAAAAAATATTATATGCAGGTAAAAGCTCATTGGAATTTTGTACAAAACACGAGCGTCTTATTTGGGAACTATTTGCAATACAGAAATATTTTTATGTTGTCCTATAATATATTTTATCTACTTCATAATTTTAACACCATGAATACTGGTCATGAAAGCATAAGATATGTTATAATATAATATTTATATATATTTCTTAAACACTCTAAAGTTAAAGCACAAAAGAAAAACTTCTCACACAAATTGAACTCCGGAAATCATAATAAATGCAACAAATTTCCTGTACACACTACAGTTACAATACTAAACAAAAACTTTTACTGAAATTAGAAATTTCACAGCAATGTTTAATGCTAAAAAATCTGATTTTTCATCATTTCAGAGTATGTCTCCTGTTGTTCAAAGGTTGCCGAGTTCACGGGTGGCCGAGATCATTAAGGTGTGGACTCGTGAGCGGGAGGTCTGGGATTCGAATCCTGCCAAGACCGACCTCACTGGCTGAGGTTTTTTCCAGGTTTTCGTCAGTCTTCGTGTATGGCAAATGCCGGGAAGGTACCCTAAAGTGGCCTGGAACGTTTGCTTCTTCACAAAAAAAAAGCATTTCCCAATTTATCATTTCATCTCATGTATCGTCAGTGTCCACCGCCTGTGGTGCCTCAGTAGTAAAAATGGGCGTTAAACATTATTAAAAAAAAGGGGCTGTGCTATAGAGTTGTAGGTTTAATAAAAACCAGTTCCTTCAAAAGCACTACTTCTGATTGGATTAGAATATTTTTATAAATGAAATGCATAAATAATCTCTTATATTATATCAAATACTCATTACTCAACATTGTAGATAAACGAATATATTTCTGCCCGCAATGACAATTTCCCTGAGCCATCATAGAAAGCACTGTAATGAAATGAAAGATATCGACTTTCTCCACAGCCTTGTGACAGAAAAAGAACCATGGATAAATCGTTACGAACTTGAGATTAAACTGAGTGCACGGAATATCGATACAAACTCTTGCTCCACGCCAAGAAGCTCAAATTATAGATCTTAAGTAGAAAATGCATGACAATAGAACACACTACGGTATCCAGAATTGGCATCCTCGTATTTATTTTACCGAAGCTTAAAGAACACTTTCGTCTATATATGCATTCAATAAGGAAGTTTAAAGATATATCAAGAACTCAATGTGAAAACAGAGATTGAACTTCTCATGTATGTTTAACAGAATGTTATTATCTAATGCTTACGTTGAGTATTTAGTATAGGTGATAAAATATATTCTAAGGATTGTTTATACCTTTTATTAAATCAAATAGTCCCATTCATTGAAAAGCAAAGGCCAGGATGCCATTATTTTTTTCATTTGGCAGTGCAGAGAGAGGAGGAGAGATTAATTAAATTTCTTATAACAAGCACAGCTAAGGTTTGGAAAGGCTGATAATAGAGACGGAGGTGATGTAGGGAAATACTTTTGTTGAATCAGTTTTGTGCATCCTACTATTATTTGTATTTCTTTTTATTTTATTACATTTATTTGCTTTTACTGTTAAATTTATATACTTTATGATATAATTCTGTATGGAAATCTAATATAAGGTGAAACAGTTTTTATATGCAGATTTTGATGTTTTGTTGGATGTATCCGAGGGTCCCACTTCATACCCCGGGTCGTTCAGGAGCCCGAAGTTGCCTTTCGTGTCTTAGTGACCACGAGAAGTGGGAGAAGGAAGGCAGTGATTCAAATCATACAATTTGCTTCATTGAACGCATTGAGATGTATTAATCACACGACACTTTGTTATCGGTCTCCTGGTTCGTTACCTCTGTGACTTTAATGACTGCTTGAAATTGCATCTGTGTGCCTCTCGTTTACTGCCTCTGGTAAAGCGATGTTGGTAATCAATACGTGCTTTTGCGAAGTTGTTTCACCTTATATACGAAATTCGAAACGTCGCCACGTGGTTACAAAAGGTCACAGAGTTCACAGCATAGTGCCCACGACTTCCTGAGAC
This sequence comes from Metallyticus violacea, assembly GCA_030762175.1. Taxonomy (NCBI): domain Eukaryota; kingdom Metazoa; phylum Arthropoda; class Insecta; order Mantodea; family Metallyticidae; genus Metallyticus; species Metallyticus violacea. The sequence continues at coordinate 14,259,720 of CM060843.1, read as the reverse complement.
TTTAAAATAATTAAATACTATTGATGAGCTCTTGAGCTCCTTAAGTGCTTACTTTAAATTCATCGCCTCTTTGACTCCTTATTTGGGAACTCCTGATCATACAACGTAATGACATCATCGCCGATGTCTGTTCCCCTTTTACCTTAAACGATTTTTGAAGCATCTTCAGCAACTAAGACACAAAGGATCTATTGTTCGACCACCTGCATGCACTTAGCTTTGTCGCAATAGAGAGACTCGTTGCTCTAGTCATTAACAGTAGAAGAGGCACAAAATATTACAAAAGGTAACCTTTTCCCTATTGTCATAGAGTTGTACGCCAGGTAGCCATGAATACATTTCCGTAATACATGAAACGCTCCGGTTTATTACTACAAGCTATATATTTAATAATTATTACTATTTAAATTATCTAAAAGCATTCATTCTTGGGCATGCGTGGGTGCGAGGACTTGTCACAGAGGGCTGGAAAGAAAGAGATGACAACATATGTAGTAAATCATTTATACCAGAACTGGAAACTTTTACTTCAATGTATTCCCCTGCCACGTTTATCACGCGTGTCACATTTCTGGAAGACACAGGATGTCCATAACTAAGCCCTTTATTTGATGTTTCAAAAGGAACACCCTGTTGCAACACTTATAGTGCGGCTTGTTCTGACTTCTGCGGCTAACTCCCTCACTGTTCAAACGCTCCACCTCGAGTAGTTTTTAATGGTGTTTAGCTCCCGTTTTAACTACTGAGGCACCATAGGCGGTGAACACTGTTGCTGTACGAGATAAAATTATATATTTGGAAAGGGTTTTAAGAAAGCGAGACCTAAGTTTAGGGTACCTCCCCGGCGTTTGTAATTTATGAGGAAAACCTGGAAAAAGCTTCAGTCCTGGTGGGATTCGAACCCCAGACCTCCCGATCACGAGTGCCTTAACGACCTCGGCCACCAGTGGCGGTACCTCAAGCAGTGATTGAATATAATCAACGTAACGAGCTTCAAGTATACGAAGACCTAAACATGGTGCATCTTCCACTTTATTGCGTTCTTGTCGAAAGTCTGGCACCCCATGAACCATTGTTCGATATGGCAAAAGTTCTTCGTTATAGGCTTCTCGTAGACCTGCATGACACGTTTACAACACGTGCCACCTCAGTTTTAATCCAATCACACTATTTACTTTTAATATAATCACTTTAGAACAGCCCAAATTTCACTATAATTTTCGTATTTGTTCGTGTACAGGTAGTGCACTAGTGGCGTTGAGTTCAACAAATATGCAATTCCTCTAGACGAACTGAGAACAGCAACGTCCTTGCATGTTCATTGTAGCGTGGCAATAGCGTTTTCTTTCCAGTTCTGGTATTTAATCTAATATCTTATATCAAATTTGCAGACCTGGTGTATTATAAAAGCACGTGCGATAATAACATTATTTAACATTAAATGTTAAATACGTGAGCTATGAGTTGAAACAGTACAGGTTGCTAAATATGACTAAAAAGAAAAAGTTAGTAATAAGTTATTAGAAGGTTTAAAATCTGAGATCATTCACCAACGTGGCGGAAGGAAACTGCGCGGCTCATAAACAATTGCTCAAGGCCAAGCAAAGTTACACTAGTCGGATCGGGTGGTAAGGTTTTACCGAGATGCTACATTGGACTTTCTAAGTTGCCACGCCACTCAGTCAGTGCCGTTTGAACAGTGAAAGAAGCAAATGCGCGTCTAATCTTCAAAGGCAAATATTAAGCCTAAATATTCCGCTCCACATCGAGAGCTTATTTATGATTCATATGTTCATATCGAGTACGTTTTGAAGAGAAAATCCCAAATGATCGAGTTGAACATTGTAATGTGATTTATAAATTAGTAGTATCCACACATTAGTATGATAAAGTAGAGCAAATAAATATAATTTCTCAAAAATAATCAAGAATTTAAAAGGGTAATTTCATAAGGAAATGACAAAAATGTGTGAAAAACGAGGGCAATACTTCCATGATCTTGCATGATCTGAGTGAATATAAATTGTTTCATGCGTATTGGAAATTGTTAGAGGGTCATTCTAGTGTTTGTATTGTCTAGTATTGTGTATGGGTTTACCTTGGTGATGCAGTTCGTGCAGCTGTATCTGTCATCAGATTATTGGATTATTTTTTTGAATGCTGTTTAATGCCCGTATTTCCTAAAGAGACACCACAGGCGGTGAACACTGGTAATACTCGAGATGAAATGATAAATTGGGAAAGCATTTTTGTTAACGAAGGAAACGTTCCAGGCCTAAGTTTAGGGTGCCTCCCAGGCATTTGCCATTTATGAGGACTGAGAAAAATCTTGAGAAAATTTCAGTCAGGGAGGCGGGTCCTGGTTGGTTTCGAACCCCAGACTTCCCGCTTATGAGCCCGCGCCTTAACGACCTCGGCCTCCCGTAGCTGTCTCAGATAATTGGATGATCCTATAAAGTTAGAGAATATGAAACACAAGAATATAACTTACAATACATAAAAGAAAATTTCATTGATAGTGGTACTTGTTAAGACAGAATATTTATTCTAGTATGTTGTGAAATTTAACTTTAGAAGCATGTCCCATTCATTTTTTCTACAATAATAATGTAAGTAAAAGAAATCATATCACTAATGTTTTTGTATGTTTTTAATTTTCAAAATTCATTGTCATCAATGTATCTTATTATAAAACTCTATACATCACAAATTATTTGATGCATGGGTCGTCGACCGTACATGATTAAATATCATACACAATTGTAGAAAGGAAACAAATAAATAAATATAAATGAATAAAAACAGTTTAAAAAATGGGGTAAAAGGCATTTACAGATTGGAAACAATATGTAATTACAATGCCGATAACCTGTGGCGTTACAAAAACAAACTAATTATAAAACTTTATTTCTCAATTGCAATATGCGTGAGTCCAAGGAAACACAAGAGTCCTGCTGGTAGTTCAATGCAATAGGATCTGCATTATCAAATGTATTGGAAGAACCCCCCCAAAAGAAATATTTGAAAACAAATAGATTTAGTGGTATATTTTTGTAAGTGAACACTTACACCAGCGAAAGAATAATGTGACATACGAGTTCTTGTGATCTTTGATTGACTTTTGTTTTTTGATTTTAATAATTATATTTGTTTCTATAAGTTTCGAGTTATATAACACAAAAGCTGAAACCCGCTGAGCTTTGATGCAAAAGTTAATTCCGGTGATGCGCGAAATTACCGATTTGAAAGAAGTTTTAAAGTTTTTTAAAAGTGTATCGTATAATACAGGATTATTGTACTTAGCTAAAGGACATTTTGGTGCATTTTTGTCTCTTGAATTGTAGAAGTGTTACATTCTCATTTTAAATCTGTGTTATTCCTTTGTTGGATAGAAAATAATAAATGTTAAAATCAATTCCTGATTCCTGATTCCTGATATTTTTATGTGTAGCAACCATCATTACAAAGTCGGTCCTGGTAGTCGTAGTGGTAGTGGTAGTGGTAGTCGGTGTAGTGGTTACCATACTTGCCTCCTAAACCCAAGATCACGGGTTCGAACCCGGCCATGATCGATGGATTTTTTCGGGCGTAAATATCCTAAGTATGGCTTCCTTCGGATGGGAAGTAAAGACGTGGGTACATTTACGGCACGATAAAGAACCTCAAGCCTGAAAAAGAGGCCTCTGAGCAAAATTTGTCGGCCGTTTCACGCCCTGATTTGAATGGGACGCTGATGACCTGAGATGTTAAAGAGCGTCCATAAATAAATCAATCAAAAATTCATTACAAAAATCAAACAAAATAATGCAATATTTACTACAATAAATAATAAAAAACGTAACAGAAGCGATTGGCACATTATGTGAGAGAGAGAGAGAGAGAGAGAGATTTTAATACACTACTTAAAGTATTTAAAATATTATTTGGGTTCACAATAGCAAACACTGCGATTAATAGTATATTAAGGTATTAATTTAAACATGAACAAATGTTTAATTTTTAATTTTTACAAATAAAAATTTGTATAGCCTTATAAATGAGTTTCAAAGTTTAATTTTTGTGTACAAGAATTATAAAAGGATATTAATAAAATAAAATTAACATTACAGCTATAATAAATTACTCTAAGTCATTAATATTTATGATGTCATTTTATCGATGGGGGTTGTCTACTTGTTTCTTTATTGTTAATGATTTTGAATTTATCCCAAAATATTTTACTCAAGTTGAAAAACTGAATTTTCATTAAAACAAGAAAATCTTATTGTTCACATTCTTAAGTGTATTCTATGTGTGTTTTTGTTAATTCTGTAATTATGTATTATACAAAGGTGGAGAATGATTGCGTTTGTTTTCAGTAATGAATATATTTTTCCTAATATTATCTTAACGTAATATTCAGTTGATGACATGAAAGCATTTTAATGATGTAACTGTTAATAAGATAATTTTATGCTACTATTTTTATAATGTTTAATTCATTAACTATTTTGACCAACAATAAAAAGTGGTTTATAGTTCCCGTATACAAAAAAAAAATATTTATTTAATCGCGGATAGCCAAACAGATATTCAGGAAACTTCTGTATATTTATCAAATAAAATGCAGTTTCATTATTTTCTGCTTTTTTCTGGTTCAAATTAAGAACGCTCTTTAGAGACAAATTTTGTATCACAGTGGTTTTTCAAAAAGTTTTTCAATTGCATATTAGCACAATTCGCCCATTGATAAAAACTAACAAACACAACAAAACATTGAACACAAGCGATGAGATATATAGAGATATATAGACCCGCTGGAAGCTTGCAACTAATATATAAAAGCGACGTATTTCAGCTCATACCTCTCTGTTATTTTGACAAAAGAAAATGTCTTTTGTCTAGTAATAGTTGGGATGGGGTGAGACTTCAAAGAACCTGTTCGACCTTCAACAATTCTTTAGGGTGGCAAACACAATATATCTTTCCCTCTCTACAGGCTGTTTGGCTTAAGTTAAAACATCACCATTTTGTTGCTACCTAAGCTATCTAGGAGGAGGTGCGCAAATGACGGTCAAAGGACCTGAGAACAATTGCCACAGTCATCCTGTTCTGCATTGTCTCTTAGGGCAATTGCACTTGTAATTCATTTTTGTCACTAGTAGCACTTTTTGAAATGAAATATGTGGTATATTTAGCCATGTTTATTTCACCGGAGCTTTCGCATTGTTACAAGCGGGTGTTGGGGGAAGACCTAAAGAGCAAAACCTATGCAACTAGACGCAAGAGAAATTGTGTGTAGGGTGCACACGTTCTTTAATGTTTTTGAGATTAGGCAGTTAAGAATAGTATAACGCTGTGCGGAATATAGTGTTATCTCATTCTACTTTCCATGTTTCAACTAAAAGCAACTGCACTGTAATCGCTAGATGAAAACATCTGTAGACTTGCTAACTTCTTTAAAATAGCATGTACGAGGGCAGATCCATAAGTTTGCGGCTTCACCAATAAGGATTATCCCCTTTACATAAACCTTATCTGATGCCATACCTTATCTGTTAAGTAAATAATTGCACCTCTCGCTGTGTTCAGTTGATCAGATATAGTTGCATGAAGAAGGCTATGTGTAGAAGGTTGTGACATGTTCAAAATGGAGATTCGAGCTGTTATTAAGTTCTTCACAAAAGAAGGACTTACTCCAAAAGAAACTAAACAGTGAAATTGGACGGTGTACGACGTCCTTCATTGATTCAAGGAGAAGAATATCACAGTAAATGGGGGAGTACTATGTTGGCCTACTGCACGCGCTACGTGCTTCCATCAAAGAGAAAAGGTGAGTAAAGCTGAGTGGTGATGTGCACCTTCTTCACGACAACGCGCCTGTCCACACAGCTCTTGTTGCAAAGGAAGCTGTGAAGAAATGTGACTTCAAGAAGATCGAGCTTTCGCCGTACAGCCCAAATCTAGCTCCCAGTGACTATTTCCTCTTCTCATAACTCAGGAAGGACCTTCAAGGAAGGAAATTTAAGTGTGACGAAGAAGTGATGAATGCTGTTTATGCCCATTTTGCAGACAAGACTTCTGACTGTTTTTGGGGGAGGATTGGAATGTTAATACAAAGATTTGAGAAGTGTATTGGAAAAAAGAGTGACTATATTGAAAAGTGAAATATAGTTTTTGTCTTTATCATACATAGAAAATAGTTAGACCGGAAACTTAAGGACCTACCCTCGTATCTTCGACCCCCGAAACCTCAAGTGGTTAAGATATATAGGAAAGCTACTATAGTTCTTCAGCCTCCATGTAAACCTTTGTGCGAAAGCTGTTGAAGCAGTACCTACGGCTTCACTTTTAATCATCATCATCATCATTATCTGATGTAACACCAAAATTAATATTATAACTGATGCACATATTCTCTTTCTCTAATAGATTTAATATGTAATAATCATGGAAAATATATATTTAGTAAATTATATTCTTGTCATATGTTATGTAGCTGGAAATTTCAGTAAGAAGGACACTTTGTGCTTTGCCCACTGATAAGCGAAAACACTTCGAAGAACAGCAGCCTGATGAAGGTCAGGTATTTTATAGAGGCGATGACACAGGCTTTTGTATTCTATCCTTTTAAAGATTTTTTTAGAAGAATTCTACCTTTTCCTTTAACTTATATAATTGGGGGAGTTTAAAACCTACTAGAAGGTTAATGACCTTTAACAGTTGAAGTGGCAGTTTGAGTTCAAGCCACGTATCACAGAAAAAGTTTTTAAATCCGCAGTAAAGAACGAATCATACTAAACTAAACAAACTGAATTTAGCCAGTGACAGAGCTTAGTTTAATTGTGAAGTAAGACCCGATACTCTCGCAAATTTCGCGCGGCTTGTGCGTCCCAACGATGTATGTTTAAATTCTGTATACAAGGGCAGTTTTAGGTCCCGAGCTTCATTCACTTCGCATTCAACTCCCGAGTTTGACTCGATGACTTTAGACTTTCAAGTCTTCCACTCTCAAGCCGCTCATCTCACTCTCATCGTTTCGATTCTTCATTCGTTGCTCAGCGGGCCTCAAAGTTCTATTCCACGAATTGAGGCAAACATGGATACGAAGCTTATATGTACGTAGCAATTAGTTATCAAGCCTGCAGTTTAGTAAACATAACTCACCAGGACAAACACTCCGTCAAGTAAGCATCGTGGAATAATTACACGCGCGTTTACTCAACCAACGGCAGAGCACCTAGGTTCCCTAGAAAGTGTCGTTCAATAAACCTTCATTGAAAGTTACATCTAGACGCCTGTTTATTCGTAGTATCTCTTCCTAGCCCATTTCTTTAATATCAATAAAACTAGCGGAAACATCTGAGCTTTTGTTACTTCTTCTTGGAACTAAAGTAACAAACCAACCCATCTGGAAATCAACATCAACATTCGAGGCTAACGTTTCCATATTTTAGATCTCCAATGTGAGGCCACCTACAACTGGGCCAACTGTCGTCAACCCGCCGATTACAGTCTCATATTTTCGGCATCTAACATGAGGTCATTTTAAAGCAAAGCAGATAGCAACCATACAGTCTCACTGTGTACCTTTTCACAACTATTATAATAAAAGACTACTCAATTATTATAGAAATAGTTATACATTTCGCCTAGTGTAATAATTAAAAATTGCCTGAGATTTTACTATAAACAAAATAAGGTACTGTCGACAGAAGTGTATGAAATAACAGCTTACCCCAAAAGAAACACTTTCAATTAGTATTTATACCATTTTTGTTCGGAGGTAAAACCAACGCAAATCTCGGATATAAAGAGGTAACGAATTAGTGGATAATTTCATGGTTTTATTTCGGAAGTAAGATAAATTTGTTAGTGCGTGTCGTTAAATTTTATGAGGAACAGTGAAGGTCCCTTAGGATATTCCAGACTTTTGTGACAAATTGTCCATCTTCTCTATGGAGGTACTTAATTCATGCACACAAAAAAGAGAAACTACCACAATGGCAGACAGAATTGCCGTCATTTATAATACGCTTCATTTTCGTAATTATGGCGGTCTAATGGGGGAAACTCATTCTTCCTTATGGTTCATATACATCACACGCACTGAAAAAGAGACTCCAGCTCTTTCACTTCTGTAGTGTAAGCATGGCAGAACTGCTCTATACTGTTGCAGGAACAATTAAGAACTATTAGTTATTTCATAAGTTCCATTTACAGCATTATGTAAAAATTCTTACCCATTCTGACAAGTTTCATAAAGAATGCAGTGTAAATCTCTTGGAAGATCTGCCATGTGTTTTGGCGACCTTCATTTAATTTATTGATTGATTTACAGTATGTGAATACACCTTGACACTAAAGCCTCGAGAGACTTTTGTGCTTTCCTTTAATCCTAACTTTGATGATAAAGAAGATAACACCCAATTTGAATAAGAAGAAGAGAGCAGAACTGACAGAAGAAAGGAATAATGGCAGTTTTCGGGCGGAAACGAAGCAGTTGAGAGAAGAAGTAGACAGAGGTCAAGAGAAGGAGAGAAGCGAAGGAAACTACACTGTCAACACACCATGGTCCAGTATAGCTGTTGCTTGAGACCGGCAGCAACTCCACTGATGTCCAGGTTCCGTTGCCAGGAATTCCAGTGGGGAGCAGCCCGGATACCGAGCGTTAGCAGAAATGAAGACGCATAGAGTAAATCGGATAATAATTGTAAATTAATAAAGTTTAAATGTAACAATTGCTACTGGGTACCAGTTGCAATTGTAGATGTTATTATAAGTCATAGTAAATAGCCGTAGTGCTGGATTCCAGTACCGGTTTTGTTTTTGAAGTTTTAATTTTGTTTAGTCATAGTGTTAGTAGTGTAGATTTTAAAATATGTAAAATCTAATTGTAATTTAAATTGTATTGAAAGATATAAGAGGAATAAATAAATGAAATCTGGAGTATTACGTCCTGATGTAGAACCAAGATATCAGGATGTAAGTATTGCAGAATTAAAATAAAAAATATAAAAATATCCTAACTTTGTAGCCCGCTTTAGTTACCTCTAGAATATCCCCTACAAGTTTAAGAAACTATTCTAAAGCACTAGGCTGATAGAGATGTTCATTTTGTTTCCCTACAGTTTCACAGTATAGAAAGACGTGTTCTGGAGTATCTTCAATGGTTCCCATGGACGGCATGGGATTTCTGTAATAGAATCTCACGCCCCCCCCCCCGCCGGTATTTCCGGAATAGCCAACGTCCAATAGGTATCCTGCTTTGCTTTCTATTCCTACTGAATAGAAATAGAAAGCGTGGTATTGGATATTTTGATAAGAATTTTACTCATTTCTTTGTGAAAACAATTTTTATCTGACGTTTTTCTCTTGGCCCATCGATATATTACAGTTGTAATAATTTTCCTAGAAATGCCGTAGAAAGATTCTGGTTTTATTAAGCCAATCTTAGCACATTCTTTTGCCAGTTTGCTTCCTCGTTGTCTTCTATGCCATAATGCCCAGGCACTCATCAACATTTTATTTTGATAGTTGATTCTTTGTGTGAAAGTTAACAATAACTTGGAAACATTTCCTTATAAATCTACTACCGCCACGGATGGCCGAGGTCCTTATGGCGCGGACTCGTGAGCGGGAGATCTGCGGATCGAATCCCACCAGGACTGGCTTCCTTGACTGAGGTTTTTTCCAGGTTTTCCTCAGTCCTCATAAATGGTAAATGCCCGGGAGGTACCCTAAACGCAGGCCTGGAACATTTCCTTTCTTAAAAAAATCCTTTCTAAATATACCATTTCATTTCATGTATCACCAGTGTTCACCGCCTGTGGTGCCTCAGTAGTAAAAACGGGCGTTAAACACCATTAAAAATAAATAAATCTAGTATTAACTGATACAGTATTTGGTACCCCATCAATCGCGAAAAATTGATTAGAATATATATTTTATTTTAGCTAGCTTTAAGTGAAGGGTTCTGTTTGTAGGAATGTCTAGAAAAGCAGGAATTTTGCTCGGACAGCAGAGAGACCGTTTTGGCAGACAAAGGAGCAAATACCATCTACTGTTCATTAGGAGGACGGGTGGTCGCCCCGGCCAAGTATGCTGAAAAAGAACAACGCTATGATACCGCTAAGGCCGTTTATCTGTAACGTTCAGTAAAACTTGAAATCAGACGCTGGACGAATCAACGAGTGGTTAAGCTCAAATAATCAAACGGGCCAATAATATGAGAGTGGCATGAAGTCACACCCAACCTATGAGGATGTCTAAATTCATAGTGACGGGAAAATAGAGCGTCCCTGCATCACGTGGTAAAGCGTGGGTATTGGGTATTTAAGGGCGTTAAATCGCTCTTTTCGAGGTCTTTTTGGTTCGTCTACTCCGTTACTCTGGGAACTCTGGTCTCGTCATCTTGGTGCTACAAGTATTCAGCGTTTAGATGTCATAGGAACGCCAATGTTCGAGCGTCACTTCGGCTCAACAAGTCTTCCGAGCGGTCAGCAATCACGTTGCTAATCTAACATTACAGCTCCGCGTGTCTGCCCGACGTCTCGTTACTGCGGTCCGAACAGAAACGCCCTGGGATGCACTCTTTGTTAAATAAACGACGTCAACCTGCAGATAATGTGTTCTCTCTGGTCGATATAATATGTTAAATCCCTTCACTCCACCCGGCACTACCAGGTCCCGAAAACCAGCTACATCCCTGAGATCGACGTGAAGAGTTATTGAGTGGTGAGCTGGGTCATGAACAATCAAACTCCTATCACCATTCTTCCCGCCGCCTAGAACCACTTCAAACCTTGACCCTCCAACGAGGGGCATTATAATCTTCGAATCTATTAAAACTCCCACCAATAACTACTTCATAACTTGATGGCATTTAGGTATGCTAAGTGTAGCTTGGCTGTCTGTGAGAATGAGCATACATTAACATAATGTTAATTTGGCGACCTTTACATAACATTGGTTTCTGTTGAGCTTACAAGGAAAACTAAGATCAAATCAAAATTGTACGTTCTTATTTTGTCTCTAAGACATTGAGGAATGCAATGACTCGCACTTGTTTACTTGAATTCTCTTTGAATAATAAAATGTCGTCCTGATTGAACTAATTATAAATGAAGAGACACTGATTTAAATCATTTAAATGAGATAAATGTCTACCCAGTGGAGTTGGAGAAAGACGAGACTAATTAATTATTGCCGAAGGCAGGTTCCAACCTTTTACGACATGTTCTATATTCCACCCTTAAGTACAGAGCTTGTGGACAATAAAACGCATAAGTAGTTTCAATGTGATTTTGTCTGGGATTGAAGCGAAAGCTGAAATATTTATCGTTCTCAAATGTTCCAGTGCCTTTATTGCTTCATAAAGTCAAATCTTGCAGATCTCAAAAGTTATCTCTTGATTCTAAAAGGCAACTCGCAGAATTCGTGCACCCTCTGTAGAAACACGTTTTCAATACATGATTTTTTCCCCTACCTGGTTGTCCTTCATGCTCTTATGACTCTATAATTGCAAATACCGCAGCTACTTTTTGTTTCGCACCGATATACCATAGCCGCCACAGGCTGACACCTGTGAATCTCGCATATCAGTTACACCAATACTCTTGTGCATTCTTAATGCTCTTGAACTTTTGCAGAAGTGTAGCGTTTTATATTCCTTAGAATTGTAAAGCATATCATATGTTCGTTGACGAAGTTATATGCAAGAATATCATGTACAAGAAACATATATGTTTCCTATAAGAAATTGATTTTATGCCGTAGATAGCGTTTTCTTATAGTTTTCAAAATAATCTATTTCTAGTTAATAGAAAAAATTAGGTTGCCATAGAAAGCGAGCGACCGTTTGTATTTTAAATGTGCATGTTATTTATTAATCTCAAGTTCTATTAAATACTACAGTAATACAGAGAGATTATTTGAGTTATGGGATGCCTACTTACTAAGAAAATGCAGCTGCCACAACCCTAAAAATAGTAATTAAAGTTTTGCCGAGAGCATAAAGTGATACTGTAATTAAAACTGATAATAGGCTCTAAACAGTGTTGTAAATAATCCCCCTCGCTGTCAATACATTGCAGCAATGTGCATAGTTAATTCCTGTATTTAATTTACCTTTTCTTCCGTAAGAATATGACAGTTTGAAATGCGTTTCTTGCCATTGAGGGACACTGTCTCTTGTAACTTTTTGGAAAATACCAGGATATTTTATTATTAATCGCACTAACACTTCTCTGCCAAAATCCGTTTGCAGATATTTATCGTACATAAGAAACAGTATTTCATGACTGTGTTTATGTATTAGCATAACTAGGGGAGAATAATTAGCTCACACTATACACACAGTGGAAGCCCCATGTAAATTACTAACGCTGAAAAATGCTCCCTCAAAGTAACTACAAGTTTCTGCCTGTACATGCATTCTATGGTCTCAGTACGCAGTCGCACTCTACCCGCCAGTACCTAAAATAGCCGCAGTGTATACAACTGTCACATATTGATGGAGTTTCAATGAAGAGTTGAGTTGTTGTTGTTGTTGTTGTTGTTGTTGTTGTTGTTTTCGAATTTAAAATATGGCAGTCACACAATGGTAAATACACATGCATTTTAAGACATCTGGAAATACGAATTGTAGTTTGTAGAGAAAGAAATAGAAGAATATATGTTTAGTATTGGAACTATGTGGACATTGTGGAGTTTTAGATGCAGATTTTGCAACGTCCTGTGTTGGCTGTTCACTTATAAGATCGGGCAAGAAGGTTTAGTTTGAAAACACACCAAAAGAATTTCTACCCCTTACAACATTTTTTGTGTTCGAATCTGTTAAACGAAAGACCTTCAACAAAAGAACTCGTTAAATTCCTTTCGCCTTATCTGAAGGTTTTACAGCTCATCAAAAAACAGAAGCTCTGAATCATTTTGATATAAATACAAAAGTGCGGCCCATAGGAGGCCATGATTCGTTGTTGCGATGATCAGGCTATCTGATACACACGTTTCAGAAATGTAAATACTTCATTTCCTTTCCGGCCACGGCATTCATTTGTTTGGAGAAGTTAATTTAAACCAATAGCTTTGCACAATGCAGCGTGATGTTTAAAATTGAATACTGAGCAGTGATTGACTGATTATACATTAAGTGATAATAGCTCCGAGTGCTTGGAAAGCTTTGTATTCCACTATGGGAGGAGTGGCCAAAATGATTTCGTTTGGGTAGAGAGAGCCTTGAGTTCGATTCATTGAGGGTAGGCTGATGGATGTGCTGACCAGAAAAGCAGCTCTGAAGATCTAAGTGACGGTGTCTGAAGCCTGTGTTTCTCTTTCTTCATTAACTAAGGGCAGTGCAAGATGGGTGCCCAAATTCTTCAAATGCAAGTGCGCGTGGAATGTTTTTAAAAGTTTTTGAGCCTTTGCCATGGAAACAGAAAGGCAGTATTGGAATTGATCGTCACACTAGTCCAATCTGTGGTATTCTACTATACGCTCTTTCAAATATCAATGGAGTGGCAGAATTAGAGCGAAACACCGCATAAGTCGCATAGTTCAGGAAGATAATGACGGTATTATTTTTGAACTACAGAGGTATTCTGATTATACTTAAAAGAAGGAAAAAATGGGTGACTAGAAAGTGCTATACTAAGTGATTGCATCATTATGCAGTACCACCGCCGAGGTCGTTAAGGAGCGGACTAGGAGCGGGAAGTCTGGGGTTCGATTCCTACCAGGACCGTCCTCACTAACTCAGGTTTTTTTTTTTCGAGATTTTCCTCTGTTTTCATAAATGGCAAATGTTGGGGAGGTACCATAAACTTAGGCCTGGAATGTTTCCTTCCTTAAAAAAAGCCTTTCCCTGTTTTTCACACCATCTCATGTATTATCAGTGTTCACCGCCTGTGGGGCCTCAGTAGTAAAAACGGGCGTTAAACACCATTCAAAAAAAATTATGCAGTTCCATCAAAGAAAGAGGCGGTGAATGCTGACCACAGGTCTTTTGATACACACAATGCACGGGTAGCTATGACTACTGTGAACATATGTGGCTCCCAGGAGCTGGATCATCCACCCTACAGTCCGGATTTAGCCCCTAGCCACTATTGCCTGTTTTCAGAAATGACCTTCATGAACGATAATGAGTTGAAGGAAGATATTCCAGCACTTTGCAAACAAAGCATAGTACAAATCTTCTAGGGACATTGAAATGTTAATTCAGAGATATGAGATGATTACATTGAATATTAATACTTGTATTTTTATTGTATCAGTTACCAAGTATTTCCAGGACGGAAACTTGTGAATCACATCTCGTACATCAAATTAGCCCGGTAAAGTTGAACTAAATTCATAAAATGTGTTTTATAGCTCCAGGTTAAGCTTGTCAGATGTCGTTAAGTGAGTTTACACTCATTGGGCGGTCCATTTTGCATTGTTTTGGGCTGTGGAAGAACCAGCAGAAATACTGCTAGTCATGAAAGTATTTGATTTCGACGTATGTAAGACAACTCTTTCATTCTCGCCAGTGGACAGCAAGTGCGAGTTCAGTTTCACGCACTGCAGTGTATCGACCCGTCCGGGGGTAAATGACTCCATGATGTAGGAACACTGGCCTGCAGATGCTACGGGGTTTGATTCCTGAGCGCTCCGTGTAGAGGCTTACTGACAATTACAGTTCGCCAAGGGGCAGAGCAAGGTTCTGGTAGTTTGCCTTAGCATAATGGCTGCCACAAGCTTGCCTTCAGGTCTTCATCACATGAAATGCCGTGCAAAGGAGCAGCAACGTGTGTCATGTACCAGTTCAAACGATTTAATGCTTAATTTTGGTTCATTCTCTAACAGACTGTTCTGTATCCAACACACACACCTCAAATTAAACTTTAAGGCAATTGTTAGACTTGTGTAAAAATCACTGAAAAATCTTATGTTGTAATATTGTAATACGGTAATATAAAGATTCGTAGAAGTCATTAAATCTCAATTTCAAAACAGTTCTTGTAAATTTTTTGTTAACAATACAACACAACCGCCAAGTGATCATTTTAGCAACTTTTAAAAATTTAAACTGCTATAACTGACATAAATATTTTTTAATTTTATTATGAGTTTGTGACTTTTCCTAAGTTGTTTCATAGATCTGTAACTTTTATTTATTTCGAGTTATTTCGACTATTCATCGTATATCGCCAAACGGTCAGATTGACCGTTGCGTTTTTCTAACATTAACTGCCTTGTTTTAAGCTACTGTGTGCAATTCACGGCAATATTTTGTAACCATAAATAACTGTAGGGAAAATTTAATTCTCTATAAGTAGCGATACCAAAATTGTTCGTTTGGTGATATATTCTTAGGTGAAGTTATGTTGAGGATTTTCAATTATTTAAAATACCGAGGGTGCCAAAATGTATACACATTTTCACAGTATATACGAATATATATTACAAAGTTGAACCGAAAAACAACAAACAACATATTTCGTTTACAGGTAGGGATCTGTGTTTTTGTCATGTTAGCTAAGGGCGAAAGCAATAAACATACGGGGTGCAAAGACAAGGGAATAACCTCGAAGGGTTCCATTTAATACGTAAGAGATGTAGGTGACACGCAAGAAGTCACAAAGCCATCTGGAGCAGGATTTTCTAGCTCCAACGATTATGGTTAATATATTATATTTAATTAATATTAATACTTCCTTGATGAATCATAAACATTAATCAGTCATCATTAATATAAGTAAAGCAAAAGTTTTAGATATACTTCAGAATTTCTATATCAGACATTTGTGCAGTAACATTGCTAAATTCTAAAAATCCGGACCTTACGACCTTGGCCTTACAAAAAGGGTCAAGGAAGCCAGGCCATAAATACCAAACACCAGATACAGTTAGCGAGGGTGATTTTATAGTCTGAAGTACCTTGAAGAAAGACGCAACTCTGACAAAACATAACGGGACATGTTCGTAACACAAGAGTAACTTGAGAGGGAGATTCGAGAGGAGAAATAAAATAGAAAGCCTAGAAGTTCGTTAGTAGGAGGATCCTCAGAGAAATCGGTGCCAAATTGTAGCCTATAGGTAACGAACCGGGAGCCACGTGATTCTTATGTAGTCAATTTACGAGTAGAACTTAAGAAGACGCTACAAGAATTTAAATATAAAATTACTGAATGCACGTAAGACTGACCAACTGCAGATTTAATAAAAGTCATGGGAAAACCAAAAAAGCCCACTTATCAGTCAGCTCAGTTGAGCAGTCAGCAGTGAATAGCGAGCAATAAACATTAACCGATAGCCCTGTGAACAGTGAGTAGCAGTAAACAGTAGCTATATCGAATAGCCATAGTCAGGTTGAGGTTAATCGGTAACTGTTAATAAGGATAATAATAAAGTGATCGGTGATCACGTGTGTCCGCGCTAATAGAAACACCACAGGAAGGGTTTTTCAAGTGTATAGACTAGTTACATCTAGTACCGTAAGCAGATCCGCGTGGTTTTTCAAGGTTCTCTTCTGAGAAAATACAATTGACATAGATAAAAGGAGATTCATCGTCTTGGTGTAAACAGATAAATAAACAATTCTCAGAAAAAACTTATAGAAATCTCTTGATGTGAAGAAGATAATGTTCCCAGTCCACATCCTGTCTCCCTGGTAACGTACATACGTTCCTCAAACCAAAACACAAATCAATTACTCTCATGCACCGGAGCAGTGGTAAAGGCTTGGTGAACAGCACCTCATCGATGCGGAGAGACAGAAGAGGGGGGGGGGGAGAAGCCACCAGCAAAATACGAACCTGCAGTTACTTCCGCTTCCTCCTTACATAATTCTTTCTCTGTCATTACCACAAATACTGACCCTGAGATCCCATCTTAATTAATCCCAGTGTAACTAAACCCATCTTAATTAATCCCATTTTAATTAAACCCATCTTAATTAATCCCATCTTAAATAATCCCATTTTAATTAATCCCATTGTAACTAAACCCACCTTAATTAATCCCATTTAATTATTACTATCTTAATTAATCCCATCTTAATTAATCCAATCTTAATTAATCCCATTGTAATTAAACCCATTGTAATCAAACCCATCTTGATTAATCCCATTGTAACTAAACCCATCTTAATTAATCCCATTGTAATTAATCCCATCTTAATTAATCCCATCTTAATTAATCCCATTGTAATTAAACCGATCTTAATTAATCAAATTTTAATTACACCTACCTTAATTAATCTCATTTTAATTAATACCATCTTAATTAATTCCATTGTAATTAAACCCATTTTAATTAATCCCATCTTAATTAACCACATCTTAATTAATCCCATTGTAATTAAACCCATCTTAATTCATCAAATTTTAATTACACCTATCTTAATTAATCCCATTTTAATTAATCCCATCTTAATTAATTCCATTGTAATTAAACCCATCTTAATTAATCAACTTTTTAATTAATCCCATACATTAATCTTGCCCCTACTAAATGCCGCTTCACATCTGAAATATAATATAGCAGAAAAAAAAATGGAGGGAACAGATTACCCAATAGAAATGCAAAGATGGGAGAAAATATTCTAGCTTTTTCCAAAAACATATTTTAAAGAATAAAGATAGCTTTGTGAGACCGGCACACTGCCATGTTTGTCTTGCCATTTTGCGGCCGAGGGACATCTCAGTTCAGTTCAGTTAGTGGAAAGCTGTAGTCAATTTTGGAAAGATATTCAGTGTGGAGCATTATCAATGTGGAAGACAGGCACGGTGAGTTCAGTTCCGTTCAGTGGAAGAGTATTAAGTGAAAGAGCTTTATCAGTTGAGTTCAGTTGTGTCTCAGGATTAGTTGATTTCAGAATCTGTCTTTATCAAATTAAGAAATGTCAGAGTGATCGTTATAGTTAGTGCGAAAGTGGCACATATTCTCCAGAAAATAACGGCAGTACATTTTATGTACAAAAGTTTATGGACAATAAATTGTGTTTCATCTTCCATAACGAAAAAACTTATCAATCTCCAATACTCCTTTCCCTTCGATTATGTCGGTCCTGGTGGTGTAGTGGTTACTATACTTGCCTCCTATACCCAAGAACGCGGGTTCGAACCCGGCCAGGACCGATGGATTTTTTCGGGAGTAAAAATTCTAAGTATGGCTTCCTTCGGAAGGGAAGTAAAGCCGTGGGTCCAGTGTCGTACATTTACGGCACGATAAAGAACCTCAAGCCTGAAAGAAAGGCCTCTGAGCAAAATTTGTCGGTCGTTTAGCACCCGGACGCTGATGACCTGAGATGTTGAAGAGCGTCCATAAATAAATCAATCAAAAAAAAATCCCTTCGATTATAGGATGATACATTAAAGTATCCAGCAGCAGTCTCAACAGCCGCAGCCAAAATATAATTCACCGGAAACCAACCATTGGAGAGGAAGAAATTATCATTTACCCCTGCGATTATATATAATAAAACAATGGAATTAAATTCTTCCAAAATCTTTCCCTCCGCTGTATATATTTAATTAACACTCTTCCCATAATTAAAACCGCTGCAGTATTCATGTTGGAAACTATTGATTTAGAAAGCCCTTACCCTCATATACTTTTTCTACAGCTCACACGATTAGACATCCTTTAAGCTGTTAGTTGCACTTTAAAACCCTGCACCTTGCTTAATCTAAATAAAGTCTTCTTGCATTTAATTATGTTATAATAAATTGATGATAGAGTACATTAAATGTATGAATATATAAATTAGTGTTGTAACTACAGAATATACAACAAATTTTATGAAGATTTTCGTATTTGAAAAATAATTTGAAGGAGAAAATGCTCCCAATTGTTAATTAACTACACCACAATACTTTCAAAGATTGTAGAAAGGTTTTAGACAGGTAATTCGAAACAGGGAATCGTGCTTCATGAAGAAAAATAAGTTACAGAGTGATAAAGAAGTTTAAATTGAGGTTAAAGTCAGTGTTAAAGAAAAATGCAATAAAACGATAACATAGAATGTGTTCAAACCGACTTCGCGAGGGAGGAAACAGTCTAGATGGGGTCACCTACTTAACTGTAGCCTAATAGGATAAGGATTACAAGATCACATGTTTGGTTTATGCGGAGTGGGTTGTTAATTTATTTTATGTTGAAGTATGTCAATATGTAAGATGTAAAAGTAATAATAGTGATCAACGACACTGAAATTGAATAATGTGCCAAAGAGAATTGTTTCACCATTTCCGTCCATTATTATGACATCATTTCGAATGGCAGCTTCAGTCCCTGGCGCACTTTGAAAATTTCAACAGCAAAATCAAAGTTTTGCCGTCTAAATAGCTTCCTTAAGACCTCACTACAATCTCTGAAAGTACTGCGATGTATTAAATGTGTGCTGCTTTTTTTTTTTATTAAACTAATATTTGGAATCTGAGAAGAAAAATTCGAGATAGTTAACGGGAGTGAATCAAGGAGTTTTGGCTTACCTTGTCGATGCACATATCACCTGAGCCCCCGTGCCCTGTAGGTGTCCAGTTGGAGAAGGTTCGCGGTTATGATTGGACAAGGCACGGTAGCTCAGATGGAAAGAGCAACGGCACGATAAGCCGAAAATCAGTGGTTCGAGTCCTGCCCTTGATCTCGAATGTTTCCTATCTGACTTTGATCCAAATAGTTCATCAACATCTGATATGTAGTATTGTTACTTCTACTGCAGTGCGCTACAAAAGAAATAAAATATTTTTGAGTCATGATTATAAAGGACGTAGTATAAAGATTTAAAAAATTAACATGATTTCAGAATTTTACTAAGACAGTTTATAACTATTATAAATATACTGGTGTGCTCTCGTCTGAAATTCAAAGAGTGCACCTTTATCTGAATCCATCATTGGTTCCAGGGATATGTATAGCTAAGACCTATATACTATATACTATACTCGATTCTAAACTTGGTTCGCTAATCTGAAACTATGTTATATATAATATATAGAGCAGGTTTTGAAAACATCAGAAGTACACCAAAAATAAAAGTTTGGAAACAGCTTTAGTTTCGATAAGCTATGCAGTCGCCTAATTCTACACTCCTTACTCTAAACATGGAAGGAGAGCGAAAGCAAACAGTGAGAAATACAATGAATGATCAGCTCTGTGAGCTGAAAATCTCCGGGCAAGGGGAGGATTATATTTTCTCGTTCCCATTTCTATCGAAGCCTGCCTGATGCTTGCTGCAAAACTTTCTATAGTTGTTGAATATTTTAGTCTTCAAAGAACAGCTAATGGATGTGTGTACATAGTGCATTACATTAATTCTCACTCTTAATACTACTGTACGAGGGTCGCACAGTAAGCTATCTACCTGAGTATGAAAAGATCTGACGGTAAAACTCGACTCCGGTGTTTTAATCCTTTCAGAGTTTCAGAATATTTCTCGCTGATGCGAACAACCCATTACTCTCCCATTCATGACATCATCGTGGCATCATCTCCGTCCACATGGAATTTCTTCAGATTTCCAAACGTGAAGCAGCAATAAGCCGGCTATTAGTTTTCCGAGTCGTTTCTCCTAAATTGAACCATAATTACTTTTCACTACAAAAACAAAGATTTTTCCGGTGAAAGTGGACTTATTTGGCATAGATTTCAACAGCAGAGCACT
Source organism: Metallyticus violacea (assembly GCA_030762175.1). Taxonomy (NCBI): domain Eukaryota; kingdom Metazoa; phylum Arthropoda; class Insecta; order Mantodea; family Metallyticidae; genus Metallyticus; species Metallyticus violacea. The sequence continues at coordinate 14,239,091 of CM060843.1, read as the reverse complement.
CTTTGTATTGCAAAAAATTGTTACCAAAACTGATATTTTCATCGCATAAACTCTTATTTAGTTTCTGAATCATAGCAAGGAATTCATGTTTCATTCCCAGTAACAATAATTCAGAAAAATGTATCAGAATTTTTGGGAGGAGGTTCAAATTCTCTTAATTGAATTCCAAGCGACATGCTTTCAGTATGCGAACATTTGCAGTTCCTGACTGATCCTCGACATGTTCATAAAGGTAAGAATATTTGTGAAACTGTTCTAGTTCACAACTATTACATTATCCTTCATACGACTATCTTGCATAATCATGGCGCCCATTTTTGACGCATTTTCCATGAAAATGCTTTCATAGGATGTCTTGTGTGGAGGTAATCGTCAATGGACTCCCCGACCTTCCTTGCATTGCTTGGCCTAAAGTTTACTTGGTGGTTGGAAGGTGTATTTTTAATACATATATAGCATACATCCTTCATTGGTTTTCCTTTGGCTTCTTCCTTTCCTTGAGATGAATTTAATCAAGGAAAGAAGGTGCAAATCACTCACTTTTTACTCAAGACCGCATATCAAGATCGGAATTTCTGTGATACTTATAAAATTATTTATTAAAAATTAGTAAAACGTCATAATTATGGATATATATTATATATATAACAATAATTCCCTGAAAATTTGGTGACTGTTTCACTTATATGACGTCATCTTAAAACCGACTAATGAAACGAAACAAAATTTTGTACAACCACAGCTGGATATCGCAATGAAATTAACGAAGAAATTATCAAATCTGTTTTATCACGCGACGTGCATTTGTTTTGTGCTCAGTGTAGCCAACTCTTTATCTCCACTACATAATTTCTGAGCGCGCATCACTGACAACTTTTCTGTGTTTTCAATAACTGTAAATTTAACCAACCTAATGCGTTTTAACTCAGTTGTTTTTGCATATTCAGTCAAACAGTCTGAAATCATTTTATAAATAATGTAACAATATCTGCCTAAGCAACCACAAATCTTAATAAACACGTTACTCAAAATGGTAAAATGTTATTTCAGTTTTGTTTTACTCAGCAAATCGAACAGTAGCTTTTGTAAGTCGACTTTTCTCTATTTCATTCCCACGAATTCTAAATAAGTAAATTATTCACAGGTAATATGTATAACGTTTTATACAATCATTAATAATCCGTGCGCGAATTTCAAATATATATTGTTTTTATACTTTTCTATTCATGAAGTCGGTCCTGGTGGTGTAATGGTTACCATACTTGCCTTCTAAACCCAAGATCGCGGGTTCGAACCCGGCCAGGATCTATAGATTTCTTCGGGCGTAAAAATCCTAAGTATGGCTTCCTTCTAAAGGGAAGTAAAGCCGTGGGTCCCGTGTCGTACATTTACGGCACGAAAAAGAACCTCAAGCCTGAAAGAGAGGCCTCTGAGCAAAATTTGTCGGCCGTTTCACGCCATGAGTTGAATAGGACGCTGATGACCTGAGATGTTAAAGAGCGTCCATAAATAAATCAATCAAAAAAAAATCTATTCATGAACTAGTCCCAAACCCGTGTTTGGCTTTCCTCTATTGGCATTACAGACAATCGACGTTCGTCTGTTGTTAAATGGCTTGAAAAGATTAAGTATTCATATTACAAATGTACAATTGTTATAATCTTGTAAGGAAATTTTACGGGAATTATATTTAAACTCTTTTTTATTCGTAAAATAGTTCTAATAAATATCACTAGAGAGTCCGAGCTTTCCAGACTAACTACGTTTGTGAATCTATCTGCATTCTCAGACACTCTTGTGATAATTTTCTAACCTTGTGATGTCATACACTCCATGCATCATTTTCATTAACAATAATAATCTCATGACTGACGTCATATTTGCAGCAGTTGTGGTGAAATAAAGTTAATAATATTTAACTAATTATAAATGTACTTTTAATAAATCAAATTTTGTATCTATGTAACTCAGCTTTAAACAAAAGTGTTATTTAAAATGGTCCACCTCCTTTGTCTAGTGGCTAGCGTTGCTGACTGCGGGCCGGGAGGCCCGGGTTTGATTCCCGGGACCAACTTAGGAATTTTTCTGAGTCAGGGAGGTCTGGAATGGAGTCCATCCAGCCTCATGAGGACAATTGGGAAGCTACGCGGGACGCGATGTGCTAATCACATGCCCCCCCCTGCAATACTGCACTCTACCAGTAGTAGTAGTAGTAGTAGTAGTAGTAGTAGTAGTAGTAGTAGTAGTAATGGACGTTTTATTGAACGATTTTAGGATACACTCAAATAAATACAACTGTCGCTTGGGCCTTACGCCCGTACATGCTAATGTCATCCTTATAGCAACCAAAGGGCAGTACTCATACACACGTACATATATATACACATACCTACATACAGATACATATATACATGCACACATACAAATATACAAATACTTGGATACATTTAAGTTTTCTATTAGTAATTTAAATACAAATACATAGACATGAATGAAACCCTTACTCTTGAGACCCCTTACCTTTCCCTCTCCATCTTCCCCCGCTTCATTATAGCCATTAACCACCTTTATCAGGTCTTCTCTAGAAATATTCATAAATTGTGTATCTCGCATGCACCAACACTTACCGGCAAATTTTGCACTCTATACCAATGATATCTTGTGATGGAGGTAGAGGACGCAGCATTCGTCGCGGTAAGTTAAGGCCCATATGGCACTGTAAAAGGCTATAGAAGAAGCTATTTAAAATGGAAATTCTCAGTTAGCTTTAATTATATTCTTGTAATATGAGTACTTACTTCAATTGAGATCATACCTTTAGTTATTAATTTATCACGAATACACTTCTAGATGCATTGTTTAACTTTAAATGACATACAGGCAAATTACTTGTTCAGTAACATTTAATATATAAAGAATTATTCACATTTGCGTTACAATTTGGTTGGTTCAAAGATATAATCTAAGGTTTTAAATATATCAATATTACATTCTAACAATAATATATATATATATATATACAATTCACATAAATTAACTTAAAAATACAAATTTTCTAATTTATTTCAGATACAAATTTTTTCCCCTCAGAAACAGTCAAATTTCGCGAAAATTTGTGACAACTTTAGAATTGTCACATAGTTACATTTATGATAAAACCCCCGTATATTTCTTGGTGCACCTCTTAGACCCATATCACGTAACAGTGCTCCAGGATTGGGGTAGATAACTTATTGAAATCCTATTTTATTCCAATAACTTAGCTTCACATAATATTAAATCTAGGATCCAAGAGAAGAAAGACGCTGATAAAAGCTGGTCATCATAGATAGTGCATAGCAATTTAAAAAGAACGTTAAAAGCATCATTGTATTGGCAGAAATCAATATGTAGCTGTAACAGCTGTTTACAAATATTGCAATACTTCTGTACGAGTAATGGATATATCGAGATAACACAAAATAAAAAAGCAATATATAAATATATTGGCTCCGGGCATTTTACAGCTAAAAGCATGGGATGACTGATGCATTTGGATAATGCTTTAGGTGAAAGAGAGTTGGCTCGAAAACCTTCATAAAATGAGCATTTTATGAAAGATGCTTCACATTTTAAATTTTATGATCACAGCATTCCTCTCTGCTGAAAAAAGCAGTGATACCTCTTTTGCATTCTACTCTTGTGAATGTCATCTTTATATGACAAGCATCATTTTCAACAGACATGCTTTCTCGGGCTGAAATTTAACTTTACAATATTTTGTTAGTTTAACGCGTGTTGTACACGTGCTGCCACTTGCGGTTCCCGCCTATGGGAGGTGTGAAAGTACAGACAGTTTCTGCCTACAACAAACTGGAGGTGACACGCGACAAACAACATGCTGGTCTGAAATTCTGCTTTCCCCTCAACAAATCTCCAGCTGAGGCCTGTTCATCGTTACAGGAGCCTTTGGAGAGTTTGTGCAGTTCGATGTTGATTTAAAATATTTAAAGAAGGGAGGCGATCGTTTTCAAAGGAAGGTGGACCAAAAGCTCCAGTTTATGATTTAATGGAAGAAAAAGTTAACACCTTGTGAGAGAAGGTTGTCAAATAACATTAAGAACACTTCTAGAAGTTCTGAAAATTTCATTGCCACATGCTTGCAGCTGAACGTGATGATACAGGAACATGCGGAGTTAATTTCACTACTTGGCTACTCCATTTTGATCCTGAGAGCACACTCTTTGTGAAAATCATCATCACAAACACACACAGTGGTTGCTCCTGCTGGGAAAAATATGGCCATCTCATTTTCGATATTCAAATAAATATTAAGGAATACCAGCATACACATCTGTAACTGAGCAATAGTGTAGAGATATCCTGAAAACTCCACAAGGTTTTATCATACACAAAAGTTCACATTTCCGAGCAGAAAACTGGATACTGCACCATGATAACGCATGACCGCACATCGCAAATGCTGTTGCTGAGTATGCCACAGAAATCGATGCAAAGCGTATCCCTCATCCTCCTTATAGTCCTGATTTAGCCCCGTGTGACTTTCCCCCAATTGAGCAAACACCTTCGGGGGATGTATTTTCCACCAATAGAAACAGTGGTGAAGGCTACTGTAGCGATTAGGAAGGATCTGTCAAAAATGGTTTTCAGCAGGTCTTTGAAGAGCTGCGTTGCATCCAAGGGAATTATTTTGAGAAACACTGTGAGAAGTATGAGAGTGAGTTAAGGTATATTGCCGAAAAAATTATGATGCATATTTATTGAACAGCCTTCTACTTTCCTCTTATATGCACTGTATTATTCAATTTTATTAAATTTTAACTTTATATTTATGTTCATACTTCTCCAACAGCCTGCAGGTTTCCTATTCAATTCAATAAAGAGTTCAGGTTTTATTTTTGGTTATGATCGATTGATGGTATCGCTTACAGCATGTGCCTTGTTTTCGCTATTTGTTAATTATAGTTATCATTCAATAGCGATTATACATTTTAAGTGACAAATTTCTAAATCCTACTACCTTCGTTTTGTGCATCTCTTTAAAAATGCACAAATCACTTGCTGTATTTCCGATGGAGATATGGAAGCAGCCTCCTAAATTTCTTTTCCTATTTATTTTAATTTATCCCACTAATATAAAACAATTAAGAACCAAACACTTTTGGGTTACGTCATTTTTACTGTGCGCTGCTTGAAAGCGTTCTTAATCTCATTTATGAAAATATTGTGTGTGTAAAAATAGTTAGGTGCTAAAAACCACAATTAGATAAGTATAGGCTTTAATTCCTCATAAATATTTGATCCTGCGATTATTTTGTATCATGGCATAACACACATCTAGCTTTATGAGAACTTTTCAGAATAACTAACGGTTCTATAAATGAAAAAAGACGTATTAATATGACTCTGTAATGCATTAAAATTATTCCCTATGTATATAAATATAGTCGATAATTACTGAAAGGGAACGAGAAAACAATATGACAACAAAATATTTTAACATATTTCTCTATTTTACAATGTATTTAATTTATAAAGTCCTACTGTACATTTACTATAACATAAATCCAATGTTTACTGCTGATAGTGCATTGAAATAACATTAATAGAATAAAAATGGAGTAAGCTGTGAAACAGCTTTGCCTATTCACAAAAGAATTCTCAATTATTATACTCCACTTTTAGTCATCTCTTGTTTGTCACATTCCAGCAAGTCAGCAAGTATTAAGCAAGTATTAATTCAGTCCACTTATGTTGGTACCTTCGTTACATTATAGATACGCCTTGGTGGAACCGTTCATATTTCTCATTGTATACACCATATTTAGAAGGTAAAAGTCAAGAAGCATTGTCTAAATTATCAAGAGAGGAATAATAATTTGCATTGTTAGGATTAGAGGAGGATATTTCGGTGCTTTAGCCTTGCTCAAGGGCTAACCGTTTGTGCCGCCGCCCTCAGTGGAACACCTCCGGAAGGATGGGATGAGGTGAGGGAAACACCAGGTAGACAGGATCCACAGGCATTGAGGCATGAACGTAGACAGTATCCACAGTAATATTTCTAGAATAACACCCCACATCGGCGCCTCCAAGGAGCTCAAACCCGACAAAAGGACTGCCTTCATACCAGACGCAAGACCAGGAAACTTTCCAAAGCGCTGCCACCTGAGGCATTCGCCTAGGCACAGAGGAGTACATCATAGTTTAAAACAAAGCTGCTGCAACTAGTAAACAGCAGCCTTCAATGTCAAAGATTTCCTCCTTGCTGTTAGTTGTTAATATTTTTCTTCTTCGGGTTCTTGAACGTTTCTTCCCGATAATTTCATTAGCGATCTAAATTTAACTTTTATAAATTTTAACATTTCACTAAATAAATAAAAGCATTTAAAAATTATCTGTATCATGAAAATAAAGGCGAGTCAAATAGTAAATTTCCTCGTTTTATTTCTACAAAACAAAGTCATACATCTGCTGTAACTTATATTCCCATTACATGTAATTCAATTGTCATGTGCAATTTTATTTCCTTACGTCAGACAATGAAACTTTTCATTTAATGAAATGACATATGCTTGAAATGTCTTTAAGAATGTGATAAATAAATGACCGCTATTGAAACCGAAAAATATTCCTTACATTGACCTCCACTGCAAAAATTACTTACTTTTTGAATTAATCTCGTGGGTTTTGTTACATGAAATAAATAAGAATTCGTTTAAAAACGGTAATATTTTTAATTTGGGGAAATTTAATTAAATATCACGAAAATAAAGTATGACTGTTAATGATACTGAAGAACTAATGAACATGGGGTTTGTTACATGTCATAGATTAAAAGGGGAAACGTTGAAATATCAAGAAAAGCAAGTAACTAAAAGTGTTTACATAACCGTTCTCCAGTAACAGTAAATTTGACTCGATTTCCTTAGTACAGGGAAGTTCGTTAACTTATAAGATAAAATCAGTAAATGTGAAAGAGAAGGGAATAGGAAAATAGACAAATACTCACACAAATATCAGAAAACTAAAGGGAAAAACAAAGGAAATCCACCTTTAACGCGTAAAGAGGAACCAGCATAGAACACGCAGAACTGAGCAAACAAAAAGGAAAATAAAGGAACTGTGAGAAACCGCAAATGAAACACGATGAAGCAAGTGAAACCTCCGCATCTGTGAGGGAAATAAGAAAGAAACAAACATGAAGTCAGAAACAACGAAATGACTAGAATGGCTTTGAAAGACGGGGATAATCTCGGCACACGTTAGTGAGGGAAAAAAGCTGGCCAGCATTAGGAGAAGAGAATGGAGTAAAATACCCCGTAAGCGAATTACAGAGTGGGAAAGCTCCTGAAGGGGACGGAATAATGAATGAGAACAATCTTTATTAGCTCCAATTATAGGGCTCTACAACGTTATTCTGAAGAGAGAAACGAGCTATACAACAACGCACCGAATATCTGATGTTCAACTTGTAGAATCGTTCATAAAAATTCTAACGCAAAGGAAGGTGAGAATCAGAGAGCAAAACAAAAGTTCAGCATTGTCGAGCCTAGATAAATGAACAATGAGTACTAGAGAATGCAGAAACTCTGAATGTTTGACTTTCTATAACATGTTAAAAAGTAACATAAACATTTTATTTTTTCCTTATTGTGTACACACTTTCACAGTAGATATCTATTTAATATATTTCAAAGTTGGATCGAAAAACAACAGTAATTGGTAGTATGATGTTCTGTAAACAGATCTGACTCTCATACAATATGATAGCGTTGTTAGGTGACAGGTAAATCAACAATGAACAAATGAAGCCAAGATTATCGTATGTTGTTCTGTAAACAGACGTGACACACATTACGTTATGCTAGCGTTGCTACAAAATGGAGCCAAGATTATCGTTTAAACAAAGGAAAGCAATTTTGAAGTGATATTGGAAAACCGAGAATGCTGTTGAAGTTCAAAGGCAATGGAGACGTGTGTACAGAACAGAATCGTCAACGCGAGTTAACAATTGCACGCATTCGAGACAAATTTGAGACTCGTGGTACCGTATGCGATGTTCACAAGGGTAGCTCTGGGAGATCTCGCACAGCAACAAGCCCCGCGTACTGGATCCAAGGCACTAGATAGGACGAAGAGGTTCGATTGAGTTTCCACCGCGTTCTCTGGATCTAAAACCGTTGAACTTCTTAAGGATGTTGTATACCGTAGAAAACCAGCTACACTGGCAGCACTTCGGGAAGAAATTGAAACGGCATGTGCTGCAATCGCTGAGGACTCTTTCGCAAACGTTGCTCAATCAGTAGTTCAACGTACTCAGAAGTGTATCGACGCCGATGATGGGCATTTTGAGCAACTGTTGTAACTGTAAAAGTCTAAGATGATTAGTACTCATCATTTTCTGTTTGTGTGAATTCACTTTTTTATGTTAACACAGTTTTTTTCTTTGCTTGAAGTGTGTATACATTCTTGGCACCTCTATGTGTAATTATTACGTTTAACGAGATATATTGTTTGAATACAAATGCACTCCCCCTAATTATTATTAATTACTTATATTATCTTCGTGTTAAATTTCTATTATGTACATTTTCATAAGTGTATAAGTTTAAACCGAGAATAAATGGCATAAAAGTAGAATGCATCGTAACATCAGTTAATATATTTAAATATGGATTGGAGTAAGGAAATAAGAACAAAAGAATCAATTTTACCTCGGGAGGCTCTAAGATAGTCCATCCATTTTGCAATATAAGTTTGTAAGCAAGAGATTTTAATTCCAGCTCTTAGAGAACCTATGTCTGTATTGTTTGTTATATGTGTGAAATGTGCCTTACTCAGCGACAAAGTATGTCAATACAATTCTTTGTAAAATACAAAGAGGGAAACCAAAATATCCAATAGAATATGGTCTGAAAAACTGAACTTGGAAACATAAATAGCTTATAAAAGATGATTCAAATAGATATGGAAAGAGAGATAAATAAAATTACAGGTGGGCATAATGGTGAATCAAATTCTGTAAATGTTTAAAAATGCTGTGAGAAATTTGTGTCTTGCGCTATAAACATAGTTAAATCTTCACGTATTAGAGTAAAAGTTTTGAATTTTGGCCAAAAATGACACTTTTTGGACAAAATTAATGAAAAAAACTTGATTGGTGTTATAAGACTATTTTTCAGAGCCTTGGGTCCCACAAATATCTGGAGATTTTTAAGATTTTAATTTAGGTAGTTGTTCACTGATATGACAACCAAAGACGGCTAGCGACCAGAGAGAATTTTGCTCAGTTTTGTACGAAAAGAAGAGTTAAATAAGAAATCTTCGAGATTACGGCAGTGCCTCGAACCCACGTGTCTTCGACATATCGTGCCCACGCTCTTTCCGTCTCAGCTCTCATGATTTTTCTGACCATAGCCGCCATCTTATCCATGTACCTTTAAAGTTATCTCCTGCAGAGGTTTTATCCCTAAGAGGCGACGGGGAAGATTCGCAACTATGGTCACACATGACATGGTAAGCCTAAGTGCCATGGTTTAAGCCCTGGCCGTGACGTGGAATTTTTCTTGTTTGAATGTGGTTCCAGTACGCTATAAATCTGAGCGCGCACAAGGTGAAACTTTCCCTGGGCGCACGCCGTCAGCAGCTTGGCTTTTAGAGATCATTTTCTTGGAAAATCTACTTTCATTAAATTCTCTATCTGTTTGTGGAATTCAAAATGTGTTCTAAAACATCACCTTACAGCACAGAACATAATAACTGAACGAAAAAAGTACTAAATAGTACAATGTTTGGTCAGCTTTCAAACCTTTGACCGCAATGCGTGATGGTAAAATAGTAATTTATCTAAAAATATCCTTGTTTTATGTTTGTAAGTACAGGTAGCTTTATTTGTCTGATCAGTCTACTTATGGACAGGAATAATTATCAAACGAAATATATTTAAGACACTATTTATAAATAAAAATGTCAACAGACATTCGGTGATTCTCACGAACTCGAATTGAAAATGTGTATTATATATGCATTGACTGTAATTTCAACCCGAAGAAAGGCTCGAAAATATTGTTTAAAGTGGTTTATTTGTGATAATAATTGATTTATTACTAGAACACTCTAGTTCTTTATATATGTTAACTACTGATCAGATTATCAGTTTAAGATTTCCTTAATCACAATATACATACACGCATATGTATACATATATATACATGTATGCATGCATTTTTATGTCTGTAAAAGAATAACGTCATGTAACTGGGTTCGGACATTTTTCTTTTAGAGCCGATCTCACCGAGTGTAATTAACTTTTAATTCCAATTTACTTCTCTTTTAATTGGGGTATTGCATCTCACCATCAACAATTGTATTGTGATCCGTCATTAAACTCCAATTAAGTTAATTGGCGTATATTTGATAATTTAACGAATTAATTCTCAATTAAGTTTTCATCATGGCAAGGCGAATATGATATATGAAGACCACATTATTACAAGACTGCCTAGGATAATTTCCGAATGGAGAAAACATATTTCCAAATGCGATTTCGTTGAGTAAAGTTTCGGCATTAGATGTCTAAGTTCTATAGAAGAAAACCTAAAATACCCAACAGACATATGAGTTTTTATAATATTTAAATAATACTAAAAGTATTTTTATTATTTCACTGTAAATATTACATAAAACAGGAATCTTTTGGAGGTTATGTCTTCCCATCTTCTTTCGAAAGTTGGTTAACTTAACTGTCAAACACTCGGTATAAAATGAAATGTAATTGAAAGTAGCGAATTCTGTTTGAAGTCATTTCTCCAATGAATGCACACCACGAGTTTACGTTACAGGAAGTTCATGTACAGCAGCAGGTGATTTAGTAGAGCAACGGTCCAAATAGTTGCGTATCAAGTGAGCGCTGCTATAACTCGTCTCCTTCCCTTACACATTAAACTTTCAACTTTCCCTCTATTTCTGATGTGCAATTGTCATGAAAAACGAATGAGTAACTATCTCCGGTATTTTACAAATGGTATTTAGAATATGCTTTGCTTTGTCCATGGCCTTCTAAACCACGGATTTTCTATATTTCAGAAGGCCGTGATAACGTAAATCCTAATTAGCTCATTGACTGCGTATTTAATTTGGCAAGATGCAAAAGATTTAATTAGGAATTAACTTCCTCTGCACTTATCTAAGTGTATCTGCACTTATCTAAGCAGACAAATTGTATCAGCTATCCCTGAATTATCCGAAGTTTGTCATGTTCAGCTTTATGATCCTTGCCTAACTATGCAGAACTTATTTTTAGCCTGTTTTTGTCATTAATTCATATTTCAGATGACAGTTACTTAAAACCAGTGAACATTGAGAGTTTAATTATATACATCCAGTAATCATAAATTAATTATCATCCCTACAACGCAATTTCTGTTCACAGAACGAATCTCAAACATTGAACAAAGGCTATAGAACGGTTCAGATGCTATAGAAACAAAACGAATTAAAATGTTATGGGCACAGTGTTTTTCAATAGTGTTCTGATTATTTTATAATGTTAGAATTAATTTATAAACTTTAAAATGGGTAACTGCTTTAGTAATTATAAAGGAATACATTTTCATGTGCATATCTTTTTATATATAAAATGTGATTGCTCAAAGTCAAGATGATGCAAAGTTTTCGATAAGAAAGTTGATTAAGAAAGCAGAAGGACTTCAAATAAATATGAAGAAAACGGTATGTCTGGTAGTAGGAGGAAGTAGAAAATATATAAATCTACCACAGGGAACCATCAGAATAGTAAAGCAATTTAAGTACTTGGTATTCATAATTCATGAGTTGGGGAGCTGTGAAACTGATGTGGACTACAGAATCTTACAGGCTAGAAGGGAAATTAAGAAGTTAAATGATGTTCTTTGGAGCAGAGTTATATCCAAGGAAACAAAGAAAAGAATCCTTCATACATTAGTAGAGAGTATATTAATTGACGGGGCAGAAGGTTGGACTTCCACTGAACGCCAAAACTTCAGGAAGTGGAGATGGATAACATATGAAGAGGGGGCAGGGTGTCTAGATTGGAAAGAAAAAGAAATGAAGAGGTTACAGAGGTTATGGATATGGAGGAATCAGTTGTAGAAAGATTCCAGAAGATGGCTCTACAAGGGTATGGCCACGTTAGAGGAGAGAATGGAGGACGAACGATAGCCCAGAATTCCTCTGGAGTGATTACCGTCAGGGAGGAGAAAACGTGACTGCCTAAGACTATCATGAATAGCAATGAGAAACTACAACGTGCAAGAGGAATATTGGCAAGATCGTGAGAGAAGGAGGTTGAGAATAAAGAGTACCCGCTAAAAAGTGGAACAAATCTCCAAAATGTTTTTTAAATCAACATTTATATCGGGTTAAGAAACAAAATCAGCATCAGGGGCATACAGAAGAAAACCGACACAACAGCGGTAATGAATGTAGGGAAATACTATGACCAGAATAAACAACATCTGTGGGCACAGAACAACAATTTGGGACCGCAGGTAACGTAGGCGAGTAGTGGAAAGATCAAATGTTGGGCAAATTCTCTTAGGAAAGGACGCAAGGAGGAGCATTGGAAAATAGTTTCTTCACGTGTAATGTAGCAGGATAAACTGTCAAATATAAAGGTAGAGGGTACGTCTAAATTACTTACAGGAATATCAGTCAGTGGGGAAAAATATGTTTAATAATGAATTGCCTTAAAATATCCACGAAGTACATTCTTCATTAAAGTAGAAGGCTTTGCCTTCAAGGGGCTTAACAGGATAAATTACTTTATTTATGCATCTTTAGTTCTAATAAAAATCATATAAAAATTTCGATTAAGAAATCGAAAAAGTCTATGGAATCTAAAGAGCAAACACAAATATATAGGGGGAAAACGAAAAAAAAAATCTAAAAAAGCTACCCAGAAATGAATGCCCTGAGAAAGACATGTTTAAAACAATATTTGATATTAAAAAACAAAAAAATTAGAAATGTGTAAAAATTACATGGTTGATTCAAACAGCGTAGTCAAGTATAAAGAATGAATAAGCTACACAAAAAAGACTCACAGCCCAACAAACTGAAAACCTAAGAAAGGGAAAACAGGCAAAAAGGAGGAACGGGGCCTTTGAGCTATTTTCCTAGTATAAAACGTTGCTTTGACATAGACACTTTAAGTTCACCTTAAAAATATAGGCTGTGCACTCATAGTTATTCTGTTTTGACTTGGATTCGCCTCATCAACATTAATGAGGTATTCTGTACAGAGGAAAACTCGTTTGCTTGCAGTGCAGGGGCGCAGTTCACAGCTACTTTCTTATTCAGCGAGCAAAACCTACACGGCACCGTTCATTAACATTTCAGCTGACGGCAAGATTAAATGCGGCGAGAGGGTCAATATTTGATGGGAATTGTGAGAGCTTGCGGATTATACGTGACAGTGATCTGGCATGTCATCATCTGCTAATGGCATGTCGTTTTGGTCGAAATTTCTGCCCCTGTGCATGCATATTAGCCTTCCCTAGTGCTCTTGCAAGCTACTTTCTGGATCATGAGCCTGCATACAATACTCGCCTTCCTACCTGCAGCTTTTCCATGTAGAGACATTATTAGTATAAATTATTATTACCAGACAAGGCAGAGAGTTGACAGGAACCGGTATTGGGAGTTTGTGTTGAGACGATGGGAAAAGTTTGTTGAGGAATTAAACTCAAATTGGATGCAACATCGTCATTTGTATGAAGCATCCTATTTGGAGATTTTCATCCAGGTATAGGCTGTGTAATTTACGAGCGAATTCTAATTGCAAGAGTGCATAAATGGCTGCTTGGAATCATGTAGACCAATAAATGAACATTTCAAATTCAAATGCACTTAAGGGACATTGGGAATATTTTTTTTTCATTCTTATATGGTTTCTTGACCTTTTGGGCGTTCACTTAAGGCATCATTTGCATGTTCCTCCCCCCATTTGCCAAGATCGCGGGTGCGAACCCGGCTAGGGTCGATGGATTTTTTCGGGCGTAAAAATCCTAAGTATGGCTACCTTTGGAAGGGAAGTAAAGCCATGGGTCCCGTGTCGTACATTTACGGCACGAAAAAGAACCTCAAACCTGAAAGAAGAGGCCTCTGAGCAAAATTTGTCGGCCGTTTCACGCTCTGAATAGAATGGGACGCTGATAACCTGAGATGTTAAAGAGCGTCCATAAATAAAAAAAAAAATCAACAAATCCCTCCATTTGGACTCTACCGCAATTTAAAGAGCTCTGCGTGACCTTTTAAATTGCACTGTTTCCCTGCATACTTTTTTATAAACAGCGTTTTTCTCAAAACTAAATTTTCACACATTCAAATTGTCCCATGCCTAATAGATTTGTTTAAATTCAATTAAATTTTTCCAGAATGTGAGGAAGTATCCATTGTAATGTTCTATAGGACAAAATGAATGCTAATAATAATAATAATAATAACAATAATAATAATAATAATAATAATAATAATTTTAAAAATATTTTCTATAAAGAAATTATTCATTTTGATAGATTTAAAGAAAAGTATCAAAGTTCACTCATCAAATTTGTTCAAAATCTCTCTGCATATATTTTTGAGTGTGCTTTAAAACTCTAATTGCAAAAATTCCAAACAATTTTCTCAATGTATAAGCCGCGTGGGACAATTGTGATTTTGCGACATGTTTACATATAGAATTTATGAAATAATTTATAAATCGCAAAGCGTTTATCTAATTTGAATGACATTTTGTATATACAGAGGGTGTCAAAATGTATGCATACTTCAAGCAAAGAAAAAATGTGTTAACATAACAAAACTGAATTCACAAAAACATAAAAGGCTGAGCACTAATCATTTTAGACTTTTATAGTTACAACAGTTGCTCAAAATGCTCACCATCGGCGTCGATACACTTCTGAGTACGTTGAACTACTGACTGAGCAACGTTTGCGAAAGTGTCCTCAGCGATTGCAACACATGCCGTTTCAATTTCCTCCTGAAGTGCTGCCAATGTAACTGGTTTTCTACGGTATACAACATCCCTAAGAGTTCCCCATAGATAGAAGTTCAAAGACTGTTCTGTTGTGTATACACGTCTCCATTGCTTTTGAACTTCAACAACATTCTCGGTTTTCCAATTCCACTTCAAAATTGCTTTTCGCTGTTCAAACGATAATCTTGGCTCCATTTTGTTGTAGCAACGCTAGCATAACGTAATGTGAGTCACATCTGTTTACAGAACATCATACGATAATATTTGGCTTCATTTTTTTATTGTTGATTTACGATAATCTTGGCTTCATTTGTTTATTTTTGATTTATCTGTCACCTAGCAACGCTATCATAATGTATGTGAGTCACATCTGTTTACAGAACATCAGAGTACACATTGATGTTGTTTTTTGGTCTAACTTTGATATATACCAAATAGATAGCTACTGTGAAAGTATGTATACATTATTGACATCCTCTATATATCAACTTAATAGTAATGCTACCATAGTAAACTTTTCAGAAAAATGCATACAAAATATGAAACTTTGAAAATTCACTACCAGTGTCCCTTAATATAAGCAAATGAGTTTGAATGCATGTGAGAGATGTTTGTGTGCGGTACAGTTTTAGTTCTATGAATAATACAACTGTATGTATTATGCCATCATAAAGGCTAAGTTAGGCATGTCTTTTATTCTAAAGTTCAATACTCACAGTATACAAAGATACAGTAGGGACAGCTTGCCTCTGTACTTCAATCCGCTACGAGTGGATTTAGTTTTTAATTAATTCATTTGATGTCGTTTCTCTCGAGTAAACGGACGTTATTTTTTTAAATTACAGATATTAAACGCTGAAGCTACGAATTCTTTATTCAAAATCTTAACTATAAAGAAAATTTAAAATTTTATTTTCAAAATAAAAGTGAAATTACAGTGTTTGCCATTGAAATAAATGTAGA
Source organism: Metallyticus violacea (assembly GCA_030762175.1). Lineage (NCBI taxonomy): Eukaryota > Metazoa > Arthropoda > Insecta > Mantodea > Metallyticidae > Metallyticus > Metallyticus violacea. Next base: position 14,223,109 of record CM060843.1, on the reverse strand, counting down.
TGATGAAAATTTTGAGTGTTTTTTTTTTTTTCGCTTTCTCTCTCTGGTTTTCCATTTTACTAGTTATTTGTAACATCTGATTGAGTCCAGAATTGTTGTACCTTATTATTTTACTTTTTATCTTAAATCCCACATTAGATATTGATGATAACGTATCACGTTTCTGAATTTTACTGGAATACAAAAATGTTTGGCCAAGCAGTTGGCATGCGTAGCTTATTATAATTACCGTATATTTTGTTCTGGGGGGTGTCTTTATTCATTTTCTTCGTAGTATTTTCCTATACAAAACAGCGAAGCATGACCTGAAATAATAATAGCAAAGAAAGAAAAATCTGATTTGGTATTAGAATTTTAATATTACTAATAATTATTATTCTATGAAACTTTTCAGTGTTTTAAAGTTTTTTTTCAAGCATGAGTTTGGAACTTTTATGGTAATTATCTATACAGTATTAGATTGTACTTTATAAATTAAAAAACTGTGCAACCAGACAATTATGCACGGACTTTAATCAATAGGAGCGAGTATTGTCAACATAATCACCAAGCAACACCAGCCCCGTGACAAACCTTAGCCTCATTGGTAATAACTTAAAATACTTACATTTGACTATAATTATTAAAAGGGTTTCGATGGCGTGCAAATGCCTTATTCTTCAATTTATTTATAATTTAACAATAAATGTTTTCTGTCGGTATTAAATTATCCCATCCACTTATTTATGAAGTAAAATCAGCTTAATGATTTGGTTACTCAGAATTCTATGTTATCAAATGCCCCAAGTTTCCCTACTGTGCGTTTAGCTCGCCACATCAAACTTATAACCAATGTTATTTTTGTGAATATTTAACATGGAGTCTTTCCGAGGCTTACCTTTAGAATGGGATGAAATATACACATTGAGTAAAAAAAATTCACAACATTGAAATAGTCATATTCCAGTTACTAATGATCGTATTTAAATGTTTAATTAACAGGAAAGTTTTCATATCCTTTTAGATTACAAAAGTATAGGTTATTTAGTTACAATTATTACAAATTATTTTTTGTAAGCCAATGGAAAATAGCAATGTTTGCCAAGTAAATCAATGAATTTAATAGGCCTTATCATTTTATATAATAATAATTTGTTTTCTTTCACATTAAATTTTCATTTATGGAACAACGAGTCGTTTAAAAAACAAAGCACTTGCATGAATATAACAGCTTATCTGCCCATAAAATTACGGCAAAGTTTGCCCTGTGTCAAACGTTGAATTGTACTGATTTCATTGAATAAATGGCCAGCCTGTAGTTCAGATCTTAATCTTGTGGACCATTTTATGTGGAGTTAACTGCAAAAGGTACTTTACTACAAAACAAGAATTCGCGATATTGAAGATTTTAAACAATGCCTTCTTGAAGGTTTGATCCAAACAAACATTATCTGCTAGTCTACAATAGAAAATATGTCCACAAATTGTTTTTCAGGCAAATGTTGGTCATATGAATGTTAATTATTAATTTTAATTGCCGGTATTTTACTATTTTATTTTAAGTAGTCAGTTATCTCTCAAATTTATTATTATTATTTTATTTATTTTTATTGGCTTCAGACTATATTAATTTTCCTGAGATTTTAAATGAACTTTAAGTCTATATAATAAAAATGTACTGTCAATCTAGAAAGTGCACTCTCTCCAACAATAAAGTAAATGTTATGTATTTAAGAGGATGAAACATGCCAAAGTATTTGCTTTTTGGGGGGAGGGGGCTTTTACTGAATATGTACGTTAATTATATCAATATACCGCCCCGGGAGGCCGAGGTCATTAAGACTGAGGTTTTTTTTTTTCAGGTTTTCCTCAGTCCTCATAGCTGGCAAATGCCGGGGAGATACCCTAAACTTAGGCCTGGGACGTGTCCTTCCTTAAAAATATCCTTTCCCAATATATCATTTCCTCTCAACATCATCAGTGTTCACAGCCTGTGATGTCTCAGTAGTAAAAACGGGCATTAAACACTATTAATATATAAAGCGCATATTACAGCTGATCTCCAGGCATGTTTAAGACTGAAAAATATGCATTTTTATAACTTACCGGGTTGTGTCAACATTGCATAGAATAATATGAACAACTTAAATAATGGAAGTAGTGGAAGACAGTATTTTAGGTAATAACGCAATATGTACAAAAACATGTCATTTCCCTCTTAAGAATATGAGGTTTCTCTTGCTTTGCCTTGCTTTGTTGCTTCCGAACAACGCGTTCCTCCAAGCGCCGGCCGACAAAAATGAAAGATCAATCCACTATATGTAAGGAAACGTACCTCAAGTTTATCCAGTGATTGCGGGGTGTATAGCAGTTCCTTGTGTCCATATCCAGTGCAGCTATTTCAAATCTGGATAATGGTCAAACGGAAAAAGCATTCACAACGAGGTTATGAGCATGAGCCGTCGCCCCTTGCTGTTGGAAATATATTCTTGTTAGGTTTTGTTTGGTACCTGGAAGAAGTCCTTTCAGCAGCTCAGCTTCTTCAAAGACGTACGGGTCTTTGATGCCGAACGCTATAGCTCCGCCACCACACGTTTATAATGAGGCGGTTTCTTATGCTTTGTCAAAGAGGCAGGTAAGTTGGCTATATTGCCATTAACGGGGCACTGTCACCCAGAAAACAGTTGCATAAAATAGGCAACTATAAAGAAGAACCATAGCAAATGTAATATGGAAGCGCAAGATTGCTCATTTTTAATGCAAAAACACTTGAAACGCTAATAATGTATACGAGGATGTCAAATCTTTATATTTAAGAAATTGTTCATCGTTTGTTATAGCTGCCTCGGAAAAAATGAGTTAATAATGATTATATAATAGTACTATTGGTAATTAAATACTTCATCTAATTAAAATGAGAAAATTAAAATATTAGTTAAGTAATCACAAATTCAATAAAAACATTACGTATTAAATAATTCTTGTCTGCTGCAGTGAGAGCAGTTTAAAAGTCCCGATACATAGTTCATCCGGTCGGCGGTTATACCCCTTGTTACCGGCGATATATTTTTACATACGCTAGCAACAATCAAATGCTTCACTGTTTTAAAATCTAGTTACAACATATTAAATATCAAACTTTGGTTAACCTCCAGTGCGAGAAGGTTAGTTACATATATTCTTATTTTTCAATGTCTCCCAAAGATAGAAACCACAAATCTTAATATATGGGAATCGAGGAGGATTTTAATGGAAGTCTTTATTTCATTATTTTTCCCCCTTTCTGTGAGCATAGACATCTTTGATTTTTTTCCCCCGATTAGTCAGTCAGAGAATCTGTTTCATTAAACTTTTGTACTATTTTAAAATTGCAATGTCCCATAATCGCTCGAACTAGTTGAATAACCCACAAACAGTTACATTACAAAAATTGTGAGAGTATATAATTTTTTCAAATGTATATTAAGAACGAGTATCCAATTACAAAAAATAATATTTTGAAAACGTGTGTACTTTTTGAGTTCTAAAATGTTCACTAAAATATTTTTCAAGGGGTTCTATGTTAATTTAGTTTTAAAGTATTTATATTCTTTGGAAATTAATCAATGATAGTTAGAGGTGAATATTTTATTGTGAAGGAACAATGCCGCGGAAAAGTATAAAGAATGCGTCCACAATATTATTTTTTGTTTACAATATGGCGAATATATGTTGAAGTTTGTGTTCTTGGAGTGTTTGAAAATGTTAATAATGGAAACTATTTATGTTAAAGTCATAAAAAGTCAGAAAAGTTTAGAAATAAAAGCTGTATTGTATATTACAGAATTTTCAAGAGGCACCGCTTTAAGTTTCTGGTTTATTAGAATATTTAAAACCACAGAGAATTCTTCAATGGGCAACGTTTGGTCATAGTTTGTTTAAGTTTGGCTTCTTGAGTTGTGTGATATATATTGTAAGGAAGCAGACTAATTAAGAATGCTCAGTACAACTGGAACTGTAAAATAAGCCTTAATGAGGAAGTAAAAGAGATACACTAATGCAAATAATAAAGGGATGACCATACCAATATGTCTACGTGGCAGAGATGTGCGGTTATGATAAGTATATATTACATATATATGTACATAAACTACTGGATGCAGCTCATAGAAACATTTGAATTACATGCGATTTCAACAAAAGCGATATGTTATGGAACGGTTGTAACGATAAGTCTGGGGAACCCAATCAGTCATTAGAGTTTTAATTGCCTAATAAGCTTTAATAAATGCAGTAAAGCAGAAGAAGCTTATTAAAACATTTATTTAGGTTGCATTTTATACATCTTCACTATCACATATGTTAGCCGTGTTTCTAGACAATCCGCAGAACAGCTGTGATGAAGTAGTTGCCTATATATCAGACCGACCAAAGCTTGGACCCTGCGGTCTTGCGGTACAAGCCGACTGGGAATATCAACTGTTGGTTCTCCTATAGTAACCCGAAGCGTTGAATCGATTGCTATAATATTTCCTGTTGAAAGTTTTTGTTTTCTGTGCTCTCTAAAGATATGATTCTTTATAATACTTCCTATGCCCAGCTAATTCCGGAAAGGTTACAGCTGTTTCCCCTAAAGCTTTATTTGTGCATTGACAACATGATACGTGACTCAACGCTTACTTTAGCAACTTCATAAGTTGGCTATTCTCTGTAAGCGATTATATAAGGGACTGCTTTAAAATGTTTTCTTAATTTATTTCTTCACTTTATCCAATACATCGGATCGCTAGAAGAAAGTCGAGGAAGAAAATAGAGACGAGAAAGAGGAAACAGTCCATAGGAAATACAATTAATCTAATAGAAATACGAAAAAGTAAAACACCTAACAGATACGATTCTACTAGAAACAAAAGTTAGCACAATTGACATCTCCAAACAATCAATAAATTACTGGGGGTGGCTTTGAAACCTCAAAGGAAGCAAGTGTTGAAATCAAATATTTCACAATTTTAGATAAAATATACAACAAAAACAAATATCAAAAACCTAAAATTTAAGCTATAAAAGAGAGTGATACAAGGCTATTCATCTCTCGTAAATTATTTATATGTCTGTTGAAATCTTCGTTCAGAAAAATGAACTGGTGTGGCATAAATGTAAATAGTGAATATTCGCTAATTTGCGCTTAAAGGACAAAAATGTCCTATTCGTCAAATCAGTAACGGATCTGGAGCAAATGCTAGTACATTTAAATAAAAGGAGAAGTGGTTCCAACAATAAGTGAGACAAAACCTACTTTGATGGCAAATGCTGAAGAACGGCCATATTGGCAGGAGAGCAAATATACTACACAAGCGGATATATCTACGGGGAGGGGAGCAAACAGTTGCTGTGAATCGGAAGGATAAAGAAAAAATGAGGAGAGTTGGTCTGATCTGGGTCAAATTCTGGGTCCTTAAACTTCATATTCGTATTTTAAGATACTCTTGAAACAAAAAATGTAAATTCCAGGTCATAGAACACCGTGTATTCCCTACATTGCTATATAGTGCCTTACACAGAAAGAAATTAAACTCATTAGCGTCTGTCAGCGGAAGATGCAGAGGAAATCCTGAAAAGCCATTGGTTAAGATATTCACAAAGTGAGCGGTTTAGGAAACATGCTAAGCACTGCACTGCAGCTAAAATAGAGATGGAAAGGTCATGAAATTAAACAGATGGGCATGCAATATGGGCCCAAAAGTAGAGGGCACTCGAAGCAGAGTTAAAGATCTGAGCCACCACCTTGCAGGTAAACAAGAACTGATGGGTTTATTTACGGACGCTCTTTAACACCTCAGGTCATCAGCATACCATTCAATTCAGGGCGTGAAACGGCCGGCAAATTTTGCTCAGAGGCTTCTTCTTTCAGGCTTGAGGTTCTTTTTCGTGCCGTAAATGTACGACACGGGACTCACGGCTTTACTTCCCTTCCGAAGGAAGCCTTACTTAGGATTTTTACGCCCGAAAAATTCATCGATCCTGGCGGTTTTGAACCCGCGATCTTGGGTTTAGAAGACAATTAGACCACTATACCACTAGGGCCGACTGATGAATGACAGGAATAAGGAGGGAGGGAGGGAGGCTTGTAACTCATGTATTATGCGAATATACTTGTAGCACGTGGGAGACATGCTAAACAAGAACTATTTCCAGAAGTATACACCTTGAAGCAAAATTCCTGTCTTTTTAAGAATTTTTTAAAAATAAAATTTACGTAACTGCTGCAAATTGAGTGCTATATTGAGATCAGCATTGTATTTATTTATGAATCATAATAATATTACCTCTGACATTTGCTGCTCTCTTTTCAATCTTATTGTTTCATTTTCCCCTTATTGCAGTAAGTTTAAATATTACCCTTTACATTATCCCTTCTATCAAGTGACCGCCATGGGTGGCCGAGGTCGTTAAGTCTCGGACTCGTGAGTGGGAGGTCTGGGTTCGAATACCGCCAGGACCGTCCTTCCTGACTGAGGTTTTTTCCATAAATGGCAAATACCGGGGAGGTACCCAAAATTTAGGCCTAAACGATTCCTTCCATAAAAAAATAAATCCTTTCCCAATATATCATTTCATCTCATGTATCATCGGTGTCCATCGCCTGTGGTGCCTCTGTAGCAAAAACGGGCGTTAAACACCATTCATTCATTCTATCAAGTGACATCATATGTCCATATTTACTTGAAGCACATTTTAATATACAGAGATGTTTTAGTAAAAACGTGCAAAAGTTAAACAGGAAATAGAAGGATGCTCTGCTGAACATTTTGAGACAGGGAATCTATTGTTTGTAAGCCAGTTTAAGGAAATATGAACTTATATATCCCCATGTTATTATTTTCCGAAATATTTACAGCTAATTTTACATATATTTATTTAAATTTAGCCTTTACATTATTTACAGTAATTACTGTAGAGTATCATATCGTTGACAAGTATGAGTTAACGCGCCATTTTGCACCTCACAACTATTGCTCAAAATGACGGCCACCAAACTCAATGCAAGCATTATATCGACGAACGAAATTCTACCGCACCCTTTCGAACTAGTTGAATAACCCACAAACAGTTACATTACAAAAAGTGGTGCATTATGCTATTTTGGGAAAGCTTTTCCTGTACAGTCTTTCAGCGCAGAGGGCATTGTTACTTATTTCTCCATACAGAACGGGAGTGTCAGCTCTGCGAAACTATTCCAGTATTGCGCAATAATATTATTCACCTCTTTGAATGATATGAAATGGCCTGTCGCTGATTTATAGCATGTTCTATTTTGTGACAATGTAAATGTCATAAGACAGAGCTGTCTTGTAGACAATAGGTAAACAAAACAATGCATAATTAATTACCTAGCCTTTCAGGTTTTCCCCACAAGTTTAAGTCCACATCCTAAGCTATCCTCGCAGACCACGTGTTCTTTATCTCAAAATGTTCAGTAGAATATTTTCTATTTCTTGTTTATTTTTTCCACGCTTTTACTGAAACACTCTGTATATTATATTTTTCCCTCATTTTGCCTACTATAATATTCTTAACATTAATAATATTCTTAAAATAGCCTCACTAAGCATTGTGAAATATTTACGTTATCTTAGAACATTACTTTTCTTTAATCAGTGTCAAATATTTTTCCAGTGAAACAAAACTTTTAAAAAAAATCTAGCTCTAGTATACAATTTTGTCCAAGTTGTTCTCTAAAATAGCAAATAATTTAAACAAAATAAATTCATTCAAAATTTTGTCTGTTAAACTTTGGTTAACTCTTCATAAATTGCCAGAAGTGTATTTATATCTAATTTCATAAGGCATTAAGTTAAATAATTCCAAATAATATATTTTAAATTGTCATTTCATTTCCCAGTCTTCGCCATCAAGTATAATTGCTTTTGTCGATTATGCTGTGGAAATAAACAATTCTAAACGAAAAAAACTTGTTTTTACTGCTGGCAATTAGTTGTTATTGTATAAGAGAAATGCAATCGCAATCATGGGAATATATTGTTAACATTCCCATACTCTTAGCCACGACGACTGATAATATGCAACTATTTCTCACTGTGCGGATATCTTACCGCACCCTGGGCTACTGATAACGCCTTTATGAGGCGTCATTTCACTTTCGACGTAAAAGTGCATCATGAGGTGAGAGAGTGATTGATACAGTCACTAAAGTACTTCTGTAGGTGTAGAGAAAATTGCTGAGCCTAAGGACCTCAACCTTAAAGGCAAGGGCAACTGCTTTTAGGTTCTGTAGCATGAGACGTGTGTGCAAATTAATAATTACTGAACAGGTTGACTCAGTTGTAACTTGCATTCGGGAAGTTTGAATACCTTGGGACCGACCATTGACCTTGGGTATTTCCTGTGGATTCCTGACCGCTTATGCAATGATGGGATGTACCTCTCCTTTGCAAGAAAAGTTCTGTTCTGCCATTTAATCTTATTTCGTTCTATTAGTTCTGTTACAAGGTCGAAAGTGTCCGACTAGGAGGGTTAGTGCGGTGTGACGGTGCCTTGCGCCAGCGGGTGATATGGAAGAGCTCCTTTTGAGAGGCTCGAACTCCTTGGAGAAACGGCTCCGCCGGCGTTAGATTTCTGCCTAGATAAATGGATGTGCTGTGTACTGTGTAAAGTAGGGGTAGTGAGATGAAGGGAGAGGTGCCGGGAAGGAAGATTATACATTACTAAGGGAGTGTTTTGTTACAGATACACAGTTTCTAATTATAACACGCAAAACTCTAGTTAAATGTTGAGAGAAAAATAAAACATGTTAATGGTTAAAAATCAGTGAACAATATTAAACTTGATAAGACGTATAAAATGTTTATTTATTAATAAGAAGTAACTAGTATTAACAATGCATACTTAAATAATAATAATAATAATATTTTAATAATGCATACTTTAGCGTAAGGGAAGCTATATGCACAATAATTTAGGTATTAGAGTAAAAATTGTACAGTATATAGTTCAATTTGTTTTATGCATAACTAACAAGAAATGGATTAAAGTTACGCAACTTATTTGCGATACAGAAGAAAAAAATTTAAGATAAATTATAATTGCACAGGATACCAGTACATATTTTCGCCGGAAACCGGTAGAACAGTTTTTGTTTAAATTTAGTAAGTAAATAATAGTGTTGATATGTAAATTGCATTTTTTTGTTTTAACAGCTGGTTGCCAGTTGTAGGTCAGTGCTGGCTTCCAGTATGTATGGGGATTTATAATTTAGTTTAGTTTATGTGTATCTTTTATAGTATATGTTAAAGTAAATATTCTTATAGTGTCTTTTCTTTTGTTCTCCCTTTATCTATTTTTATCTATTTTATTATAATTGTTATTATTTAATCGCTTTTTTATTTTTAGTTGTTCTTTATATTTAGATAAATCTGAACAGTAATAATGTAGTAAGTGTAAAAATGTACTTTTTCAAATAAATAATAAAAGTTCTGGAACATACGAAGGGAACAACGTACCGGGATGTATATTACACATTTTTATTATACTTTTATTATTTATTTTTAATATTACTATGTTAGATATGCTGTACACAGCCGAAGAAGCTGCCATTATAAATAACTATTTCTTAACAGGCAAATAGTTCAACTTTTTATGACAGACGAGCTATAACTTTCCATTTCTTACTAAACTGAATATTTTGAAAGTCATTTTGGTACTGAATATCTAGATTTTATTTTAAAATAATTGCTTCATTTAATATTTGTTGTTAATTGAAATAATTCATATTTTCTAAATTGATGTCAGAGTTTCTCTATTTATCAGTTTGGTTATCGACCTGTGGATATAGGTGTTAAAACAATTTACTGATAACCTTGCAGCCAACGTTAAAAAAATATTAAATACTGTTTCTAGTGACACAGAAAATTTAAAGAGAAATTACTACAATAGAAGCCTAAAATATTGAAACTATGTGTGGACTGTAATTTGGGTAAACCTTCAGTATTGCTGAGAATGGGCTGGTCTTTGAAGTTTACATATTTCATGCCCACAGTGTGCGCAATTCCAGAAATCAAAGTAGCCGTTAATTAACGACAGTTAGAGCCCGCTAGTTAGCGAGCCCAACCCACTTTAGTTTTCTGCTGATGAACAAATCTGGTTGACATTTGTATTAATTAGCAATAACGAACGCTTTGAAAGCTATAACCCAGGAACAGCATGGAGCGAAGAGTAACAAGAATTATTTAGTGGTATACATCTCTCATCAAGTGGTTTTTAGTTAGTGTAGAACTTGACTCATTAAATCCCGTTGGTGCTACTTTTGCAATTTTATTACGCATAGTTCTCGCTCTATCGTACAGCAGCAAATACACTCTCGGCGAGTTTGCTTAAGTTGGCAGCTCGGTTCAAAAGCATTGCTCTCTTCTGATATAGTATATCTTCTTTTTAATATCAGTGACTGGTTTATTGTTTGCGATCATTCAATTGCCTTTAGTACCAAGAGTTAAACCATTACAAAAGTCTCTGGCTATAGGAATAACTCGTTCGAAAACAAATCGAATTATTTTCAGGAAGGGGATATCTAATATTCTTCAAACTGAAGTTAAATCGAATCGCCACTTTCTAATTGACAAATCTTGACTTACCAGATATTTAGTTATATTGCTGTAATTATAAAGTATGAGGGATATTTTGTTAAGTGCTATACATATTTTTTACGCTTTCTTTAGTATACTTATGTAAAAAAATAAATAAACGCAATCATTCTGATTGAGATAAATCAAGCAGGAAATTAAATTTGTAACATTAAGTAACAGCAACACAATCGCAAGAACAACGCGACCTCACCCACGCTTGTGGCACTTTTTGTATATATCTAGAAATTGCCTCTTCCTTAGAAGGCAAAACTCGCGAAGAGATGGCGTGCTGGAACATTTAACAAACCAACAAATATAAAATATTGCTTAACAAATGCACTTTACTACAGATTTTTGCAATTATGATTATTGCCCCTTTAACATACGTCAGAGCAACTAAACACAATGCTTTAAAACACGTAACTAGAGCATAAAAATATACATTGTCGCATGATCAATTGGGGCATCTCGTGGAACATATTATTTGACATTTAGCAGCTCACTAAAAATAAGCAAAACAAAATTTTGTGTCAAAAGATAATAAATAAATAATAATTTAATAATAGAAGTCCACCTAATAAAATAATTTAGAATCCAAAATTAAAAAAAAAAATTAAAGAACCTGCTTTAACTTGTACCCAGGAGGTAACGGTGTTTCCTCTCCTATCGGCAGAAGAGCAGGCTCCACCTGTAACTGCGTTTCTCCTTCACAAGTTCAAGCAGACCAGCCGGGCAGGGGGGGGGGGGGGGGGATAGAGGCGAGCACTTTATTGGTAGAAGCGCGGAAGAATAACATATCCAGTGTGAGAGTGAATGCACCTTACGGTATCTTCCAGTTACTTAGACAGTTCTAGTGAATCCAAACAGCTTAGGAAAATATAATTAGGAGCAAAATGTCTCTGGTTCAGGGATCGCAAGGGGTAACAGAAACCACATCTTCACCGGAGTGAATCCAACCATTAAAATGAAATAAACATAAATAGGAGATTTTTTTTTGAATAGTATTTAACGCCCCTTTTTACTACAGGGGCAACACAAGCGGTGGACACTGATGATACACGAGATGAAATAAAAATTGGGAAAGGAATTTTTTTAAGGAAGGAAACGTTCCAGGCCTAAGTTTAGGGTACCTCTTCGGCATTTGCCAGTTATGAGGGCTGAGGAAAGCCAGGAAAAAACGTCAGTCAGGGAGGACGGTTCTGGCGGGATTCGAATCCCAGACCTCCCGCTCACGAGTCCGTGCCTTAGCGACCTCGGCCACCCATGGCGGTTATAAAGAGATGAAATGGAGAGGGAAATTCAGAGTTAGTAGAATAAAGCCACAGAAGCGAGTAACTCCAAGGAAAAATACCAAAATACTGCAACTTTATCCATCACAATAGCCACCACACAGTACGATAATTTGAGTTCGTTTTCGCAGTCGTACCAACCAAATACTCCAGTCAACTCAGTTGGGGCTGAAGCACACTGAATGAGGTGTTAATAATTATGCTGTAAAATTGGCAGCTAATAGATTAAGAAAAGCATTTCTTATATCAAGCTGTACAACCTATTTTCATAAGCATTGCTCAAGACTAAATTATGTTACTAAATATATAAATTCACTATAAATTATTTTTCTTATTAGAATAGGCATTAATTAATGTCAGCCATGCAGCATAACATTCGCGATTATATTCGTTCAAATATAGCCGCGATTTTTAAAAATTAGTTAGAAAATTTTTGAAAAGGTACATTCAATGGGTTTTTTTGATGATTTTCTACAAACCGCGACCTTGTAATAATTTGTCTTTACAGATTCATAAAAAATTTCTATTTTCAATGTTGTAATTTAAAATAGTGCAATTGAATAAGAAGTATTTATTAAAGTACGAGTTTATAATAAAATAATTCTAAAACAAGAATAAACAGCTCAAATAGGTTTTCCCCTTATATTCGCAAGATACAATTTTTGGCATGAATACTTCGCAAAAAATTGTATGGCTCCAAGAAAACTATTGCTTTAAAATATTTTGTACAAAATGCACGCAATTGCTGAGTTTATTTATTTATTTACTGAATGGTGTTTAACGCCCGGTTTTAATACTAAGGCACACAGGCGGAGGAAAACAATGAAATGACATATTGGGAAAGGATTTTTTAAGGAAGGAAGCGTTCCAGGCCTAATTTTAGGGTACCTCCTCGGTATTTGCCATTTATGAGGACTGAGAAAAAACTGGAAAAAACCTCAGTCAGGTAGGACAGTCCTGGCGGAATCGAACCCTAGACCGCGCCTTAATGACCTCGGCCACCCCTGGCGGTAATTGCTGTTCAGTGTCGTTACTTTATATCAATAAATTTTATTTTACTTTACTAAGTTACAAATATGCTAATGATATTGTACACTGTTGTAGAAAGAGAAGAGATTGCAAGAGTGGAAAATCTCATCGTCATTAAGTTTTATAGCTATGATAAAAAAAAAAATAAAATAACAGATACGAAATAAAATAAAAGAGCTAAAGCTTAATGGACACTGTCTGAGATTACGTTTCCTCTAACATTTGACATGGTAATTAGATGAATAAAGAACTGTTAGAAATTTTGAAGATAAAGGAAAACAGGAAGTTATGCTTTTATATTGCAGTAAAATAGTTTTTCCCTTTCAATATTTCTTATCTTTAATTAAAGCAGAGATTCTTCAAATATATTTTCAAAAAACACCTTCTACAAAAATAATACACATTTTTATCTCTTTGAACCGGCAGTATCAATCTGACTTTAAATAGTTTGTTATTAACGCGTATAATGGTTTGAATGGAAGCGAAAAAATAAATAAACACTAGAAGAATTTGTTATACAATAGACACTAAAGAATATTTTGCTAACCAGGTTTTGAATAGCAATTGACCTACTTTTGTTTCACCCATACACGTTCCTCTGTTCTTCTTTTCCCATTTTTCCGGTACTGCACTTTACCTTATTAAGGTTCAATATAGAGGGTGTTGATGAATGCGCGAAATAATTTCAGAGAGTATACAGAGTCATATATAAGCAAACTGATATAGGCAATGTATGGTTCACAATTAAAATAACGCAGTTAAATGGTGTTAAACCCTTTTGCATCAAATGCTGTTAAATCAGTGTTAAAGCCAAACCGGGTAAAAATTTGGTTTAGAATGTCTTTAAAACTATTATGTGAACATAGAAGTAACGATTTTCCGCAGCCGGTTATCAGCGTTTTCAATATTTTGTGCCATAAAAATTCCTCACTCTCGATCTAATCATTTGACAGTGCGACACTGCATTATGTAGCCTACTCTAGAGGGAGCTTTTAACTACTTGTGCGGCATAATGCATAAAGCAAATGCTTATGTACCACAGGCCGCGGGTTCAATTCTTTATATGCCGTCAATTTTTTATTTATTTAATTAATATGCTGCCCTGCGATACGCATACTAAAGAATGAAAGTTACTTAATATTTTCAAGTTTTATTCTCTTTCTCAATATTCAATAGCTAATAAGCTTACCACTAGCATAATACCTAAAAGTTAATTTACCTAACACATACTCAAATTCCTTCTAGAATTATGTAGCCTACTCTGGGGGGGGGCCTTATGTGCTTGTGTGACGTCAGCATGTCGTGGGTTTAATTCTTGTCAAGTAATCTTTTTTTTTTTCTTTTTTTTTGGTAATATCAAATGCTGCGATACGCATACTATAGAACTATGAACGAACTTTAGGTTATCTTTGAATATATGACACCCAACTCATTTAGATTACCCATAATTCTACCTTTTGTAAGCAATGTTTGTAATTATATGAATTGATATGTAAAGATTTAAGTGCATAAATTGAAACATCTTAAAACGTAGGCTAATAGCTGCATTATTAGGCCCTAGTGAGAAAACGGAAAAAGCCACAAAGTGATGAACGAGACTAGAAATCAAAAACAAATGACTACCTCTTACTCGAAAGCTAATGTCATAATCATGGCGTCAGAGTAATACGTTCAGAAACCTGCCTTGTTATCGTGTGTTATGCTTTCGAGGAGCATCTTCATTAGTCAGTGGCGTACTGGCGCTTTAGAAACTTATAGCTATGGCTTCGAAGTTTGAACAGATACGCCATTCTATCTCAAATTGCTTATATATATACGACATCTCTACACTCTGAAAATATTTCGGTGTAGTTCATAAAATCCTGTATAGTTTAATAAAGAATATACAAAGTGATTAGTTTGGTAGGCTATCGGCGCATGCTGATGGGTCATTAGCAAAGAGAGTCTTTACATCCAGAGAGTTTTTACATGTTCTTTGTAGCCAAACACATTCTCGAATGATGTACACAAATATCATTGGGGAAATTATTCTAAAATCATTTCTTTTCGCGTCAAAATATGTTATCTCCACGATGCATAAAATAGACATTGTTTTATTTTCCTTTATATGCGGTGAAAAGCCAAATTTTTGTACCTATATTTTTATTTATAAATAAGATTATTCACATCATTATCATGAATATTTGGTACACATGAAGGGATATGTTATAATGTAAAGATTAACTCTGTGTCTTAAAAAGTATTCCAGCTATTCTTAACATTTTGCAAAATTCTGAATTAATTTTAAAATGTTATAATATTTTTGGCACCCTTTTTCCTGTAGTTTTTTCTCAGGAAGTATAAGGCAAGGTGTAACTGAAAAAAGTTTCCTTAGTGTGCTAGTAATTTTGAGCTCCAGAAATATTGGTTTTTATATTCTACGAGTCCTTGATTATCAAAGTATCGTGTTCTTTTTTATGGAGGAATTTATAAACTGTAAGATTTACTATTTAAAGAAGAACGCAAATTCCCTTAAAT
Source organism: Metallyticus violacea (assembly GCA_030762175.1). Lineage (NCBI taxonomy): Eukaryota > Metazoa > Arthropoda > Insecta > Mantodea > Metallyticidae > Metallyticus > Metallyticus violacea. The sequence goes on along the minus strand of CM060843.1, from coordinate 14,207,676 downwards.
ACCGAGGGTGCCAAAAATGTATACACACTTTGTCAGTAGACATCTATTTAATATGTTTCAAAGTTGAACCGAAAAACAACAGTAATGTGTAGTATGATGTTCTGTAAACAGTTGTGATTCACATACATTGTGATAGCGTTGCTACGTGATAGATAAATCATCAATGAACAAATGAAGCCAAGATTATCATATGATTTGTAAACAGATGTGACTCAAATCACGTTACGTTGCTACAACAAAATGGAGCCAAGATTATCGTTTGAACAACAGAAATACATTTTAAAGTGGTATCGAGAAACCGAGAATGTTGCTCAATCAGTGGTTCAACGTACTCAGAAGTGTATCGACGCCGATGGTGGGAATTTTGAGCAACTGTTGTAACTGTAAAAGTCTAAGATGATTAATGCTCATCATTTTCTGTTTGTGTGAATTCAGTTTTGTTATGTTAATACAGTTTTTTCTTATATGAACACACAATTTTAATAACCGTACTTAGTTTCATTTTAATTTCAACTACATTATTAATATGAAGAAAACAATATAAGAAACATAAGCAAAGTTTGGGTCACCAGGGACGCTATTAAAATGTATTCTTGTCGCTGACTTTGCAGGAGATATAGAACTCTGGAGCAATGCCAAAACACAATGCTTTTAAAATTAAAGGCTGTAACCTTTTAGAATGTCAAAATAAAAGAATATAAATTACTTCTCTTACATGCAGGAAACATTCGTGCAAATTGTAGTCTATAGAAAAAAATTGAAAAGAGGGGGAGGAAATTACAAAGCGATGAAAGTCACTACTGACAATGACGTTAACATAGACTGTCTGCGGTAACACAAAAATGGAAGAAACAGCAAAGAATCACAGTAGTGGAACAATGCTGCATGAAAAGTGGAATCAAAAGTATTGGAAAATAAATTGGAATGTGGCAGATAATCATAAACCGATAGCACAGTATACATTTGAGCGAATTCAAAACAGAACAAAGGTGGCAGTATAGTGGGGAGTTGTTATTAGTATTATTATTATTATTATTATTATTAATATTATTATTTTAATGATTTAGAGTAAAATTTAAGATTCTCATAAACCATGTAGCAATCTCACTAAATACAGCACAAAGTACCTATCTATCGATTAAAGTTTCTGGGAAGAGGACTTTTCGTTTTTCTTTAAGAGTATTAGGTTTATTACACAGTGAGCACAAACATGTCTTGTATAAAATGGTATCTCACATTTATAACATTTTGAATGAAAATTTCAGCAGTTCTGCTTCTGTAATTTTTCCATTTTCTACCCAGATATTTTTTTCTAAGTTTCTCATTAGCACGGCGGTCATTCCTGTAATATTTCAATACAATATTTACTTCAGGACGCACTATAGTCAATAACATGGTGTAGCAGTAGCCTATAATAATATGTTAACAACATACCATGGACTCTGTAAATGCCATGGGTGGCCAAGGTCATTAAGGCGCGGACTCGTGAACGGGATGTCTAGGGTTCGAATCCCGCCAGGACTGTCTTCCCTGACTGAGGTTTTTTCCAGGTTTTCCCAGTCCTCCTAAATGGCAAATGCCAGGGAGGAACCCCAAACTTAGACCTGGAATGTTTCCTTCCTAAAAAAAATTATTTCCCAATAGAGTATTTCATCTCAAGTACCATCAGTGTTCACTGTCTGTAGTGCCTCAGTAGTAAACACCATTAAAAAAAAAATTCCATTTGTACCATCGGTGCGGTAAACAGTTTGTTAGATAAGTTAGATTAAGTGTGATCTTAGTCCCCCGCGTGTTGTGCTCAGCTGCGGACGCAAGCCTAAACTAACTAGGTACAATCGGCATGACTAGTTAAAAGGCTATTTTCTGCAAAATACAACAAAAGATTCTAAAACTTTGATATTGCTTTCGGTGTATGCTCCAGCATATACGATATCCTGGATCGGCTGGTAGAATCTGTTACACGTTTTTCCCTGCTTCTCTTGACATTGAAGTCATCCATAATTGTAGGAACACGCAAAATTGCCTGACTCACGCCAAATGAGACGGGGAGATCAATTCAACAAACGTCTTCTAGTCGTGTGCACAGCAAATACTAGTCGTAGTAGAGTTATTCTGAAATGTTTCTTTGTAAAAATTACTTTAAAATTTCCTGTTTTACTTGAAGAGAGTTATTAGTATTATTATTATTATTATTATTATTATTATTATTATTATTATTATTATTTCAATGCAGTGTCCTCTTTCACACCAATCCCCACACATTTGAGGCTTACTAGGCTAATATTAAACAAACATTCAGACTAATGAGTGACAACATATTCTCGCGATATGGAGTTTGTGTATGTGCGCAAAAAGAACACTTAGGTTAGGTTCATAATCCATTTGTACTTCCGACGTTGTAGAGAAAACTTTTACCGGCTGATGCTCGACCTATCGGCTCCCAATATTATATTACGTTGTATTAGAACACATTTTCAATGCAACACTAGTTTACAATCGTGCTCATTTGTATGGTTTTGATTTACTATGATTTGCATTCGTGAGTTTTCAAAGGATTTAATTAACTGCCCCTGTGTCTATCAATTACACACGTTATAATAATATAATTGGAAACTCAGCACTTAAATAAACCTTAGAAAATTCTAAACGGTGTTTAGAGTTTTACCTTTGCATATAGCTGTTCTTTCGTATATTTTATTTTATTTATTTTTTTAAAGACGTTTGAAAATGAAACAAAACATAAGCAAGTGACTGCTTTTGTATATGCAGGATCTGGAAAATAATTAAATTAAGTGAAATCGAAAATTGTGTTAAAAGCTAGGTTAACGTTCAATATCTTTATTACGTGTAATATAAATTGAATCCGTTAAAACGCGAAACGGTAGGGTAACTGTTATTAATATTTTATGACGTATTAAAAATAAAAAAGCTCTCCATAGCTCGAGTTAGTGCAAAAATATTTAAAATGGGCTGTGTCTCAGTATTGCATGGTGAACCTACTTGAGACTGTAAACAAATGCATGTTGACACAAGTTGATGAGGTGGCATTAAGAAGAAAGGGAAAGTGCGTACACGAACTGTGTTCTTGAATCGTAATGCTAAAAGTATTTCGGAGAGTGTAGTAACGCCTGTGCAACTCACAGTTCAAGAAAATCTTTAACATCTTTGTAAACAATTGCAACGCTTCCCTGTTTGTGAGAGTGTTTTTGTATTTGTTTCAATGTCGGAGATAAAATAACAGAATCTCCTGCAATGCGACATCACTTTATTCCCCGCATCGGCAGGGTGCCAATATTTTCGTTTTGTTCTCTTCTTGTTTCTGAATTTCTGTGAAACAAATTGTATTCCGTCCGCTGTTGTTATTTCTTTCCAGCATTGACTCGCAATACGACATTCTCAATTTTTTGATAACTGTAATGTATTTTGGAGTATCCAAAGTATCTGTTGTATTTACATATGAAGTTATATCACTTCTTCTCATTGACAAGTTTTAACACTTTATGAATATTGAAACTATATGCTATACTTTAATATCGGCTTTATTGTGTTTTCCATCACTGAGTGTTTTATGTCTCGGCTACCAAGCGTGATGCAGCCGGTGAACACCAAACTTCCACATCATAAAAGTATATACAATTTTACCTTATATAATTCTTCGATATTATCAGTTTCGCAATGCTAAATGGACACTCTGTAGGAAAAACACATTCTAAAATGACACGATTAAGTTTCTGACCTCATAGCTAATGTTTTCCTTTACATTACCAAAGTTTTATTTACGTTATTTTTAGCAGTTCTATTTTTTATAAAGTCCTCGGAAAATGATACAATATTATATCAGCAATACTATTGGAAGACACTGTACTTCAATTTAGTTGCATTTAAAGAAATTAACAGGTTCATCACATTTTATAATGGCATTTTTGTGTGTGATCTCATTTTTGTTTAATGATTAAGGTCTATTTCGGTATGTACAAATTTGGTTGGTTTGATGTGGACTAATAGATAAACATATTATTTACTATATGCGGGTCATTGAAATAGTAATACATTGTGATTGTTTATAATAGTCATATAGAAATTATTTTCGTTAGATAGTTAAACGAAGTCTTTGGGATCCTTCACGTTTGTGTGTTCGTCTTACCCCTATCCAATTATCTCATTTCGCTAGGACACATTTCGTCCAACACGAGCACCAATTTCTCGGAATGATATTCCGCCACAATTCTCCCGCGACCAAATTCAGACACCTGTTGGTGTTGCTGTTGTATTTTCGAGAAGCTATACTCGTGAGAAAATGTGGGGTTTATTTAACGCGTCTCTTATGAGCGCTGCACTTTTAATGGTCAGCGGTGTTTTTATAAACTATCTTATAATACCACAGCTTTAAATTTTATGACATGTTGGTTTGGAAAATCAGTTTATAACAGCGGCATATGCCCACTTTGTCTGGATTGCAGCTTTTGTTCATATCACAATCTGTCACTGACATTGCAAATACATTTGAATAAACTGTTTGTTAAAATAACAAAAACATACACTTTTACATGCTTTGTCCTTTACTGGTATTCCGCCATCATATGCACTACTTTGTTGACGTTCTTTTGATTACAAAATTCGTTCCACTAAAGTTCTGTATATTAGAACACATTGCGCTTCAGTTTTACAGCGTTAAATTTACCTTTTTACCAATATGCAGTTTTTTATATTCATTACATAGTGGCTTCTTGCGCTTTTATATAAAATTGCAAATATCTTCATTAACGGCGCGGAAAAAAAAAACACTGTTACACTTTCGCTGTAACAGAGATGGCTTAGTTTATATGTTTTCTGACTAGAAAATGAACATTCCATCTTAAAAAGGAGAGTTCTTAGGTACAATAAGTTGCTATGTCGAGTTTTATGTTTCACTAAGTGTAGTTTAGATTAATGTACTGTATGTATGAAGGTTTTATATGTCGAGCAACTAGGAGAAACACAGCCAGAGATGCTCATATTCCACTCTCGCCCTTTACCATGCTCTTGAATGCCACTTTCTGAACCTATCTCTGCCAGTCTCAAGGCAGTATACATTCAATCACGAACATTGCTAGATAGTTGACTCTAGGGGAAAGCATTTCTATAACTAAACATAGAATCAACTCCTCGCGTTTGTGTATAATTTATTCACAAATTTCTTGATAAATTGCCCCTTTCCAGATTAAAAGCCTAGGGCATTATCTAAATTTTCAGGTCGTTTGTTCACCACCCTGATTATTGACGGTACGTGACGTTGAGGGACTGAGGCAGAGTATATTTACGATATTGAATTTTAACTTGTAATGTATACCATATCCAACCCACAAAGTATTATGTAATACCGCAGGAAGGACACTAAGGTGTTTGCGGTGATCTTCCAACATATCTTAAAAAATATCGTAACAAGAAGACCGAATAAGTAAGTAGTCATTCGCACACTCAAAAGAACAATCGTTACGCGTGCGTCCAAATCAAAATAATCACTTCGCATGCCAACATTTGCCTCGTGTCCTAGCTGATGCCGTTCACAATTCTTCTCCCAGAAAATCGCGACACTTTAAAATGCCAAATGTATTATTAGCTACTAGATAGACTTCGTAATATAACACGAACGTTATTTGTCGTAAGTAAGCATCCGTGCTAATTTCTTTCTCTTTGTTAGCAAATACACATACAAACGAGCGCAACCCTTCTGTCAGGACTGACCAATTGTCTTATTTTAACAGCTTTTTTTCTCTCTCAATTCCACTACATATAAAACGTATGCAATAAAAAGCTGGATGATATGCAATAAAACAAAACAAACTAAGCGAATATACGCGCACACTAATGTGGCTTCAATTTCAATCTATCGTTTAATGCAAAAGGGACGAACAACAGAACGAAAACGTGCAGTTTTAACATTAGGGAAGCCGAATTGAATCGTGTCGTTCTGAATATTTTTTTTTTTTTTCTTTTCGATATAGTACCGCTGTGGGAGGACTACAAATTCAGATCTTCTATAAAGTAAAATAGTAAATGTAATTTCGTAAGCGGAGTTGAAGTATTGAGGTAGCGTTAACGGACATGGTTTATAGCTAAAGTCTGTAGTATGCTAATCAGCTTTCTGAGGGTATCCATTTTTATTTGTTGCCTTATTTTGTATGCTTTATTAAAGCACGCTGTGTACGCTGTTCAATACAAAGTTAATATTTTTTTTAAACTAGCTGCAATTTTCTCTTTAAAACTTGAAATGTATGTCTCCGGAATTTTACTGAATTAGTGTTTTTAATAGTGTTTAACGCATGTTTTTCCTACTGAGGTATCACAGGCGGTGGACACTGACGATAAATGAGATGTAATGATAAATTGGGAAAGGATTTTTTTTTTCAGAAAGGAAAAGGCCTAAGTTTAGGTTACCTTCCCGGCATTTGTAATTTATGAGAACTGAGGAAACCCTGGGAAAAATCTCAGTCAGATAGGACGGTCCTGGCGGGAATCGAACCCCAGAACTTAAACTCACGAGTCCGCGCTTTAACGACCTTTGCCACCCGTTCCAGTCTGAATTAGTGATTCTGATATAATAATTAAATAGTTTATATGTTAATCACAGTTTCAACTACCATAGCAACCAACATTCCTCTAGCTATTTAGATACTAAAACGGCAGAATTTATCGAAAAAAAATTGGCATTGCTAATTAGCACCAAACATTTTTAATTGCTATTCAAAAGTGTACATTTTGTAAATATAGGAACTAATGTCATTGTAAAAGTGAAATATAAAGAAATATTTCATAAATACAACAAAATACATCCCTAGGTATTTTAAATGTTACACTTGTTAGAAACCGAGATGTGCAAAATTGCCCATTACTATAAAATTAAAAACAATCACGAACCAATCTCACACTTTCCTAATACAAGGCAACGTGGGCAATTGTCAGATTGCAATCGGTTAACATCGGCGCGTCAAACTCTTGTATACTTCCCACTTCACTTAATTGCCGACTGCCTTTGCTGAACTCCACGCGGATTTGAAATGTGGCTGTCAATACCTTGCACATGAATGGGAAGAAAATACAGCAAAGAAATTCATTACAGTGCTTTATTAACACTGTGAAACAAAAGACTGCCACACTGAAAATAAAACAATCGCTGTATAGCAATAAAGGAAGTAATAGAAACGTTCTATTCCAAAGCCTCACAATAAGAATACAACCCATAACAATGATAGTGAGCAGGATTTTAAAATGAATAAAACTTCAATATCTCCTCACTTTGTGTTGTAACGAATTAACCATAGTTCTATCTCCCCCATCACACTTTCTGTGGTATCGGGAAGGGAACTCAGAGCCATAATTTATAGGGTGTTTCCATCCTATAAATGAAACGAACATTTTAATATCAATTTGGTCGTTGACGTGTATGTTTGATAGATAAAAAATATATATGCTGAAATATATTAAAATGTTGAAATTATACATTCCGATAGCAATTTTGGATAGGCATATAAAATGTCTTTTGATACATTTTTTTCGCTTCTTTGTAAAGGCGCCCTTTTTCTTTAAAAGAATGCATGAAGAGAACTGGCTGTATAGCTGATATTGTTGTTGATTTGGTTTATTTACGGACGCTATTTAACATCTCAGGACATCAGTGTCCCATTCAATTCAGGGCGTGAAACGGTCGACAAATTTTGCACAGAGGTCTTTTTTTAAGGCTGAGGTACTTTATCGTGCCGTAAATGTACGACACGGAACTCACGGCTATACTTCCGTTCCGAAGGAAGCCATACTTAGGATTTCTACACCCGAAAAAATCCATCGATCCTGGCCGGGTTTGAGCCTGCGATCTTGGTTTTAGAAGGCAAATATGATTACCATTTCACGATCAGGACGATCGTGATACACGATCTGTATAGGTGTGGTCACAAGTCTTTTACGGACAGTCCATGTGTTCTGTACTTGTCTAAACGGTAGAGTATGGTTAGGTACGACTTTATGGACTCAATGGTCAGAAATTTGTGATCACATATGTGCAAAAAGTACTCACTTTAGAAATCAGAAGGTGCAACCTTACTATTAACTTCCTACGTAACTAGGCTTGCGGTGTTAGAAGGGGGTAACAAAGAAAATGTCATTAACCGGAGGTCATTGTCAATTTGCAGCTGCCAGCGAGCTTCTCGTTTCTGAATTCTTTGTGAAGAGACTGGTGGAGAAAGTGAAGTTATTTGTAGTCACTTGCCTGATACCGTCCTTGGTACATCAATTGTTAGGAATTAATTGGATTATGTGTAACATTTTATTTCAGCTAGCTGTAAGTGAAGGGTGCTTAAGTGTGTAAAGTTGTCACGAAAAGCTGGAATTCTCGCTCGAACAGCAGAGGGACCATTCTGGTAGGCAATAGAGTAAATCCTTTCTTTTGTTTGTTGGAAGGGGCGCTCCTTTTCCTCCGGCAGCTATGTCGGCAAAAACGAGAGTTATTAACACCTGTGCTACCGTTAAAGGACGTTGAACTCTAACGTACGGTAGAAATTGAAATTGAACGCTGGACGAATCACCAAGTTGTTATTCAATAATCTGACTAGCCAATAATATGAGAGTTGATGTTGTCACCGATAGCCTATAAGGATGTCTAAATCCACAGTGGCGGAAAAATAGAGCTTCCCTGTATCACGTGGTCAAGCGAGTCTTATTGAGTATTTAAGGGCATGAAATTGCCCTTTTTTCAGAATTTAATCTTGGGAGCTGGCACTGGAATATCAATGTTCGAGCTTCACTTCTGCTTGGCGCTTCTTCTTAGCAGTCAGAAAACTTCTGTTTGTCAAGTAGTACAGCTCCGCGTGTCTGCCAGCTGTTTCATTACTGCGATCTGACGAGAAACGCCCTGGTACGCACTTGTTGGTTCAATAAACGACTGGCAGATAACAAGGTGTTCTTTCTCAACACATCTCCTTTAATTCCCCTCACTCAACCCGACACTTTCAAGTTCCAAAAACCAGCAACATTTCTGTAGATCGACAAAAGAGTTATTTAGTTGTGAGCTGTATCTGCATGTAATCAAACTCCCATTACAATTCTTCTCGCTCCATTAACTCCTCATGCCTCATGGAATGGTCTTTTATTCTATGTTTGTGTAATAAACGTATGTGTCCATACAATGACCTGTAGTTTCGTTTAAATTGTTGCCTGAAACATTATTGTGCATGTACGTGAATAAATGCTCAGGAATTATCTCGGGAATTCGCAAAATGGAAAGACAGGGCTTTTGAACTTTTCTATAGGAAATTAAACGTAAATATTTTATACCAAGTTCAATTTTGGTCTTCGTGTATAAATTCTATCACCAACTTAAACTTTTTTTTTTTTTTTTTTTGTTCATTGACTTCCAGTGAATCAAGGGCCTGCGACATGAACAGACTTCTCTGCAGAAATTCCTTCAGGAAAAATTTATCTTTCTGGTGAAAAAAATAAAAAACAATTTGTACCTTTAATATTTTCCCCTCTCAATGAAATTAGGATATTGATTTAAGCTCGTATATTCCTGGCTATAAAAAGTACTATAATTTTAATACCTAAATATACTGATGGCTTTTGAAAAGCCTGATCATCATAAGGGCAGCGTCGTATTTTACTGCTGTCCTGCCACTTTTTTGCATTACTTGACTTTGGGACTAAAGTTATTTTTAGTATCGTTGCTATATTAAACAAAATACGAGTCATTTTCCATTTTCAGAGCTCTCGTGTGTCCCATGTGTGCCTAACTGGAAATGCGTTGTTCGTTTTTAGCGTTGCTACATGACTACAACGTAATAAGGTATCCCCCGGGATATCTATATTCCATAGCATACTTCCTACTGCTTTTGTTTCCCATTGGGTATCCTGGCTTTGACTATGCTTGTTGACTTTTATAAAAATAATAAACTAGAACAAAAGCAACACAAGCTGCAAGCTGGTATACAGCCTCTATGAGTATTTGCTTACAGCATAAAAGTTGAAAGTGGATGAAAGGCAAACAAAATGGAATTGTGTACCTAACTTTGAACTTTGGGCGGAGTTTCTACAATCCAGTGAATCAAAAATTGTCAATTCCATGAACCTCGCATATATATATATATATATACCCAGAAAGATGAATGTTTAAGTTCACTATTGTATTTATTTATTACAGAAAGTACCATTACACATTTGTTTAAAAGCAGACAGGGATAGAGAATGCAAGTCAATGTAGGTTCCAGCATTTCCAATGCAATTTTCCTGATGAGACTGCCACCGCACTGCTCTGACTAACATTTTATTTATTTGGCACTCATTTACACGTCTCTCGAACCCACGCTTCCATGGCGATCACTTCCCTAGATTTTCTGGTATTCACATAAGTCTGAACTTGTTTCCGGTTACTTAGCGTTCCCACGTCGTGTGTTAACGCCTCAAGGAAAAGCTATATTCCCGCATTATAAGAGTTTAATACGGTGACCGCACCATTATGAATTCGAAAGTCTTCATTGCAGTTTTTCAATAGTATCGTCTGGATTCCGGTCACTGGAAGCTCAGTAACTTGAAATAAAACACTGCTTCGTCTGATAATGAAGGTCTGCAAAATGTCACGTTTAATTTGAATGTACAGTAATACGAGAATAGGTCCATAAGTTTCCGGCCTCGCCGATAAGGATTATCGCCTTCACAAAACCCTTATCTGGTGTCATACTAATCATAACTATTATTATTATTATTATTATTATTATTATTATTATTATTAGCGATACAGAAGTTGGGCGCTGGGCGAACAAGGCAATTGTTACAGAAGGTACCAAACCTGCCACAGTTTCAACTTTCAGGAAATGTTCTATGAAATCCATTCGTCCAAACATTGGGTATCCGGTGTATCCTCTTGAACAGTGCAGCGGCCAATGAATAATAATATTATTATATTATGGAGACCATTGAATCCGAACTTTACATTTGAGGACTGCATATCAGGACGGAGTATGAAGAGTACACACGAGGGTAGGTCCATAAGTTTCCGACCTAACCATTTTCTAGGTATGATAAAGTAAAATTATACTTAACTTTTCAATATAGTTACCCTATATCGTAATACACTTCTCGCATCTTTGAATTAATATTTCATTCTCCCCCGCCCCCCATATATCACAAGTCTCGTCTGTAAAATGGATCCTTCACTTCTTCGTCAAACTTAAATTTCCTTCCTCGAAGATCCTTCTTGAGTTTTGAGGTTAGGAAATAGTCGCTAGAGGCTACATATGGGATGTAGGTGCGTTTTTTTTTTTTTTTTTTTTTTTTGATTAGTGTTTAACGCCCGTTTTTACTACTGAGGCACCACAGGCGGTGACACTGATGATACATGAAATGAAATGATATATTGGGAAAGGATTTTTTTAAGGAAGGAAGTTTTAGGTACCTCCCCGAGATTTGCCATTTATGAGGATTGAGGAAAACTTGGAAAAAAACCTCAGTCAGGAAGGACGGTCCTGAACGGGATTCGAATCCTAGGCCTCCCGCTTACAAGTCCGCATCTTAACGACCTCGGCCACCCGTGGCTCTAGGGCTGTAGGGTGGATGGTCGATCTCCTTGGACCCACATTTCTTCACAGCTTCCTTTGCAACTAGAGCGTGAACAAGGCGCACACAACACCACTCAGCTTTCCTCGCCTTTTCTCTTTGATAGAAGCACGTAGTCTGTGCAATAGGCCAGCATAGTACTCCCCATTTACCATGATGTTCCTTTGTTGAAGTCAAAGAAGAATATTCCTTTACAGTCTCAAAAGATTGTGGCCGTGACCTACTTGATTGACTGACTGACCTTGACCTTTCAAGGCGGTGCTTCGCCAGGTTTGCACCACTCCATTGATTCTCTTTTGGACAAGGGATCATAGTATAGGACCATAGTTTCATCTCTTGTAACAATGGTTTGCAGAACTTCTGTCTCGTCACGGCAGAGCTCCAAAAATGCCCCGACAAAGATGACTCGCTGCTGCTTTTGGACTGAGGAAAGAAGTCAAGGCACGTATCTTGCACTAACCTTATTCATTTTGAAATGTTCATGAATAATTCGAAGGACTGTGTTTCAGAAAGCTACTATTTCTGTAAATTTGAGTCACTGGTCTTCCACAATTTCTCCTTCCACAGAAGCGATGTTTTCAGGAGTGAGCACCTCCAAGGGCCGACTGAACGCTTTTCGTCTTCAATGCTTTCTTAATCTATTCGAAAAGTTATGGCCCATTCTTTTAAGGTAGAATATGAGGGGGATGCCCCCATATACATCGTCCAATCGCTGTTTAATTTCATTTGGAGTAAGTCCTTCTTTTGTGCATAACTTAATAACAGGTCGATACTCCATTTTGAACATGCCACAATCTTCTATACATAGCCTTGTTTATGCAACTATATCTGCACAACTGAATACAGCGGAGCGAAAGCTACAGATGCAATTATTTACTTAATAGATAAGGTATGACACCAGATATGGCTTTTGTAAAGGCGATAATCCTTAGCGGCAAGGCTAAAAACTCGTATACCACAATGGTTTGTTACATGAAGTCTATTTGCATTCGTAAAGAAATTAGAAGTAAATGATTAAAAAAAAAAAAAAAAAAAAAATGCTGGGTAATGAACAAGGTGGAGTAAAAAATTGAAAAGGAAAGTAAATGAAAGTGACAAAGATAATAAACAGACAAAAGGAAGTTAATGAACTCCTTAAATTGAAGTAACAAAAGGAAAATAGGTTTGTGCCACCACAGGCCTCGAGCCACTCTCGGCAAATGAGGAACGTTTGGCCTCATCACATTTCTATCTCCCAGGGGTGGATGAGCGGCATAGTTAACGAACCCTTTTACGCAGAACGAATCTACCCCCTTCTGGGAATGCTCGTCTCCACGACATGAAACTTATTTATGGGCTGTAACACTACGCAGAAAGTGGTGGACAGATATGCTGTGTTTAGTTTATTGCCAACTAACGCTTTCTGTCTTCAGATATATTGCGTGTCACTTTCACCAATGTCGCTATGCTTGGCACTGATGCCAGTTTATCCGTCTTTGGATTTGTGTAAAAGTTAGCAAAGTTATGATACATTGTAGGGTTATAATTATTACAAGAAAAGTATCCAGTATGCCGTGCAATATAAATTCTTATAATTAGTAAATATTTGTACATATATGGCTATTTTCGTGTGATTAGATTTTTGCTTGTTTCCATAGGATTGTTCACATGGATCCTGTTTTTGCAATAGGAGCACAAAGAAGAGTAAATATAAAAGAAATATTAAAGAAAAAAAAACCCGAAAGCATTTTCTTCTACTGATTACATGTTTATATTACAACATTAAATTAGAACTAAGGGGTGTGCCATTTTTGCGCGCATCTTTTGTTTCCGTACGTCTTTTTCGTTGTACCTCACAAAACAAACACTTGTTACCAGGCCACATTAGCAGCCTCGCCGATTTGTTTTGTTTACCTTTGCCTACCAAGCCTATGTATAATTTGAAAGTGAAGACACGCGCATTTTGTCTGACATCTTTCTTCCTTTTTTCTTCCAGTCATCTCTGAAAAGTCGTGTTCATTTTGAGCTTTACATTTAAATTGTTAGGTCTGAAGCCTACCTCGAAGGATAAGCGCTATGACCCAGATGTATTTTTAATTTTTTTTTCTTATATTTCCTATTGGACTTTGTTATATTGACTTACAGTCTCCAGTTGTAATTGTTTTAAAAGACAGGGAACTAGGACTTTAAAAACTAACTTGAACAAAGGAAATTTGAATTAAAATATTTTATTCGGTGCCTAAGTGAAAGATTTTATGAACCGCTTGTGCCTAAGTGATTCTTAGAATTATTTATTCATTTGTACGAGGGTAGATCCATAAGTTTTTGGCCTCGCCGGTAAGGGTTATCGCCTTCGCAAAATCCTTATCTCGTGTCATGCCCTGTTAAATAAATAATTGTAGCTGTAACTTACGTTCCACTATGTTTAGTTCTTCAGATATTGTCGCATAAAGAAGGCTATGTGTAGAAGATTGTGACATGTTCAAAATGGTCTATCCAGCTGTTATTAGATTCTTCACAAAAGAAGGACTTACACCGAATGAAATTAAACAGCGATTGGGCGGTGTATAAAGGAAAACATTCCCCTCACATTCTACTGTAAAAGAATGGGTCAAACTTTTTCGAATGGGTCGAGAAAGCATTGAAGACGAAGAGCGTGCAGATCGGGCCTTGGAGGTGCTCACTCCTGAATACATCGCTCTTGTGGAAGGAGAAATTATGGAAGACCAGCGGCTCAAAGTTACAGAAATAGCAGCAAAGTTGGACCTTTCTAAAATGACAGTCCTTCGAATTATTCATGAACATTTAAACGTTTTTAATGGAGTTTAACGCCCGTTTTTACTGCTGAGGCACCATAGGGGTGAACACTGGTGATACATGAGATGAAATGATGTATTGCGAAAGGATATTTCTTTTAAGAAAGGAAACGTTCCAGGCCTAAGTTTAGGGTACCTCCCCGGCATTTGACAGTTATGAAGACTGAGGAACACCTGGAAAACCCTCAGTCAGGGAAGACGGTCCTGGCGGGAGTCGAACCCCTGACCACCCGCTCACTAGTTCGTGCCTTAACGACCTGGACGGTAACATTTAAACACGAATAAGGTTAGTGCAAGATGGGTGCCTAGATTACTTTTGTCAGTCCAAAAGAAGCAACGAGTCATCTTTTTTCAGGCAGTTTTGGAGCTCTGGCGTGGCAACGATAGAGAAGTTCTGCTAACCATTGTTACAGGAGATGAAACTATGATCCTCTACTATGATCCCGTGTCCAAAAGAGAATCAATGGAGTAGCAGGCGTAAACCCGGCGAAGTACCGCCTCTATGGGGCTGTGAAGGAATACTGTTCATTGGATTCGAGGAGAGAAACACCACAGTAAATGGGGAGTACTATGCTGGCCTACTGCACAGACTGCGTGCTTCCACCAAAGAGAGAAGGCGAGCGTGCACACAACTCTTGTTATAAAGGAATCTGTGAAGAAATATGACTTTTGAGAGATCGACCATCCACGATACAGCCCAGATCTAGCTCCCAGTGACTATTTCATCTTTTCAAAACTCAAGGAGGACCATCTAGGAAGGGAATTTAAGTGTTTCGAAGAAGTAATGATTACTGTTTTTATGCCCATTTCATACAAGACTTCCGACTATTGGAGAGGGGGCATTGAGATGTTCATTCAAAGCTGTAAGAAGTGTATTGCAATAAAGGGTAACTATATTGAAAGGTGAAATATATTTTTTGTCTTTATAATACCTAGAAAATGGTTAGGCCGGAAACTTATTGACCTACCCTCGTACGTTCCACACAGTGTTATTCTCCGAATAAATGTCTGAAAAAAATATGTTGAGCTTCTGCTTTAAGTCCTCAGTTGATTAGGATATGCAGCGTACATTCACTAGTCACTCAAAAAAGTCATTAGTGTGATGCCTGGTAATAAAGGAAATGTTTTAACGCTTCCCGCCTTCCAAATTCTTTGCCATCACGCATATCAACGTAGTCTCTTACAGCTCTTGTGTAATGCAGTGTAGCACCATCATGTTATAAGTAAACTTTTCTTTCACAGACTTTGAAAAAGCACTAAAACATGTTTGAGTATGATGGCCTCTTTTACCATTGCGCGCATAACATGGCTGACTACCATTGATATATTTGGCAAAAGAAAAAAAATTCTAAATTTAATCAATTTATTACTATATTCAATAATAAAATTTAGTGCATAATTTATTTTTGAGTTAACTATTAATATCAAAACATGTTTTAAACATGGTGATGCTTAGATTAAAAAGTGCTGCAGCAGATATATGTGATGAGGTGACACTTCCAGTCTTTTGAGTCTAATTTTAGGAGAAATATTACAATTACACACTTAACGTAATTTAGTTACCCATCAACATGTCCATTGCAAATTTTTTGACATTCGCAGTAGCTAAGACTCTCCCTGGGGAAGAAAAGTCTACAAGTTTCTTTCCTTGTGAAAAAGATGAAATTTTCCAAATTACTGAACGCCTTAGAAAAAGCGTGTAAGAACTTTTTTCTTTCTAAACGCATTCTTATAAAACTGTCCTAGTACTTCCTTCTTACAGCGGACCGTTGCACGCACTTTTTTGGTTATTGGTGTAATAAACAACGGCGGGCGTTTTTTCCAAGCTAAGTCTGTATTAGTCAGATGGGACCGACAGTAAACTTTCATGCTAGAGAAGATAAGAAACTGTAATATGTTGTACGTGTTCTGCTGGGCTGTCTGCTTTCTCTCTGTTTAAGCAGAGCTCCGTAAACACAGTAGAGCTTTGTTATGAGCTTGCATTTAGGATAATTTTCATTTTATGATACTGTTGAGGATAAACTCATCTCACTCTCTACGCCGTGTGGAAAATGTTCCCCTTTTCTTCCCGCAGCTTCGTCTGTTTTAAACATTCTCCGTTTAATACTTTGTAAAGCGGTCTCACGGTCCATCGGATGGATATTAACATCCGTTTAATCCCCATAAAACGTCATATTTTGAGGAAATTTTTGGGAAGGGAGAGGCACAGGAACTACGGGGAAATTCGGAACTTAAGCGTACCATAGAGTATAAAAACAGAGCAGTGAAGTTTTGGCTGTGCAACATTCATGAAAACTAAACATTTATTGAAGCATTATGCTACGAAAAGCTACTAAGATAGGATGGAACAAATTAGGACATCCAAATTAAGAAAGATAGGATTGGTCTCCATTTGGATAGCGGATCAGGGTAATATAAAGAATGTATGGAGGAAGCTTAAGAACCGCTTGAAGGATATGGATAGGTAGCATAAAATTTCGCAATGCAGAGAGATGATTTCGCTAGAAGTGCAATCGGGGCTAAAATATGAAAATGCGATTGAGCAGTATATCAAAATAGGAGCCAAACTCATTAGCCAGGGCCTCCCGTGGCTCATACTAGAGACATGGCGGATGATTTAGGTCACCGACGAAAATTGTTTGAAAATGCTCCTCTTTGTGAGGAGGGAAATAATGGATGTGTGTGTGTGTGTGTCTCTCTCTCTCTCTCTCACTTGTCTTCTTGCCATAGGATTCCACGAGTTCGAAATATAGCGATTTCAAGTGCGACTTTTTCTTAGTGTTTTATCCTTTCGTACTATTATAATTACTGTTAATTTGTTACATTGTTTTTATTTTATTTTATTTTTATTTTTATTTTTCTCATATATATATTGGTTGAATGACAGCACGGGAAAAGGAAGGAAACAATACCCGCCGCAACCCTTTATCGTATTGAACAAAGGGAGATGGTCATCCTGGACTCTGCATGTCGGCAAGGAAGCGAATGAGTTAACTCGAGTCAGAAAAGGCTGATAACAAGGTTGGGCTAAACAAACTTTAGAACTGGCTCACATGTGTGATATTCCTACTGTTATTTGCAAATATATACTTTTTATTTTATTTTTACTATGTAATATTTCATCAAATCAAATAGACCTATTATATTGTAATACTGTATTTTATGTTTTATATTTATATTTATCTAATTAAAGTGAAATTACGTTCCTTTAAAGACCTTTTGAACAGCCTATAAATGTGGTATCTCAGAATAGAAATGGACAAAAATTGACTAGTGGAAAATATTTCAGGATATTGTCTGTTGGCTGTGTCATCTGATGGTTGCGTCATCATAATAGCGAATCAACGCCAAAAATCGATTTCCTATTCATCAGTTTTTTATGTTTTCTGAAGAATCATTAACTAAAGAATATCTTCTCGGGAGGTGTACAGAAACTTCCTGACCTTTGTGACACCTACCTGCACACTGAGCATGACTATTGGACTAAATGGATAAGAATACATTAACAAATAAGCAATTAAAAGATTTCTGCTACATATAAATTAATTTAAACAGAATTTAAATTTAAATACGACAGCAGAGACGCAAATACATAATTTTGTAACATATCTCACGGTCCAGATTTTATCCAGAATGAGTGTGACATACGTTCGGAAACCGTTCTAGCCCCCATGCTCAAATAGATGCAAAAGCATTAACTAAGAAAGATTAACAAGGGACCACATATTAGGGAATCGCCACGCTCAAATGAATGGGCATGAATTGTAAGAGTGAATTATACTTTAACAGGAAACTTTTAGAAAAATAGAAACTGTCGTATTTTCCTGGGATTTGACACAATTACTCGTATTTGCCTTTTCAACCTAGAGCCCTCAAATGATTCCCATCTTTAAGGCTCAAGTTTTAAGTAAATATGCAGTGTTTGTTTTGAATGTTATTTATGCATTTACACAAAAGTTTCAAGAATATTAGAGAATATAAAAGACGTAAAGTGCTATAATGGGAAAATATTACAAGCATATTTCTAATTTGATCATGCTTGTTTTAAAATGTTTAATAATGTAATACTTTTCACATAATAAGACGTATCACAGTGGTAGTATTATATTAAAATACACACTATTAATGTTTTAAACATTTTACAATTAAAAAAATATCAAAATAATATAAAGTGATGAGTTATGAAATATTACCAGCTATGTATGTATTCTTATGATACACGTGGTTACGTTTTGTCGTGCTGTAATAGTGATCCAAGTAGTAGTTTATTGGTGCATGGTGGTGAATTATGGGTTTCTAGAACATGATGATGAAAGATAAGAATTATGCAAATAAGTTGATTAGAACCTTCTCGTTAACAATATCTAAAGAACCTGTTACATGTAAATTAGCAGTCAATAAAAAGAATATAGAGCAAGTAATAAATGTTATTTGCTTAGGTATATATATTACTAGTAAGGAAACTAATAAGAGAAGCAAATCACAAGTAAGACAGGCATCTATATCCTCGGTATACATAAAAATATTTGGAGAAACAAGCATATGAGTATTCAAAGTAGGTAAAACTAGAAAATATAAAATATAAAGACCTGTAACGACATACGAGCGTAGATCCGTAAGTTCACTACCTAACCATTGTCTAGGTATGATAAAGACAAGCACTATGTGTCACTTTTCAATATAATTACTCTTTATTGCAATACACTTCTCACATATTTGAATTAAAATTATAACCGCCCTCCAAAAAAATAGTCAGAAATCTTAACTGCAAAATGCGCATAAACAGAATTCATCACTTCTTCGACACACTTAAATTTCCTTCCTCGAAGGTCCTTCTTGAGTTTTGCGAAGAGGAAATAATCACTGGGAGCTAGATCTGGGCAGTAGGGTGGATGTCGATATCCTTGAAGCCACATTTCTTCACAGCTTCCTTTGCAACAAGAGCTGTGTGCACAGGCGCGTTGTCGTGAAAAAGGCGCACACCATCATTCAGCTTTCCTCGCCTTTTCTCTTTGATGGAAGCATGTAATCCGTGCAGTAGGGCAGCATAGTACTCCCCATTTACTGTGGTATTCCTCTCCTTGAAGTCAACGAAGAATATTCCTTCACAGTTCTAAAAGATTGTGGCCATGATCTTCTTGGTTGACTGAGTGACCTTGGCGTTTAGAGGCGGTGCTTCGCCAGGTTTACGCCACTCTATTGATTCTCTTTAGGACAAGGGATCAAGTAGAGGATCATAGTTTCATCTCCTGTAACAATGGCTTACATAACTTCTCTCGGGTTGTTACGGCAGAACTCCAAAAATGCCTGACAACAGATGACTCGTTGCTGCTTTTGGACTGAGGAAAGAAGTCTAGGCACCCATCTTGCACTAACCTTATTCATGTTTAAATGTTCATTAATAATTCGAAGGACTGTTATTTTAAAAGGACCCAACCTTGCTGCTATTTCTTTAATTTTGAGCCGCCGGTCTTCCATAATTTCTCCTTCCACAAAGCGATGTTTTCAGGAGTGAGCACCTCCAAGGGCCGACCTGCACGCTCTTCAATACCACTTGAAAAGATTTGCCCCGTTCTTTTACGGTAGAATATGAGGGAGGTTCTTTCTCGTATACACTGTCCAATCGCTGTTTAATTTCATTTGGAGTGGGTCCTTCTTTTGTGAAGAATTTAATAACAGACGATACTCCATTTTGAACTTTTTACAATCTTCTACACGTGACCATCTTTATGCAACTATATTTGAACAACTGAATACAGCGAAGTGGAAGTTACAGCTACAATTATTTACTTAACAGAAAATGTATGATACCAGATAAGGTTTTGTGAAGGCGATCACTCTTATCGGCGAGATAGGGAATTTATGGACTTACCCGCGTATGCTGCTGAAACGAAAGATGATACGCAGAAGACTAAAGAAGCGGTTAATACAAATGAAAAGAAAATGCCTACTTCAGCAACTGGACATGCATCATATGGCAGGAAGAAACATGTGCGAATTATAGATATTGTAAAATTATAAAATATAGAGAGACAGAATGGAAAAAATAAGTAATTATAATGGGTAAATACTGACTCCCAAAACTTTCCATGAACAATAAACCGGACACATCATGACTAAAACGACGTGAACAGAAATTTTCAACAATAAAATAATATATCACAGTTGGAGAAATGAAGGCAAACGTTCAATTACAAAAAGAAGAAAACTTTCTTGGCATCAGTAATTTTAAAATCATCGCTCATGCTTTGGCACATCGTATTGCATGTAGAGGGAATAATACATTTTGGTCATTTCTCAATTAAAAACAGAACTCTGTATATCCGACTCATAACCTAACTGTGGCAGGAATGGCAACCAATATTCATGGCAATGAGAATCGCTCTTAACCACAGCTCCAGGTTTGACGGGATCTCGGGCTGGGACTAATATCAATCAGGAATGAAGAGATGCCAGTTATTCAATAATAACTCGTTTATTATCATGTTATTTACTAGGAGTTACTCCGTGATTTTATTTTAAATTAATTTTGGTTATTGTGGTAATTGATATAAACAAATAAAAAAACCTGTGGTTTTAGTGGCTTAAAGAAGTTCTTCCACCTAGACAACAAAGGGTCGATCACAGAGGCTGGACGTGAGAATTTTAAAAACAACGATCTGCACGTACAGTTTTCCCCCAAGATCACTCACTGTTTTCTCTGTTCCTTTGTCCACCAATTATCTTCGCCATCCTACACTGCAGTAATTGGCATTCTCTTCCTCTTGGCGCGACAGACCAATGCGGGACTAGATCAACAGCAGCGATCACTGTGTCCTCTCCCTTCATTTTGCACCATCGTCAGCAGAGGGCAGTATTTCATGGTGGCGTGTGATCAGAATACAGACATCCTACCGGTCTCCATCACGCGACTGTCGAGATCGAAGGACAATGCCTCTTTATACGGTAGCTCCTCCATTGTCCTCACATCATGTTCTAGACTTTCCTAACCTAAAAGGTCTAATCTGTACGCAGAACAACAGCCAACAACGTTGTGCACTAGATCAGGAGGCTGTCGCAGTAATTGGCATAGGATGAGAAGGGAATAGTTAATAGTAATCATTTGGAGCAATTTCGACTTTGTAACTTTTATTTCACAACACTTGCAGAAGTGTTTGTTCGAATTAGCTCTCTGTTCATATAATTTGAATTCTTAAGCGGTTTTCCTTGAAGTACTTTTACTGTTGCTAGCCTGTTCTTTTATGTCTAATAGTGAATTAAGAGAAAAATAACTTAAGAACAAATACTATAAGAGCTAGAGGGCCCAGGTGGTTAAATCTGTGAGATTTACATTCAGGTGTATGAAATTATTTATTTTGGACACCCTCGTCGAGTGAGGTGTTATTCCTGGTGTAGATATTATTTTCATTTCCTCATGATGAAGGCAATCAATAACAAATCCATTTTCTTTCTCTCTTCCATTCCATCGTCTTTCCCACAGAAGTTTTCCTTCTCAACGTAATCCCGGATAGCAGCGAATAAGACTTTCTTAGGTATCTGATTAACATTTAACTGATTTTCGTTTATGTAAATAACGCAATATTGAGAGTTTCTCCCTCTTGCACTGAAGTACCTCAGTGTAGAATGCTTAAGGTAGGAGATATGGTTAGAGAAATTATAAATAAAACACCCACTGTAGGTAATCTTTAACTGACATTCTCCTCCTGTTTACCCTATAGGACCTAACACAATCTTATCTTAAATGTCTGGATCAGTCACTGAAGGACTTCCTGAATGGGTGGTCAGTCCAATGTCAGGGCCGTCTCTAAGAAATAATAAACACAGAAAGACACAGACACACTGAAGATGAAGACAGAGAAGTACTAATCCGGCATTTGCACTTTCTGAAAATGGGTGGAGAAAATACATTGAAAAGTTCAGTCCGTCTATTTTAAAAATTGACTCATGCAAGAAAGCTATTATGTTAATATTTACACAATAAATACTAACATAATTAAACAAAAACAAAACATAAAATATTTAATAGCATTATGCTGAAAAGTATATATATATATATATATATATATATTAATCTTAGTCGGTCCTGGTGTAGTGGTTACCATACTTGCCTCCTAAACCCAAGATCGCGGGTTCGAACCCGGCCAGGACCGATGGATTTTTTTCGGGACGTAAAAATCCTAAGTATGGCTTCCTTCGGAAGGGAAGTAAAGCCGTGGGTCCCGTATCGTACATTTACGGCACGAAAAAGAACCTTAAGCCTGAAAGAGAGGCCTCTGAGCAAAATTTGTCGGCCGTTTCACGCCCTGAGTTGAATGGGACGCTGATGACCTGAGCTGTTAAAGAGCGTCCATAAATAAATCATTCAAAAAAAATATTAATCTTATATGAATAAAATGTGAAATATGCAAAAGTTATTACAGTTTTTTCAAAAGGAACATTATTTTATAAGTCGCAATAAACTATTTAAAATATTGAGGTACTTTAGAATCCCAAGAATTGTGGTAGTAAAATCAATACCTTTATCTGATTCAACAGTATGCAAGCATTTCGCTTGTCTTTTCTTTTCTAATGGACTACCGTCTGCGATTTTGGGCCATTGCAGTTCGAGCTGGCAGTTCATTTGTTCTGTATTATCTTTGTATGAAGCTTGTGGCCGTAAGATTTAAGTTAGGAGTTGTCATGATTAATGGGCGATCTACTTGGGTTCTGTAAAAGAATCAACTTAAACAGTTAGTTATTTGTTTTGTTTCGGCAGATCTACATGAGAACAACACACCCCGTGAATATTTCAATTGAAGGGAAATATGTTCTTGTCAAGTCTAATGCAATCTGTAGTGACATTACGTATAACATTACGGTCAGAATCTTGCACTTTTAGCTAGAGTGGATATAAAAATATAATTTCATTATCAGATACTGTTCAGCTTTGTTAGGAATCAAGTTTTCATATGATGAAACATTGTAGGTATAGAATAGAACGTTTTACTTTAACTGGCATAATGAAGGAACCAGTTTCAACATAAGAATGATACAAAACATATAAACAAATATTTATTCTTATGACATCTGCTCTACTGGACACATAAAACTGTAACGCTAATTAACTAATGTACATAGCGTGAGATTATTTATTTAATTATTCGTGAATAAAGTCTTAACAACTACTGAAAAGCAATATTCAATTAAAAGCTAGATTAGTGATTCTATTTTTACTGTCTAGATTCTATAATTTAAGTGTAAATAAAACTCCAGCTATATCTATCTATAGCAAACAAAAGTTATAGTGTAAGTTAAATAAAAATACACAAAGAGAACAAATTAATGTAATAAAAATAAAGACAGGCAGAACAACTAATATGGCAAAATAGCACATAGAAGTTGTTTCATTGAAAAATTTAAACATGTTTATGTATTTTTTATTCTTTTTGGAGATGAAAAGCAATAGTTGTGTTTTCTTAGAAAATTTGATTAAATTGAAGAGGCAGTTTCTTTTAATTTTTATCAACATTTAAATGTAGATTGATGTATTAAGTAAAATTGTTGAAGTTTAGTTTTAAAAAATAATATTATCAGAAATATGCAAAGGTTATGGCAAAGTCATCTAAATATTTGTACAATTTTACACTGTAACAATTTTTACACTACTTTACGGTGCTATGGCCCAACAACAAATGTATTTAGCAATCCAAAATCACAGATGCAATTTTAGTATCTTTTTACGCTTATGTGATTCAATATGAACTAGAGTTAATGAAATGAAAGTATATGCTGTGCTCAAGAGCATTATCCTTAAATATCTAACTGAACTAAGAATAACAAGATGTGGTTTATTTTGTTGAATATTAATATTTTAAAACATAACAGTTTTGCTAAACCCTTAAAAGGTTGCATTAACTTTTTTTTTATTGAATAGTTTTTAATTTTCGTTTTTACTGCTAAAACCACAGACGGTGGACACTGATATTACATGAAATAAAACTACATATTGAAAAGGAATTTTTTTTTAAAGGAAGGAAACGTACCAGGCCTAAGTTTAGGGTACTTTCGGGTATTTGTGAATTATGAGGGCTGAAGAAAACCTGGAAACTTCAGTCAGGTAGGACGGTCCTGGTGGAATCGAACTCCAGACCTCCCGCTCACGAGTCCGCACCTTAACGACCTTGGCCACCCGTGGCGGTACGTTTAACTTCGTTTTATGTTCTAAGAACAATACTCTTCATGAAATTAATAGCAAATACCTAAATAAATAGTGCAATAAATCAGGTTTGGTTGCTTTATTCAAACACAACCTTTACGGTACAATATAGTAAAGTTAAAATATGTAGTTTTTTCTTGAACGCGCAAAATCTCTTTACACTCGTTTGATGTGTATTTTTTCCATTATTAAAAACGTAAATATTTAAATTTAATAAAACATGTATATTTTGCATTACTTATTGTGAATTCATTGTTACCAATGGCAAATAAGAGTGTGTAGTAGAAACTCTAGAGTGTGTCTAATAAATTCTAATGCACTTCAGAAGTATTTACTCGCCCGTCTCACGCAAGGAAATATTAGACCTTCCTTTCTTCGTATTTTACACAATTCTGATATCTACTCATGAAATAACCCATTACCCTTCTTAATTCTGTAAAAAATTATGTGAGTTTTACTTTATTAAGTAATTTTTAGTCCTTGCAGTGCAGAATCGTAAAAAGTTCTGTTTTGCTGAGAAAGCAGACTAAAAGACCTTTAGGGAAATTTTCCTCAGTGTCCAATATCACCACGAGTTTCTTCGATTTTTATCTTGAACACTTTCCGTTCAAGATTCACTTACCTACGAATTGCATTACGACTTGGAACGCGATCACTATGAAAATTCACTACAAACTTTCTCCTGAAATCACGAGCGGACTTGGTATTACTATACAAATCATAAAATAGCATTAATTAGTAAATAAAACAATTAAACCCAATATTTGCCATTCATTATTTTAGCAGACTGTATTCTAGTGTTAGGCATAATGTTGTTTCTTTCACTGTTCAAACGACACTGAGTGGCTTTGAGTTTCAAGGCCAACGTAGTAGTTCGGTAACGCGCTGGCCTTTAGTGATGACTTATCTTTCGATGCGGTCCTAAGCCTCTTCATTGCTTATCAGATAATTGAATCACAGGTAGATTCCACAATGGTTACTTTCATCCACAATGGAATCTTAAACTCTCTGGATTTGCTGAGCACCGTACTATTAAATAATGGATACAGATGCACATACAACAAAATTAATTTATTTTTTTTAGTGTGAGTAAAGTTTTTATCGCACATATTAATATTCCAGGTTCTGCAAGAATGGAATGGCCTCAACAAAACAAGTGGTTGCGCTGCCATGAACAGACACCATCTAGAAGAATGCAACATTTTTTGAAGAAACATTCATTGAAAGATATACAGAAGTAATGAGCAGCCCCGTTGCAAAGTTATTAGCTTAGTTTACATAAATGTTTATAATAAATAGTAAAGTTTTTGCATAT
Source organism: Metallyticus violacea (assembly GCA_030762175.1). Lineage (NCBI taxonomy): Eukaryota > Metazoa > Arthropoda > Insecta > Mantodea > Metallyticidae > Metallyticus > Metallyticus violacea. The sequence goes on along the minus strand of CM060843.1, from coordinate 14,181,791 downwards.
AATACAATTACGTGGTTAAACCTCTTGTTGTACTTTTATCAAGTTCGTTTTGTGTATGTTTATCGGTGTTTTTATTATTCAAATGTTTCGAGAATTGACATCAGTCGACTACCGCGTTTGTTATCAGCTTAACAACAGACTCACGGCTCTTCTGCTACATCAGCGCCGTAAAAGGAAGTCACCTTGACTCATAAAAGGAATTATAGCTCAGAGCTGAGAAACAGCTGCTGTTAAGCTTAGCTGACGTTGCAATGGAAAAGTTGTGTGAATGTGCATCAGGTGGTTTCCAACTATTTGTCGTAACGTTGACAAACGACTTCTGTAATGTGACAGTTCCTCAGTACCTGTGTTTCAAACTTAACCCATGTTTTTGAAGACTTGTGCGCAACTGTCGCCATAAGGTGACGTCATCATCATCTGGTCCATGATGTTCCGTTGTGCTGCGGGGGGAGGAGAACCTGGAGGGTTTCTGGATGCTAATCCCAGGAAGTGGCTGGGTATAAAGGCATGCAAGTCGGGATCCTCGTTGGATTTGACAGCCTTGGGGAAGGAAGAAGAAGTCGCAAATCGCGGCGGAACCTCCCTCCGCGAAGGCAAGTTGAGAAGAGTGTTCACCACTCATGCTCGTCGTCGTTCTACGCGCAAGAAGGAGCTCGTTCCTGGCTTCAACCTTTCCAACATGATGAAGGAACCTCTGCGTGTCGTACATTCCGTCCCCCTCAGCTTTCCTCAAGGGTGAGTTGTACACTTTTCTTTTTCTCGATATTTTGAGAGTTTGCAGGACATTTTGTTACATTTTAATGTTAAACTGTCTTAAAATTTAAGTATCATTGCTACATTCTAAACACTTGTATCTTAGACTTTTATATGATACAAGTATTGGAAGAGCAGCTCAGATAGTTTCTGTGCTCTCCTATAAAAGTGTGTTATAGGTAACCACTGGATGCAGTAAGAAACACCTTGCTTCTCTACTACTCAGGGCGATAATATGAACAACCTCCTTCATGTTGACTATATGGCTGCGCGTGATTTCGGAAGTTATTGGTATAAATTACGTTTACAGAGTCGACCCTGGTGGCTAGTGGTAACCATAACGGGTATGAAATAAGAAGCCTCTGAACAAAATTTATCGGCTGTTTCATGCACTAAATTGAATTGGACGTTGATGACCTGAGATGCAAATAAATTAAAACATTTATAGTGACTTTAAGTCAAAACTAACATAGCCTATTCTTATAGCAAAAGTAAAAATGACCTGTTCACTAACAAATAACTGCTAGCCAAAATAAGCCCATTCCACTACCTTCCTCCCATTATGTGAATACGAGTATATTGTTCGCAGAATTCTGTGGCTTACGAAGATAGTCCATAAGTTTATGGCCTCGCCAATTAGGATTATCGCCTTCACAAAAACCGTATCTGGCGTCATGCCTTATCTGTTAATTAAATAATTGCACCTGTAACTTCGCTGTGTTCAGTTGTTCAGATATAGTTGCATAAAGAAAGCTACGTGTAAAAGATTGTAACATGTACAAAATGGACTATCCAGCTGTTATTAAGTTTTTCACAAAGGAATGACTAACTCCAAATGAAATTAAACAGCGATTGGACGGTGTATATGGGGTAGCATCTCCCTCATATTCTACCGTAAAAGAATGGGCCAAACTTTTTAGAATGGGTTGAGAAAACATTGAAGACGAAGAGCGTGCAGGTCGGCCCTTGAAGGTGCTCACTCCTGAAAACATCGCTCTTGTGGAAGGAGAAATTATGGAAGATCGGCGGCTCAAAGTGACGAAATAGCAGCAAGATTGGGCATTTGAAGAAAAAAAGCCCAATTATTTATTATTCATGAACATTTAAACATGATTAAGGTTAGTGCAAGATGAGTGTGTAGACTTCTTTCCTCAGTCTAAAAGCATTAACGAGTCATCTGTTGTCAGGCATTTTTGGAACTCTGCCTTGATAACGAGAAGGAATTTCTGTAAACCATTGTTACAAAAGATGAAACTTTGAACAAGGGTCCAAAGGAGATAGAATCGATGGAATCGGTGCGTAGCGAAGCACCTCCTCTAAAGCCCAAGGTCACTCATCAATGAAGAAGATCAGGGCCAAAATCTTCCGGGACTGTGAAGTAATACTCTTCATTGACTTGAAGGAGAGGAACACCACAGTAAATGGGGAATACTATGCTGGCCTGCTGCACAGACTACGTGCTTCCATCAAAGAGAAAAGGCGAGGAAAGCTGAGTGGTGGTATGCGCTTTCTTCACGACAACGTGCCTGTGCACACAGCTCTTGTTGCAAAGGAAGCTGTGAAGAAATGTGGCTTCAAGGAGATCAACCATCCACCTTACAGCTTAGATGCAGCTCCCGGTGACTATTTCCTCTTCTTAAAATTGAATAAGGACCTTCGAGGAAGGAAATATAAGTGTGACGAAGAAGTGATGGATGCTGTTTATGCCCATTTTGCAGACAAGACTTCTGACTATTTGGAGGGGGGGAATTAAAATGGTAATTCAAAAATATGAGAAGTGCATTGCAATAAAGGCAATTATATTGAAAATTGAAATATAGTTTTTGTCTTAATCATACCTAGAAAATGGTTGGGCCGGAAACTTATGGACCCACCATCGTATCAACATCATACTTTCTCTATATCCTTTACAGGAAGCTACGACAGTGATATTAAGCGTGGATAAATTATTCTATCATTAACATTTCTTAATATCCAATTATAGAAATTTACCCGAATATCGTATCATACGCTTGCAATTCATGTACAACGGTGGTTTTGTATGTTTTCAAGTTTAAATTGTCTTAATTTAGAAGGTAACCGATCTTTAAGTTACTGCTCTGACTTTTCATCCTCCAGCTGCCGTGAAACGGGTGACAAAATCATGAAAGACGCTTTTTTCTTCGTTTAACAATAAAAGCGTTTTCTAACCTTTATACTGTTAACTATTCTTTTATATTTACTGAAGTGTTTTGAAATGCAGACTGATGCATTTACAGTGAATATACTTATGTCCACATTTATTAAAGATATAAGCTCTTAATTCGTGTATTATTCGAGTATTTAATAGCTTACATTTTTTCCATATTGATGCTTAATGATAGTAATATCACGGTTTAACAATCGTTAGATCTCCCTGTTGTTCTATGATGTATTGATGGGAATGTTGATAATGATGATGATGGCTTTGGTTTGCTGTGGTTTGTTGGTTCTTTCTCTCGAACTGAAGTATATAGAATGATGGACAGCGGTATTTTGAAATAACATTAGTGGAGCCCCCAAAAATGGCAAAATCAATCTCACCAAAACACATTCTGAACGATTCTCATTTGGTGTGAAAACACAAGCTCTCATTTAGGGAGAAGTGAGCCATTGCATAGCGAGCGAATGTTGTTATTTTTAAATTAACACGCCGCGCTCTGGAACTACAAAATGGTATTCGCCCTCCATGTTCTGCATAGCTGTCAGTTCCAGCACGAGTGCCACTATTATAAAACGCTATGAAATACTGGCACTCGTTTATTGGTGCCACTTAATATAGGATTCAGTGCGAATGCTGCTCTGTTATTTGCAATATTCAATACTATGCCTCATTGTTCTTTTATTGTTCACATTTTTTGTTATAATATTTTTTAAAAATATTAGAGAACATAAATTTAATATGAAACTCGTTTTGTGTGTTCAGTTAAAATGCCTGACTTTTCCACTATATTTAAAGTTATTTTCGTTTCAAATTGCTAGACTGTAATTTTTATGGTATTTTGAAAATAACATGCTCTACCTGCGTGTGATTTTCTTGAAGGGTTATTAAAGTGCGACACTATTGAAAACACGTTTTCTTTAAATCACCTTCATAAATAATATTTTAGACTACGAGAACTGTTCAATACAGAGTGGTCATGATTTTTTTAACAACATTCTCCTAGTTTTTATACTCTTTCTCAAAGTAGTCCCTGCTCGATGCAATGCACATGTCCCAGAGTTCCTTCCCTTCTTCAAAGATATGCTGGAAAACAGTTTTTCACTTCAGAATAGACCGCCACGGGTGGCCGAGGACGTTAAAGCGCGGACTCGTGAGCGGGATGTCTGGGGTTCGAATCCCGCCAGGGCCGCCCTCCTTGACTGAGATTTTTTTCCACGTTTTCCTCAGTCCTCATAAATGGCAAATGCCTGGGAGATACTTTAAACTTAGGCATGGAACGTCTCCTTCCTTAAAAAAAAATCCTTTCCCAATATATCATTTCATCTCATATATCATCAGGGTCCACGTTGTGCCTTAGTAGTAAAAACGGGCGTTAAACACAATTAAAAAAAATAGCCTGTGATGATATACCAATCAAGAAGGATTTTCTTCAAAAAGGCACAAGGGTTAAATCTGAGCTATAGGGAGGATGAGGGAGACATTTCGCACTGATTTTTATAAGATACTCAGCAACAACTTTTGTGATGTATGACCTTGCATTATTCAGATTGTTGCACGGATATGTGACCATTGGCGCGCTATGTGACCTTGTAGTTTTAGTAGCTTTCTGTAGTATTGCCCAGCTATTTAAGCGCACGATATGAAAAATCACTCTTTGGATGAGGTGACCACACTTTCAAGCATTTTTTTTTTCTTTTTAATTCTCACTCGAGAGCTTTATCCTCTCAGGATCGAAATGATGTAGCAAGTTTCATCAGCAGTGATTATCATTGAATGAAACTCGGCATCTGCCTGTAACATCATCTTCGACTGCATGCAGAAGTCCTTTTGTTAGGGAATCAGCAGTCTTGAAACTCATCTCTCATATGCAACTTTTCAGCTAACAACGTGTGGTAGGCATCCAGTTAAATTCAGATTTTCTAAAAGTGTTATTCAATGATCCTATCTTAAAATCACAGTACCGCTCCAGGTAGCAGAGATCGTTCAGGAACTCGTGAGCGGGAGATCCAGGGTTTGAATCCTGATTGTCCTCCCTGTATATTTTTCCAGGTTTTTCTCAGTCCTCATAAATGGAAAATGCCGGGAATGTACACTAAACTTAATCCTAGAACGTTTTCTTAAAAAAATAAAAATCCAATTTATCATTTCCTCTCATGTTCATCAGTGTCAACCGCCTGTGCTGCCTCAGTAGTAAACACGGGCATTTAAAATTCTGGACATGTCACTTTTGCATTAGTCTTTATCTCGGCCAGTATTTCATCTTCCTTGAAGAATAGTTCAGCCTTTAAAACTCATTTTTAAACATAAGTGTATTTATTTATTCGCTGCTTTGAACTCTCGACCATGAAATGATCACCACCCTAATTGAAAAAAAAATCATTTTTTGTGTTGCTATGGTAGTTGCTTAGTTCTTATACTTACGGCCCTTTTCGATTTTTCCTCGCGGGAGAACTGTACGCTAACGGCCGGTCGGTCAGCTGAAGCTGTTACTGCGGTGAACGGCAGTCACAAACTCCGCTGCTATGATAGTCCTGTAAGTTAATAACTTACTAATACTTAAAAGGTACATTTACTCACATCAAGAAAGAAGATGCTGGAACTACCTCCCTTCATTTTCCATACTTTTCTGACATAGGCTTATTCTGCAATTCCCTCTGAAAAATGGAAGAACTTTCTTCACGAATTTTATTTTTAGTTCATCTAATGTGCAATTTTCTTGCACACTTTAGCCTTTAATATCCCCCCAGAAATAAAAATCGCAGGGCATCGAATAGAGGAACCGATGTGGCCACATGTTGTTAGTAATGACTCTATCGTCGAATATTTCATGAATTGCTTGCCAAGAGATATGAGGTGTATATGCCGTTAGAGAATCGCGAACCTTCGTTCCCCTCATAGTTAATTCCCAGAAAAAGAGCTGCAAATATATTGCACGTATATATCACTATTAATTGTTTTTATAATAATAGGACCTGTTATATCATTCTCTCGCCGCTAATGGCGCACCACACATTTTTTAGCTCCAGTATTGGTTGCTTCGTTAACTAGTATGCTCACTTAAGTGACACCAAAATTCGTCTGCGAAGAAAATTACATGAGCGTCAATTTCCCCATCATACACACTATTAAAAGTCAATTCACATAATCTACTTCTCGATGCAGGGTCAGCCGGTTTATGTTCTTGCACTACAGTAATTTTATAGTGTTTTAACTTCAGTAGCGTTGTAGCTGTTCGAACAGAGGAATAGGAAATTCTCGTTTGAGAAAGACGTTGAAGGGAGTTTTCGGGTAAACATTCCAGAGCATGTTCAATGAACCTTCTGTGATTACTGTATGTGGCTGTGTATGCTTTTTATGAAGAATATTTCCCGAAATTTATTTACTAATCTTTAAATCGAACTTCCACTTGGAGTTGAATATTAGGCACTCCTTCTCTTGAAACAATTTCCGAGCAGATTCTGTGCACACGTACGAATGAAAAATGAATACTTTTTGGGGAATAGAATGCCTAAATTGAGCCATATTAACATAGTTACTAAATACTTAGTTCACTGTCATACGCGTGCGTGAGTTCCTAGGGTTAAACTGGTGCTGACGACTTCTTCGGCTCCCGGCCGGCTTTAAAGCTTGGGAACAAGAAGAGCTGTCAACTGTGACCAACTGCACAAAGGGCGGTCCAGCGAAGGACAAATTACCTACATAATCACAAAATATCCCAGTTACGATAAGTAGCAAGAATTAACAAATTACACAGTTAAAGACATTCTTCTACTTTCGACAAATACAAATATTTAATTAAAACAAAAGGGAAAAAATACTTACGATCTTTCGCTTTTTCATAACTTTTCAAATATTTATAATATTCTGCATCAACAATACTAAATTAACGTTTCATAATTAATTTTCGCCATTTTGAGGACAAGCTGCTGAAGGTAGTTATGTTTATTAGTGTATTTATTTTATGTAGGAGTTAAACATCGGATGCGTGTCAAATTATCTCTACATTACACTGTAATTAAAACGTGTATACATATACAGAGGGTGCCAAAAATGTATATACACTTCAAGCAAAGAAAAAACTGTGTTAAATAACAAAACTGAATTCACACAAACAGAAAATAAAGAACACTAATCATCTTAGACTTTTACAGTTACAACAGTCGCTCAAAATGTCCACCATACGCTTCTGAGTATGTTGAACTACTGATTGAGCAACGTTTGCGAAAGTGTCCTCAGCGATGCAGCACATACCGTTTCCATTTCTTCCCGAAGTGCTGTCAGTGTAGCTGGTTTTCCATGGTATACAACATCCTTAAGTTGTTCCCCATAGGTAGAAGTCCAATGGAGTTTGATCCCCAGAATCAGTGCTGTACACATGTCTCCATTGTCTTTGAAATTCAACAACATTCTCGGTTTTCCAATACCACTTCGAAATTGCTTCCCGCTGATCAAACGATAATCTTGGTTACATTTTGTTGTAGCAACGTTAGCATAACGTAATGTGAATCACGTCTGTTTACAGAACATCATACGATAATATTGGCTTCATTTGTTCATTGTTGATTTACCTGTCACGTAGCAACGCTATCATAATGTGTGTGTCATCTGTTTACAGAACATCATACTACACATTATTTGTTTGTCGGTTCAACTTTGAAATATACTAAATAGATATCTACTTTGAAAGTGTGTATACATTTTGATACCCTCGGTATATATATAAGTAGTTTTCATACTCATTTATGAGTGAAAAATAAGTAATTTCATATTATGTTTATCAGCTATTTGGTGTTCATTTTATATGTGCCATATATAAGCTTATATCTCATATATATCGCCCGTAGATCTTCCTAAGTTTTCTCTCTATGAGAGATTTATTTCTCTTCAAGCGACTCGTTATGCTAATCTTAATGTTTATTCCATGATTTTTTTCGTAACTTTTAACACTTCCTTAAGTCCCTGCTAAAAACTTATGAATGTAAAAAGGTCCAATATGAAACATAATTAGCCAGTTTAAAAAGTGCCGCATCTGATTCCTTTCCCCGCTGCCCTTTGACCTTATCGATTAGGCGAGTACGGTACGTGACCTCACAACGGGAACCACCTGCCTCACTCTCGACTGGCGTAACGCCTCCTGAATCTAATTTCCCTGCCGAATAGAAACCAATCCTCTGAAGGCAACAGCCACTAAATATACAGCTTTGTTTCTATTTGCCGTTTCCCAAGATATCCTTAATTGGGTCGTGTTTGGATGGAGAAACGCTGCACCTGTAGAGTTTGTTTTTTTACCAGTAGCACTTGTTTACATTCTTTACTTCGCTGGTCTTGCTGTTTTAATTTAGAGAGCTTGCGGAAAATTAAAACGTTTCTGGAGTTGTTTTTCTCTCCCCAAGTTGTATTGCAGGCAATGAAAGTGTGTTAAAGTTTTTTTTTTTTTTTTTTTGTATTTTTCTCTTTTATATAAAAAACTAAGATTAAATTCGTTAAATTCCATTACAACTACAATGCTTTATTTAATCCCAATTGATTTACTGACTGCAAACTATGAACCTCAATGACCTGCAAGTTTGGTTACTCATTCATAGTTCTTGCATTTTCCTCGAGAATTGTTCTTGACAAATTATTCTCCACTGTGGAGTATTCTACAAATGCAGCGCCTTTCATTTGTTTGACAATGCCAACAGAAGTAGAGTTGAAACGGCATAAATCAGAAAGGATGCAATTAATGTTCCGCTTTTTAATTTCTACTGATTCAGTAGTTTTGATAAAAAACTGAAACAGGGAAATAAATGTGTTGTTAATTATGTAATATTGATAGGAAAGGAACTTAATTCATAAGTCTTCCTCGGAATATATCTGCAGAGGTTCCGAAATTATAGTTTGATAGTGCGCAGTATGTGCACTCAAGAAGATGTAAATAAACAGTCACAGCATTGCGGCGGATCCGCATTGTTTTGTTATGGCTTCAATACATTTACTGATCAATAATATTTTTTTTTTCGTGATGCTCAAATTTCAAGCGTTGGCAATAAAAAATTTAATGTGGAAACGAATTGTAGCCGAGAGTTAGACAATTAAGCTTATAGGTTAAATTTGTTCTAGCTTCAAAAAGCACCCTAAGATGATAAGAGTTTGTATGCTCTAGGCATTTAAACTGATCGTGGGTAACATTGCCCATGGAGAGGCGCGGAATATATGCCAGGCCTTCGGTGCTGCCGCTGTGAATGAAAAGACGGTGCTAAGATGGTACGGAAAGCTCCAAGCAGGCAACGAAACACGTACAGGAATACACAACAAGAATGAATAATGAAGCTATCTTAGTGACTATTGTGACGAGCTGCCGCCAGACTTGTGAGGACATGGCCTAGCAATTCAGCATAGGTGCTGAACTCCTAAGCACTCATATTTATACGAGGGTAGGTCCATAAGTTTCCGGCCCCGTGTATAAGCATTATCGCCTTCACAAAACCCTTATCTGGTGTAATAACTTATCTGTTAAGTAAATAATTGCAGCTGTTACTTCCGCTCCTCTGTGTTCAGTTGCTCCGATATAAAGAAGGCTATGTGTTGAAGATTGTGACATGTTCAAAATGGAGAGCCGAGCTGTTATTAAGTTCTTCACAAAAGAAGGACTTACTCCAAATTAAATTAAATAGCGATTGAACGGTGTATATGGGGAAGCATCCCTCTCATATTCTACCGTAAAAGAATGGGCCAAACTTTTTTCGAATGGGTAAAGAAAACATTGAAGACGAAGAGCGTGCAGTGGGCCCTTGGAGGTACTCACTCATGAAAACATCGCTCTCGTGGAAGGAGAAATTATGGAAGCCCTGCGGTTCAAAGTTACAGAAATAACAGCAAGGTTGCATCTTTCTAAAAACAACACGATTAAGGTTTGTGCATGATGGATACCTAAACTTCTATCCTCAGTACAAAAGCAGCAACAGATGTGTTGTCAGGCATTTTTGGAGCTCTCCGTGGCAACGAGAGAGAAGTTCTGCAAACCATTGTTACCGGGGATGAAACTATGGCCTCTGTGATCCCTTATCCAAAAGAGAATCAATGGATTGACGTAAAACTGGCGAAGCACCGCCTCTAAAGGCCAAGATCACTCAGTCAAACAAGAAGATCATGGCCACACTCTTTTGGGACTGTGAAGGAATACTCTTCATTGACTTCAAGGAGAGGAACACCACAGTAAATGGGGAGTAGGAATGCTGGCCTACTACACAGATTACGTGCTTCCATCAAAGAGAAAAGGCGAGTAAAGCTGAGTGGTGGTGTACGCCTTCTTCACGACAACGGCGCTGTGCACACAGCTCCCGTTGCAAAGGAAGCTGTGAAGAAAGGTGGCTTCAAGGAGATCGGCCATCCGTCCAACAGCCTATATCCAGCTCCCAGTAATTATTTCCTCTTCTCAAAACGCAAGAAGGACTTTCGAGTAGGAAATTTAAGTGTGGCGAAGAAATGATGGATGCTGTTTATACCCATTTTACAGACGAGATTTATGACTATTTTGGGGGGGGGAGGTTGAAATGTTAATTGAAAGTTGTGAGAAGTGTATTGCTATAAAGGGTAACTATATTTAAAAGTGAAATATAGTTTTTGTCTTTATCATATCTACTCATGGTTAGGCCGGAAACTTATGGACCTACTCTCATATCACCAGATACTTTGGCAAACCGTGTCGACAATATCAGTTATAATCGCTGTACTGTCCTAATAAAAAATTGAAGGAAGAAAGGAGAAAGGAAATGTTTTATTGGCAAGAGAAGAAGTGCAAATGGAACGGTAGTACTCACAGAATGTAACAATACAGAGCGACATAGCAAAGGCCTAACAATAAAAGATTTGTATACCGTGATTCATTGTGGCGATAATTCTTAAATAATACGTCACATCTGTGCAACATTGACAACTTTACAAATCAAGGCCCGGGAGATTGAGAAGAGGAAAATGTATAGATATATGAAAAAGAAAGACGGCCATTAAATTAACAAAATGTTTATTTTTGTGTATGACCGTAGGAAGTAATATATTCAGAAACACGAAAACACATGTCAAATAAAACTTTAACACTGGAATGACTTTGCTTCAATTTGTTAAGTTTCCGTTTCATGTATCTACAATATAAAATATAAAAAAAAACAGCGCTATAATTATAATAGTAACATAAAAGTGCTTAGCTGCAAATACAGATAAACTTGCTGATTCGCTGCATAAATAATGAGGCGTGAGCTTTAGATTCAGTAGCTAAGTAACGTACGAACGTGTTTTGTAAGCGTAAAGGTAGGTTAATTAATGAATTCCAAAAGCTCTTTTACCCAATTGTTCTTGTCTTTCTTCCCCTGCATTCGGCAATTCCTTTTTCGTCTCCTTGCTGGAATGCTTTCATAGGAATGCTGTGGAGCCCCTTTTCGCACGCTCTCATAGAATACCAATTACCTTAGTGTGCAAATACTATTTGTTATGTGCCTTTCGAATGATAAAGCTTTAATCCTTGTTCTCTATATTTAGAGAATTTAGAGAACATCTTGAAAAAATCATTTTCATGGTCAAATATTTATTTTTAACTGAATAGTAACCATTGAAATAAGACTAGCAATTAAAACGGCACGTAGTTTGTCTCTGATCACTTGAAATTGATGCTGTGTTTAAGTTTCTTATTGCATGTGCTTACTGCCTAAATGGCATTAGTTATATAGCTGTCCTAGTGTACTATTTGCTTAAATGTTACAGCATTTCTTATGGTCATAAGTTCAAGGCCTCCTCAAACATGGGAAAGAGAGAGGAACATGCTCTTTCTTGATTTAAATGAAAAACAAACGACTAATTCAGATATAATGAAAGAGCAAAATATACATAATTGCATCTATACTTCCACTTAATCTCATAATTTTAGTTACTTTTGATCTGTAAACTATTCCGTTTGGCTGCTGAGTAAAGAAAACTCCCTAAAAATCTAGTTCGGTTGATCCGCAGCAGAAATCCAACTGGGAATCCCCCAAATGGAACCCCAAACATTGTACCCGAACTAATCAGTTTATTTTATTTATACGCACTTTTGAAACGCTGATTGAAAAAGTAGAATTGTAAAACTAATTTTGTTTCTTGTCCGTTAGATTTGATATATCTTTTTTCCATCGGCAATTATTTTAACTGTTAAATCGCTATATTGATTGTAGTGTTTAATTATTTCATTTTCATGCATTAATTATTTTTCGCGGTATCATATTTTTCATTTTTAAATAAAAATAAATGTTATTGCAAGTAAGATTTAAACAAAGAGAACTCAATGAATAAGCTTCGATATTTATTTATATTTTATAAAACCAAAACATCTACTTTAATAACCTTTAATCTGTGGAAAATAAAGGATAGTATATCTGTTAATAAAAATTGTAGAAACATTGAACTATTGAATTATTAACATAAATTAATTGAAAATAAAGGGAAAACTCAAATAAAACAGAAATGCTGGAATACACAGAATATTCATCGTTTGGGTTCAGGTAAAACTTTTGAAAAGCAGGAACACACCGCATGATTTAAACAAATGTAAAACTAAGTAGGAAAGATTACCACATTTATGTAAGCAATCGAAAGTAAAAAGGGATTTGGAAGTTCGAGAATATTATTGGAAATGCAAAGAGTCTGGAGCAAAACGACAAACTCAATCATGCAGAAGGTGTAGGCATCTTCCTACGGGGAAAAGTGCATCAATTTCTTTCTTTGAGCTTGAGCGAACAAACTGAGTCACCGACAGGGGAGAAGCCTTTTCTTGGGACACATCCATGAAGTCAAGAGGAGAGTTTGCTATATCAGCATTCAGCTCTTACCACCTTTTCACTGTGCATAATATTTTCCAGGTCACGTGGCTTTTGAGACACGCAAAGCTTCATGAGTCATCGAAGATTTTTCTACCCCAACAAACGACGAACTAAACACCACCATAGAGGCACTCTTCCTGGAGCAATATTTGCAGAAAATGATTAAATTCCACTTAAGGATAAGAAACAGTGATGAAACTGATAGGGCCCGGATTTTTATAAACCCGAATTACTTTTTTAATATGCTAAATTGGTTTTTTTATAATTTTTTAACACTTTTAGGGTACTTTTTCTCAATTTGTGTTAGCTAAAGTGAAATAAACGCTTTGAAATAAATATGCAATAATATGAATTTGTTTTAATTTAATTTTACCTTTATTTTTCATTGTTTTGAAACACAAAACTGCATAAACACTTAAAATATCCAAGTCTTTATAATGTCAACGCGGCATTTTTTTAAAGTTGTAAAGCACTAATCTTACTTCAATTTCCAAGGATTTATAATGTCAAGACACTGAATTTTTAATAGTTTTAAAGCACTAAATTGTATATATTTTTTGTATTTTTAAGATGTAAAGCATTAAAACTTAACTAGAACATTTTCAGTTATTTAGGCTACTGTTGCATTGCACTATGAAATACATTGCTAAGTTTTATAAGGTTACCCTTTTCTGTTGTCTTTTAAAATATACTTATAGTAAGAAAAGTTTCTCTTCACTCAGCATGAAATCATCAGTAAAAATTTCAATGAAGCCACTGTTGTCTGTTCCCAAGGTAAATCGTCTGAAATTTGTTCTATCTAAAGAACAGGCTCATCCTCTAGCCTGATATTTATTTCTTTACAATTATATCAATGATTTTTATTGCATCTTTTGGTGGTAAAGATGTGGATTCCAAGATTGAAATAACTGCAGGAAGATCAATGAAATTGGCCTTAATAAAGGCAAGTGAAGTGATGATGTTCTTATGTTGAAGAATAGTTTTATCCTTAGCTATGCAGTGTGCTTCGTTGACGTCAAACATGTCTATAAGACCCTTAATGTCTTCAAAATAGTTGGTAGTAGATGATTGTCTGCAGCCAAGTACTCCAGTGGGTGATAATGGGTCTGGTGACAGAAGTGTTTTGTTAGCCTTCCCTTGAAAATCTAAATGGGACTGGAAGCTTTCAGAAAGGCTTTCTTCACGGATGAAATAATGTTCACTTCTGGGAAATTGCTTCTGACTTCTTCAGTCAATGGGTATAAACCGTGAGCAAGGCAGGTGATATGCAAAATGTTAGGGTAGAACGTTTTGAATATCTCTCCCGCCTTGATCATGTAGAGCCGCATTGTCGATCACAAGCAGTGGTAATTTCTCATCAGGATTTTCTGATGACCATAGGATGGCTAAAGCATCTTTGATGGGGCAGGCTATGGTGTTCGTTTTGTCCGGCGTCTTGTACTATATGAGGCGGAGCTTACCAGGTTCTGTGGGGTCAAACCACCACGACGTTAGCAAGGAAGCGACCACAATTATCGCTGGTCTCATCTCCTGAAAGTCAGTCCTGTAGTTCTGTTCTGATGAATTCAAGCTTTTTCTCGTATAGTTGGAGCAAATATTTTTTCCTTAAGGTTGTTTCATCTGGTATCTTTCGGCCACTGATGTCTAGAAGAACTTTATTAAATTCTGAGTTCTATACCACAAGCCATGGCACATTTGCTGATAATAGCGCCGCACATAAACGTGCATTAAAATTGTGTTCTGAAGAGTCAGAAAAACCTGAAGTTAGTGGTTGGAACTGGATCCTCTGTTTCCTCTCAATGCCTTACAGACTCTTTATGTCACAGATCATTTTCTTTCGACACACCTGGCAAATTTTAAAATTGAAATCATTGCCGATTCATTGCCTAATTAACCAACTTTTAGAAACCTTTCCTTTTGATATTTTGCTGCAGCTGTTAATAAACTGGAAGTGTTAACTTCTTAATAATCCATTCAGTTTGCTTCTAAATATAAGTTACGCCCGACAATTTTCTTTAACAGGGGCGTGACAGACAATTAAGAGACAGAAGGCGTCTGTCCGAGAGTCATTTGAGATAAATGGCGTTGAACGTGACTGACAACAATGGTATTACGAAATTACATCCAGTTTTCTTCTAAAAATAAGTTAATTTTGACAATGCTATTAACACATGATAATAATGGTATTACAAAATTAAATGCAATGATTTGAAGTTCATCATTAACATATTGGTTAATGTTTTAAAGATAATTCTATTGTAAATATTATTAGTAATTAATAATATTTACAATATTTAATAATATTAAATTCAATAATTTACCATTAATTACATTTAAATTTAATTTCATATTTTTAAACAATAGTTTTAGCCATTTTTACGTTTCAAAGTCCTATTTGGCCATTTTTAGTTTTCATAAGATTCACTATGTGACTCCCATGATAAAGAAACGGATAATTATGTTAACACGATTAGCTAGCAAGAAATAAAATTGTTTAAAACCTAAGACTCCGGGCCCCTGATCACATTCGATCATCTTCCCCATATACATAACGCTCAGACATATATGTAGATGCAAAATATTAATGCGCTGTATAAGACTACGTTTAAAATTCTTGCAGGAAGGGGGCCTTTATATTATTATAATAACATGAGCAATAATTTTAAACATCCATTCAGTTTTAATTGATGAAGCTACATTTATTTCTTTTTCCTTTCAATCTATAATTCTTTAATTTAGCAAGCTAGCTTCCATATGTTATTAACAAACATTTCACAATAGTTCTATATCGCTTCATTTGGTAGAGAATTATTGAAAGTTTCCTGACAGATGTAGTAGTCTGCAGTTGATAGCAAAGCAGTGTTTTGTTTTGTAAACAATACTTTTATATGGCACTACACAAAATGGAGGTAATATGAAAAGACTAAAGTTCAGCAGTGAAATTATGATGTTTTTAAGTATATAGCAGCAACAAATTTAGAAATTTTTGAACTAAATGCCTCAATAAATTCGAACTTTAATGAGTACTGCGACCATCTTCTGGAACTGAGGATATCTTTCCAAGTGTAAAACTTACAACTGAGGAATGAGTGCCACGGTATGTAGTACTTAGAACTGCTTGTGTCTCGCCGCGTGTAAAACGTAAAACTGCCTAACTGCGTGCGTGTTGCGGCGTGTAGGCCTTCAAAACTGAATGCCCCAGACGAACAATCGTTCCTTATATTAAATTCAAATGAAATAATCGTTGAACATAATGATGTCAACGAAATCACAAAGGCATACTCAATCTTTGCGCCTATCTTTAAAAGCTCAAACGTACATTTTCCAAAGGCTGGTTTAAATTCACCTGTCTCACGTTCCATTCGTTATTTTTGAAAGTTTAAAAAAATTTGTTGGCATTGGCTGGTTTAAAGAGTTAACGGTATGACAGCCGGATGGGGTCAAAGCCCCAAGCAGTCTATATGTCCTTCAATTTATTAACTCTGCAGTAACTGCCCTTTTAAAAAAGAAAAAAATGGCTTCACATGGGGTTCTTACCCATTGTATAGTTTTATGACTCTGTTGATTTTCCAAGCTATCGTAAATAACATCAAGAAGCTTTCTCTTTGTTGACTTTCAACATTAGTCTTATTATACATATACGATATCTACATTACTAACCACAATGCCAAAATATGATGGTTTGGCTTACATAAATATGCATTATATTTATTATTTCACTGGAGGCATTTGGGAGGAACTTTTTCAAATCTTACGTTCAATTTTTCCTTAAGCATTTAAGTTTTTCAACATTGGTCACATTTTGCTTACCTTTTGATCATTGCATTTTTCAAAATTCCAAGCTTCGGAAACCACAATTTTGTTCCACAGTTTTATGTTTATTAATGACCATATTTCTTATTGGACGCTTTAAATACCATTAACATTTAAAATAGCTTAGAACATCCTTTAGAGAAAACGCCTGTTTCAGGCAAGAAAGGAGTCTAGGACCCTGTTAGTCACTCTGAGAAAAATCCGCCCAATTTAATTTTTGTGCACTTTTTAACAATTTTCTGCCCCTCTGCAATTGACTTTATCTTCTTAGACCATCAGCTACCGAAGATCTTCAATTCGACAGTCTATCATATACATTGACGTTCTGTATTTCTATACTCAATCCGGGAGTTCCAAATTGTCAGCCTATGAGGCCACTTGTTAAAAAGTCGTGGTAAAATGTGCCCTGCCAAGTTTTTAAGGTTTCTTACAATGGTCTCTGCTTCTTGATATCCAGTTCTTTTCCTTACTTCCTCACTTCGTACGTCTTATTTATTCCTGGAACGTTTCTTCTGTTTTCCTTTAATTTATTGCTAGCTTTTCACCTCTCTTTTGGTTAATTTTCATATCTGTAAGCTACCGCCACGACTGGCCGAGGTCATTAGGGCACTCGTGAGTGGAAGGTCCTGGTTTCGATTTTCTCCAGGATCGTCATGCCTGCCTGAGGTGTTTTCCAGCTTTTCCTCAGTCATAAATGGCAAATGCCAGGAAGTACCCTAAACTTAGGACTGGAACGCTTCCCTCCTTTAAAAAAAATCATTTCATCTCGTGTATCATCAGTGCTCACCGCCTGTAATTCCTGAGTAGTTAAAACGGGGTTAAACACTTTTAAAAAAAAAAAAAAAAAGCATGTAAGCCATAAAAGAATTGATATAATCCATATATTCATGACAGTACTTTTTATCTTCAAGTTAAAACTATTGTGTATTTCAAACGATCAACACGTCTGCAACAATCGCGCGATGCGACTGTGATGACGATTGACTTATTTTGTTAATTGAAAGTAAACCTGCATTTTGGTACTCTCGCAAAGCGCAGTGTGGTAATAAAGACGAGAAACAAGAAGCCTGAGAGACTTGTGTTTGGAGATGGTGTCGCGTAGGGGCATGGTTTGCATTGTAAGTAATGTTCATAGATTACAAATAATTAAATGCGTACTGCTAAGTTCAACATTTAAACAAACATTATAAGAATATAAAGAACACGCCACTGTGGCGGGCCTATTTTAGTATTCGAAGCTGTCAACACATTTCGGAGTAGCTTGTCAGCAACCCTGTTCAATTGCCAGTGAAGTACAGTATTCTTGTGGCACAAAGCGATAACCTGCCTGTAAGCATTTCGGAGGAACTGGAGTGCGGGCGTGTAGGAAGAGCGTTTTCGCTGAGGATTTTATTGCTCAATTGAATCGTATTGACAACATTTTTATTAATTAGCAGTAGTAAGGGACTTTTTATTTTAAAATACATTCAGGTAAGTACAACTGTCGCATAGGCCTTACTGTCGTACATGATAATATCGCCCTTATAAAAATCAAAATGGCCATACATACATACATACATACATACATACATACATACATACATACATACATACATACATACATACATACATACATACATCCATCCATACATACATACATACATACATACATACATACACACACACATCAGACCTAAATGCATACATACAAATATACAAACACATCAATATATTTACATCATACGTTTTCTATGAGTAACTTTATATCAAATATATAAACATGAAAGGAACCCTTGCTCTTGAGCCCCCCTTCCATTTACTCACATCTCCTCTCTCACTCCCCCCTCTTCATTACGACCATTAACGTACTTTGCGGGTCATTTCTAGAAATATTCCCAAATTGTATCTTGTATGCACCAACACTCCCTAGAAAATGTTTAAACTTCTATTGGCATTCAAAAATTGCAATGATAAATGCTCCCTTCTGAAAATCTCCGTCTCCCTGCATTCTGCCAAAATATGTCTCCAGGTAACGTTTTCTCCGCACAATATACAAATTCTTCCCCCGAGAGCTTTAACTGTTTTGTTTCCTTTTCAAGCCCCTAATCTGAACGATGCGAGACCACTTCTTTCTTCTCTACCACAGATATCTAAATACCCCCCCTTCCCCCACACCGAATGTATTTGAGCCTGTAGGTTGAGCGATACTTTTTCTGCCCATTGAGACTCAATATTTTGCCTATCTATATATCTCGCAAAGGTCTGTTATATATTTTACAATTATTTCGCGTACATTTATTGCACGAAAAAGAACATCAAGCCTGAAAGAAGAGGCCTCTGAGCAAAATTTATCGGCCGTTTCACGCCCTGAATTCAATAGGACGTTGATGACCTGAGATGTTAAAAGAGCATCCGTAAATAAACCAGATCAACAACTCTTAACCAAATATACCCCAATCCAATTTTATCTAAGCTTTTCTTTACTTTTGATGCCCATGCCGTATCCCCCCTTCCCTTACACAAACTGTTCCAAGAAGATTTGATCCCCCTGAATAACAACATTTATTCCCACTCGTTTCAAAGTGAATAAATAGGTATAACGTTGCAGAGACTCAGCCCGAATTGAAGAGGAAATCATGAATTCCAAACTGAGAACCTGAATATTGTCGAGTCAGCTGATTGTGAAAACTACAACCTATGAGTTTGCATTATACTTAGTTAATTGTTCATAATATGCAAATTCTGCCTTAAATAGTGTTATATAATGCGCTATTTTTGCGCTGTTTATGCCAGTTAATGTTGATAGTGACATTATTCAGGGTTGGCGTTATTATTTATATTCCTTCAAATTTCAAGAATGCCATGCCGCGTTACTTGTTTACTTTCATTTTACATTCTGTGGAATAGAGCGGCGCACAGTGTTAATCACTGATCTAGGTGCGCAAAAAAAAAAAAAAAAAAAAAAAAATAGATAGATTTCATAGTACATCCATTATTTTGATGAAACTCGAGTATGATTATGCAACACAAATATAACTATTAAACTTACCAAGAATAACAGGAAAGTAAATATAAACATTGTTAGGAGATGATGTTACTTAGTTAAAAACTACCGCAATCACCCGCCCCGAAAAGTGATCTACTTTTATAGCTGAAAATGTACTAAGAAGTATAAAATGGCAGCTTAGTGTTTTGAAGTCATGGTTCTACCAGCAACAAGAAATGCGCTAAATGAACAAAAATCACAGTCAAGGTCATTGAGTTAAATGTTGCCTGTAAGCAAAGTCCATGACATGTTATTCGAACAATATATGCTTTCCGATTATGTAATAAAATATATTACATAGCACCGCACAGAAGCAAGGATAAACTTTCAAAAAGCATTTAATAAATTTGATCATGATAAATTAATAAACAAATTACCATTATATGATTTTTCTAGTCCTGTGATATTTCTTATGGCATCATATTTAAAGTCGAGATCACAAGTTGTTAAATATAACAATAGTACATCATACAATTTTGAAGTTTACTCTGGAGATTAAAATTTAAGTCCACTTATTTATTGATGATATATCATTGTTTGTTAATTCTTATGATATCCTACTATTTGAAGACGATCTAAAAAGCTTTAACTCTATAAAATCTGTCTCCAATTGTGTTAAACTCCAAAATTATTTGAATACCTTAAAGAAAACAATCTTTCTTTTAATACATCAAAATGTCAGGTTGTCTTTTTCTAGACTCAAAAGTAATGTTGATTTTATTTAACTATAGATGAAACAAAGTTACAGTTAGTCGAAACAAAGAATGATCTCGGAGTAATTTTCAACAAAGACTTATCATTTACTAAACATATTAATAGCATAGTACAGCACATAAGAATCTGGGATTTATTTTTTGTAATTCACCTTATTTTAATGATCTGAGAATTCTATTTATTTTATACAATTCATTTGTCAGATCTAAAATTGAATATGCTTCTATTATATGGAGTCCTTACATTGACAAATCTGTTAAACTTATTGAAATAATTCAACGCTAATTTCTAAGGTATGCATTTTTAAAAAAAAAATCGTTTTTTTTTCCCCCCAATTTAATTGCTTATGACACTTTACTTCAATTATTTCAGTATCAAAGTTTATCTCACAGAAGGAATCGTCACTTGTTACTTTTCCTTTACAAACTGTTACACAATAAGGTTGATGATTCAAACATAAGACAATCAATATGCTTTTATGTTCCAAGTATCACACAAAATCGATTTTGTAATATCTTTTTTTATTCTAAGGGTTAATATTGTTCCATGTAAATATTTTCCTGTCCTTAAAACGCAAACATTATATAATAAATTACATTATTTAACCATTGATATGATATATTCAATATGAATCCTGTATACTTTCGCTTTATCCTGTGACCATTTCTTACAAACCATACATGGATTAACTTATCACGTATCGACATTAACATTTGTTCGTTTTGTTTTTGTTCTATTTGTTCTAGTTTTTATAACTTTTTGTCATATTTTATTTATTGTATTCGTATTTATGTTTTACTTTTTCATTGTCTTATAATTGTAATGTTTGTATCTGATTAAGTGAACATTGTAATTGGGAAATCTGTAATGCTCACAAAACAAATAAATAAAAGGTAAAAATCAACAAGGCAAATTTCTTACACAAAACCTAAGCTAAGCTAACCTAGCGTTAGTAAATATTGGTTTACGAGTGGTATTAGCGGATTTAATGGCAATTTTATATGTGTATTTCTACAATACTATTACCATTGCATCACAATTGGTATAGGAGGAAAATGGTATAACGGTTAGCAACTCTGGAAAATAAAGGATAAAAATAATGCATAGATCCTCCCTAGGAGGGGGGGGGGTGCACGGGAACAAGTCGATATGAAATTTTGCTATATTAATAATGCAACATCTAAATCTACAATCCAAAACTGTTTACTTTGTGCTTTAATAATGTTTACACTCACTCTCCTGTTTTTTTTTGGCAAGTTTAAACTTTAAACTTACGCTAGCGGTGCAACGTTTAGTTCTTATTTTAACAAGTCCTTTTTACTGTCGTAAATTAAGTTTATTGGTTCCCAAATTTTTCGGTATGACTTATTTAGGTGGATAACATATCTTTTGGTTTCCAGAAGTTTATAATAACATGAGCAGAGTTCATTTATTGCAAATCCAAAATGCTGTTATCAGTTATGGGGATACTTCCTTAACAATATCTGCTACATCTGTCTTTCCTTAAGCTTACAGGTATTTGTCTGCTGCAAAACACCGCCACGGGTGACCGAGGATGTTAAAGCGCGGACTCGTGAGCGGGAGGTCTGGGTTCCAATCCCTCCAGGACCGCCCTCCCTGACTGAGGTTTTTCCAGGTTTTCCTCAGTCCTCATAAATGGCAAATGCCGGGGAGGTAGCCTAAACTTAGGCCTGGAACGATTCCTTCCTTAAAGATAAAACCTTTCCCAATATATCATTTCATCTCATGTATCATCAGTGTCCACCGCCTGTGGTGCCTCTGTAGCAAAAACGGGCGTTAAACACCATTCATTCATGCTGCAAAACATATTTCCTCGGAGCTTTGATTTTTAATAAAATATTTAATTTTCTTCTTTGATTTTTCCCCATTATTATCAATATTTATTCTAGATCGACTTGTCTAGGCTAAGTATACTTAACTAGCACTTGTGAATTGAAGTTACAGATTTCAATAGATACATTATATTCTACTATATATGCCAAAAATCGTCCTAATTCATTGAACATTTCAGCCAGCGAGCACTAATTCTACATGAAAAAACTATGATAAAAGTTTTTACTTTAAGTTCATTATATTAGGTCAATATTTTTATTTTAAATCATTCACAGTTGATCAAACATGCCTCAATTTGGCATTTCAGCACTATCTTGTAACCACATATTAAATACCTAGTAGTGGGTCATTGAGCGCCGGAATTTGAAAATTTATATTAATCACATTCGCGTATATTCGCAAAATTTAAAAATTATATTAAAGAGCAAGTGTTCCTAAAAAAAATTCTATGGATTTCACTTGGTAACGAATGTGCATTATAACGTAATCATTTTTAAGTTAAAATAGTTAAAACTATTGTTTTAATGGAATTATTTCACTTATGTGACGTCATCTTAAGATCGACCAATGAAACGAAACAAAATTTTGAATTTTGACTGATCCCAGTCGGATTACTGATTGAAATTATAGGGAAAAAGAATCAAATTTGTTTTATCACGCGACATTCATTTGTCTTGTGGTCAGTGTAGCCAACTCTATACCTCCACTATATAATTCCTGAACACGCATCACAGACCACTGTTGCTAAAGACGGTGGGGAGCTATTGATAGCAACAAAAGCATGGACAATTGACAATCATAACACAAAATGGAAGGTTCTTCAAAGCGTTTTGATGATGCCTCCAATGTGCAAATTTATCTTATCATTAGCAATTCCAAACCACAGAATACAAAGAAAAATAAAGACACTGTTATGTTATCTTTTCTCAGTTGGTATTAGAAAATCGAATGGTAGTGATTGTAATAATGGACTTTGTTCATTTCAGTCTCACGTTTTCTAACATAATAGATATTCACAAGTATAACATTTTATACAACTATTTAATAATCCATGCCCGAATTTGAAATATATATATATATATATATATATATATATATTATTTTTATTCTATTCATGAAATAGTGGCAAACTCGTATTTTGCTTTTCAGTTATTGGTATTACTGATAATCGGCATTCTTCTGTCGCAAGATTGCCTAAAAATGTTAAGTACAAATATACAATTATTACAATTTTGTAAGTCAAGTTTAGAGGAATTATATTTAAATTCTTATGTTATTCATGAAATAGTTATAATAAATCACTCGAGGGTCTGAGCTTTCCAGATAAATTCACGGAATTTATCGGTAATCTCAGACCCTCTCGTTATATTACTTGTGATAATTATTGGTTATTAATTAATCCGGTTTGGAGAGCAACAAAACCATACTTGCTATTTAAATACACTGATCAGCATTAAAGTACATACTTTTCTGCATCAATTTATTATTATTAGAGGTTAATAGCAATTCACTCACTTCTCAATCTACCACAAAATAACCGCGTTGTTCTCACCGCTGCAAACAACTGTCGCAAAGTAAACCATACACACAGTCAGAACATCTTCAACAGTGAAGAAAAACTGCTCTAGCTTTTTTAAAACAACGCTTAGTATTTTAGCAGCGGTTTTTCTCAATGTGTTAAATAAAACATGTAGTACATGCAAAAAGTGATACGTACTGCATCACGTGTTACTTGTTGCTTTTTTACATCTGTGAACAAGCTCACGCTGCAGCGCTTGCTGCCAAGCTCATATAATGCTTTGTTCCAGCGCAGCTTTGCTTCCCAGGTGTGTGTATGTCACTTACAGTGCTGGGGAGGAAAATGAGATGAGTTTTAATATGAAGCGCACTTTACTTTGCACATGTTCTCTTGATGTAATCCCACCTCTGCATAGCTCCACGCCAGATATGCCAGCCAGTGTCTACATGCCCCAGGAACGACATATTGTTACTTACAGTCGCACTGTCCCTCCGGCTGCAGTCCTTGTTTTGAGAATCACAGCTGTAAACAAATGCAGACTTCAAAACATTTCGTTAGTAGTTTTTTAAATGTTAATCACATAAGATGATAACGCAGTTTCCTTGTTTTATGTACTTAATTTTCTTACCTCCCTATGCAGGGTATTATGGAAGAGTGGCTAAAGGATTAACGCCATATCTTTTGCTAAACATATAAACATATAAAGAAAGTTAAGACATTATGATTAAGTGAAGACCTTTTATAAGTCTATTGACGTTATAAATAATTGTATACATTGAGAAGATCAATTTCGAAGGACATTGCAAAAAAGTTAATATTATAGCTGGTAGCATACATTCTATAAATACCTATGTACCTTATTTAACAAACAATACATAAATAAAGTATTCTTATTTGGCTAACTACCTTAAGGGAAGCTGTAAAAATAAAACACCTGATTACTTTGTCAAACAAAAGATATGTAAATATTATTTTCATGTTTCAAGAATAACTTCAATAAAAATAACTTCGTTATATTATATTTGGAACACGTGGACCTTGCAACTGCGTGCATGTATCACCATACAAGGCCGAGCGAGAAGTCAAATGTGCTACTTTGATCTGAGAGTGCTGATTATGTAAAAATTCTATCGACTTGCATATAAGTACTCTACTTCTATTATTCTTTTATACACTTTGTGAGGAAACTGTTAAAATGTTCATAAAATAGATTTTCTTATAATCTTGTAAAATAATAATAATGTTCGGCAAGATGTTAGCTTAAAAGTGTACTATTTTAAAAGACTGATAGACTATGTATAAAAAAATTATAAAATACGGCATATTTGGAAAAATTTTGCATGAAAACTATTAGACTTAGGGAAGTCATACATCACAAAAACATTCTTTATATTTCATAGTATAAGCATACAGTCCTAAACCCTTTGATAAATTTCACCAAAATTTTGCACAGATGCTTTTCGGAACCATAAGCAATTTTTGGACAACGATTAACTTTGATAAACTACTCCCTGCCCTTATGTCGTTCCCTTTGACATAGGAAAAGTCTAAGATATGCTCTGATTGTTCAGTCGATATGTACCAAATTACAGACTATAGACTAATTCTTAGCAGTTATGTGAAAAATATAGCTTACACACAAGTTACCTTATGTCTTTCTCTAAGGGGGCAATGAAAGAGATAAGGAACCCCATGTCATTCTTTGGCAACAAAATGTTATATCTGGGAGTAACCTGGAAGGCTACCTGATTTTGGCAAATCACAGCATTTTATTTCATCCCCGTGATATATGAAACTGTATTTAATCACTATGTACTAAATTGCATAATTACTTTTAAGAAACGTCGGACTTATTAGCTTTATGATCTCTTGTTTTCATTTCTTAACATACTGAAAAGGTTACGAAAGTAGTGTCCTCAGTAAAAATAATTGATAAACAAGCAAAAATCGTAAAAACGTAGATTTCCTACCAACACCTTCGCTAGGACAACTGATGATGCATATCACTGAAAGTAATATAATATATAATTGAATGTGTTAAAGTTATTAACAACTTTTGTATTCGGAGAACGGAAAATGATTAAAAATAAAGAGTGCATATTTTTTTAGTAATAAAAAATTGAAAACATTGCTGACACACTCCGAATTTTAGCATCAGCTATTTTAAGAACGCTCCTGAATTCGGGGTATGAAAAGAAACTGAACTGAAATTCTTTCCAGGTAAATTTCTACTTTTCTAGAACATTAGGCACCTTTCCTTGAAGCGCATCAAATCATATTCAAAGACTGGAAAACAAAAATAAATCTCCACCATATGAATAACAAAGAAAAGTAAATTTGAATTTTTCAAGATGTATAAAAAATACATTGCCGTGCAATATGACACATGAATTACTGAAACTTCTGCTCACACAAACTTTTAGAGATTTGATTCCAAAATAGCCTTAAAGTGGGATTAGTGCAAATGGAGTTATTTATGGTCTGGGTCCGCAGTTGAACGGAAGCCGCACAGGGCCAAGGTCGCGCCAGTCGCCGGTTCCTTCCATGGACAAGTTCCCCTACTATTTCTACTCGCACAACTTTGTTCAACAATAGCACATGCATACATTAGTTTTATTTCTTGATTATTACGGACAAGTTTGGTTATTTTTTTCTGGAATTGATATTATAATAATTCGGCTACTTGTTTGTTATGTTAATATGATACGCGTGAGGAATTACGTTGTCACAGTTCGCTCAGAAAATCAATGTTATCACGTCTCTAGAATAAAGTTCAGTATACGTTTAGTGCTAACACAGATCGGGTGTGGAAGTGAAAGGAGATTATTTATTCGTTCAATACTTATGTATTAACTAACGTACATATTTATGTGATAAATTGGAAAGGGAAGGATTCGCATGGGCTAAGATAGGAATAAAAAAGCAAACAAGGTTCAGATGGAAGATATCATAAGGCATATATCCACTGGAGAGTAAAACAGCTAGGACAGGACAAAATACATTTAAATGTCTGGATATCTGGATACAGAGCTCAGCCGGCGGCGGTTAGACCCTGCATTTCTTGCGTAGACTCGCGACGCTAAAGCGCTTTACCACTTTAC